>OY390741.1:7851301-9051301 GCA_959613385.1 Geotrupes spiniger
ACACGTCCCAGCCATCTTATTTTTTGTCGTATGTTTCTTGTTATGCTGTTTCCTTTAAGATCCTGCACTATTTCCAGATTTGTCCTTACACGATACTCACTGCGATCTTTGTAATAAATTTTGGAAAAAATAACTACCTATAAATTTAGATCTATCTTCCTGGGATGCCCCGAATTTTCTAGACTTCATTATATATTTAGGCTATTTTACCGATCTTCAGCTAAAGTTGTTTTCCACTTCCTGAATCGACATTGACCTTGGTTGCATTGTATTATTAGACTTATTTTCTCTGCTCGTTCGCCATACACGTTCCAGCCATCGTATTCTTTGTCGCTTTATGTTTCTTGTTATGCTGCACTATTTTACAAGTATTTCCATAAAAGCTAATCTAATATAATGAAATGCGCTGAGACTAAACTTAGGTTAAAGTTTTTGTGCATTTATTATCATTGGAAAATTACAAACTTAAATTCAAACAGTATCGTAGTCCAACCCAACCCAACCCAACCCAACCTTGCACAACCAAATACGCTGGAACTATACCTAAGTTAATGCTTTGATGTATTTTCCTTGGCTGATTTGTCAAAATTCCAAGATAAATTAATAAACGTATTGTGCCCACCATTTCGCTTTAAATAGTTACACAGTTCTCCATAAAGTAGCTATCACCAAGTTTCGTAGTTCCTATGATAGAACTCATATTTCTTAACTAAACCCAATGACCTTTAAGCAAATGAAACATTGTTGAACTTTCCTTTGCTATTTTTACTTACTTCCCCCGAATCGTTTCTGATTATTTTCGGAATGACGTCTGTGTGTCTGTCTGTGCGCGCTCTAGCGTCCATACGATTATAGCTAGAGCTATGAAACTTTAAATTTAAGATTTGTATATAGCTGGAAAGAAAACGTCATATTTTGAACGCAATAGCTCAACCGGAAATGATCATTTACTCTTGTCACCATTTTCATTATCTCGAAAACGGTACGAGATATAAAAAAAAGGTTCTTATATAAGTTAAAGACATTGAAATTATAAACAACTTTCATTTGAAAAGTTTTTTTCTAAAAACGTAGTATAACTAAGTATAAGTAAGTTTCGTGCGGACCACCGCGGATTTTTACTTACTTACACTATGTATAAGTAAGTATAGGAATCATGAAAAATTTCGACCTCGAGATTTTAACGGATATACGCGTTTTGAGGTCCCCTGAATCGTTTCTGACTATTTTCGGAATGACGTCTGTGTGTGTTTCTGTGTGTGTGTCTGTGTGTCTGTGCGCGCTCCATAGGATTATAGCTAGAGCTCTGAAACTTTAAATTTAACATTTGTATGTAGCAAGGAGGAAAACGTCCTATTTTGAACGCAATAGCTCAACCGGAAGTGATCGTTTACTCTTATCACCATTTTCATTATCTCGAAAACGGTACGAGCTATCAAAAAAATGTTCTTATATAAGTTAAAGAGATTGAAATTATAAACAACTTTCATTTGAAAAGTTTTTTCGAAAACCGTAGTATAACTAAGTATAAGTAACTTTTTTAAAAAGTTATAGTGACGTGGAACCCAATCCAAGGTTGTTGTAATTACGGCTGTCGTATATATTTTACTGAGTAAACCCAAGGATTATTAGTAATTTTTCGCAACCCAAATCGAAACATACATAAAACCATGCATTTGGTTTACTTCACTGGCTGTTCAATAAAATCCACGTAAATGGTATTCAAGATCAGTTACCCACGTAACAACGATTTGGGTTATGTGGGTTCATAGACTTCCTTGGAATTATTGAACGAAATTTTTTATTTAGTTATTTTTTTCTGATAGTCCTATTAGAATTTTGGCGTTTGTTTAGTTATAATCGAAGTTGACGATAGTACATGTTTGATGATTCGAGACTAAACCCAAGTAATTAATATTGTCCGTTGTGTTATTTTCAAACTTCTTGCAAAATGAGCAATCGAAACCAAATGGTTTATTTAGGTTTGGATACTTTAGGTTCCCTTAATGTGTTTGAAGGTTTTGTGCACGCTTTGAGCAATAACCAAAAATATATACCAAAATTCAACGAAAACCAACCCAACTTAAAAATTGTTGATTTTGAGAATAAATCAAAATCAACAGTGTGTCGTGTTTTGCTTTGTTGATTATTGTAAACTTAAGTATCAAATTTGAAGATTTATCTAAACACAATTATTGCCATTTCGTTAATTTTTTGGGATGTTCTTGCTGTGCAAAAACTAACTTCCAAATTAAACTGCAAAAAATGCAAGCTTAATTATGTTGAATATAAACCTTAGTTGTCGATGTCATCAAATTGGTTGAGTTTTGAAAATTAATTTCAGGGAATGTATTAATGTGATGAAGCTGTTTCGCCCTTTATGGGCTCATCAGACCACCACACATACATTCGCTGAAATTACACCAAGTCATGCAAAGACGACTCATTGTCAATGTAAACATATAGCATGAGACGACACTCAAAAATGCTTACGTCTTCTCCTACTTTGATTGTTGTGATATGTCTTCCAAATGAAATCCAATATAAGCTCAGTTGTTACATCCAAATGCCATTGTCGTTGCGGAGTATGTGTGAAGTTGATAAAAAAGTTTCTTTTGGTTTTGCGATGGTTATTTTAAATGTTTTTGTAATGTTCACTGACTAGGATTGCGAAATAGCCAATTTGTTGTTTGGAGATAAATCGATTGGATTGATTGACAGCTGCAATATTTGATTGAATTTTATTTAATTATTTTAAATCTAATTTAAATCAAGCTTCGCAAATTATGTGTCACTATCGTCTCTAACAGAACGGTCGCAATCGCCAGCTACAACGCTTGTATTTCATAAACAATAACTAACTCAAAATAAAAGATAAGTCATTCGTGGTAAATAACTCAGTGCATCTCATGTGTGTGTACATCCTTTTTTATTGTTTGTGTAACATATTCTATCGAGTTGGTGTCTTAACTTTCAACAATTTTTTATTTATTTTTATCTCCATTTCCAAACAATAAAGCTCCCAGATGTATAAATTTGTCTACCTCCTCAAATTAATTTATTTTCTACTCTCATTATCTTAGTTTTACTTAATTTGATCTTCAGTCCGATCTTCCTCCCTTAAGTTGTTGTCATCTCGTTTTTATTACACCATTATTTATTTTCTGTGCAACATAATCTAATCTTTGTTATTACTGAAGATAAGAAAATAATTTATGAAAAAAAATTATAAATTTATTTTTGTATATAAAACAACTCTTTTCCATGCGTAAATAGCTTAAGCAGATGTGTAAATAGAAAAATATATATAAATGGAACTACATCGCGGAACGGTACTTCAATGAAACTCGTTGTAATTAAATATTTATTCGACGCGTATACTCACCTGATTGACGTATCGTCTGGTAACTGACGTACATTTCTGTTAGAGAAGCATTACTCGTATCGAGTATTGTTGTGCATATCTTTCGTATTTTTTATATAATATTAATGCAAGTTTTTCGCATGCGAAGTAATGTACTATTCTATACATTGCTGTTTTTATTGAAAATAAGAAAATAAAATATTTATACAGTTATAAATTTATACTTGTATATAAAGATCTATAAATGGAAAATTATATATAAATGGAACT
The DNA here is from genome assembly GCA_959613385.1 of Geotrupes spiniger. Classification (NCBI taxonomy): domain Eukaryota; kingdom Metazoa; phylum Arthropoda; class Insecta; order Coleoptera; family Geotrupidae; genus Geotrupes; species Geotrupes spiniger. The sequence goes on from OY390741.1 coordinate 7,854,936, forward strand.
ATAAAACGAAGCCAACGAAATTAGATTAACTATAAATAATAAAATATAAGTAAACAAATATCCGCGGTAGAAACGTTGGCCGTGGGTAAATATTTTTATACAGAATCCTCGGGTCACATGAAGGCGGGAGATGACGTCATTAAAACGTCCCACTGACGGTATTGCGGACGAAACAACAAAAAATTGAAGTGGGTATAATATAAATTTACGAAAAGACAAGAAGACGTCAGAACATCAGCATGGAAGTGAGAATTGATTCTAATAAACAACAAAAATATTTATTGATCTATAACACAATCGTGAGATTTCCATAAATGTCCCAAAACAAATTTTCGAACACACCCAGGTTTGAAGAAAAGACAATTCAAAACTATCAATCACCAAGTGAACGACGTGTAAATGAACGTGTCCACGTTTGAATTCGCTGGAATTCATATTAATCGGATTGACTTTTGACCATTTCAAAGATTTTAAAGATTTAAAATTATAGTTGTATTGTTTTAAATATCTAAAACATGCACATTTTTGTAAAATACTAATAGTTCCATATTTTTATTTGCATGTGACATAATAATAATAATAATAATTTTATTTCTTTCTATAAAACGTCAAAACAAAAGTGGAAAAACTAAAAGTAAAAATACAAACATAATAATAATAATAATAGTAAACAAACACATAAATACAAAAAAATATTGTAATATATTATAATATTCTTTAAACTTATATTTAAATTTGTTTCAAAGGTAAGTTTGTCAAAGTTTCCGGTAGGTGGTTATAAATTTTAATACACTGATGTACCACTTACTTTTGCATCCTCGTTAAGTGTGTCTCCGGTGGACACAAGAAACCATGATTTGTCGCTCTTGTACTATGACATTTTGTAGGTTTATACTGTTCAAAAAATTCTGTATAGTTCTCTTTAACAAAGCACACGCAAAAATATATATTGACGGAAACTTAAGTATATTATAGTCTTTGAAAGGATGTGAAGGTTGTAAGTTAAAAATTGCCCTTATACAGGCTTTCTGCAGAATGGAAACGCGATACGCGTCTACAGAATTTCCTCAAAAAAGTCACTCGGTATGACAGCTTGGAAAACACATTAGCGTAGTATGCCGCTAATGCGGCCTCGTCCATAGCAAGCACTCGATAACTTCTTTGACAGACGATCAATCTGAGATTTCCAGGAAAGTTTGGTATCCAAAATCAAACCCAAGAAGGAAACTACGTTGTTGAAGGGAATTTTGTTGTTTTTAAAAGTTATAGCTTCAGTACCACTATTTGCAAAATCAATAATTCGAGTCTTTGATACATGGTTCAAAAACCAATTTTCTAAAGCCTCCAAACCATGTTCCATCTTCAAGATACCCTGTTTCATTGTATCTGCCCGAATGACACTACTTGAGTCGTCAGCGAACATAATCATCGGGTTATCTGTAACCTGAGGGAGATCATTTATATATAATATAAAAAGGAGCGGTCCCAATATAGATCCTTGTGGAACTCCATATTCAACTCTTTGCCACTCTGATCGTAGTTGTTTTCCTCGTTTATCAACTGCTACAATACATTGTCTCCGATTTGATAGATACGTCGTATCTGCAACATCAAGTAGTTATTTTCCTCGCTTATCAACTGCTACAATACATTGTCTCCGATTTGATAGATACGATTTGCACTACCCCACGAAAGCCCATTTCGTGCAGATTTTCACAGAGGAGTTGGTGATGCACAAAGTCAAAAGCCTTTGATAAATCCATCAGCACACCAGCTGTCCAATCTTTATTACTAACGCCTGCTACAACGTCTTCAAGCAGTTGATAGACTGCCCTGGAGGTAGATCTTCCTCCATAACCATTTTGTTTGGTGATTAAGATGTCATATTTTTTATAAAATCAAATACTCTTTTGTGTACTAATTTTTCTATGATTTTAGATATATTTGAAATTATGGCTATAGGATGATAGTTTATGAGTTTCATTTTTTCTCATTTTTTATAGTAAGGTATAATGAAACTATCTTTCAAAGCACTGGGAAAAGTTCCCTGTTCAAAAGTCACAATATGCACCAGTGGTATCGCTATCTGCTCTGCACAGTGCTTCAAGAGAATCACCGGAATTTCATCCACCCCTACGGCTGTGGTTTTGTTTAGTTCTTTAATAGTATTCGCAACTTCTTCTGTGCTGGTCGGAAAAAAAACAAAAGGCTTTTGGCACATTTTTGCCCAAAACAACATTCGGCGAACTGGATGGTATTATGTTCTTCGCTACCCCCACAACATAGCTATTCATTTCATCGATAGTATGTTTAATTTGTCCTTTATTTTTTAAAATGAGTTTGGTTCATGAGACACGTCAGACAAGTTGCAACTTTGGAATATCATAGACTAGACATATATTAAAGAAGTTGTAGAAGAAAGGTTATGCAAAATTTGTTAGAATTTCACCATTTGCATAGCATTGTATTAACCAATTTTTTATCACATAACAGTGCAAACGTTACACATTCATAAAAATCCATGAGTATTAATTAATCAGTTTGGATCTTCAGGACATTGTTTGGTTTGTCCAAGTAATAGCCCAAGCTACAATCTATTTTTGGGCTATTTAATAAATTGTTAAGATTGTTTAGAATAACGACTTCTAGAGCTACTTCTGATTTATTATTCATTAAACAAATTTATTGTTAATTTATATTATTTAATACAATGTTTGGAGCTGTTATTATAAATAATAACCTTAGGGATTTGATTACTGCATACGTAGTTAGATTAGGTAATATATTTCTTACATCGAGTATAATCCAAGCACAACTGTTCAAATTGTTTGTAATAGTGTAATAATAAAAATATTGTAAACATTTATTGGTTTTTATTAGATATCGAACACGTTCATATATGAACAGTGCCGTAGTAAATATTTTTATAATACAATGAATATAATATATAGATATTACAGGAAAATCTATTAATATTTGCATGATTACATAGTCGCCATATCCTTAGGCTTCACGAGCGTGTGTGTGTTATGATATACACGTGCGCATATAGCCCAGACTGTATATGTAGCATTATAAATTGGAAGTGATGACTCATACTCATATACGTCCATCTAATTTCAAACCGACATCGTATCTGCAACATCAAGTTATCTGTCCGCGCTTTTGAATCGAAAGTGGAATATAGAAGTTGTAATCCCGTCGCATCCTCATCCGCAACTCAGATGAAGGAAGCACTTTTGATTAATGTATCCGTACCTTTCAAGTTTTTACTTTTCGCCCTTTTTGCTATCTCAATGTTAAATCATTAAAATGCTAAAATGCCACTTCTGTAATTTATGCGTGCTGGGTATTTTGTTAACTTACTCAACGTAATTTCATAATTATGTAGGTATTAATAAAAAAAAACGAAAACTAGTAGAATCCAAGGAAAAACAGAAAAAATATACCAGGGGAGATCATTCTTTAGCATCCCTGATATAGTAGGCGTTGAGTGACGTTGAATCAATTTGACACCTTAAAGTATTAATCATTTGTTGTTACGTTGTTTCAATTGTAGTTTTGTCACTTCTTACCTGTTCAATATAATTTAGAATTTAAGTAGACAAGTTCTAAAAATGGAAAATCTGACAGCAAAATGTAAAATTTACACGAAAGATGGTCGAATCTTATACCTCAATGGTGCAGTGAACATTAATTAAAACAGGTCCATGAAGACTAACTGGTGGATTTCAACAACTAAAGTTCTTGGTAATTGCTACTGACGAAGGGTAATAACCCAGAAACAATATTGTCTAGCGATCCACCAGTTAGTCTTCATGGACCTTTTTAATTAATGTTCACTGCACCATTGAGGTGTAAGATTCGACCATCTTTCGTGTATATATATATACTTGTGACAGTCCGTGTGAAGATTTCGCTGTGCTTCAACGAACTCTCTCAATCTTATTTTGAAAAAGGCCACATAGTTGACCGAAACGTAAATAAATGATCTACCCACTGCCCGTGATTATTTTTCCCATTTCAAAAACTGTCTACCATCCCAGTATACTACTACACCTTACAAACGTTGACAGAAGAAACTCGTGCTTGGTGCGTAAGTTCTCGCGGCTGAAATCTGTGCTTCTTGGTTCTCGGGTTGTGAACCGCGTTGTGGAAATGTTCCCCGAAGGGCAGAGTCCCATCTGCCATCTTCAGGAAGCTCTTCTAGGTCTTAGAAGAACTGACGTTGAGAGTTACTCGTAGATCCTTATATTCCGGTTTGTCGTTGGGGTTGACTACGCTTGACTGCTTCTTACTTCGGCTCCTGGTTAATGGACCTTGGTGTATAGGGCGTGCGATGAACTGTAGCGGTTTCTGTGGTGGTTCCTGTGGTGCTGTCCTTTGAACACTGCTAGTACTGTATTGTTGTAATACTGGTCTCCATGTTGCAGGCAATCGTTGGGCATCATCTCGTGTGTTGAGGATTTCTTTCCGTTTCTCTATTTCTATTGCCTCCCGTATTATGCTGCTGGTGAACTGTTCAATGCTAGCTATTGTCCTTGTTTGTCGAAGTCGATGCTGTGTCCCGTGTCTAAGAAAAGGCTAGCCAATGACGAAGACAAATCTCTTTGTTTTACGGCGCGAATGTGCTCCTGTATGTCTTTTCGCAGTTTCCACATCGTATTTCGTACACTCCCTGCATTTCTAAGGGAATTTTCGTTTTTGGATTCCGCAGCATCGTCTCTACCTTCCTGCATGGTCTGAAAGTTGTATCGATGTTTTGTGTACTAAGGATCCTACTTATCTTGTCCGTGGTCCCTCTGACATACGGTAAAAAAGCTATGGCTGCTGGTTTTTCTTCCTTTTCTTCTTCCTGGGTTCGTCTGGGGGGGTCTGGATGCTCTGAGGATCCGAAGTAAGAAGCAGTGGAGCGTAGTCAACCCCAACGACAAACCGGAATATAAGGATCTACGAGTGACTCCGAACGTCAGTTCTTCTAAGGGCCGCCGTAGACTAGCGATTAAACAGTCGGCCGATAGTTTAGTCGGATCGGGCTGGAGCGCGCACACTACGCCGACTAAACTATTTGGTTGCACGAGGGCGCGCACACTGTCCGATAGTTGCCCGATAGTCGGCGGCTGAATACATCGCGAAGCACAGTTCTTGGGCGAAACGTGTTATAATAACTGCACACATCAAAGAGAAATTTTATCTAGAAAAGTTATAATATTATATATTATATTAAATAGACGAAAGAAATTAATGAAAAAAAGAATTCGAAAGTTTAACATGTGTTTCATTTAAATTTTAATGATTCTAATTCTATATATTAGTTGACTGAACTTGTACATATGAAGTTTCCATTGATTGTTTCTTTTAAAATTTTTGGCGTTGCAAATGTCTGTAATGATCGTTGCTAATAAATTATTATTATTCAATTGTCTTTTATAAACGACAAATGTACGCACGCGCACTTCTTATCAGACCCGGTCGGCCGACTAAATAGTTGTATAGTGTGCGCTCTCGTATTGAACGCCATGCACTTCAAGCGATCGGCCGATAGTTGGCAGACTTTAAAGTTGGATGGGAATCGCACTGCCCATCAAACTTTTTAATCGGCCGATTTAAAATCGCATAGTGTACGCGCTCCCATAAGGCCACGTGTAATTCAGCCACCGACTAAACTATCGGCCGACTGTTTAATCGGTAGTCTACGGAGGCCCTAAGTCAGCGAGACCTAGAAGAGCTTCCTGAAGATGGCAGATGGGACTCTGCCGAAACGTCTAAGCGACCCTTCGGGGAACATTTCCACAACGCGGTCCACAACCCGAGAACCAAGAAGCACAGATTTCAGCCGCGAGAACTTACGCACCAACATTATACATCTCTACGGGGAGGAGATTTTGCATCAATCAAGGACGTTCGAGAAGTTACAGGTAAGAAAACAACGGTTACTATGCAGTTTAGCCTTTTTGCGACGCTGCCGCGGCGAGAGCATTTTACGGAAAGGTATGATGCTGTAACATCACACTACTACATTTGCTACAATGAAGATTCTACGGAAGGCAAGTTTAGCCTTAGTACGCAATTCCATCCAAGTGACAAGATCTCAATTTAACGATATCAGCAAGAGATTACTAGAGCTGTATTTGAACATTGGAAACCAGATCCACCCAGCTCTATGGCAGAAAATTGACAATTTAGCACACCTACGAGGAGAGAACGAGCACATGCTCTCGACAGAAACACAAAGGAAGAAATGTGACAAACTTAAAGAAGAACAGAAACCAAAACCAGAAACATCAGAGAACAACGCAATACAACCCAAGGTAGTATACAACTTTTCAGATGAAACACTGGACAAGGACACCACCGAAGTTCTTACCAAATGGTTCAATTTCACTGTAGTTCCTTCACGGATTCCAGTGGAAGAAATTGCTTGCAGTGTAGAAAGTACCATACGGAAACTGGAGAAAGACAAAGCCGAAGTATCCAGAGTATTACGATGAGCGAAACCACCAAGAAGAAACATATCTAGCGAAGAATACACCTCACTGAGGAAGCTACGAGACAACAAGAGCATTATAGTTTTACCAGCGGACAAAGGCAACGCTACAGTAGTGATGAACTCTGCTGACTACAAAAACAAAATGGCCGCTATACTAGAAGATCCTGCATACAAACCAATCGCAACAGATCCAACAACATACCTGGAGAAGACGACAAAGAAGAAAATTGAAACATCGCCACTGGATAAGGAGACCAAGAAAATAACTATATCAAGGGAAAAATCATCCAAATGCCCGAAGATATATGGTCTACCGAAGATCCACAAACCCGACATACCGCTACGTCCGATAGTGAGCTCAATTGGATCACAAATTCAATCTTTGGCAAGATTTCTAGCTACAACCTTTCGTCGAAGAAGCATCATCATACGTCAAAAACGCAGACCATCTCATCGAAATGCTGAAATACCAGCCGCCAGAACACATAATTGAACTAGTAAAGCATTGCGTCAAGAATACGTATTTTATTTTTGAAAATCAACGCTACCGACAAACCAGTGGAGCAACCATGGGATCACCACTATCACCTGTGATAGCTAACATATTCATGGAGGAACTGGAGACTACAGCACTAGAGACGGCCGAGTTAAAACCAAAGGTGTAGCTGAGGTACGTGGATGACACTTTCGTGGTATGGACACACAGCAGAGAAGAACTCGACAGATTTCTGGAGCACCTCAACAAGCAATATCCAGCCATAAACTTCACCATGGAAGTGGAAGTAGACAAGCAGCTACCTTTCCTGGACGTATTGGTAATGAAAAGAGACGACAAGAGTCTCGGCCATACAGTATACAGGAAGAAGACTCACACCAACAGGTACCTCAACGCTCAGTCACACCACCACCCGGCACAACTACACTCGGTAGCAAGAATATTAATAACCAGATCAGAAAGGATAGCCGATGGCAGAAGCAAGAGCAAAGAAATGGACAACATACACAATGCACTGGCGCAAAACGGATTTTCAAAAGGGGAAATTCTCAGAGCATCCAAACCCCCCCACACGAACCCAGGAAGAAGAAAAGGAAGAAAAACCAGCAGCCATAGTTTTTTTACCCTATGTCAGAGGGACCACGGACAAGATAAGCAGGATCCTTAGTACACAAAACATCGATACAACTTTCAGACCATACAGGAAGATAGAAACGATGCTGCGTTACTAATATATTACTTAAATCACCAGTCAGTGTCATGTGTGACAATTTTAACCTACTTCCAGCACAGATTTCAGCGGCGAGAACTTACGCACCAACAATATATATGTATATTTGAACATTTTATATGCAACAAGTTGTTAATTAATATCAATAATATTCCTTATGCGCTTTTTTTAGAAATTGTGTGCACATAATATTTGTATTTCACTCTAAAATATTTAGTTCATAAACCGATACATTTTAAAGTGCCAAAGGAAACTTGGAGTGTATCGATCTGTTATCACTTATTGTCTTATAACTAAAATTAACTAGAAGTATATATCGAGCTTTCCCATTATTTCCAGGAAAATATCGTCTTATTGCCAATACAAAAACTTCAATAACTTTATTACAAAGCAGATGTTATACTTAGAAGTTCGATTTCTTTTTGCATTGTTTGGAACGTCAGATATTTGTTGATATGAACGGAGCAGTCAGTTACTGCATCACACGTGGAAATTGTAAAACACTTACAAAACTAAACCTAGTTTACACCACCAATCAAACTGTCAAATGTCAGTGACGTTGCATGTATTTCAGAGCTGGTCGATCAATAAAAAATCACTTTTCTACCATCAGCTTTGTTTACTCCATTTAGATTTCACGTCTGCAAATTACAACTTAGAAATTGTTATTTCAATTTAGTGCATTATATCATTATATTGTACGTACATTTTAAAATGTTTGTCTTTAAATTTATATGACTATACACAACGATAATATGTATATATATATATATATATATATATATATATATATATATATATATATAATGTATACATTACTATTCTAAATGTCTACATAATATACTCGTACATGTTCAATTGTATCAGAGCCTACTTTGTATTTTTTATGATTTAAAATAAGGGTTCATTTAAAACAGTAACATTTGGGATATTTTAAATTATTAAGTGTTGGGATAGCGCTTTTTGTACGACGACCTGCTGCCGAGGTATGCTACATGTTTTGTTAATAACATTGTTGTGTCTTAAAACATTTTGTCCGGTTGCTCTCACCGGTCGCATTACCGTTAACTAAATTTCTGTATCAAGAACACAGTCACAGCCCGTATTTATAATTCTTTCAGAGCTCTTTTATTAAAAATTACAGACTGCATAGATCTAAAATAATGGAATAGCATACTTTGTTGCAACTGTACCCCCACCCCCACCCCAGTATGCTATGTACAAATTCAAATGATGAATGAAGCGCTGGGTTAATCAAAATTTTATTAAACATTTATCTATAGGCCTACACTGAAAATGCATCATAATAATATAATGAAATTTCTTGCTCGCAGTTCAGCATGACTGTTATTTTTACTATAAAAAGCGCGATAAAAATTCTCCTTAAGGCGATTTCTTATTGGGGTCACTTTAACGACTTTTGACACTTTTGATGGTTTTAGTTTGTTTTTACTGACAATAAAAAAGCGAAACTCGTCACAAAAGACCATTTAGTAAAATATTGCTCGTAGCAAATTGAATTACTAATGACATTGTTTCGATTTTTTTTATCAGATATGACAAAAAAATCTTCGCAAAATAAGTAATCGATACAATTACATAATTGCAATTAAAAAACTAATGGATTTGTTGAAACCTGAAATTATTATATATTTGTTTCGTGCGCAACTTGCTTGGATAGAAAAATAGGTGCAATGTTTAATTCATATGTTTGGTAACAAAAATTGACGCCCAACGTGGGGCTAATCGGATGGATTAGTATGCCAACGAACAATGGTATTGCGCAAGCCAAAATAAACCTGAAACTCTAATACAAGCCCAGTTGGCTTTGATCCTGAATCACATGTAATTCAATCATCTGAAAAAGAATGTCAAAGGAACATTGTAATAAACAAAGTGTTTCACGAATTTATAGTTGGTGATATTTGTATTAAAAAATCTGCAGTGGTTCGCACTGAACTTTCTTATACTTCGTTATATTCCAGTTTCAAAAAACAATTTTCGTAGCTATTTCAAGATAAGGAAAACGGTGATAAGTGTACACCAACAGTTTCGGTTGAGATTGCTTTCAAAATGTGAGTTATTCTATCTTATACAAATCTTAAATTTAAAGGTTCATAGTTTGGGCGCTAGAAACACACTATATATAACTAACTTTAAAACTAGAAATAATGCACTCTAAAATAATAAGAACAAAATACAATGAAGAAAAAGAAAAGAAACAAAAGGAATGAAAATTAAAGAAATCAATTGAATACAGTTTATATACGAAATGCTGGAGTATTTAGAAAGACGGCCGTTATACCACACAATGATTTAATTAATGCAATTTGTCATATAATTTGTTCATTGGTTGATGGAGTTTGTGAAACACCTTATTTCAAAAATGTCGTCGACATAGATAAATAATATTGCCAAAAGTGATTAATATCTCACAACATTGCCAACAGTTTTCATCACAAAGGTCGATTTTTTTTATAATAATTGATTGTTTTCTCAAACTGAAAGTCTTTCAGAATTTTAGAATTGTTTAAAGAAGCATTACCGTGAATTGATATAAATTTTTGACGGCAAATGACTCTTAAGGTAAATTGGGGTCAATTTTGATAAATTTTCATGTATTTTAAGGACTCGTACATAGTTTTTATGTCTTTTATTCGAAATAACCTGTTTTCCTGAAACTTAATGTAAATGAACTTTTAGATTAATTCAAACTTAGTTAATTAGTATATGTGAATGTATTCAAAAACGTTTTTGGTTTGAGATTAGAAATTTGAGTGATTTTTAGTTTAAAAGCAAAACAACAAATAAACAAATAATATATGACACTGTAAAATAATTATGTATATTACGTATAATTTCACATTTTTATAATAATAAGAAGAAATCTACTTTCGTTATTTCCTGTTTTATGTCTGCAATATTAATAATCAATTACTTAAAAATTTGTAGAAGTTTTCTAATGAAAAAGTTTCAAAAGTTTACTACGACGAACAAATCAGGTAAAATGTAATGATATTGACATCTTGAAGAATATGAAATAAAAATATTTCAGCCCCTAGGTGCTTTTTCGTTTCTGAACTCGTGGCATGGTTCGAGTACGTTATTTTAATTAGCGACACGCTGTTATTAGGGGTAGTTTTATAATTTCTAGGAAATTCATTTTGTATGCAGGTGCTAAATGCACTAGTGTGTTTTGTTTTAATTGCGGAAAGCCCGTTATGCCCACTCTCCCCTTACAAGTCTGATATACCCAACAGACGGTCATACTTTTGCTCACACACACGCAGGCACGAAATCTATGTATCCGCAGCAACTTCGGGGAATTAAAATAGCAAACGTTTCAATCAAAAACATTTCTTTCTGTTGAATGTAAAATTTGTTTAAATATTTTTTCCTTTATGTTGTTAACGTTTCATAGCTTTGTTATTTTTAATTTTGTATTCATTGATTTTGATTGATTGATTTTCAAATATTAAATTTGTTAAAAAGTTTGAAAAATTTGTTAAAAAAAAATGTGTTGAAGTTCAACATCAGCTGATTTTTTGGTTTCATTTCACGTATTTCTGTTTTAGTATATTTTAGACAATTTTGAATGAACTAAAACATTAACCAGTGGTGCCAATTTCATTCGTTTACTTAATTTATTTTTCCTTGTTATTATTAATTATTATTTATTTAATTGTTAATAATGGTTTTGTTAGCTATTATTTGTTTTAATTTTATTTGCTTGGTTTAATTATTCTATTCATAATTATATTATATTATAATAACTTCATTTGTTTGCAGGGAAGTAATTCACTTTAATTTGCCTTAAGTTAAAAAAGAAATAAACAACGGCAGCTTTCCATAGCTAATTACACCTAATTATGAACTTAATCTTGACATTTTTTAATTACAATAATTATTAACGTACGCCGTGTAATCATGCACGAGTAGTCATGTTAAATTGCCGTTGAGTAACGTATAGAGCGAAATATATGGAATAAATGTCTGAATGTACGGTCCACGGGAATAGTAAGCGGTTTGTCAAAGTTCACATCTCGATTTCTCTATACATCTGTCTGAGATTTGAATCTTTCCACCAATCTCCCCGTTTCTTTATATGACCTTTAATATAAAACGTTCGTGAGGTTACACATTTAGGGGGTTTCAGGAGTGATGTTTGAATTTTCCGCTAATAGATCTCGCGTTAAATCGATGCGCGAATTTCTCATCGTAAAAATCGTTATTTCAATTCCCACTTTCCCCTTTGCCAGAAACAAGTCGAAATATATAACGGAATTTATTGAATGTCATGTATAATAAAACATATGATTGATGCCTCTCAGCTAAGAATAAATTCGTTGAAAAAAACTTTAAAGCTGCAAATCTCGTATAATTTCGTTCGAAATTCTCATAGCAAAGTAATTTCGATTACGAGACACGTTGCTTCTGTAACTGTTTTATAAATACGTGTTTTTATTATTTATGTATCAAAAAAATTGTTAATAACAAAATCGTCAGTGATCGTCACCGTGGATTCAAATTGTTGTAAATAAATGGATATTAATACAGTTTCAGTTGTTGATGAAAATTCGCAAATTCAATGCATTATTTCGGCGAGTTGGCAAACTTTCCAATCACATAACAATACCTCCAATAAAAAATTAAAAATTAAAAAATTATTTTCTACTTTTTACGCGAGGTGATGACCGATGACTCAATTGACTTGCGATGATGGTCGAATATATCTCAACGTTTACAGGTAAAGGCGTACTCAAACTTATCATCGATTATGTAAAATTTTAAACACAATGATGTGGAATTTCTAATGATACGATAAGGTATCGGTTCTCACGTATATTCATAGGGATGAAATCTAATCGTTCAATATATTCAAGTTTTACTGTATTTGTTGTTCTTCCATTCGCTTGATTTTCATTATCAATTTGATTAAATTTTGTTTGATTTTTTATTTCAGGTTCAATTTTTTTTTCACTTATTTAATTCGTCTTTTATTTTATTTTATTTTAGTAGTCGATTTGGTTTTCGTTTGCTTTTAAGAACGTTGAGTAAATATTTCTATAACATTAAGAACGAGGCAATGGCAAATTTCTGATCATGTCTGCGACCTAAATTGCATTTTATAAACTTTTATAATTATAGGGAACACATTTTTAAATAACTCGAGTAGTGTGAAAGTACTTAAAACGTCCCTGGCTAAATGTTGTCTCATTCGTTCCTCTACTGACATTGAGATAGAGATATTGCTGGCTTTTATTCGCTCGCCCAGTGTATGCCACCCTATTTCAAGTAAACAAAGGATTTTTTTTACTCCACAATTATTTTAATTCGAACAAAAGTAAGTACATATGCAAATGCAATGCCTCGATAATGGAAGATAAAGCAATTAGGAACTTCCATTAATGTTAAAGAAACTTTAATGCAATAAATTAATTAAGTGAGCCAAGTTGCGTGTTACAGGAACAAATGCAAATGTGAAAAGTGTTTGAATATGAAGTGCGTGTATTTCCGAGAGTATAAAATAAAATTACACATGTCTTCCTATTGACAGAAGCTTCGATTTTTACATAATCGATATATAAATAATTCAGTTGTCGCAAATTTTCAGCCTTCTGATTTTAATGGAATGTCTATCTACACGCAAATCAAAGTCTGCCCTTTATTTATTTGCCACTTGAAACATTACAGAGCGTTGTTCTGATTCAAATTAATTCAATTTTTATATGTATTATATATACAGGATGTAAAGGAAATAGGTTTCTTATATTTAATTGGTAAAATTGGTAATAGAACTCACGAAGTACAACAGAACTTGTAAATAAAATGTTTGTAAAAACTTTTGAACCAAATCACAGTACGTAAAAATCGCTCGTCAAAATGAAGCGGATAAAATCAAAAAAAATTATTTTTTGATTTCCTAAAAAATATTTGCACTTGATGAGTTTAGGATAATTAAGGAATATATTATGAACAACATATTTGAATTGTCCCTAGAAGGGTCATTCCGACGTTTCGGCAAAGTCACATTTGCAATCTTCAGGTCAATTTTTCACGTCAATCGAGAAGCTCTGTTCAGCAAAAAATATCAAACCTACAAAGATAACCCAAGTTATTAAACAATGTATTGTGCAGAATTAAATAGGAAACTCTCCGTCCACGCAGCCCGTTACCAACCATAACACAACGTAAGTCAAAATAACAGCCTCGCCCGAACCACTGCCAACATAGAAGAGTAATCACGAAATGAAGTAATTTTCACATATTATATGTTTCAAGTAATTCATTCTTAAATTTACTTATTAATGTGTAATTTAAAATATCGTTCAAAATAAATTATGAGTTAAGAAAACACATCAATCCCCATGTACCACTAAAATATTTAAATCATTATGTATCATTATGTATTAAACTTTCTAGAGTAATTAGCACAATCTAGTGTCGCAACTATAATTTATACGTAAATTTATCGTAATAAATTACAACAATTAACTACACGTAAATTCCTAATGTGTTTGAAGATACACGACGTCACAATTATTAACTTTGTAGGGCTAATGTCGCGGAACCAATACACATTTTAAGTTACACGGCCGAACCTCAGCTTCTATGCGTAGTATCGATTCGGCGATACGATCGGTGCCCTTAAAACTGTAACTTTTCGAACATATATGCTTAATGTACGTTTCACGAATAAATGAATTTTATCAAATGTACGAACTTTATTTGAGATAAAAACGCAAGTTAAAATGAAATAGGCCACCAAATGAACTATTAACCGTTCAAGTAGCGTGCTTAACATTGAAAAAGCCATATCTATAATTTGCACTGTTAAATGTGCGTGCTTTCGAGAAACTTATAGGAGCTTTATTGAACGTGTCGTTGTAGCAATTTTCTTTTTTAATTCCAAGTAATTTTTTAATAAATTCAATATATATATATATATATATATATATATATATATATATATATATATATATATATATATATATATATATATTAAAAATGTATCTTGTCAAATATATATATGTATATATATATATATATATATATATATATAATAAATAGAATTATTATTATTATTTCGTTTCCACGAGTGTGATTGATGTAGCTTCGATTTTTCTTCCGGGTATCTACTCGTATTGGTTTCGTCTTCTCTTCTTGACGACGTTTCGGCAAGGTCTCACTTGCCATCTTCAGGTCTTTGATTGGTTTCGTGTTCTCGATCTGGAGTTCGAGACCGAATTGTTGCATCTTTATTTGCACATACGCCCAAATTAATTCAATTTCGAAAAATTTGTAATTCCATCTGGGAGTGCCACCTCGTTTTTCAGTAACCACACAATCTTGTCATCTTTCTTCCAAGCTGATGTAGGGTTTCTATAAGCAGGATCTAGCATTGTATGACAAGGGGCTTGATCTCTATCACAATAATAGATTTTGCTGTTAAATTGTTTGGGAGCACAAAATTCGCACGGGGATATAAGCTCTGTGTGGGTAGCGTTGTCTCAAGGACTATTCGTCCTTTTTCCCATTTTTTAAGTATTTAGCTAAAATGTATAGTGACCACTAACTCTTGCAAGGAAAAATGAAAATGTTAAGAAAAAACGCCACGGAAAAACCCGAAGTAACGAAGGAGAAACAAGAAACAATAAAATCATATGAATTACAACAATCGGAAATAGTGCTAAAATATGAGGAAGGTATAAGAAATGCAATTCTAAACGACAAGCTGAAGTGGGAATAAATGACAATAGAAGAATTTTGGAAGAGAATTAAAACATTGATACTTAAAACAGCGAGTGAATATATAAACAAACAAAGAGGACAGCGTGGTGGAATAACGAAATGTATGCATGTAAACACAAAAAAGAAATTGTGGAAAGAATATTTTGGTAAGAAGACACCGAATGCATATGATAAATATAAAGAACGGCGAGAAAAAGTGAAGAACATGGTAAGAGATGCAAAGAAAATAACATGGCAAACATTTTATAAAAAACTGGAAAATAATAGCCAAGGAAATCAGAAACTATTTTATAATACACTAAAGAAGTTACGAAAAGAGAAACAAGTAAAAACCATAACCATTAAAAATAAAGAAGGGAATATTTTCAAGAAATACAGGATGAGCAAGTGGGAAATACAAGCATTTTAGAAAAAGAAGAAGAAAAGGAGACAAACGGGGAGGCAACAAGTATAACAGAGGAGGAACTTTCCCAAGCGCTAAGGAAAATAAAAAATGGCAAATCGCCTGGCCATGATAAAATCACAGCAGAAATGATCAAAAAAAGTGGAGGACAAGGACTACTGATGATGTTATATAATAAATTATGGAGTGAATAAAAGATTCCCAAGCAGCGGGCAGTGGAACAATTAGTTCCAGTACATAAAAAAGGTGATAACGAGCAGTGTAATAACTACAGAGGTATAACATTACTACATATACCGTTAAAAATATATGAACATATTTTAGAAAAGAAATTAAGACTGACAATAGAACCAACACCGTTAGAAACACAAAGTGGTTTCGAAGAGGACGAAGTGCGCAGGGCCACATCTTCACAATTAGTCAGATAAGTGCTGAGATATGCCAATATAACAGAAAGGCCTTTCTAGCTTTTATCGCCCTGGAAAAAGCATTTGACAAGGTGCCGCGAAAGAAGGTATGGGAAACTTTGGAAAAAAGAGGGGTAACACTGAAATTAAGAAACACAAGGAGTTATGTCATCGCTAACAACAGTAAGTCGGAAGAATTAATCATTAAGGAAGGGTTGAGACAAGGAGGGGAAATTATGAGGAAATGCCGAACAAAAGTGGAGAAACTGCAAATAGGTTATCGACATCTGCAGCCCATACTTGACTCCGCATTTGTGGATGATATTATAATAATGACGGAGAGAGAAATGGTTTTACAAAATAACTTAACAATTTGTAACACAGTACTAATAGAAAATGGAATGACAATAAATATAAATAAGACGAAGATAATGGTAGTTTCAAAAGAAAAGCAACAGATAAATATACAAATCAACGGGACAGCGTTAGAACAAGTGGAACGATTTAGCTACCTAGGGGTAATAATCGATGACCAGGGTAAGCAAAATGTAGAGATTATGAACAGAATAACAAAAAGTAATAAACTATATTACACAATTAGTAAAGTTTTCATAAGTAAAAAAGAAGTGTCACTAAAGACAAAAATGAATGTATATGACAGACAGGTATTAACCTATGGTTGTGAGTCGTGGGTATTATCGGACAGAATGAAGAAAAAGTTAAAAGCAATGGAAATGAAGTTCAGGTAGGACCCAATTAATTACGACACTGAGAGTAGCTCGCCAAGAATGACACAGCAGGGCTAGGCTAGGTCCCTACCCGATATAATGAAAAATTGTAATAACTAGAGAATGGTTTGTAGTATCACAAGCCCTACTGTAATCAAGAACTGTAAGAATAGATATTTTCCTTCGATGACAAAATATCATCCATAACCTTAAGCAATGCCGTAGTACAACTATAACACTCACCAAATCCCGATTGAGTTGGTGCGTTAGAATAGGGGGGAAATAATGGGCAACATTGCTCATTGAAACGTATGTAACTAAAGTTTTGAGTTTTGGGAAAAATTTTAAAATATACTAACTATAATTGTTTCATTTAATTTGGTAGTACAGAAAATGACTCAGTGAAGCTATAACTATAATTATAATGTATCACATAACAGCAAAGGGTCATGGGTTTTAATGGTTCGCAATTTGATGCGAATGCCTCCCATCGGCCTTTGGACCGTAAGTGGGTTAAACTCCCGAATCTTTTGGTAGATTCTTCGTCGTAGTTCTTCTTCATTTTGGGCTTCCCACCCACCGTCGTAAACTTTTCTAAAACCCAAAACTCTTCTATAGGACGTGTCTGTGAAACATTCGGGCGGTTATCGTCTTTAGGTATACATGGGATATTTTGTGGCCTTAACCAATCTTGGGTTCTTTTCGCATAATGGCACGGTGCCAGATGGGGCCAGAAGATAATATTATAATTAACATAATGCGTTTTAATAAAATTCACTAATTTGGGGAGGCAACTTCGAATATAAATGTCTATATTTACACCTTCGCCCCAAACTCGCTCCATATAAGGTCTTGAAGAATCAGGTTCCGAAATGACGCACCACACTAGTACCTTGTAGTCAAATTTCGGTTTTTTCTTATATCTTACGTCATTAGAAACGTCCTCAATGTTGTCTGAATAAAAGCCTTCGTTTCTTTTTATTTCGGAGTTAAATAATGTAAAACATTTTTCGTCATCTACAATTGCCTTGGCATTGTTTCTGAAATGTTCTCTTAATTGTCTGCAGTATCTTGGAATCCTCTATAATTGTACTACTCGGTGGTTTATATAACGTGCCTAGGACCAATTTAACATTATCAAGATTTAATATGACCCATAATTGCTATAGTAGGAGACAAATTAATAATTGAATAACTAATCGATTTGCGGAGATAGATTCCCACTCCGCCTCCTCTAGATTCACGATCCATTCTTATAAAATTAAAATTGTGTATCCACATTTAACCATGTTTAAGCAATATGCAGTATGTCTATACCGTGGTTATTAAGGTATAACTTCAATGTGATCTGATATTTAAGTGCACCAATTTGATTAAATTATACCTAATATAATTAAATGCAACACAGCAATAGCGGCACACGCACGGTACCAATTAGTAAAGAAAACATCAGAAGAAGCACAGGATAAAAGGATTAATACTAAAACCCAGTACACAAAAAGGTGGCATCACTACAATATTAACGTATACATTGCTAGCAGTCGCCAGCCAATAGAAAAAATGTATGAATTTTATCTTCATGTTTAAGAAAAATGTTGCCATTTTTATTGCCGTAACGTTTAATAAGTTCGTTTACCACACTAGTACGATCTTTCGTCGAGTGGCTCCAAAGATTTCATTGCGGATACTCCTTCTGCAGAATTATTTAATTTATGATTACCGGCCTCACTTTACCTTCAATACTAGACAGTCGATGGCAGCAATCAATATCACTGAGTTTAAGATTCTATCCCGACAGAAATCCATCATCAAATACATAGGGTGTAAATATTATTAGATCGCGCATTTCGGCACTTTGTGAAAATCACAAATTGAAATTTTTCAATTTATTGTTGAATCTAAACCATACATCCTTTTTACAGTTTTTTTTACTTCTTGGTAAACCCTGCTTCAGTTTTTCCAATGAATACTTTTTCTTCACTGTTTCACTTTCACGTTCGTTCTTACTAGTATGTGATCACTATCAGCATCTACGCCCCGGTAAATTTTTGCATCTGTTATATACTTAGAGTAGTGCCATTCTATTACTATGTGATTTATTTGGTTAATAGTTTTCTCATTAGGTGCTATCCATGTCCCTTTATGTATTTATCGATGCTGATCAATTGCTATTCGCAACTCCCCCCCCCCCCCATTGCGAATTCTACTAATTTCTTATCATTTTCATTGCCTTCTGAAGTTTAATGTGCCAATCTTCCAATAGTTGGCTCGTATACTTTTTCTGTCCCTATTTCCACATTGAAATCGCCCATGATTATCTTGGAAATTCGTTCTTCATAAAAAGCTACGTTTTCTTCTATATGTTTTTCTTCTGTTGGGAAGTGTACATTAATGGTACTGACTTTTCGATATCTACTTTTGAACCTTATACCGGGTGTCAAAAAATGGTTTACATCTAGTATGCTTTGAAATTTCCATGTAAATGTGCCGCACTTACGAAATGCTGTTATGCCAGTAGAGGGAGAATAACATAACCTCAATGACCTTTGTTGATGACGTTTGGTTAAGGAGTTGTTATCGTTTATTTTTAAATTGAGGCACATTATACACTATTTTTAGGGATTATTTAACAGCAAGGAAATTGTAAGTAAGTAATACAACCGATATTAAAAGTGATTAATCCTTTATTTCTTCTAGAAAACAAAAAATAACGAACTTAAAAGTAAGGGAAAGAATATAACTTCCTGACTAAAAATAGGGATTGTTATTACTTGACTACAACAAGTGCTCACCATATCCCCAATTTTGCTGAATACACATTGCTACCCTACGTTTCATGTTGACAAAAATGTGGTGCAACATTGCAGGTGTTATATCATTGCATTTAATTCTAATGCACTCCTCTAAGTTGTTAATTCTTTTTTGTAGACCTCATTTTTAAGATATACGAAGATGGAGTAATCCAACGGAGTAAGATCAGGTGAATTTGCTGCCCAAATCCCTCTGATAATTTGTCGATTGGGGAAAAACTGCTCCAGAAATTCTAAGGTTTCTCTTGCTGTGTGCGCAGTGAACCCGACCTGTTGGAAGTAACCGCCATTCAATTCATCGGGTTGCAGTTGATCCAAGAATGGCACTAACAGCTGCTCTCGATAATGTTGACCGTTTATTGTGTTATGGAAAAATATTGGTCCTGTGATCCTAAGACGTGGCACAGGTAACCATATTCCAACTTTAACACGATGTAAGGGAGCCTCAATATGGTTATGTGGATTCTCGACTGATCACATCATGTAGTTCTGTTTATTTACAAATCCACTTAAATAGAACCATGCCTCATCGCTAAAAAACTTAAATCAAGAACGACGTTGTTGTTTAAGTTTTCTTGGAAAACTTTGCAATAATGTATTCATTCGACTAGTGTTTACGATACGTGGACAAGTAACTGCCTGTAATCGACTCGTGGCGATTTGTAAGTTCGACGAGAATTTCGATTACGTCTCTCGCTCACGTATGTTACGCCAAATGATGTGCGTCGCTACTGTCTGGGAGTTATTCAATCGTTCGAAGGCTTGTTCAGATAAACTCTTTTAACTATGTACACTATTTATTATTAATATTTACAATATACAACTTTGCTCAATTACAATTGGCACGGATGAAGATACACTGGATGTTTTACTGTGTGCAACTGTTAAGACTGTTGTCTTTATACGAACTGTTCGTGATAATGTTGTTACTTTGACTGTTGTCGTGGTAATGTGATACTTTGATAATGTCTGTTTAAGGGTGAAAACGTTCCTTAAATACTACGTTCTTTTGTGTAATTGGTTGGAATGAAATGTCCCCACTTTCATGTAAGATGAACACTCATCGTGATTGGTAAAGAATGAATTTAAAGCGATGAAAGAAAGGGAAGTTTGGAACATTTGGTTCAGAGGATCTATCTAAAATCCCGAGAGCCATATAGTAATTTAAATATTCGTAAATTGGTTATTTACAACCGCTTTTGTGAAAGTGCGACAATCGTGAAATGACGGCTTATAAAACGGGAATTGGGGCCGCAAATGTTTTAAGAATACATAACGTCTTGTACGTGACCGTACAAGACTTTTTAGATTTTAAATTTGCAAAACAAGTAATAAAATGTAAATGACCGAACCGACCGTTAGCTGGCCGCATCGGCGGCACTATCTGTACCTGGACAGGGTCGTGCGGATTAACATAAAACTATTTTACATACTTAAAAATAATTGTGACAAATATTTACACGGTTTGCGCGGATCTAAATTATCTTAATTAAATCCACATATGTATGTACGTGTGGGACCGAACAACTAGCATGGTCGTCCCTTGGTCTAATTTTATGTACAACAGACACTTTATAAGGATGCAAGTGCAATTGCAGTTTTTTCTTCAAAGTGAAGTTTACAGTACTTTTAGGGACATGCGTCTGAGCTGCAATACGACACACTGACATTTTTCGATTTTGTGCAACAACAGCTTCGTTTTCAATACTGCTTGGGGCAGTGGCTAGTTTTCCAGTAGACTTGATTTTTTCTACACTTCCTATCGCCAGAAATTTTTCAACAGTGCGACCAATGTGGTGCAGCAAAACAGTTTCTTCAATTCCGTTAGGAAACTGCAGTCGAAACTGCTGATTACAAGCCGTATAGGAATATTGCCATTCCCCATTTATTAACTGTCCTGATCGAAAATATGCCTCTATAATAAAATCATTTTCTTGCAAAGTGTACATTTTATATGTTGTATTAACAAATTTAATTAAAAATTTGAACTAAATTACTTTACACTTTTATGACAGGTGAAAGTTGACAATTAATGAATGACAGCTATGGATAATGCAATACAAATAACAATATAGCGGATCATGAAAATTTACTAGATGCAATTCTTTT
Organism: Geotrupes spiniger; assembly: GCA_959613385.1. Classification (NCBI taxonomy): domain Eukaryota; kingdom Metazoa; phylum Arthropoda; class Insecta; order Coleoptera; family Geotrupidae; genus Geotrupes; species Geotrupes spiniger. The sequence continues at coordinate 7,876,861 of OY390741.1, forward strand.
TCGGACACTCTATAGTCATCTTTTATTTTTCTGCTAGTTAAAAATCAAGTTCCTAATTTTTTTTTTGTACCTCTACTATAAAAGAACCTCTCCTACTTCCACAATGGCATTTCCTTGTTGTTTTGTCTCTTGCATTGCCATTATATCTGTACTATTTCATTATTTCAGCCAGCCTGATTAATGCTCCTTCATTATATGTTCCTCTGACATTCCACGTTGCTATATATATTTCTTGCTTGTCCCTTTTCTCAGATTTATGTTTTCCTTTTCTATTAGCCTGGTTTAAATACATTTTCCTATGTTGCTGAGTTAGTTTCTTGACCCTTTTCTTTCCAACTTTTCTTCACTTTTATTCCACTTCCACTTTATTCCGTCTAATCATTAAATTTTGAATACGAAAACACAAACTTATTTTTTTTTATTTCAAATTATCCCAATTGACATATTTCAATTTTACAAAAAATTGGGCTCAACATTTAAATTTATAAAATTTAAATTTTATCTCACGATTCCTTTTACATATTACAATTATTTATAAAATAAATATAATATCTCCTAAAATTTCAGAAAATTTCAGAAGTAAAATGACAGAGTTCTTAAGTATCATATTGTTACTACACATCGCTAATTTGTATTAGTGCGTGAAAAAATTAAATTTTAAATATCTTCGATGATATTTCAAGTCGAATCAGCCCTTAACATTATCAGTAAAGTAGTTTCAACTTTCTCCGGTTATTTACGTTCGTAGGTGTTGGCAAAATTCCTCGCATTTGGCTTTAGATTGCGCTGTTTTATACGCAGCAAAGTTCCGCCAGAAATAATTAGTTTCAAAAACAAATTATGTACGTGTTAGTTATGTTATTGTTTCATTTCTACAATCGCATAACTTTCAACTTGTATTATATCATATTTGCGTATATAACAGGGGCCAAATACATTTGTTTATAGCACTTGAATCTCGGCGGTGCTAGCAAGGGGATAAATTCCAACGAAAATTATCGCATTATTGAAACTAAAATTTTGAAGAAGGTGCATAATTTTACGGCGAGAAAGAAACGAACATAAAAATATGTAGACTCAAATCGTTAAGTTATTATGTTAGTCTCATTTAGTATAATTTGCATTTTTTAAACTGTGTTATTATTTTTAATAAAAGATTACAGATTGTTTTTTGCATAATAAATAATTTGTTATCACCAAAGTACATTACGAAAAATGGGCGTGGTTGAAGACGAAGCAAGAATGAAACACGAATAAAGATCCTGTGTTAGATAAAGTTCGGTATATATTACAATATTATGATCAATATACTTATTTTACTTTTACTTTTACTTTATTTATAATTTTAGTAAAAAGGTAATGAAAAATATAAGAATTATAATTAGTTTAATATGCCTCCGAACTTCAGAGTCCAGTCTAAGATTAATCACAAATATAAAAAAAAATATAACTAGAATTAATTTTTATTAAATTATACATTACATATATTTATGAACATAAATAGTGTTTTTGGTAAAATTTACCATACAAATCCGTACTTATTTTCGTTGTAATTAATTCCCAATATTTTCATCAAAATTTTTTATCACAGGTACACATGTAAAACTTTATTAAACATATGAAGTTATTTACAATAGGTAAATTCCATACAGGTTCTATTTAACCAATATGTGTCCGAGCAATTTTTATTTTAAAAATACACTTGAAGCAGAAAGCTTCCATATGTTGCCAATATTTTATTATTTATTTTATTTCTCCGACTCTTTGCGAACAGATGCGCTATAAAAATAAAATATTTTTTTCCTTAAAATTTTACTTACTGGTTACTGTTTATATATTTACGTGTAAATATTACTAAGCAATATTGGATCTTATTATTTATGTACGTCACAGTAAAAATCGAATGAGGTAAAACCACAACTGTTTCTGATATTAAAATATTTGACATAAATTTGTTTGGGCACAATTATATTTAATACAAAACCCGTTCTGAGGCGTGAGACTTGGGTTTTACCTAATTAACAAGATAGAGGGTGATTTAAATCATTTATTTGTGTCATTTTCGTTTTATTTTACGTATTTTAATTTGATCTCATTGGATTTCGTTTGCATTTTTTTTTCGTTTTTTTTGTTTTATTTGCATTGGTTGCTCATTTCCATTTCTTTAAATGTCCTACAAAATGCATTAATATTTTTTTACCTATGATAAAAATCGCGAAATTATTGCTTTCAAATTCTACGTATTTCGAGAAATATATCATTTAGAAAGATTAATGATTAGACGTTAAATATTTACGAAATATGAATTAAAACGGAATAAACAAGCATTAATATATTTCCGTAAAGTATCGTCAGCTAAAATTTGCAGAATCTCTAGTAAAACGCTCCAGTTATGAAATTTATTTCGAGCGCAATTTAATTTATTAAATGGTCTTGTCAAAACTTTCGCTACGCAGACAATCAAGGCGAAAAACAATATTAAATACATTAAAGACACCTGCTACTTTCGAACAAAGACAAGATTATTTTGTATTCTTTATGCGAAATAAGGAAATTTCAAATTGTAATCTAAGTAGAATAAAATGGGTCAGAAATGTCGATAAAGGGAAACTTTGAAACTCGTAGATTTATAGTAAAATTTGTGTTAATTTTCAACTTTGCGCGAACACTCTAACTTGAAAATTTTAACCAGCATTATTATCGTTAATTATATGAAACATTTTACGTCAAAATACACGATAATAAGGAATTACAAAAAATTAAATTCTCGTACTAATATTTCAATTTCAAAACATTTCTCATTAAATAATAAATCAGCGGTAAACAAAAGACTACATCAAGTGATATTAAAACAAAATCATTAGGCATTTCCAAGTTGTTTAAATCTTCCACTAAGGTGAAGGAATCTTTAACATTGTAATCGGTATCTTTGCCACGAGAACTCGTTAAAATATCAGCAACATACTGTTGTGTTTTTTTATTAAAATATAAATTTTATTAGAAGTTATTAGTTAGATTAGAAAATAAAATTTTATTTAAAATTATGGCGAGAAGGAATAGAGGTGGTAGGGAGATCACCTGGAGCATCACCTGATAAAGCAAGAGCAGGGATGTAAACAAGTGTGGGGAAAAGAAGGTAGGGACTGAGCTATAAAAGCAGACGCACGGCGAATTACGGGGAGTTTAACGCAGCGGTCAGCCCAAGGCAGAAGAAGGAGTTCAACGAAGTGACCAGCCCGAAGAGGAAGGGATAGGAGCCAAAGAAGGAAGAAGGAGTTGGGAGTCCGAGCCAGCGAGCAGCCCGAAGCAGAGAGAGTTCGGTCCAGTGACCAGCCGGAGGCAGAAAAATTGGTAAGAATATTTAAACTTGCTAATATTTTATTGGTGGTGCCTGAATACAGGGCAATCAAACAGGGCGGTAAATGGAATAATTTGCAACTTGTTTGGCAAAATATAAATATAAAATGAATTATGTTAGTTCATAAGGTGTTAATTTATTTGCATTTGATAAGCAAATATAAAAGGATAAGAACAAATTGTGTCAATAAATTTTATTTGCACTTATTAGCAAATAACAAAATATAAGAACAAATTGTGTCAATATATTTTATTTGCACTTATTAGCAAATAACAAAAATATAAGAACAAATTGTGTCAATAAATTTTATTTGCACTTATTAGCAAATAACAAAAATAGAAGAACAAATTGTATCAATAAATTTTATTTGCACTTATTAGCAAATAAAAAAAATATAAGAACAAATTGTATCAATAAATTTTATTTGCACTTATTAGCAAATAACAAAAATATAAGAACAAATTGTGTCAATAAATTTTATTTGCACTTATTAGCAAATAACTAAAATATAAGAACAAATTGTGTCAATAAACTTTATTTGCACTTATTAGCAAATAACAAAAATATAAGAACAAATTGTATCAATAAACAGTACTTGCACTTGTTAGCAAATAACAAAATATATATATATACGTTATATATATAACAAAGTGTGTCAATTAAATTGCAACTTATTGAGTACAGAGAGAATTTTTCACAACAAATAATTTTAAAATTAGATTATGCATGAGAAATAAGACAAATATCGACGCGGGATTAGATTATGGTAAGGACAGACCGGTCAACGCATCGGAGTCGCGCAGCATTTCTTGCTCATACCCGGCATGTGGAAATAATTTGCGTATACGAATTTTGTTTTTTTTTTCAGGCACCGATAACTTGTTGACGGTAAACATTTAAACGTATATAATGGAATTTATATAATATTGTATATTGAGTTGGAACATTTAGAGAATTTGATTTTGGTAAATATATTATTTTAATATAAATTATCGTTGTATTATTTAACCCGATCAAACCTGAACAAAAGGATAGCTTTGACAAGAATTTTATATAGTTGTGAGTTATTTCCTAAATAAAAATAAAATTCAAGGCATAATTCATAGCAATACGTTGAAATTCCATACGTTGATGAACCCACAAAAGATACAATAGGACGTAGAGGATTGTTGGGTTTATGTATTTTTGGAAGACCATAGATCGTAAAGGTACCGAGTTATGTATTATAAGTTTCATGTATAGCTTTTGTGTGATGAAATCTTGGCGGCAAAATTCTTTGAACATGGCATTGATTTTATTCTGTACCGAAGCTGTGGGGTCTTTATTTATACTTTCATATGTTGTGTTATCATCCAACAATCCTAACAAGCTATGTTCGTAGTCACGACTCTCTATGGCAACCGTAACGTTACCCTTTTCTGCTTTAGTGCTTAATAAATTGGAGTGATTTTTAAGAAATTCATTTTACTGAAAATATATTGAAACGGTGAACAAGATTCATTATTATGGCTGGAAATGCAAAAAAAATTATTATATTATTAACACGAGCTCTTAATCTATTTCTGTCACTGTCAGACCAACAAGAGATTATATCCTAAACATCAGCCAATAATACACACAAATTCATGTCTCTGGGGGAGCAATTAAGACTAAATTTTGTTCCTAATGAAAGGAAATTTTTAATATCCTGAGAAATATTTACAAACTAACTGTCATTATTGTTAAAAAATGTCTCGTCTCAAATTATTGAAATTACTAAAATTTTTTGTTTGAACATTTTCATTTTTTAATATTATATTGAAAATCGTTAAACACTTGAACCGGAATTATTGTTTTTAATTGAATAACTAAATTTCTGATGAGGACTTCTAACCTATCTAGTTCAGAAATTGTGATTTTAATTTCGAAATTAAATGTCGTGTTCCACTCTGCCTTTTGCTTCTTGTAAAAGACACAAAAGATTTCTTCAGTTTCTTATGTGTGTTGGTAAAATATTTTTTTCTGCATCGGAGAAGAAAGATTCGTCTGTTCCTTTTGTTTGCTAATTTGTTATTAAAATTCGCCACGTTCATCAAACAAGAGCTATACAGGAAACTTGTAATACATAACTAGGTACCTTTTACGATCTATGGTCTTCCAAAAATACATATACCCAACAATCCTCTGCGTTCTATTGTATCTTTTGTGGGTTATTCAACGTATGGAATTTCATCGTATCTTGCTGATATTTCAACGAATTCTCTTGGCGAACGTACCGATTACAATGTTAAAGAATCCCTCACCTTAGTTGAAGATTTAAACAACTTTGAAATGCATAATGGTTTTGTTTTAATATCACTTGATGTAGAGGATTGATGCGTCCACTTCAATTCTCCAATTTATTATCGATAACTGTTATTTCACGTTTAAAAACAATTTCTACAGATATTTGGTGCTCCCATGGGATGCACACTCAGCCCTATCATTGCTCAGATTGTTTTACACCATATTTTGATTACATCTTTCCTGCACTTCCGTATGACATTCCTTTTATAAAAAAGTATTTGGATGATGTCATTTGTGCAGTTCCATTGGAATGCATGAATGACACCCTGCAGAAATTGACCTTTCTGTACCATTTTTGGACACCAAAGTAATTAGAGACCAAAATAATCATGACATCTTCAATTTATATCGGAAACCTACACTCTCAGGAAGGTATATCAATTATTATTCAAACAATCCTTTTAAACAAAAAGTCAATATTATTTTAGGCCTAAAAAATAGTCAGCAATCCTATTTTCGTTGATGGTATTCTTAGCTACCTTTCTGATTTAATGACCAATAACGGCTACCCTCGCGCCTTAGTAACAGCTTAATATTTAATACCCCTCAGGTACAGAACGTCAATAATACAGGTAATATTGAACCCTTCATATATAAAAAAATACCATTCATTCAGAATGGAAATGTAATACCGACTGACTGGCATAGGAGTATTACCATACCTATCTTCAAGAAAAGCCAGAAAACTAACCCCGAAAACTATAGAGGCATAAGTCAGCTGTGCACGATTATGAAATTCGTCACCTCAATGCTAAGACTGAAGTTGGAGGAACATGTGGAAAATACAGATGAACAGCATCAACAGCAGATACATTATTCTTACTAAGACAACTCAATGAAAATGCAATAGAATACAACAAACCACTGTACGCAAGCGTCATAGACCTCACAAAGGCGTTTGATAGAGTACAACTGAGGGATGTGATAGAAACCCTACAGGTGAGGCAAGTACCATCGGAGATCGTCAATATCATACACCAACTTAACACCAATAACACTACAGCGATCAAGGCAAATGACAAAACATCCAAATACATACCAAAGCCCGGCGGCATCAGACAGGGGGATAGTCTCAACCCCTTCTTGTTTAACTTGATAATGGACAACATCCTAGACGAGGTCAACTCCCTGAACCTCGGATACAGACTAAAGCACAGACGGTTCGGTATCATTTGCTATGCCGACGATCATGGCCAATACGGAAGACGACCTACAGCGACAAGTGTTTCGCTTCTATCAGGTGGCACCGAAATATAATATGGTAATAGCAAACAAGAAAACTAAAACAACAACCTATTCCAGCGACCCGGTGAGATGCAAAATAGAAATTGATAGCAGCAGCATACAGAAGGTGATGGATTTCAGATACCTTGGAGCGGCCACACTAAGTTACCACAACCCAACACAAGAACTAAGACATGAAATAAACAGAACTGCTATCATATCAGAATGCTTAAGAGATGTCGTGTAATAACAAATACATGTGTACGTATGTGTGCGTACGCTCAATACTAACTTAGAATAGAAACCAGGACAGACACTAACAAAACAAAATCGATGCTGAGGACAGCCGAAATGAAAACCCTTAGAACAATGGATGGGAAAACACTCCATGACAGAGTGAGAAACGACGAAATAAGAAGGATCTGCGGAGTGGACGATGTGAGGAGATGGGAAAGGCAGAGGAGACGTCACTGGTATGCCCATGTTAGAAGGATGGAAACAGGAAAGATAGCCCGAGCAGCGCTGGAGGACATGCCAGAGGGAAACAGATGGATGAATAGCCGGAAGTCCACGACCCAAGAAAATCGAACCTGACTTTGAAGAAAAAACAGACCATGAGGTCTTCGAAACAAGAAGAAGAAGATATTTTATAAGGTACCATGTTCAACCTGCAATAAATATTACATAGCTCAGACATCACAATGGCTCAAATCTAGGATTATTCAACATACAAGTGACTGTCGTATTGGGAAGAGTTCTTGTGCTTTGGCGTTGCATTTCTTTGATTTTGATCATGCGTTTGAATTTTCAAACGTTTCCATTTTAGAATCTTAATCTAAATAAAAGGACCGGTTACTTTTTAGAAATGTATCATATCCATAGGCACAGGGATAAGGTCAATTTCGGGTCAGATGTAAACCAACTTAGTAATATTTATTCGTATTTACTACTTTTCAATTCATCTGTCAATTACTGATGCGACCTTCTAAGTTTTGGTTTCGCAGTTTGAATTCGGTTCGTTTGTTAGTCAATTGGTACTAACTGAAATTAATTATGTTGGCACTCACTGTTTGGATTTTGCCGCCCTTCATTTACGTATTTTAATTTGCATTGACTACTTTTATAAATTTATATGGGTTCTCATGATTTCGGCTGTGATTTTTGTTTGTAATTTCAATTCACTGTATGTGATGTAAGTATACGCTTAATTATTTATAATTTTGTAAGCAACTAAGTTATATATATAGTGTGTCCCACTTAAGAGTGTAACACCCTCATATCTTTTTTATTTTTAGTCGAATTTTAGTAGAATACTATTTTTTTATCGAAAAATTTCACTAGTAAAAATTGTTCAGAATTGCACAAAAACCCTAAATCCAAAATTTCATGAAAATTTAAAGTTTAAAATTTTCTTCAAAAGTAATTCCAATTACCTAAATATTATTTGCACAGGTGGCTGCGCTTAAACCACAATAACTTTGACAGTTTCGGTGGTTTTATTTCAAACAAAATTTTCACAGCATACATTTTTCGGCGCAGCTAATAATAAGTGATTTCTTGATTTTTGCCATATATTTTGCCATCGCAGGATGTTTTCATTTTAAAAGGCAATTGTTTTTTTGCAGTAAATAGAGCAATAAGTATTCTACGTTTGAAAAAAAAAAATACCAAAATGGACTAAAAATAATAATAATAATGAGTATTGTATCAGATCTCCCCTCGTATATCAAACAAATGACATGATTTGAATTTGCAATTTTTGTCGTAAAATGAAATATGTTGTACATTTTCTGTCCCTAAATATGAATTTGTTTTCTTATTTTCCAGAAAAATATATAAGACAATCGATTTTGATAACGTAACGTAATGTAATCTTATTAAAATTTTACGTTAAAAACTTTCGGAACTACTGAAATACTACATACGTTGGTGTTAAAAAACAAGGCAATGGTAATAAATTATTAGAATTTACGATCAATTTATATAAATAAAGTGAACGTAAACAGTATAATCAATCAATCGATTTCAAGTCGTGACGTATAGAGAATTCTTTGAATCAGGGTTCCAACGCTGAAACACATACATTATTGATGATATATGAAAGTAGATGGCATCGTAGTGCCGAACAGTTAAAGATTTAATTGGCAACGTCAATAAATCTCATACGTTCGATACATAATAAAAACAATATTGTTATATTAATTAAAAATGAATCGACGAGTCACCCCTATTTATTAATCGTAATTTCTATTGCACGCAATTAATTCAAAATTTTTAATCGATCGAATGGTGCTATGAAAGCGAGTCCTGCTTAATCCTACATCAACATTTCTCTTGTTGTTGAGAGGCTTTTCTTCTTTGTAATGGCCGTTACAAGTTTGTATCGGGGGAGGAGCATTATGAAATGCTCCACGTTTATAAAAGGCATTACTCCGAGATTCTTTATATTAGGAGCGAAGTTCGTTGGAGAAAATGCGATATTGTACTCCGTTTTTCACGCTAAATAAAAATAAATTTGCTGTTTTGTACATTCATATTACGCGATTACTTCATTGGTACGTCCACTGAAATATACGCAATGTATTTATTACGTTCTGTAAACATTGTTAAATTAATCATTGTTATTAGATGATAGAGATCATGTTCGACATATGATCCCTGTATTCGTAAGCATTAATACCCCATTCACCTCGCACTAATCCTTTATACAATGCATGTCCTTTAAATCTACGAATTTGTATATCCTGGGTCTGAGAAGCCCGTATTATAATATATGTAATTAAATTGCTTATTTTATAACTTATTAATTAAATTATGATTAATATTTTTGATTTTTAAATATAATGCAATTTATTATTTCATTGCATTTATTTCATATAGTAAAATAAGTAGAACTGCTCGTTACAAATATTAAATTTTAATGCATTTATAGTAGAAAGATTAGGAAAATGTTGTTTTCATTGCATCATCGCCTTTGTATTCATTTATATGATTAGTATGATATTGTCGTTTTTTATTGTAAAATTGCACAATTTTAATTTTTTTGGTTTAAATAGTTTGATTTTTCCCTAAAATTATTTTTTATTCAAAAAGTATATTAATAAATTGAAATATTAATTTCTGTTTTCAGTTTTAATTATAAAATTAGTTTGTTTGACCTAAATATCTCATTTCCAATGAATTAAAACAAATTTTGCACAAGGTAAGTGACAAAAAATCTGTGTTAATAAAATTATATAAAGATTGCACGCCGATAGTTAGGAAATTGCTTTCTCGACGACACAAACAGACCGAAGCCTTCCGAATTATTGCCCGGGAAATTAATTCCTTTATTGACAATAACATCTGAAAGGCTCTTAAATATTTTAGTTTCATTAACAACAAATATTTTCCATTCCTTCCTCATTAAATATAATTGTTCTCGCTCGTTAAAAAAATTTATCAATTTCTATACCTAGCAATAAATCTTAAATATCGTTGGCTACCTCTTTTAATCTGATAATCGTAAACGCACGGCAAAGCTAGGAGTTTTATCGACCTGTCGGTATTACTAATTTTTTGCTCCATTAAAATTTTATAGTCGCATACATAATAGGAACAAAGTGTTTCTTGTGCGTATTCCAGCAACCACAATTTACCAACAAACACGAATCGATAGTAATGATTCGGCAGTTTTCATGTATTGATTTAATTAAACGAATTTGATGCAAAAACCAAGGCTCGCGTTTCCGCCGTATTTTAAATAGACCCGTTGAAATATAAAATTGTTACATTGAAAAATGGATTGAAAGTAATAAAATGGAATCGCAGATTTTATTATGAAAAACAAATCGCAATTTAGTGGTTATCGTCCATTGCGGTTCGCCATTTTTCTTTTATTGCAATAAAAGTTTATATATTAAATTTATAACGTCCATAAAAACTATGTGCCATGAAAAAATCCTACCCTTAATAATGTAATTCACATGTGAGAAATCTCACGATAGCGTTTACTGAAAACGGAAGTCGTTAGGAAACAAATAAAGTACGAGTTAATTAGAATTTACTAAATTAAAATAAAATTATTATCATAAGTTATTCAACATTTAAGTATACTCAGTGACATATAAACTGCACCACCTAGAAGGGGTGGGAATTTTTGGACCAAATTTGGCAGGCATAGTGGACTAGTCCAGGGAAATAGTTGATTAAAATTTGAAACCCAATCATCAAGTAGTCATGGGATTTTTGACGTTTGTGTCATTTTTTAGAGGTGGTGATAGACAAGCAATTATCGATTCGTTTTTTGAATTTGTTCCACTTTTTCGGATCCCGTTCTTTAGTTTAAAGTGTTTCAAGTGTTTAACGATGCCTAGAGGAAGGAGACCTCAAGTTTACCAGCAGTTGAGTGACTTTGACCGAGGGCGGATTGTTGGTTTACGAGAAGCAGGTTTTTCGTTTAGAGAAATCGGCAACCGTTTGGGACGGCGCCACTCAACAATAATGCGTGTTTATCAAGCGTGGTCTGAACGTAGGGTTGAACGTCGGAGAAGAGGCACTGGGGCTCAAAGACGAACCAATGAACGTCAAGATCGCCGCTTAAGACTAATGGCCTTGAGAGACCGATTCTCTACAACTAGATCAATAGCTGATCAATGGTTAGGTGAACAAGGTCGTACGATAGGCTTGGGAACAGTTTATCGTCGAATAAGAACCTTTGGCTTGCTGTCTTACCGCCCACATCTTCTGCCCCCCCCCCCCTCACTGCTCAAGATCGCCAGGAACGTTTGGCCTGGTGCACGGAAAGACTTCAATGGAACTTGGAGTGGCATCGAGTTGTCTTTAGTGACGAATCGCGATTTTGTTTAGGAATGCATGATGGTCGGATGACTGTTAGACGAAGACGTGGAGAAAGGCGCAATCCTGATTTTTCGATTGCGAGGCATGTTCACCGAACTGTGGGGTTGATGGTGTGGGATGCTATTGCTTACGGCAGTAGGTCACCCTTGCTCTTCATTCGGGGCAGTATGACCGCCCGACGCTACATTGACGAAGTGGTAGAACCACATGTTCTTTCATATCTTCGAGGGCTGGAAGACCCACTTTTCCAGCAAGATAATGCACGACCTCACGCAAGGGTTTCTCTTGACTTCTTTGAAGAAGCCAATGTTAATCTTTTGCCTTGGCCGCCAAGATCTCCCGATTTGTCGCCCATTGAGCACGTGTGGGACATGATGGGTAGAATATTGAGGAATCTACCGAACCCACCGTTGACAATAGAAGCTCTACGGAAGTACAGGCTGCTTGGGATGCCATACCCCAAGAAGACATTGATCACCTGCTGGAATCAATGCCAAGGCGGGTCAATGAGTGTATCAGAAATAGGGGCGAACTAACACATTATTAAAGAAAAATCAAAAAGATGAAGTTTTCTTTATCAAATTTTAATCAATTGTTACCTTAGACTAGTCCAATGTTTCTGCCAAATTTGGTCCAAAAATTCTCACCCCTTCTAGGTGGTGCAGTTTATATGTCACTGAGTATATTTAGTAATTGGGTTCATGGGTAATAGATGCATTTTTCTATTGACGTGTGTTTCGTTTATTTAAAAACCTTGTCATAATTCTACAAGACAATTAAAATTATTTTGTATGAATTGAATTATATTACAATTTTTGATTAACTGGATTAATTGCAGGTCACCACATTACAGTACGTACAATTATTGTTATCAGCAGATCTTGGCTTTGTTTTAAATTAATTTTAATATCTTTATTTAGTAGTTTGTATTCAGATTCTTTAGTATTGTTTTGTGTTTTGATTATTTTCTTTTTTTGTCATTTTGCTACGCATTTCTGTTTGTGATTCCTAAGTTTGATCGGTTATATCTGTTTCGATATTTTTAATTATATAAAATGTTTTATATGAGTTTATTAGATCGTGCAATTTATATCTAGGCATCTCTAGTAACCACATGTGCATAATCTATAAGCATTTCAGATTTTCAATATTTCTTGCCATTTCTGGTACAATCGTGAATACGTGGCCATAAATAGTCCTAGCATATTTATCTGATTTTTTAGCACTACTTGGCTACCAACAACTGCTCTGGTCTTCCTGTAATACGTTATAGGTTTGAATAGTTTTTTTTCTGAAGTTATGTTTCAGGATAAATAAGCAGAATAGCTGTTTCAAATGCTTATGTAAAGTTTAGATGGGTAATATAATTCTTTTGATAAATTGTTTTTAAAGGCCATTTTTGTAAAGAAGTAATGATATTCAATGGTAAAAGTCAGCTACACTACCCCACCCAATAATGCCATACTCTAGTGGTGATGGCAACCGAGCAAAGTATATAGATTTCAGTTCATTATGTATAGTCAGTCTTTATATTTAAATATTTAAATCTTGGTAGCAATCCACTATTTTTTTCAGCAAAAATGAAGTACATCAAATTAGGGTAGAACAACTCAGAAATAAATAAACGAAAAAATGAGATCGAAAGCATAAGAGAAGAAAATGGGGATATTAAGAAGGAAAATAAAGAGATAAAGGGAGAATTACTCGCATTTAAAAATAATATTGAGTGGATGGAAAAACACATAAGGAAAAATAATGTGGTGAGAAGGAATAAATAATTTCATAAATTAAAGATTGATGTTATGGCCAAGGCGGCAAGCAGAATAGGAGAAATATACTGTTTAAAAGAACTTGAAAATGGACAAATCAAAAGTGACGCACGCGAAATCAAAACTGAAAGACCTTTGACAACGACCCAACGAGAAAAGAAAGGGAACAGCAAAAACACACAACATCACGGGCAGAAGAGTGATAGAGAGAGGAAAGGCGAAAGTTGTGAAGATATAATAAGGTGATTATAGACGGCATAGAGTAGAGGTGGAATAAAAGTGAAGAGAAGTTGGAAAAAAAAGGGTCAAAAAACTAATACAGGATAATCACGCTAGGATATTAATTCAGATCAGGCTAATAAAAAGGAAAAAAGTTAATCACAGAAAAGGGAGAAGCAAGAAATATATATAGCAACGTGGGATGTCAGAGAAACATATAACTAAGGAGCATTAATCAGACTGGTGGAAATAACGAAATATTAGAGTATCGATATATTGGAAATGCAAGAGATGAAACAATAAAGAAATGCCATTGTGGAAGAAGGAGACATAGTAATAGAGGGGTGCATTTAAAAAGATAACAGACGCAAAAAGTTACGGGGCGTAGATGCTGATAGTGATACACATACTAGTAAGAACGAAAGTAAAATTTAGAAAACCACCGATACTAAAAAATATAAAAACAGTGAAGAAAAAGTACTCAGTGGAAAAACTGAACCAGGAAAAATTAAGTAATAAATTCGAAAATAAAATTACTAGAAATTATGAAAAAGGATAATAACAACATAGAAGAGATGTGGGCGAAGTCTGAGAATATAATAGAAGAGATGGCGCAAGTATTGAAAAGTGGAGAACATAATAACAAAATAATGAATAGTGAATATTATAAAAAAATGCAGAAAGGAGGTCAATAAACTCTACAGGAAGAAAAAGGAAACATTTGGAGAAAAAAGTGGAAAACTTGGAAAGAAGGTGTGTGACGAAACAAACAAGAGAGTTTTACCAAGAAGTACAAAACTGTAAAAAGGATTACAAAAGTAAAACTATTTTGTCGAGAGAAGAATGGTCAATTAGTAGAAGGAATAAGTGAATGCTTAAATAGGTGGGCTGAATATTTCAATATCATTTAATATCTCAAAGGAAACGATGACATCCAGGAACTGGGGAATAGGCAACAAGATATGGAACCACCAAAATGGAAGAAATAAAAAATATAGTTAAAGCGTTTAAGAATAACAAGGCACCAGGGGACAACGGGATTAGTGCAGAAATGTTAAAAGTAGGATGTGAGAAGTTGGAAACGAATCTGCACAAAATTATAAAAGAAGTTTGGGAGCAAGAAAAAATGCCATGTGATTGGAAATCCGATCTAATATGCCCAATACATAAAAAAAGCTTGTGAAAATTATAGAGTTATAGCTCTCTTAGATATGGTCTACAAAATAGTTGCAGTCGCAGTAAAGAAGAGAATAAATGAAATAACAGAGTTAGAGAGAGGAGATTTTCAATGCGGTTTTAAGAAAAATCGATCAGTGATGGACCAAGTTGTCATAATAAAACAGATCATGGACAATAGCATAGACCAGAATCTGCCCCTGTAGATGGTATTTATAGACTTCAAACAGGCTTACGATACAGTAAAAAGGGAAATGTTATATGATGCAATGAGAGAAGTAGGAACAACAACAAAACTTATACGTCTGGTACAGATGACATTAAATGGCATGTATCTGAAAAGTTTCAAGTAAGGAAAGGGCTACGACAGGTGGACCCATTACCAACCATCTTTAATAAATCTTCATTTAATATAGTATTGGAAACAGTGATAAGAGCGACATGGATAAAAACATAAGCGACGATGCAATCAAATACTGGCATATGCGGATGAAATTTGGCAACAACAAAGGATAATCTGGTAGAATCTATTAAAAGGGTAGCAAAAGAGGCCAAAAATAAGGGATTAAAATAAACTTACAGAAAACTAAATTTATAGTAATGGAAGGCGGGCAAAATTAAAATCACAAAAGGACAAATTGCAGTATAAAATTGATAAAGTGGAAAAATTCAACTATCTTGGAGTAACAATAACAGGTGAAGGAAAGAACATAAATGGAGTGAGGAAAGAAAATAAATAGAGGAAATATTAGCCAAGGGTATCAAATGTCGGGGATCATTGAAAAATACGGTCTAAGAATGCAAAAAAAGTGCAAAAATAAGAATCTATCGAACTGTGATACGACCGGTAGTTAGCTATGGAGGAGAATTATGGAAGTTAAATTAAAGAGAAAAAGAAGCACTGGAAGTATGGGAAAGTAAAGTATTAAGGGGAATATATGGAGGGAAGTAAGTGGAAGAGCAATGGATGAGAAGACAGGAAGAAGTTCAGATAATTGTATGGAGTAGTCAGGGCACATAGAATGCGATGGCTCGGACACGTAGCAAGAATGACAGAGAACAGGTCAACAAAGCAGATATGGGGCGGCATCTCAGGAAGGAGAAAAATAGGCAGGCCGCGGACAAAATCGACTGAAGCAGTAGAAAAGGATTCGCATGAACTAGGAATAACAAACTGGAAGCGCTTAACAAGTAACAAACAGGAATGGAAGGAAAAATGGAACGTAGCCACATGTCAACTAGGCTCACAGTGCTGATTTAATATATTTATTTGCAAACCTCATCGCAGATAATTGTTCCTAGATATTTTACGGATTCTGCTTCAGGGATGAAGATTACTGTGTCAGTTTGAAGTCGGCCCAAATGTTGCTATTTTTATATGATGTAAAAGGCAAGTATTTAATCTTGGTTCAGTTAACTATTAGTCAATTATAATACACTATTTAATATAAGAATACCATTAACATAAATATTGAACAGAATTGGGCTTAAAACAGACCCATGTGGCACACCATATTCCACATATCTAAAAGTGCTAAAAGTATTGTTTATGTTCACGTATTGTTGTCATAGAAAGAATATCGGTGCACACTGCCCAAAAATCAAACCAGAAACTGTATAGAATATAGTAAATAACAATTTGATTAGAAATGGTCGCAAAAAATATAAAATATTACTACAAATTAGTACATTTACTGTAACATGGCCGAAAATGTTTGCAAATGCTTTGGAATGAAAATCAACTGAAAAGTACGTGAAAGGGGCGTTTATTTTTCGATCTGGCATGCGCCTTTGATTGTCTAAATGTCTTAATATATAAACTACAGCAAGTAGGAATTAGAGTTAACGACCCAAAACTGTTAGTCATTTGTAGCCAATAGAGAACTTATTATTAAAGTCAGTGGTATTCATTCTCAAATATATAAGTGAAGGTGTGTAGCATGGGTGTGTGTTGTGGCCGCTATTGTTCTTATTTTATATTAATCACTTTTCGCCTGCCTAACCGGGACAAGTGTATATGTTTGTAATGACATATCTATATTAATCTGCGCTGAGTGTAGAGTTTGTAAAATGTCTATATCAAATATTGGAAATGTTTTAATATAAATTAAATGATATGAACAATTGACACAAATTTGATTTTATATCTGAGGCACCTATCGACTTTTCAAGTTGCAAAATCAAATATAAATCCGAGGTTAACTTATGGCGCACCTTTGACGAAAATATTTCAGTAATTTTAATTGAATACTGTAATAGTATATTTAAAAAACAAGTTGCAGAAGTCACTGTTTCAGGCAAGAATGGACGAATGGTCTAAATAGCCTTCTGTACGAGTATTTTATACTATTTTTTCTACTTTGCGCTCTTTTTACGTAAAAAATTAAACTTTGTTAAGTATTTCAACATTTAGGGATATTTGCGCGGGCTGGTAAGGTTTCTGTGAAACCAACTAAAGAGGCGGTGGAAAATTTAATTTGAAATGTCAGTTTTCTTTGGCGCAATATGAGTTGCGAAGACCTGCAATGCAGTGCACCCGAAATACGGGAAATTGCACAAACTACGATTTGGAAGTTACTTCCGAACAAATCACGTTCCCAAGATGAAGAAAAATATAAAAAAATCGAAGAATTGTGCAACGAAAGCAATACAAGGATTATTATTTACAATTGACATTTCTTTTTACTTGACCTATTATAAAATAAAAGAATCACAATACAATATAATTTCCTGATGCAAAAAAAAACAAAATTTCTTAATATTTTAAAACCCATTAATTACTAAATACATAAATAAGTTAAAAATAAATTATGATAATTGTTCGACGTGGGATTTTTTAATCAAGTCATATTTTTTTATTTACTAATTTCTAATTATCTTATATTTTTTTCTAAGCATTTACGTTCTCGGTGAACTTCCAGTCGCGCGATTTGTTCACACGAGAATTACATATATTAAGGGTAGGATTTTGCATGGCACATACAGTTTTGATGGGAGTTATAAATTTAATAAAGGAATAAACTTTTATTACAATAAAAGAAAAATGGCAATACGCAATGGACGATAACCACCAAATTGCGATTTGTATTTTGATAATAAAATGCGCCATTCAATTTTATTGAAATCCGTTTTTCAATGTAGCAATTTTATTTTTCAACGTTTTTTTTTTAATTACGGTGGAAACGCGGGTGTGATTTCTTTTCAATTTTATATTAATTAAATAAATATATCGAACTGCTCAATCATTATTATTGAGAAGTTTTTTGTAAATTGTGGTAGCTGGAATAAGCATAAGAAACACTTTGTTCCTAGTATGTATGCAACTATAAAATTTTAATTGTGCAAAAATTTGTCGATAGCACTCACAGTTTTGCCGAGTTTGCGATTATCAGATTAAAAGATATTTAAAATTTATAGTTGGCCATAGAAATATTTACACAATTACAACAATTACTTTTTAATGAGAAAATAATGCAGAATATTTGTTGTTGAACAAAGCAAATTATTTATTGATTTATTATTACGATTATTTAAGAGCATTTATTAGGAGGAAATTTGAGTACTAATGCTATATATACATTAATGCCTTCACAAGCAAGTTGCCATATGGTCTACTTTAACAGAGCAAGTCGGTACCGCCGAGACTTGTAACTTGTACTTTATTGAAAATAAATTTAAGCGGCTATATCATGTGATGACAACTGCTTCGTCCTTCAGGACATGGTGATCTGACAGCTGAAATTTAAAACATTTTACTACAAAATTTATGCTGAATATTTTTATCCATTGAAAATTTTAATTTTATTCTTGTAATTATATTTTAGAATTTATCTTATATTTAATCCCTTTCATCTTTTTCAGGAAATTCCGTCTTTTATTTTTATTATATTTCACTTCCCCTCCTGTTCTATTTAATATTATCTCATTCCCCTATTTATTTTACTCCTCGTACTTCTACTTTTGTTAAAATTTTCTACATTCCATTCGTTTAATAAAAAAATATATATAAAATACAAAAATAATTTTAATCAAAATAATTTGATTTAGTGATTTTGAAAATGATATTTCAACGTGTCCATTAAGCACCATGTGGATAAAATGTTCAAACCCACCAATAATACAATGACAGTATCCTGGAACAAATCAAACGCATTGAAAGCAAACTACGATAAGCACTATTGAGCAAATGATTAAATGGATGGTTTTAAGCAAATGAACGAAATTAACCAACGTTGAATTTTTTTATATTACGTTACAGTTGAATGGCGATGTCTTGTATTTTTAGACTTTGCAATGAAAATGTAATGAAATTAAAAACGAACACAAATTTATTTTAACTTTGGTTCATTAAAAAATAATAGATGAATATTATTGTGGATATTATTGGAATCGTATAGGATATAAACTAGACAGAATAAATATTAAGATGAAGATAAAACAAAAGACGAAACCGGAATAAAATAATAATTCTCATGGTACGAATTATTAATAGATTTCCTTTCACTTGTTACAATTACTGTCGTCATGGAATGTACACCAACTGAATCTTACAGTGAATTATTAATTTATTGAGCCAATGTAAAATTTGCATTTCGTTAATATTATGTGGAGCGGTTATTTTATGGTTGGTTCATAACCAGCATGACATCGAACATCGACTATAAACATTTATATGTAAAATTATGCATTGTTTCTATTCTAATTTTAAAATGTTTAGTAAAAAGGTTAACCGCGGAAAAACGTTGTCATTTCATATCGTGCGATAATGGCAATAAAACTGATGAAATATCGACAAATATTTTAGAATTTATAAATAGAACATACAGTTCACTTTAAAAACGCGAATCACTCGATGAAAATTCATGCTTTGTGTTTTTTGTCAAACGCTTAATCAAAGTTGGACATTTCGTTTCAAGTGAATTCTACCAGAAACAAAAAAATATAACTTGATTTATTAGTTACGTATGAAGAAACTCGACATGACAAGTACCAAATAAAATTTGTTTGATTCCATACGATGTATATTCGCTTCTTTGTACATCAAAAAAGCGTAACTCTTTCAGCAGAACGGCGATATTTATTCTGACAGTATAGTAAATTGCGAACAGAATAAATTTAAGGCATTTTTTGCTTTAAGATATGTAAATCCAAGGTTCGATATTTATCGTAACACATAAATATCATTAAATTACATTTTCTACAAAATCGATTGACATTGGAAATGACACACACAGCGAACAAAATAAAACAAATTAAATATTCACGTACACATAAAATTAATATTTAATATAAACGATCGTTAATCATCATAATGCCTGCCTCCCCTCAATATTAAAATGTTTGCGCATTCTTATATATGTTGTTGGTTTTGGTCATTGTTTATATCATCCAAGCCCGTATAATTGTGGCCTTAGAATACATTATGTGCTACATAATATCCAATCGCGTCAAATATAATCCATAACACGATGTAAATCATGCATAAACCTGCAATTAATATTTATTAAACAAGTTGGCTTTGTAAAGGGAACACAGTATGAAGTCTTCGACGATAATTTCGTTCTGCCAATAAACTCGTCAGGAAGGCACAGCTAAACCCATAAATTCCAAACGCTAGTGGTTTGTGCAAAATTAATTAGAAGACTCGCCGCTAGGTCTTACCGATGAGGTCATCGGTGGAATGAAACGATGAAAGAAAAGTTCAGTAAATTCAATCTGTTTGACAAATCTTCATGGCATATTTATGGACGATTAACATCGTATTGTAATTTTAGAAATAAAGTTGACATATTTGAAACGATTCACGATTTTATATACTTAAACTTTGTTGGTTCATCTTTTTTCGCGTTGACACTTGACATTTGACAGTGGTTCATCTTTTTTCGCGTTGACATTTGACAGTGGTTCATAATTACACGCAGTTGTTATATAATTAGTCCCCGCTGTTGGTAACAAAATTTGTAAATGAAAATTCATTTTTATATTGAACTTCCTGCAGTAAATTGATGTGGGTCTAACCGGAAAAATCGAATTAAAAAAAACTACTTAGTACGGAGGCAAGTCAAGTAAGCATTGTATGTGTCTTTTTTTATCTACCGATAAACTCAAATCCTTCCATTTCTTTTCCAAACCCTTTCACCAGGTTGTGAAGTATTTAAAATAACCCATGAATGTAAAGATTAATCATATATGAAATTACTAAAATTGACAATTCAATATCGCTAATGAAGCATCAAATAATTAATAGCAATTACTACTACACGTTAACCCGTTACATATTATATGCTTTTTATATAAATAAGCGAATAGAACTTTACTCGTAATAGCCAACAAAGCACAATATTACATCATTTTATCGATTCAAACGAATAAAACGACATTATTATTTCTCTCCTTCCATCGTTAGTAGAAAAAGTATTACGTTGTTACTTATGCTTTGCTTTAGTTATATAAAACTGTGAATAAAGAAACATGTAAATATTTACATATTATTAACGAACGCTTTTTAATTGATTAAAATAATGGTCTACAAATTTCGCAAATCTATTTATAAAATGGGAGTAAAGCTAGTTAACATCTGGTAACCGAGCATAATGGTTACCACAGTACTACGTTTATTTGAAATTAAAAACAAGAACCATTGTCAATGTCAACCAAATATTGTTGTTATAATCAAAATCTTATAACAGTAAGTGAATCAGTTAATAATAATTTCAATATAAATTCTGTGGGCCCTCTAGCGCCGAAACTATTGAGGTTCGAATTATCAAACTTTAGACTTAAGATGCGGTAACATCAAGGAAGAAATCGTCCTTTTTCCATTAAAAGCATTCCCCTCACAGTCAATATTGATTTAAAATGTATGTTGCATTTGAAATGAGAATAAGGTTTCATAAAATGAACGTAATTTAACAGAAAATAAATAATCATAGAAATATGTTTAAATACAAACGAATACGTAACTTCTGTTCATACGAAAGAAAATTTCTTTGGCAATCCGCGATGTCTTATTGCAGTAAATTGATATGGGCTTAACCGGAAAAATTGAATTTTATAAAACTACTTAGTACGGAGGCAAGTCAAGTAAGCATTGCAGGTGTCTTTTTTTATCTACCGATAAAGTCAAATCCTTCCATTTCTTTTCCAAACCCTTTCACCAGCTTGTGAAGTATTTAAAATAACCCATGCATGTAAAGATTAATCATATATGAAATTATGAATAAAACTGACAACTCAATATCGCTAATGAAGCATCAAATAATTAATAGCAATTACTACTACACGTTAACCCGTTACATATTATATGCTCTTTATATAAATACGCGAATAGAACTTTACACGTAATAGCCAACAATATTACATCATTTTATCGATTCAAAGGAATAAAACGACATTATTATTTCTCTCCTTTTATCGTTAGTAGAAAAAATAATTACGTTGTTACTTATGCTTTGCTTTAGTTATATAAAACTGTAAATAAAGAAACATGTAAATATTTACATATTATTAACGAACGCTTTTTAATGGGTTAAAATAATGGTCTACAAATTTCGCAAATCTATTTATAAAATGGGAGTAAAGCCAGTTAACATCTGGTAACCGAGCATAATGGTTACAACAGTACTAGGTTTATTTGAAATTAAAAACAAGAACCAATGTCAATGTCAACCAAATATTGTTGTTATAATCAAAATCTTATAACAGTAAGTGAATCAGGTAATAATAATTTCAATATAAATTCTGTGCGCGCTCTAGCGCCCAAACTATTGAGGTTCGGATTATCAAACTTTAAACTTAAGATGTGTATACATCAAGGAAGAAATCGTCCTTTTTCCATTAAAAACATTCCCCTCACAGTCAATATTAATTTAAAATGTATGTTGCATTTGAAATGAGAATAAGGTTTCATAAAATGAACGTAATTTAACAGAAAATAAATAATCATAGAAATATGTTTAAATACAAACTAATACGTAACTTCTGTTCATACGAAAGAAAATTTCTTTGGCAATGGGCGATGTCTTATTGCAGTAAATTGATGTGGGCTTAACCGGAAAAATTGAATTTTATAAAACTACTTAGTACGGAGGCAAGTCAAGTAAGCAATGTATGGGACTTTTTTCATCTGCCAATAAACTCAGATCCTTAAATTTTTTTTCCAGATCCTTTCCGAAGCTTGTGAAGCATTTAAAATATCCCATGAACGTAAAGATCAATCATATATGAAATTATGAATAAAATTGACAACTCAATATCGCTAATGAAGCATGACATAATGAATACCAATTACTACCATACGTTAACCCGTTAAATATTATAAGTTCGTTATATAAATAAGCGAATAGAACTTCATTCGTAATAGTCAACAAAGCACAATATTACATCATTTCATCGATTCAAAGGAATAAAACGACATTATTATTTCTCTCATTTCATCGTTAGTAGAAAAAATTATTACGTTGTTACTTATGCTTTGCTTTAGTTATATAAAACTGTGAATAAAGAAACATGTAAATATTTACATATTATTAACGAACGCTTTTTAATGGATTAAAATAATGGTCTACAAATTTCGCAAATCTATTTATAAAATGGGAGTAAAGCCAGTTAAAATCTGGTAACCGAGCATAATGGTACAACGTTTATTTGAAATTAAAAACAAGAACCAATGTCAACGGCAATAGCTGCAAATATTATTGTTATAATCAAAATCTTATAACAGTAAGAGAATCTAGTTAATAATAATTTCAATATGAATTCTGTGCGCGCTCTAGCGCCCAAACTATTGAGGTTCGGATTATCAAACTTTAAACTTGAGATGTGTATACATCAAGGAAGAAATGGTCCTTTTTCCATTAAAAACATTCCCCTCACAGTCAATATTAATTTAAAATGTATGTTGCATTTGAAATGAGAATAAGGTTTCATAAAATGAACGTAATTTAACAGAAAATAAATAATCATAGAAATATGTTTAAATACAAACTAATACGTAACTTCTGTTCATACGAAAGAAAAATTTCTTTGGCAATGCGCGATGTCTTATTGCAGTAAATTGATGTGGGCTTAACCGGAAAAATTGAATTTTATAAAACTACTTAGTACGGAGGCAAGTCAAGTAAGCAATGTATGGGACTTTTTTCATCTGCCGATAAACTCAGATCCTTAAATTTCTTTTCCAGATCCTTTCCGAAGCTTGTGAAGTATTTAAAATATCCCATGAACGTAAAGATTAATCATATATGAAATTATAAATAAAATTGGCAACTCAATATCACTAACGAACCATCAAATAATTAATAGCAATTACTACTACGCGTTACGCCATTACATATTATATGCACTTTATATAAATAAGCGAATAGAACTTTACACGTAATAGCCAACGAAGCACAATATTACATCATTGTATCGATTCAAAGGAATAAAACAACATTATTTCTCTCCTCTCATCGTTAGTAGAAAAAATAATTACGTTGTTACTTATCCTTTGCTTTAGTGGTATAAAACTGTGAATAAAGAAACATGTAAATATTTATTATTAACGAAAGCTTTTTAGTGGATTAAAATAATGATCTACAAATTTCGCAAATCTATTTATAAAATGGGACTAAAGCCAGTTAACATCTGGTAACCTAGGATAATGGTTACAACAGTACAATGTTTATTTGAAATTAAAAACACGAACCAATTAACACGTGAAATAGCCGCAAATATTGTTGTTATAATAAGTATAGAATAAAATTTAATTAATGATAATTTCGAGCGCGCAAACTATTGAGGTACGGATTATGAAACTTTACATTTAAGATTTGTATATAGCAAGGAAGAAATCGTATTTTGAAAGCAGTGCCTCAACCGAAAGTGATGGTTTACTTTTATCACCGTTTTCCATATCTCGCGAACAGTACATGTTATCGAAAAAATGGTTCTTATAAAGATATTTTATTTTTTAAACAACTTTGAACTTTTTTGGAAAAATGGAATATAAGTAAGTATAAGAAAATTCAGTGTATATTTTTTTCGTTTGCTTTATTTTTTTTATGGACTGTTCTCTGTGATTTATTTTGTGTTTCGTTTAAAACATTTCGTCTTCTTAATTATTTTACATCTATCAAATTAATTTTTATTTACTACGATAATTCTTATTAAATATATTACTGTTTGGAGCGCACAACCATTGAAGCTTATTTGACCAGCAAGTGTAAACGTGAATGAAACGTTATTTCTAATTCAAATTGAACTTTGAACTTTGTTCAAAACAAACGTGGAAACTGATTAACGAACTAAAAAGACTTGTCAATTAAAGTGTAGTGTGATCATTAGTTAAAAATCAATGGCGAAGAAATTAAATAAGAGTATACAATCACAGCATCCGTAGAAAGCTCCTAAAAAGGATGATTAATTGATTTTGTTTTCTTGTTTTTGTTGGTGCTGTCATTCCAGTCGAAATGAAATAAAAGCCCGATACGATAGATCTTTGAAACAATCACTGTCATTATAAAACGCATGGACGGCTCTGCGCCGGGGATGTTTAGACATTTTAAAGGAATCTTTAAAACAGCTTTTAAACGTGTGTGCGGCACCAGAATTCCACTACAATTTTAAACGATCTAATCGGGAAATATATTAATAATAAATGTTGCATATCGCAATAATGACCTGAAAAATAAAATTGTTTATCAAATCACATATTTTATGTAATGCAAAACGAATTAGGTGGGGAAATTTTCAATTATTCATATTTCGCATTGTATCCACATATAGTCACCTTCGATGATTGTATTATGATCGAAATTCAATATCCCACATTATATTGGACGCATAGAAATAATGACCCATAAATTACAGGTCGATGTAAAAACACCTATAATTATATTCAACAGAAATACACAGGTGCCGTCCATACTTTATAAAAATGGGTTTCTAACTTTGCTTTATTGTTAGAAATAGAATAACGACACGACACTAGGTGGCAATACTATCGTTTGCAAACTCTTCCCCCTACCGGCACAACCAGTAACTACCACGACACTAGATGGCAGCAGCGGAATAATTTACATTTGCTTGTTTCCGCTTTACCAAGTTTCATAGCTTTCCCCAATGTACCACCGCCCCCGATAGATGGCAAAAGTGCGATATATTTTAAACGGAGTGAATACTCAACCTCAACTGTTGAGTTGCTTACTAAGCGACGACGCTAAATGTACGTTAAGTAAGCACCTTTTAGCGGTAAAGGACCCTAGTTCTTACTAGAGTCCTTCAACGCTATTTATGGGAAACGGGCTTGTAATGACAGTTGCATAGTTTGTAGGAGTTACATTAAACATTTTCGTAATTGCCATCTATCTTTTAATATACTAACATTCCTAGCTAATAAAAAAAATACTTAGCAACAAAAGGAACAATATTTCGTCATGGTAGCTCAACAACTTATAAAATTAGTGTACGAAGATAATAAACTATAATAAAACGATTGGTTTCAAGGATGAAATCGATTAAACGTGCGCTTACTAGACAACCTTGCTAGCGCAAAATCATGTTCGACGTTTTGCGAGGCATCCAATTTTTAGATAAATCTGATATTACAAACTATTTTCAGTTCCCATTTTAGTTCAATTCAATTTTCGTACTATTTTCCAGTTCAGATACGTTTATCCGTCATTTAGATACAACCATGAAAAACACTCAATTAATATTAAAAATTTGCTTAGCGAACACTCAACTTGTTGTGAAAGCTCATTTTTTATAACACTCAACGGCTGCGTTCGTTGGACGCAGTGGTTGTTTTGGCGCAATTAAAAATACAATTTCGCCGTGATCTTTGCTTTGCAAGACCTATGAATGTAGTTTTGAGCAATTAATATCGTTATACATCGTGTTTACGGGTATTTTAATAGAACTCATTTATTAAATCCATGAGTCATATAACCATGGTAACAATTGAGCAAATATAAGTAAAAATAAATTTAAATGCTGTTTAGCTTTCGCTGAAATTAATAGCGCAACTGATCCAAGAGTTGCGAAAGATTTTGTGAGATTACACCTCAAAATACAAACAAACTCAAAATATAGCGAAGCAATTACATTGCTTACATTTATTGATAATTATATACAAATATGTATAGTAAAAAGGGCCGAAATGTCTACAAGGAGAACATTGTCTACAAGGAGAACATTTACTAAAATTAATCATTGTCAAAGACTCACGCCTAGAGCATGATTGACAGACATACTTGCCCATTAATTTTCATAAAGGCTTCCTAGCTTTCTATTTTTAATATTACATTAATATTGTAAGACCCTATGGCAAATTAATAAAAACACTTGTAATATATTTAAATGGATTCAGAATGTCAAAACATCAAATTGAATACACATGCGAAATGAATTGCATTACGTAAATATGTATTATTAATCGAATTTTCAACGAGACATTAATTGGAAATTTCAGATTGCACATTAAACAAATATTTATATTTTAAATTATTTTTATGTAAATTTATAACAATTGATGTATTCATGTCAAATATTTTTACGAATATTGATGATCTATGCCCTATGTGTCAGTGGACGGAAATTATATACACAGCGGCCGAAGATTAAAATATCAATAATTATATGATAATAAAACGACTTTTCTGGGAATACATTTAAATCATATTTTTAGATTGATGGGGGCACAACCTGCTACCGTTGCACCCATCTACGGACACTGATATTGGTACATTTATCGCGCAGTAAATTAATAAAAATGAAAATCAATAAGTCATAAAAATATATCCAACAAAAAAGCAGTGGAAAATTAAAAGGACCAAAAATAAAATAAAAAATCCGCGGTGGTCCGCACGAAACTTACTTATACTTAGTTATACTACGTTTTTCGAAAAACCTTTTCAAATGAAAGTTGTTTAAAATATCAATATTTATGTAAGAATATTTTTTTCCGTAACGTGTACCGTTTTCGAGATAAGGAAAAAGGTAATAAGAGTAAACCATCACTTCCGGTTGAGAGATTGCGTTCAATAGGACGTTTTCCTCCTTGCTACATACAAATGTTAAGTTTAAAGTTTCAGAGCTCTAGCTATAATCGTTTCGACGCTAGAGCGCACACAGACACACACACAGACGTCATTCCGAAAATAGTCAGAAACGATTCAGGGGACCTCAAAACGTGTATATCCGTTGAAATCTCGAGGTCGAAATTTTTCATGATACTATACTATACTTACTTATACATAAAGTATAAATAAGTAAAAAGCCGAAAAACAAGGCAAATGGAAAATAGACAAAGGTAAAAAAGTGATGCCAAAAATCAAAGTAAAGAAAGTCGCAGAAAGAAGGGCTAACGTTGTTGAAGTCTCCAGAAAAAGAGTAAATAATGAACACCGACGTGAAGATGGAATAGATGATTTAAAACCAAAAAGTGGCAGAAAAAGAACCGAATGAGATGATTTTTTTAAATTTCCAATTGTAAAAGAATTGTACCCTCAAATTACTAACGAAGTGCCAGATTCGTCCGAATTTTACAAGAGAACAATGTACATGTACATGCTTAAAGAACATGAAATTTTCATTCAGGAAATTAAATAACAAACCAGTCTTAATGGAACACCACTCACGTTGCTGCACAATTCCTTGACATGTATACAGACGAAATCTGGTGTGGTGCAAATCATGCTCGGCAGTTTGAATGGGTGGTAAAGGTAAACCCAGAAAATAAGGATACAGTTGAAGTTCAACAAGTAAATGGTTATAGAGGCGGTATAAAACGGCCATCAGGTGCAGTGCAAAGGATAATTCCGTTATTCACAATCACTATAGCAATTTCCCAATAATTCAGTAACTTTTCATAGAATTAAATTGCTATTGCTACGTTTTTCAGCATGATGAATAGGAATTTGTTATCACTTTTACTGTTGCTCATAGAGGGCGCTAGTTACACCTTGCTGAATTGGTAAATCGAAACGTATCTTTTTCTGTATGCAGACTCACATATACCGAATAGAAAATTTGAAAGAGTAACCTTTTTACATGAAAAAATACATACTTGTTTAAGTTTGATATCTTGATCCGTTTTCGAGATATTTGCATTCGAAAGTTTCAGTGCATTTGTAATTTTGAATTCTTAAAATACAAAGTGGGCTTATCCAGCTGACAGCTATCATTATTTATGCTTCTGAAGCTTGTGTCAAAAAGTGCTGAGAAAGTAGCCTCATCTTATTCCTATTAATCTTCATAATCGCCTGGGAGAAACTGGTTGTTTTCGTCCTAAGCGTCATAATAGTGCTCCAAAAATAATTTCAGTAGAACAAGAGGAGGAAGTTCTAGTTCGTGTTACCGAAAATCAAGGCGTAAGTACGCGCCGTTTAAGTGCGGCGACAGGAATAAGTCAAACGTCTGTCAATAGAATCTTACGAAAAGAGGAACTCTATCCTTATCATTTCACTCCTGTGCAGAATTGATTACCTCAGGATACTCCTGCACGTCTACGATTTTAGCAGTTTTTACAGATGAAACAGAACGAGGACAGAATTTTCTTGGCAAAATTCTATTCACCGATGAAGCAACATTTACTAGACGTGGAGTTTTCAATTGGAGAAATGGTCATTTGTGTGATTCTGAGAATCCACACGCATTGAGAGAAAAACATTTCCAGCACGAATTCAAAATAAACATTTGGTGTGGGATGATATCAGATTGTTTCATTGGTCCCTTTGAACTTCCGCCGTATCTGAACGGTCAACTATACTTAACTTTTCTCGAACAAAATTTAAATACGCTGCTAGAATATGTATCACTTGAACAAAGACAAAATATGTGGTTTATGCACGATGGAGCGCCACCACATTTTTCTTTGTCTGTGAGCGAGTATCTGAACGAACAGTTTCCACATAGATGGTTTGGTGGTTGAAGTGAATTTCCTTGGCCACCTAGTAGTCCAGATGTTAACCCCTAGATTTCTCTCTTTGGTTTAGTATGAAAAATTGTATTAATACGACGAACTGCACTGAAACTTTCGAATGCTAACATCTCGAAAACGGATCAAGATATCAAAATGAAACAAGTATGTATTTTTCATGCTCTTTCCAATTTTCTATTCGGTTTATGTGATTATGCATGAACAAAAAACGCTTGGATTTACAAATTCAGCAGGGTGTAACTAGGGCCCTCTATGAGCAACGGTAAAAGTGATGACAAATTCCTATTCATCGTGCTGAAATTTATTGGGAAATTTAGAAATACAATTATTAACTTGAACATCCTGTATGACTTAAACGAGCAACATTTGTAGAAGGCATGTTGCGCTCAATCCTCATATTTTAGGCTCTACTATACCCAGTTTCCGGATTTCCCATTCTTAACGACTCACCCTGTATATTGCTAGAGAGGATGGATTTTTGAAATAAAGGCTTTATAGGCGAAAAAGAAAGCAAAAGCCGATGATCGCCACGAAATGAATATACAACATTTCGAGGAACGGTACCGGCACGTACTGTCAGAAATACCAGCAAAATCTATTTTTGTGATAGACCCAGCCCCTTATCATACAATGCTAGATCCTGCTTATAGAAACCCTACATCAGAATTAATTTAGGCATATGTGAAAAATAACAATGAACAATGTTTCAATGGAAATATAGAAAAATTAAGTTGAGCATTGTAAGAAAATCGAAAAAATCTACATAGAAATAGAACACCTTGTGGACGAAATTATGGAACCATTTATTGTTAACTTCGAAGAAGATGACGATGATGACGTATTATCGGACGACTCAAGTGACAATGATTACCCCGAACCTAGCTATAATGAAATTGATATTGAGGATACTAACTTTTCTCATGGCATTTCAGGGGATGATACACAAGGTAATCGTACTTCGTTACGGCTGAAGCCTCTGGCATAACCGACCCTGTTCAATATATGGGTAACATATTCAACGCCATTCAAAAGTTTACAAACAATAATAATCTTACTTTAGGTCCAGAAGTAATCCAAACAACTATTACGGTCAGAGACTTTATACCGAAATAATATAAATATGCCATTTACAATTACATTATGAATATTCCGATTTAGACAGTATTCGTTAGTTCATACACGGTTGCTAAAAATGGAAACGGTAAATCAACAAATATGTGATATGTATCAAATGAATAGTGTTTTTTTATATGACTCTATTATAATTATTTACACCAATTATTACATTAACATGACGCTATTAAATTATTATTGACACCTCTTACAAAAATAAGAATAAATGAAGCAGGGAAAATAATCGACCATCGGCTAGAAATCGCTAAAATCGGGTATTTGCAGTAAGTTACGAAGAAATAATTGCTGGTTGTAAGAATGTTTATTTAATTTTTTTGTCAAGCCGTGTCTTGGATATAGGCCCTCGAACACGAAAGCCTATTACTTTGGCAACGATAGTAGATGGTATTAGCACACTCACATAAATTAAGAGACACGAAAGAGATAAGTCAAAAGTCAATCCGAATCTACGAATAAAATAAAGTTACCAAACAATTAAATCAGAGTGGCACACATTCTGCCTTGGTGTTGCTATGTTGTTTTGAAGCAGCACTTATAGCTGAATATTTAATATTTATTTCGTTACTCATGAATTTGAATTTGATTTGATTCCCGATAAAACTGGTTGCTTTCAGTTCAGATCTTCGATACTCGCCGCATTTTCAATCTTCCAAAGCAAACGGTGTTTATCTAGCTATCTACGATTAAAAACAAACAAAAACTTCCCACCCATTGTTTCTAACGCTCTCATTGCCTATGCTTCCTCGTAAAAACCAAAATACCAAATACCATAGAATTTAAGATAACGTAACTACACGAATATAATGAAAATATTACCAACATACTGTTGTGTTTTTTATTAAAATATAAAAGAAAGATAAGGATAATATTTTATGAAACTCATTTTTGCTTTGTGCGTGAAATTGTTATATATAAAGTGAAAAAGGAAGAAATTGTTAAAATTTGATTTTATAAGAATAATTTATTTGTAATTAAGAAAATTAATTTTTATTTAAAATTATGGCGAGAAGGAATAGAGATGGTAGGGAGATCACCTGGGTGATCACCTGGTAAAGCAAGAGCAGGGATGCAGATAAGTGTGGGAAAAGAAGGTAGGGACTGAGATATAAAAGCAGACGCACGGCGAATTACAAGGAGTTGAACGCAGCGGCCAGCCCAAGGCAGAAGAAGAAGTTCAACGAAGTGACCAGCCCGAAGAGGAAGGGAGAGGAGTTCGAGTCCGAACCAGCGACCAGCCGAAGCAGAGAGAGAGTTTAATCCAGTGACCAGCCGGAGGCAGAAAATTTGGTAAGAATATTTTATTGATGGTGCCTGAATACAGGGCAACCAAATGGCTAGATAAGCGGTAAATGGAATAATTTGCAACTTGTTTGGCAAAATATAAATTTAAAATGAATTATGTTAGTTCATAAGGTGTTAATTTATTTGCATTTGATAAGCAAATGTAAAAGGGTATAACAAATTGTATCAATAAACAATACTTGCATTTGTTAGCAAATAACAAAATATAAGAACAAATTGTGTTAATAAATTTTATTTGCACTTGTTAGCAAATATAAAAGGATATTAACAAAGTGTGTCAATTAAATTGCAACTTATTGAGCACAGAGAGAATTTTTCACAACAAATAATTTTAAAATTAGAATATGCATGAAAAATAAGACAAATATTGGCGAGGGATTAGATTATGGTAAGGACGGACCGGTCAACACATCGGAGTCGCGCAGCATTTCTTGCACATACCCGGCATGTGGAAATAATTTGCGTATACGAATTTTGTTTTTTTTTACAGGCACCGAGAACTTGTTGACGGTAAACATTTAAACGTATATAAAGGAATTTATATAATATTGTATATTAATTTGCAGAATTTAGAGAATTTGATTTTGGTAAATATATTATTTTAATTTAAAATATCGTTGTATTATTTAACCTGATCAAACCTGAACAAACGGATAGCTTTGACAAAAATTTTATATAGTTGTGAGTTATTCCTAAATAAAATTAAATTCAAGGTTGATTCATAGCAATACGTTAGTTATGTCTTTTGCATCTCACGTTAATTGTTTTGTTGCATTTTCTTAGAAATGTCGCAAAGCACAACGTATTCCTTTATAAAGTGACTATTATAATTGTTTACAGCATGATTAGTTATCATACTTATATAATTTATATACATGTTCGTAGTTAAAACATGTTAGCAAAAATATATATCGCGTTATACCTTGTAGTGTATAAGCAACTGTAAATGCAAAATATGTAATTTGTATAAATAAATACATAGTTGTAAAAGTATTGTAAACAGAAGCAAAGTCATAAACAACTTTTCCTTATCAATATTTAAGTACAATTCGCTAGTTTTTTGTTAGTCCCTTAGCAGCCATAACTTGCATGCACATAAAAATCTTCGAAAAAGCTTCGAGCAAGTGCGAGCTCCACACGTTATTTACTATTACTATATCTAAATGTATTCTAACAAAGGATAAAGTAAGGTTATTAATTATTACATTTTAACACGTGATTTCGATGGACCCGTATACTGATTTATCGATGGTTAATTATATGTCGTAAATGTATTTGTTATGTTTGCAAATGTGTGAATTATGTAGAGGGGCTAAACTGATTTATAAACCTTGTTAGTTGCGTATTGTTTGTAAAATGAACGACTGTGCACGTTTTCAGCTGCGCACGATTTGAAAAAGTACTGAAATAAATATCACGAAAGAACTGTTCATGGAACCAGTTAAAAGTGAGCGTTAGCTTAATTTAAAAAGTAATTTATTACACATACCAGATATGAAAATGATAAAAGCCATTTATTCACCCCTTCGCAATCTTCCAGGGCAAAACATCGTGTTTTAGAAATAAAGAGGTTGCAGAATCATTTTCGGCATTTGAATTTGACACATTAAAGTATTAATCATTTGTCGTACGTTGGTTCAATTGTAGTTTTGTCACTTGTTACCTGTTCAAATAATTTAGAATTTAAGTAGACAAGTTTAGAGAAATTCTGTAAATGGAAAAATCAGAGGTTCGTGCAGTTATAAAATACTTGCAAAAGAAATGGTCGCCGTCAAAAGAAATTCATGAAAACATTGTAGGTGTATTAGGTGAGGGTGCTGTTTCTTACCAAGTGGTGAAAAATACGTCTCGAGAATTTAAACTGCGAAGACAAATATGTGAACAAGCGAAGGGTACGACCATGTGTCACTACCTAAGAAAATGTTAATCACGATATGGTAACGACAGAGAGACGACTGATATTAGGAATTTTTCTTATGGTACTATAGAAAATATTTTAACAAATATTTTGGGGCTAAAAAAGGTGTCTGCACGTTGGGTCACACTAATGTTGACACCTGATCAGAAACGTTCTAGAGTATTGCATTCTGAAGCCAGTTTGGCCAAGTTGATTTGAAACAACAAAGTATGGAGTGGCATCGCCGAGGTTCTCCGCCACCCCGTAAATTTTGTATTTTGCAATCCTAATTTTTTGGGACGCAGATAGAATTTTGAGGACTGATTTTTTGCATCATGGGTATACAATAACAGGCTCCAACTATGCCAATTTAATTTTAAGATTGCGCGATTGTGTCAAGGAAAAAATACGGGGAAGATTGAGCAAAGTAATTCCGTTTGCTCAACAACGCTCCTGTTCACAAAAGCAATGCCATGAGCGCTATTCTGAACGCAGGATTTGAATTGTTTGAGCATCCCGAACATCGCTTAGTGATTTCTTTTTATTTTCAAAATTAGAAGAATATCTACGGGTGACCACATATTACGACGATAATGAAGTGGTGACGGCCGTAATCGACTGGTAGGAAGAGTAACCAAAAGATTTCTTTCCAGAGGAATCAAAGCTTTGGAGCATCGTCGGACCGAATGCATCGACGTTCATGGAGATTATGTAGAAAAATAAACGTTTGATATTTCTTCAGATTATTTCCTTCAGATTTCAGGAACTTTTCAGATTTTCTAGATACTTTCTAGACTTCATAGATTTCCATTGCATATACTTTATAGACGATGTCATATACTTAATAGACATATTAATTATAGACTACATTTCATACTTCGACTTCATAAATTACGAACATTTTATTGATTGTATAGGTGGCATAGATTGATGGCAAAATATTTTTCATAGACTTCTTACATTGACTCATACTTCTTAAGCTTTTCTCTCCAAGTTTTAGAGAATCTTTACCAACAGTATAAGCTATACTTGCTGCACTGTGACATACAAACCTAGTTTTTATTCTTGTCAAATGCATAAGAATTGCACCAGACTAAATTTGCTGTCCAAGTTGCCTATTTATTAGAAAAGATCATTAATTTATATAAATGTAATTTTTTTCTGGAGCCAGAAATATTTAACTCCACGACTATTCAACACCCAGTTGATCCTCATAAATATTTACCAATACAATAAATTTTCGTTTTAAATTCAGAAAACTTTCAGATTGAAGAGCCCGAACTACAAAATTTTAGGTAGGAGAAATATCAAACCAAAAGAAGAAGGTGACTTTAACAGTCCATTAAATGCATCAAATTTACGTACAAGTAAGAATTTCAAATATGCTCTGCAAGTGATATTCAATTTTCGTTCATGGTGGATAAAACTAAAGATAATCTTGACCAACCACCCTTAACTAATAGTACCAATAGCTACAAAGCTAGTGCGATGTGCATAGCATTTATTATATTGAAT
The DNA here is from genome assembly GCA_959613385.1 of Geotrupes spiniger. Lineage (NCBI taxonomy): Eukaryota > Metazoa > Arthropoda > Insecta > Coleoptera > Geotrupidae > Geotrupes > Geotrupes spiniger. Next base: position 7,912,542 of record OY390741.1, read on the forward strand.
ATAAGATTAAGAATAACACTGCGACCCTGACAGTGTAACCAAATACAGATGCGATTGTGACGCACTCTAAGTTTGTATCGAGAAGCCTACGAATTGTCAGAATATGTATCGATTACAACCTAGCAGACTAATTGCTGCAAAAAAATCCCACATTTTGTAACACCCGCGAATGTATTGCGCGCATAGACATTTGCAATCATAAAGTTCCAAAAAGTACGATAAAAATAACTCACCTTCCACGGACGCTTGCTCATTATGTACACCATACGCGGCCGAAGACGCCAAAACCATACACTACACTCACCGAATCTAATAATCGCATCGAATAATCGAAAATCTCCGCGAAAAGTGCAATTCTTCACGACAACCGCGACAAACTAACTGAACATAAGACCATTCCATTCGGGAAAAAACTGAGACCCACTCAGTTTTTTTGTCGTTACGTCACGTCATCGGCAAGTCGAGCCTTCTAATTCGTTTAACTGCAACGAAACATTGCCGTAAGCGTGAAAAAAAGAGGAGGACCCGATAAGCTAATGATCAGATGCAAAAAACGACGCGGCAGGTCGAGGTGCACTTTTACGATTTTAACGCATTAATACACTCGGATCATATGAACACGAAGAATAACGCGAAATTCATAAATTATGCGGAGAATTTTCAGATATTTTTTATGACGATAATACGAAATTATCATTTACTAATCAAATAAAGCACCAGATAAAAACTAAAGACGAAATCCCAGTATACACGAAGACGTATAGATATCCATCCGTACATAAACAAGAGGTGCATAAGCAAATTAAATCTATGCTTGAACAAAAAATAATTCGACGTAGCAATTCTCAGTGGACCTCTCCTATATGGATTGTGCCAAAAAAAGTTGATGCATCAGGGATTAAAAATGGCGAATTGTAGTCGATTATCGAAAAATAAATGAAAAAACAACCGATGAGCGTTACCCACTTCCGAATATTACCGACGTATTAGATAAATTAGGTAAATCCAACTATTTCTCTACATTAGACTTAGCCAGTGGTTTCATCAGGTGGGAATGCACCCAGATGACATTCAAAAAACTGCGTTTAGTGTCGAAGGAGGACATTACGAATATTTAAGAATGTCTTTCGGTCTAAAAAAATGACCCCGCTACGTATTAATGATGAAAATTGCTTAGTTTACCTAGATGATATAATAATATTTTCTACCTCTCTTCAAGAGCACATTGTCCATCCACTTAAAATATTTAAACGACTTCGAGAAACTAACTTTAAGATACAACTTGATAAATCCGAATTCTTGCGAAAAGAAGTGGCTTATTTGGGTCACATCATTACAACTGATGGTATAAAACCAAACCCGGATAAAATTCAAGCAATTCAAATATGTCCAATACCAAACACGACAAAAGAGATCAAACGATTTCTAAGACCAATGTTTATCGACCGACTAAGTTGGTATTCTTCAGATTTGCAACTATTCCGCAGCCATCGGCATTAAAGATCGTAAGTTGAAAATAAATTTCAGCGAATGTATTAAGGTGATGGCAGATGTTTCGCTCTATCTTGAGCTTATCAGACCACCATATATACCTCCGCTGAAGGTACATCAAACCATGAGGGACAAAGAGTAACTTTTTGTCACTCATGTTTGCACATTCATCGGATATATGTGTGTTGGCTTGATGAGCTCAATGTAGAGCGAAACCGATGTTATCAACTTAATACATTTTTTGACATTTTTTTCAACAAAGCGATCTTTTGTGCCGACGGCTGCGAAGTTGTTGAAAGTCTTGATAGTCGATAAAGACTACCGCAATTACATGACAGCGGGGGTATTGTCGTCTAGATGGCGCGTATACTCACATACAAACTTCTTATCACTCATACTTGCGTGACTTAGAGTGGATGTATGTATGGTGCTTTGGTGAGTTTAAGATAAAGCGATACAGCTGTTATCACCTTAGTACATTCGCTGACATTATTTTTCAATTGTTATCCTAGTCCTATTTCCGAAATTTGTTATTTTATAAATATTTTTAATTAGTTTCTATCAAATATTTTTCTATTGGGCGATAAATTGTATTATTACAATACTGACTCGTTTTGCATTTTTTAACATCAAGATTGCTTATGCAGAATGGCCTGCTGAAGAATTATTACTCCTAATATTTATTATCAACTATTTCCATTTGAAATGCTATGCATGTATTGGAAGATTAATATCAATATTGTATTTTAATTCTTATTTCCTTCCTGTTTTTTCATTCATTCTTAATTATTTGTTTGTTATCTGCTTGTTTTACACCTCCTTTTACAACATCTTACATTGCCTTCTTCGCTCTCTTTTCTCCATCTCCCGCTTGGCCACCTTCCTTGTTATAGGTATACCTTCATGTCTATACGTTTCACTCATTTTCCTACCCTCTACCTACGTCTCCTCCTGGAGCAGAGGTATTACGGAAGATAAAGTCACCCCTAATAACTCTGATCCCTTCCCATTCTCCCCATCATCCTTCTCAATCATATCTCCATTTTCCACATGCCTCCCACCTCTTAAACTCTTCCCCATCTAATATTAGTTTGCCCTCTCAGGGTTAGAAGAAAATGAGAAGAACTGGTAGGGGGGGAGGAAGGTGGGATGATGGAATGAAATAAAAAAATTATGCATAAAGTAGCAGACAAAGCATTGGGAAAGAAAGAAAAAGAAAAGATAGATACGTTAAAATTGAAAAAAAAATTAAAGAGGAAAGAGCTGAAAGCAAGGATAAATACCGAAATAAGGTAATGCTAAAAGTAAGTCAGAGAGAAGCATATCACATGGCCATGAAAAAAGTTAAGAAGCGTAGAAGGCTAGGCAAAATAGTATGGATTAGCAACATGGCTCAGAACGCAGAATAAGTAGTGGTAAGAATTTCAGAGAATTATAATTTCATATTTATTATTTGTACCAGAGACGTCATGGGGAAAACAGTATGCAAATTAAATACAACTTCTGGATAAAGAAAGCTATTTACAAATGAGAAGATTGCACATCCAGAAAGACACCAACTGAAGAAGTCATAAAATCATCATATCAAAATTATTAATGGAAACTAGGAAGGTGACACCATCTGATTGGTTTTTTTAAATAAAACTACAAAAAGATAAGGTATGAGAACTGGAGGGGTGAATATCAATACTATGCAGTATTAACAAAATCCTGACATATAAAGGCTTTGGGGTGAAACTTTAAATAATTTTAATTTTAAATAATTTGAAACAAATAACAGTCCAAATTAAATCGTAGTTAACTAGGATTAAAAATGGAACAATGTCAAGAAAATGTTGCTTTATAATCACTGTAATAATCGTGTAATTCAAATAAGGAGTGGGCTATAATAAATAGTTTTAAAATCACATTTTGATATAAATTATGCACAACTGCGAACTAACTACTTATGGTTTTACATGTCCTTAGAATAAGTTACGAGTACATGACCTGCTTACATGTAAAGTCACGATTTTTTTTATTAATAATGGGTCAATACTACATTAATTTTCAACCTAAATACGTACGTTTTTTATCTCTTTGCTTTTTGTAGTGAAAGGAAATAATTTAGAATGCAGGCGATATCAGGTTCCGTTATAACACCTTGATTATGTCAAAGCCCCAACGTGAGTAGTTAATTTCAAATTCTCTCTCTATAAATTCGACTGCAACCAAATCGATACACGAGAGATTTGAGTCATATCCATTTTAATATCTGCAATTGTCTGATACATACAAATAAATTAGAATAATAAATTTCACTTCGTGGTTAATTTACTCAAATATATATAAATAGAAATATTGTTCAATTTCCCGACGTAAGTAACGTTGTTCCGATAACGTTATTTTCCTTTCGTTTTATATTTGTAGTCGATAAAAAATATTAGAGTTTTTGTACTTTTTGCAATCGGTTTAATTAAACGATCCTTGAATTAAGCTCACAGCATAGAAAGCACGAAAACGTACCGCATCGAGCTTATATGGTAAAAAAACTTTTAACGAGGCAAAAAGAATATAAAACAAAAATACCACATAAACAAAAACGCTTGGTAAGTGGGCAAAAACACAGTTGAACTTGATTACCACTAACTGAAATGGTTGCAATTATTCGCTTTTTTATATCGACACATGTGGAAGGCAATTAAAATATTGTATGTTTTCATAAAACGTTGTAGATGGTAGAAGTTTTCACGAAGTTCTTAATTCAATTTCAACTTACGCCAACCTACTCGGTGTAAACAAATTGTGTTGAATTTTTTATCATGTTAGTCAATACTTCTCAGGTGTATCGTTCATTATCTAGATAACTATCGATTTTCCGTGTAATTTTAAATTGGTTTTCAACATGGCTTGTGTTGCGGTAAATACCCTACCCTACGTTAATATATCGTGAAATTTATTGTTAAAAATCCTTGACATTTTTTTTGAAGATTTATCGAATGGTTTTCGTTTATCCTCTTTCTTTAGTTTTTTGTTTAATTACTTTTGCCCATTTTATTTTATTCCCTTGCATATAATTGCATTGATTTATTTTATTTTTATAGTCTGGATTTAGAAAATGGCGGGCGACAACATGGAGCCCAAATATAAGTGCTATAGTAATAAACTATTAAAAACGGTTGCTTGTGTAAACTGTGGCGAAGCCTACCACTCCGGCTGCAGAGAAAGGGCCTGGAAGGACGCACACATCATCGGAACCAATCTAATCAACTGCTACAAGGAACTTCGTGAAAGTACCAGCGAGGACACATCAGTCGAAGTAAACACCCCACAAATGGACCTTTCTAAGGATAGAAAACGAACTACTACATAAGCTAATTGAAGAAATGGGTGACAAAAACAGGATTCTCAAAGAAAACAGCTTATTGTTAAACGAGAAAATTAATAACTTAACGAAGTGCACATATAGTCAAGCAACAAACCAACAACCTAATCTAGGCATATATAAGAAACCAACCTCACCAGCCATGGTGACTCAGAACAGTACCAATCACCAGCAATGGTAACTCAGAACAGTACCAATCACCAACCGCAGATAGCACCAAGAGCGACTGTTCACTGATAACAATGGGTTAACCAACAATAATGGACAACACCTAACCAACAATACTAAAAAAGGAACAATCACCACCGAAAGGGTAAAAAAGCAATTGAAGAAGCAATTAGCGCGGAAAATGTAAAGGAAGGGAATAATATACCGAGGTTACATACAGGAAAATAACATAAGAAACAAGAACCAAGAAAATTTTGGGAAGTGCACACTCGGAGGACGAAGAAAAAATAAGTGTAAAGCGAAAGGTATATGTGTACAGAGTACAATTTGATGTTAAAGAACTACCAGTAGAGAAGAACAAAAACAAATGCTTCTATGTAGGTGCTAAAAGATAAAATATACGAAAGTTAATTTTGGCCAGAGGAAGTGGGCTTCAAAAGATTTGACTTTAAACGCTACAATGACTATAATAATAATAAAAATTCTTTTTTTATAAAAACACCAAAATCTATGACAACAATTAAAACTAAAGTAAAACTACTAACAATCCTTGCAACATATGTTGAATGAATAAGAAACAAAACCAGGGCACTTCAATTAAGTGCTGACTCGATGCAGGCAGACATAATATGCATAACGGAACACGGTTAAACGAGAATAATATGAACATGTACAACCCTCAAAGGACACGAAAAAACTGGCTGCTTCTGCAAATCAAAATACTCACATGGAGGCTCATGCATCGTTGTTTTTGCTGACATCGAAGCAAGTGAAATCGAATCCATAAAAAGAAACTCCATAGAAAAAGATTGTGAAGTTGCGGGCGTCTACCTACCAACACAGAATATCGTGGCAATTTGTATTTACCGGTCACCGAATCATACCAACACCAAAATCATATTAGCAGGTGACTTTAACATCAACCTCCAAACGGAACAAACAAAAACGAAAACAAATAAAAAGGTTTTGTTAAATCTAACAACATCCTACGGTCTAAGAACAATGTTTGATGAACTATGATCACAAAGGACACGAAAACATGCATTGACAATATTTTCACAAACTTGGAAGACGTGACACTGAACTAGTGGACCCAAACTATGGCGATCATAGAGCCTTAATGCTACGAGCGTCATTTCTACACACACAACCACCACAACGAACAAATAGTAGAAACTACTCGACAAGAAACATAAGAGAGAGCATCTCTACAACAACAGGAATGGGTCACAATAGCAAACGACGACAACCCGAACAAAGCGATGAATAGACTGATCCATATATTTTCTAAACACCATAATGTAGCCCATAAGTACAAATCCACGGTAGGAACAAAAATATCACGTCAAAGGGATCCAGTTCAAGAAACCTTGAAACTTATGAGACGATTACAAGAAGACAGGAGATGACAACACTGCCGAAATTATGAAAAGATATGAAAAATTCTACGACAAACTCGCGGAGAAGGAGCACAAGTTAAGAAACAGTAAAATGATTCTGCAAGCCGACGACAAAAGCAAAACCATATGGCGAGCAATCAACCAAGAGACATGACGAAAAAAGAAAACACTCGACCCAGATACTCCCACAAGTGAACACTTCAGCAAACACTACAAGAACGTATCCAACAAAGCCACAACCACAACAACAACCATCCCTGGAATCAACCCCTGCAACAATTCCCTATTCCTAAACCCAACGGGCAGTAGAGAGATTGAAAATATAATCCAGTCGATTAAATCTAAGCAGAGCGAAGACATCTATGGCATCAGCACCCGTTCGCTCAAGTGGGCCTCCACCTACATTTCTAAGCATCTTGCTACAATTTTCAAGGAATCTTTCCGGAGAAACTGAAAGTAGCAAGAATCGCACCTATTTATAAAAAAGGAGACACGCAAAACTGCGAAAACTACCGCCCAATTGCAATCCTAGCAGCAATCTCAAAAGTCCTTGAAGAAATTCTACCGAGAAGACTATACGATCAGTTCAACAAAAATAACCTTTTCATTAAAGAGCAGTTTGCCTACCAACCGGGAAAGTGAACCGAGCTAATAGACATAGTGTGTAAAGCACTGGAAGACAAAAGCAAATGTCAAGCACAAATGTGTGACCTCAGTTGAGCCTTTGATTATGTGCCACAGGATACGTTACTGCTAAAAATGAAGCGATATGGAGTGAGAGGAGTAGCTAAAATGTGCTAAATCATACCTAACAAATAAATTGCAACAGGTTACAGTAAATGGGGAACCAAGTGAGTTCTACGAGTCAACCATACGGGTACCACAAGGGAGTCTATTGGGAGGTACCCTGTTCATCATATACATCACCGATCTACCGCTCGGAATCGACACAATTACGATCATATACGCTAATGATACAACACTAGTCCTAGGAATACACACACTGATGCTCGTCTCAGCTGGTATGAATACCTTGAGAAACTCGGGCAGAGTCACCTACGCAATCCGAAGAACAGAAAAAACTGCGGCTATCAAGCTGCCAAGGTTGATTATACGGCACACTCACGCATATCTTATGGAATAGAAACATGGGGCCACAGGCCGCACACCAAATCCATCTTGGTATTACAGAAGTGAGCCATACGATGCCTCACAGCTGAATACCCAAGAATCCACGCCAAAGCTCTATTTAAACAACATGGATCCTTACAGTATATTCGGTCTATATATTAAGGTGGAAGGTGGAAAGTGAACAAAACACACCCCCAAATGACAAGGCAATCTGATGAGACAAGAAACAGGAATGACATACGACCAGACTTTTCGCGTCTAACAACAACGAAACTACAACAAAACAATACGGATCTATAACTGCTGCCTACCGCCGGAATGGAAATCCACGTCAAGCAGATGTTTCCGGAATATCCTTAAGAATGAAACATCTCTTAAGCGAGGCTCCCTACAGCATTGAGGAATCTGTATCTGTATCTGTATCAGACGTATCTGTCTGAAAAGTGGTTCCAGATTAGATTGGCACTGGCAACTTCAATACATATGAAACGATTTATGGAGTACCACAAGGCGAGCTTGAGAATTTCATCAAACTACGACAAAAAAATAATTACCAATTTAAGAATTATAATTAGACTGCCAGATGATGCATCTTGTGATTAAAAAGGCTAAACTAAAACTGGAATTTAATAGTAATAATCCCTAATTCCAAATGTGACAAAAAAACTTGTCTTTACTGTGTTAATAAAAGAAAGAATCGGATGAAAAATAATTGAAGTTACGTAATTGCTTTCCCGGAGGCAGAAACCACAGAGCTATAAGGCTTCTGTTGCAGTCGGATGCACAAATGTGCAAATGTACGTTCCGACTGTTTATCCGAAAAATTCCTTTACCATACAATATTGAAGACACAGCCGTGGAGCTTTAAATCATCAAAACGAAACGTTCCATACATCTTACATTTTGTACGTCACATGCACATAAATATTTAATGTTATGGTGTGTTTCGAGTTTTTTATTCATCGGGGACGCCGAAAAATCTGATGCGGCTCACGTCCAAGTATCCAACGTTCCATTCTCGCCTCATGTAATTCCTATTGTTCGATGCGATTAACGTCAAGAGAGTTACGTTCTTATTTTTAGAATATTAGGCTAATTTTACGACGAAGAGACAGATCATGATGGTACAGACTTTTATGCAAATCAATAAGTCCACTTTTGGTTATATTTTTCGTAATTTTTCTTTTTAGTCAATTTTCAATTAAAACTACAGATTAGAAGTTTTATCCTATTGTGAAACTAAAATAAAAACTACACAAAGCACAAACTAATAAATTACACAAAATGCACAAAACTATTCGACAACTGTATTGTAATCTGTTATCGCCTTCAGGTAAATCCTAAAACTAAAGTTCCTACACTTATACTAAATTCCGTTCGGTTCCGCCTCCACACTATCTTGACTGGTTTTGTTGATTCCTATCTTATATACTGTGGTGTGTAAATGTTCTTCTAATCCAGATTATGTTGCTATCTTCTTCTCTGCTTGTTCTTCGTATTCCTCCATATTTCCATTGGCAATGTTGCTTCTCCTATTTACGCCGCAAACTGGATTCCAAACTTCTGCCCAATTCGTGTTTTTTTCCTGGTATGTATACTGGTTGCTCCTCCATTGCCAGTGTGGATTTTATCCCGTGGTCGCTCCTTTTCAGTTACATGTCTTACTATTGTTTTTTTCTTTTTCTTTCCTGTTATTGGTAAATGTGTTTATCCAATACGTAGTCTCACAGTTTGTTGCTCCTCGATGACCTGGAAGTGTGTTGATTTCAAACATGTCCATCTATTGCTATTTTGGTTCTTGCCTCCAAATCACTGTCTTCTACTAACAGTTCTTCAATTATTGTTAAGGCTTCGTTAGTTGGTACATTGGTCAACAAAGTCTCCACGTTCAAAATCCAAGTTGGAACTAACTTCTGTGGATTCTTCACATAACTGTTGGTTCTTCTTGCTATTGTTGATATAACTGGTACTAAAAATGTTGTTAGCATAGTGATCACCTGGAGTTGATTATCGACCATAGTGATATGTTTTCTTGATTTTGGATGAGGTCGCTTGCTATAACTTGGTCTTATCTACCACTAGTTCCTCTCCAAGTACTTGTATTCCTTAATCCTTTCGCTACTGATGTCCATGATCATGTACATGATTTATCGAATTTTATTATGGGCAACGCAAATTACTTGGGTGCATGAAATACACTTGTCACTGATCTGGGACATTTATATTATGTGATTTTTTATCATTAGGGCTCCATCTCTTATTGCTTTCATGAAATAATATGTTAATTTGTCCATGTGCTTCAGCAACTGGCAGCATGGAGAGTAAGTCTGTGTTATATTTTATAAGTTTATGTGATTTCTTGTAAATTCTCGTTACCGAAACTTTTGAAATACATTCTCAACAGTTCAAACACAATTTCTAAGTAACTTGGTGGGGTAGATTATATTATCTGAATTTGTTTTGGGGATGGAAAATTTTATTTCCATGGTCAGGGACAAATCAATTCAATTCAACGTTTTCATTACATTTCTTCTATTTGAAATATCTAGAAATTCAACATATTTTTCTTACTGCTCAAAAAGTTTTCATAGAAAAATACGATATGAGAGTGGAGACATCTTTGGTTGACATATTGGATAAACTAGACAATGGAGATAATTCTGAATTATCTGAACTCTTGGATTATAAAGATGATGTGGAGGAGCAGAATGAATGGAAGAACAGTTATAAGAAGAAATCTAAGAACAAGAAAATGAAGCAGTTGATAAAATGGCCGAAGAAAATGAAAATAGTAACAACGAAGAATTAGATATTACTTTTGGCAATGATGAAAATCGTCACGAAACAGAAGAACATGGACCAGAAAGAACGTTTTGAAATTCAATTCGGAAGGATGGCAGCCCCCAGAAGAATCGCCAATAAATCAAAATGATATTCCGGAGCCCATTGAATATTTTCTTCGTTACGTTACCCTCAACTTGATAGATCAAATGGTCGAAAAAACTAATATTTACGCTATACAAATCGGAACTACGTGATTCAAACCAACCAATCAAAAAGAAATCGAAACCCTCATTGGTCTACATCTCTTTATGGGATGTTTAGGCTTTCCAAGGATTAGTTTGTACTGGGAAAATACTTTCGGTCTATCTGTATTTCGGTAATCTATGCCTAGAAATAGATTTTATCAACTAAGAATGAATTTGCATTTAATCAACAATCTAGAAAGAGATCCCGATAATACTGACAAATTTTTCAAAGTTCGTCCCATTTTGGAAGCTATAAGATAAAGATGTGTAGACCTGAATGTTGAAGAAAAAACTTGTCTGGATGAACAAATGTGTCCATTCAAAGGGCAACTGTCCAGTAAACAATATATGAAAGGAAAACATAATCCTTGGGGTATGAAAATATTTTTAATTTATGGTGAGAGTGTCAGTGTTTACGACTTTCTTATGTCAGGGCAAAAGTACGGAAATTGACCAAGAATTACAAAATAAATATGGACAAGGAGCTGTTGTGTTCCATTTGAGTCGAAGAATTAGTATTCCATACACCGAGTTATATTTTGATAACTTTTTCACCACCTATGGACTATTACAATATCTAAAAGCAAACAAAATTTTAGCAGCTGGCACAGTGACGATGAACCGATTTGCTAACCCACCTAAGCAAACAATGAAAAAACAACGCGGATACATGGAACAACTTTACAGTGCAGATCAAGGTATAGTTATGGTAAAATGGTATGATAATCGCGTTGCAAATACGTCCTCTAAAAATTATGTACAAGTGTCTAGGCCAGAAGTAATAAAAAAATATAATGGCTCAATGGGGGGAGTAGACAAAATGGATTTCTTTATAGGTTTCTATAGAGTCTTCATAAGATCCAGGAAGTGGACATGCGTCTAATTTTTCACGCAATAGATATAGCAATCTGCAATAGTTGGCTTGAATATCGGACCGATTGCATCATAGCTAATGTGGGCAAACGTAATATATTTGATTTATTGCACTTCAAACTTGCAATCGCAAACAGTTTGGTCAAATGTGGACAGACTTCAAGCGTAAAAAATGTTGAAGTAGGACCCTCTGCAAGTATTAGAACGCATACAGTCGATCATCTTCCTATCCATGACGAGCAGAAAGATGCAGGAAGTAAAAGACCTGGGTGCAAAGGTTCATCTTTGCTTGGGCAAGCAAAAAAATGTTTCCGGGCATTTCATGTAAAATAAATCGAGAATAATTACTGAATAATTGATTTATTTTTAAGAATAATCACTACCTTTAACTACATTTGTCCATGATCATGGACAGTCTTTTTTCCCAGAAAAACCCTTTTATTCATTTTTTTCTTGCATTGCATTACTAATTGATCAATTTTTAAGAGGAATTTATTTTTTATCTGTTCTGAAAATAATGTGGTAGCGAAGGGTTAATCAGTTCTTTAATCTCTGTCTCCGTTATTGCAGTTGGTTTTCTCTCATTCGATAATTTTTTGATTATATGTTGCTGTCTCATAACTACAGTAGCATTTCCTTTGACTTTAGTAAAATGTTGATGGTCTTTACAGCTCTCAGGTTTTTGGCTTCCTTTGTGGTGGTTAGTTATGTTCGTTTTTGGTTCTTTAAAACTATGCGAATCTGCTCCTATGCTGGATAAATTCCGTGTTAGTGCCTCCACTCCAGGCATGTCACATGTATTTTTGATGTTACTGCAAACTTTTTCCAAAATGGATTTTTCCTCTTTTTTTTGCAAACAGTATTCAGAAATGTTAATAATTCTTTGAATACGTTCTTGGTCTTCATATTCCCTACGTCAAGTTTCTTTGATCTCATTTTCACGTAGATGTGATTGTGATCTGTATGGATAGTTATTTATATTAAATTCGTTATTGATTGGCTCTTCCTCCATCGCTGATACGTTCTTTGAGCAGGCACTTCCTGACGTCGTCTATGATCTGCCCCAAACAACCTCTAACCAGAATGTATTTTATTTTCATTTTCGTATTGATTATTTCCGTGTTGCTCAATTTTCTATGATTTTCAACGTTTACTTTGATATTATTGCTGAATTTTTATTTGCATTTAATCGTATAACCAAAAATAACTAAACCAGTAAATATCACTTTTCTTGTTTTCAGTTTTTCAGAAACCCTAGTTTATAAATTCAAATATTTAATAATTAAATCCAGTCCCTTTGCGATGTAAATGTTAAAAATTTTATTTTTAAGACGACCCATAACGTGTTCATATAAAATGTAAAATTTATGACTACGTTATTTTATTTATATCTTGCAAAATTGCTTAGTGGAACAAATTGTAATATAGTAGTTGCAATCTTGAAGGTTGACAAGAACTAGTTACTGACATTTTTATATAAACACGCGTATCCATCACGTCCAAACTTATTTCACTTTTAAGTGAAACAAAACGATTTGTTTATTGTTCGTGCCTGCGTGAATTCGTAGTTTAATAAAATTTTATGTTTGACGGCGTACTAAAAAGCACACGAAACAACGACAACGATTTACATATTGAACAAAGGCCTACGATAATTCGGCCGAAGCTAAATAAGTTAAATACCAAATCTTTCAGTTGCATATTTTATTATCAATAACGTCCGATCTTTAAATCCGTTATGTGCGGGGTAAACGATTCAATTATACGTTTTAGTGGACGTTATCTAAAGTAGCGTACTGCCATTGAAAAGTCGCCGTTTCAAAGTCGCAACAAAGAACGTTACTACTAAATTAGTTCATTCGGTTCTATCTCACGTACACAGCGACGTTGAATTGTAATGTTCTACACGGGATAAATATGGCAACCGGCTAATATCAGTAATTGATTATCTATGCCAACTTTAATTTAACTGGCAGCATTTCAAGTACGTTCAATCGCGACGTTGCCTTCAAATAAAGTTTTGTTGCTTAAATTAGATTATATTTTTAACTTCTCCAATTTTACGTGATCCAGTCCTGAATTTTATCGATTTATGAGTCTTCATTTAAAACTATATCCATAAATGTACTAGATGTTAAAACCAGAAACATTGTTAAATTGCTGTTGTCGTATAAATTTACACCCTCGTCAACTTCACCAGGGGTTTGCGAGGGCATAAATTTGATTAATAGTACAATTAGAATTAATAATTGGACGATCAATATAATTATAACTAATATGGCGACGAAAGAAATGTATTGCCAACTTTAGTAAAAAATAACGATTATAGAAACAAAGCAAAACACCAGAAGAGAATAAATCAATAAGTTATATTATATTTCAACAATTATTTATTTATAATTTAAATCACATGTTCGTCTTCGTAATATCGTGTAGGTGAAGTCGAACTTTTAAATAATCGGTGCGTTTTATATATACTTATTATTAACACAGTATAACATTTGTCAGCTCATTGATTTGGGACTCCATTCTGAGAATTGCACGTGTAAGTAGCCCCAAAAATAAGAACCTCTGCATCATTCGTTTTGTTAAGTTGGCTTCATTAATAATTTAATGGCTGTGGAATAAACAACCTTTTGTTCAGAGTGAATGACATTTTAAAACCAGAAGAACATATATATTTCAATATGGAAAATAACAAGTGCTCAAAATTGGATGATTTTGTTACGTTTGTGGTCATATCGTCCCAAAAATAGGCAAACAGGATCGAAAAAACTTGTTTACTGAGGAATTCAAAAAAGCCTATTGTCATTATTTTGATGAAATAGATTTAAGTGGTGCAAATTTTACGCCGAACCCAGAGTGCAAAAGTTGTTATAATACCCTTATAATATGGATGCATGGAAAAGGTGCACAGTTTTCTTTTATGAGGCCAGTTATTTGGATGCATGTATACCTAACTATACATGGTGAATCCAGGTGCAATGCATGCATAAATTCCGGTTATGGATTGAACAGAAAAAAATTGAAAAGAAAAGTATACATTCCCGCTTTTACTGCGACACTTCCAGTACAACGCGCTGCTGTTACCGATCCACCTAAACCTCCGAGTCTGGATAATGTGTCCCTGCAAGCCGAAACCGTTTTCACCAATCCGACCAATGTGAATGATGTAGATTGGACATCCGATATTGAAAATAATGCACCACAACCGGTAACACAAATCGAAATGGATTACATTATGTCTAAAATGGGACTAACACAAAAAAAACCAGAATTTTTGACATCATTTTTTAAGCATGAAAAACTCACAGAGCAAAATATCAGTGCAACATCAGACCGAAAACGCCAAGCTGATTTTCAGAAATTTGATTCCGTTGACGAAGCAAATACGTTCAGTTACTGCCATGACATCCCAGGTTTAGTGAAGATTATGGGAATGGATTATATCGCTGGCGACTTCCGTTTATTCATCGACGGTTCAGTTTCAAGTTTGAAGGCTGTGCTGTTGCACAAAACAAACAAAAACCCGTCCATTCTATTGGGATTCAGCACGTATGAAACATTGGGCGAAATCAAATACAACGTACAGAAATTGAAGATTTGTTGTGATCTGAAGGTTGTCAACATAATACAAGGCATTATACTAAAGGGCGATTTTCCAAAATACTTCTGCTTTCTTTGTAATTGGGATTCGCGATACACAGGGAATCAATATCAATGTAAAGATTGGAAAGCGATAACTCCAGAGCTCGAGAAACAATTAAAATTACGTAATGAACCTTTGATAAAGGATGTAGATGACATTTTGTTGCCATCGCTCCACATGAACTTGGGAATAGCTGGGAAATTCGTTGAATTGGTAGTCAAAGATATTGAAGACGCCTAGGACTGTTTGAAATCCATCTTTCCAAAACTCAGTGAAGCTAAAATTAGGAAAGGTACGTATCGTTGTCTGTATTTAAATATTGTCATAACTAAATTTGTTCACTTCGATATATTCGCATTACCAATAATTTTTTCGCAATTTTTTTTTTTATTTCAAACAGGTACTCTGAATGGACCGGATATACGAAAAGGAATGAAAAGCGAATCTTTCACAAATATGCTTTGGAACCATTATAACCACCTATGCGCATGGGACGCATTGAAACAAGTCATTGAAAGCGTTTTAGGAAAGAACCGTATACAGCGAGATGACATACAGCCACGAGTGGACAAGTTGCTGTATTATTTTGAAAAAATCAATGCAACCATGACGTTAAAATTACATTTCATGCATTTCTACCTTTTTGGCACAATTACCTCAGGAATCGGACGAACAAGGAGAGAGGTTCCACCAGGTGACCATGTCAATGGAAAAGTGATTCAAAGGCAAAAAATGAGATACATAACTTGTGGAGGTTTGTTGGTGTTCTAAAATTATGCAGTTTGAAGATGAAGATGACACTGACATTGGGGGACACACTGAAGGAAACAGGCCCTTGAATATTATGTCTAACTTGGATGATGATGCAGACTCACAACATGAATATGAACAACCTACGAAGAAAACATCATCAGAACCACAAGCGTCAACTTCAACGAGGATGGTGTAAGAATAGCTGTAATATGAAAAGCAAGGTGCAAAATAGGGAAAAACGTTTTTTCCTCCTATTCAATATCTACAATTTTGCTTCAGCCACAAAAGAGATATAGAAAAAGTGATAAAAATCCACTTTGAGCAAAAAAAATCGTATGGCCATTAAATTATTAATGCAGCCAACTTGACAAAACGATTGACGCAGAAGTTCTTCTTTTTGGGGCTACTTTCACGTGCAATTCTCAGAATTGAGTCCCAAAATCATGTATTGTACTGTGTAATGCTGACAATGGTAATTTGAATTACAATACAGTCAATACATCAATACGTGTCCAAGCTATATCCTCACAACACCCACCAAAAGTAAAGACAATTTTACTGGTAAAATTTCGTCCTTATATTACCCATTTTCTAAACACTACTTTCTAAACTAATTAATCTTACTTGTACAGTACTTATCTTGTATTTAATCATTACACTGTATTTTGTATAGTTTTGTTCGGTTTTTATGTACTTCTACTATTTTATTGTTTATTTTTACTTTCTTATACTTTATGTATGAATAAGTATAGGTGTCATGAAAACGTTTTGAGCCCCTCTGTGTGTGTGTCTGTGCGCGCTGTAGCGTCCAAACGATTATAGCTAGAGCTATGAAACTTAAAAGTTAAGATTTGCACATAGCAGGAAAGAAAACGTCCTATTTTGAAAGCAATACCTCAACCGGAAGTGACCGTTTACTCTTATCACCGTTTTCCCTATCTCGAAAACGGTACGAGTTATCAAAAAAATTGTTCTTATATAAGTTAAAGACACATTTTAAACAACTTTCATTTGAAAAGTTTTATCGACAAATGTAGTATAAGAAAGTTCAGTGCGGATCACTGCAGATTTTTAAGCACGAGAAAGGGACAGCAAAATTAGAAATGCGAGGTATACCACAAAATAAAAGTAGAGGGGGGATACCAGGATACGTGAGTGTGTGATGGGGGAGATCGGTAGAAGAAGAAAAAATATTAAATATATATATATCAATGTTCAGGTGCGGAAGCGAAGAGAAAGCCAATAAGTACTGGATGGAAGAGAAATACAGGAAGTGTAATTTCTGGGGAGAAGGGTGAGATGAATGGGAACATTGGGCAGGAGAATACAAGGAAATAAAAGTGAAAGAAGACGAAAAGAATAAAGGACAAGATTGGAGAAGAAATATGGGCGATGACCGAAGGGGACGAAATATATTGTATAAAATAAAGGAGAGGAGGGAAATGGAACAACAGGAGGAAGAAAGAACCAAGAACAAGGTACGGAGACGAAGGGAAAGTGATATGTAGAACGTGAACATGCAATACAGTTCTTTTTAGTTAAGTAGGTACTACGATCTATTAATATTTGTAATCCAGTTGCATCGGTGGATATAAATGGATTCTTCGGTTAGTGGCGAAGATTGTGCGGATGATACTGACCCTGGACGTCAGCAAAAAGGGTCTGGAGAAACTCGAACCCATGTATAAGAAAAAAGTCTTATTAAGTAAAATCACTCATAAGGTACTTTCAAGCCTCACTATAGTTTATTTATTTTATTTGTGTGTCCGTACGCGCTCTAGCGTCCAAACCACTGAAGCCATCACTATGAAATTTTAAACTTCAGATTTGTATATGACAGGAAAGAAAACGTTCGAAAGCAATAGCTCAACCGGAAGTATCACCTTTTTCGGTATCTCGAAAACGTTAGTTATCGAAAAAAAAAAATACAAGTTAAAGATACTGTAATTTTAAATAAGTTTCATTTGAAAAGTTTTTTCGAAAAATGGCGTATAACTGAGTATCAGGAAGTTCAGATTGCAGACCACTGCAATCTTTTCTTAAAAAAATACATTAAAAATTACATTAAAAAATTAAAACCTCCTTCATTATCATTGGGTTCTGGCTAACCTAAAGTTTCATTAACAAGTCTTTTATAAAATGATGTGAGAAAAACATCACCAGCGAAGAATCTTCTTTGTCTTACTACGTCAACGTAAAGAAAGTCATAATTTGAATTAACAACTGCCATTCATACAAAATTATAGAAGTTTTGGAAACCATAATACATAGGTCCCGATATAGACGACGCTACTATTTGGATTTGTTTAGCATTAAACGGGATCTTGTGAACTATAAGATATAATCATCATATTTTTTTTCAGATATTTAAAACAAACCAAAGACCATATTCATTAAAAAAATTAATGTAGACGAAAATATGGCACTATTTATGAAGAGATGCGTGGAGGTTCTAGGGACAAATCAGAAGACTGGTGAATATGAACCAATGGGAATCAACTTTGCAGCGCAAGTTAAAAACATGCAATCAATCGAACAAGTTTATGCCGAATTGTTATGCTGTTATACTCTTATCACCTTTTTCGGTATTTCGGTATGAGTTATCGAAAAGAATGTTCTTATGAGAGTTAAAGATATTTTAAACAACTTTCATTTGAAAAGTTTTTTCGAAAAATGAAGTATAACTAAGTATACTAAGTTCAGTGCGGACCACTGCAGATTTTAAATTTAACTTTCGGTGGTTCCTCACTGATCACTTTATATGGACCTTTGAATAATGTTTCAAATGTTTCCGCTTTCACTAACACTTCTAATCTAAAACTTTTTTTTCATCGACTTTTAGTATCCATTAAATCGAAATCTTAATTCGTCGTCATAATTGTAGAAATTATATATTGGTTTACTGCTGTTCAAAATATTACTTGGTAACTTGGAATGTTCCAACTAATTCGTATTGTGTATATTTTGTAGCTTTGTACCGTGTTGCTAAATGCAAGACACCAGTATGGCACCCAAGTGCTCCAGGTATCTGGAAACTTCGCTGTTTGCATTCGTAGATGCGCCCCAAATTTTTGTGAATGTTTTCTAAAGATCCCATGGTTTCGTGGCGGTAAGCCGTCGCCTGCAACTGCGTTATCCCCAGAATTTTTGCTGATTCTTTAAAAACTTTTGCCAAGAATTCTAAACCTGATCTGTAATAATAATTTGTCTGATGAAGTTATCTGCAAATGTTTTAGCTACGGTCTCAGCTTCTTTATTTCTGATTACATACTCTTCTACGAATTTAGTTAACTCGCATTGAATTATTAAGATATATTTATTTATTTATTATCTTCAGTGTTCTGATTCCATGGACCTACCAGGTCTAAAAATATTTTTTGAAAATATGATAATGCTGTGGTGGTAACTGTTAGTGGTTCGATATGAAGCCTCGAGTGCTTATACCGCTGACAGACATCAATAAGATCATCCAGATGCACAAAACATGATTTGTAGTTTAATCCTGACATAGCAATTACTCTCGAAAATGAACTAATCATTTGAAACTGCCCTTTACGTGTAGTAAATTCTGTACATTTTCTACTCGCAGGTTCCAGCTCCACTTAGTAATATGAGATAGATCTAGGTGTGTGATGTAACTGCTCCTGATAATGAGCCCAAAATCTCCGTTATATTGGGTAATTGAAACCTACCGTCTTCTATGACTTTATTTAATAACTTATACTCAATAACTACTGGGAATTTCTTACTTTCATTTGGGTCAACTTTTTTCGGTACTATTAAAATTGGTGAAGACCATGTTGATTTGGTCTCTTCTATGATCGATTTCACTCCTTTGTGTCAGTTGTAGTCGGTACGGTTTGACGTAAATCGGATTTGCTTAATTTTTAATTTTATTGTTACTCGCACTACATTCGTTACTGTTATAGGGTGACTTTCTAACAAGAATATATCTGCGTATTTAGCGCATTTTTTCAACAGAATCTTTCTCTTCATCGTTTAAATGATTTAAGTTGATCAATTCTAACAATTTTTCAACCCATGTTACAGAATTCATAAGCGAGTCAAAGTTATAAAGTTCATACGTTTCTAATTTTGATTTGAGGTTTCTTTTTACGTTTTTTTCATTTGTATTCAGGAATCGAGCTGGAATCATGTGCGATTTTGCGCTTACTATTATCTCCGCTGTGAAAACACCTTCGGAAATTTCGCCTGGCAATACGACACAATCATCGTTGGCTTCAACCCAAAAATACCTTATAACTTCGCACCGTGGTGGTAAATTTGTATACGTGTTAAATTTTGATTCTAATTGTTTTATAACTCTGACTCTACAAATATAAACCTTTCGTGAAACGAATCTTTTGCCGCTTGGAGAGCGATTGGCTTGGGCTCGGAAACCTCGTTGATAGTTGGTTTGTCCGCCTTTTGACTATCTCTAAAATACAATGACATCTCTAAAAACAAAGCAGTTCGGTCACAATCACCTGGCTATTGTTCCATGAAAGAAGACAGCAAAGCTGGTACGTCAGTAAATTCACCAGTGGCAAAGAGCATACAAGGATCAAAAATAATGAAACTGCACCAACCAATTTGACTCGTGATCAAAACGATAGCAACTCCAGTCCAAACAAGTCCCCCGATCATTTATGGATACGTAGCATCTAGGAAGATCCAAATTAATAAATTGCAACAAATGTCTTCTCACCATAAAATCTAAATTTAAAAGTACAATGTAACCATTCATAGAGAAGAAATTCCAACAGTTAAAGAGGAAACCAGCAGATACGACACAAATTATTATCAAAATTTCCCCGGCTACAGAAATATTGAAGTAAATAAACTCATCATCTTCAGAAAACTGTAGAGAAAACGAAAAACAAATTTGGAGCAGTAATCATTAAAAGATTTATTTTTCAGGTTGTAATTAATGGACTGCTTCTCACCTGTGATGATTTTTATTTATACAATTTTACTGAATGCTCCAGGGGATTATAAATTTCTTTATCAATAAACAAATACCAGTTCTTATCTATGAGTTCTCTTATCATTCCAACCAGCATATCTTCTGTATCTTCTCTTTACTGATTATAGCTTTTTGATGGTGTTCTTTCAGTTACTTTTCTTCTTCTTCTTTTGACTTCGTCACGAAAGTGCTTTCTGATTTCGTTATTGTCTAGTTTCTTTAAATAATTTATTTCTTTAAATAACGTATTCCTTTAAGTAACTTAGGTAATGTGTAGCACATAAATTAGTAACCTCTAGTCCACAAGGCAATTTATTTTATTCTTTCAAGACCACTTATTGATTGGTTGCTACATAGGTCGGACCATAACAGGTAATGATAAAAGAAAATCACATATAATTAAAAATAAGAACATATTTTGTTTCATTGGTAATTTCCTCATTGCATTGCAATGCTTGTGTGGTGGCTCGACTCCACTAATCATTAATTAAACCATTAATTCGATACGGTCTTGGAAATTACATAATAATGACAAAATTGACGTCGTTAAAAAGTAGATTTTTATATTGATCGTACTATTAAAGATAATGCTGGAAGTAACTGTTCAATGTATTCGGGGTTATTTTGTATGCAAAGCATTATAAAAAGTTTCAAACATTTTAAAAGTTGTGGAATTACACTTTTAGTAGCTTTTATAATCCTTTGCTTAATACGTATAAAATTGTGGGAAATTTTGATAACTTTAAAATACGACAAAATAAAAATAAACGTCAAGATTAAGCAGAGTACGAGTAAAATAAACATTTCAACTTTAATTTCGATATGCTCATCACTTGCGGCATGCAATTCAGTACTAATCACTCGATTACTAAAAACTGCGACATTAAATTGTAATCATATTTAATTAATTAATTTATTTAATATTTTAAAGATATTATAATAAAATGGGTCAAATATATCATTCAATTTGATGATGACGTTTTTAAACAATGGAACTAGATTAAATTTAAAACTTAATTTTATTTCTTTATCGTTAATTACGTGCATGTGTAAAACAAGACTTCGCTGTGTAGATCCTCGATTTTTCCGATTGTAGTATGTAATGACAAAATATTCACGTTGCGTCATTTATTTTAGCATTGTGTTCATAAAATTCGCAGTAATTTGTATTTGAAAATAAATACGACTACCTGCAGAGATTTCTGCTGCAAAGGCGTAAACTTCAGTGAACAATTTAAGCCCTGTTTGTGCTTTATATTTTCATATGTCGTTGCTTTATTTACATTAAATTTAATTAAATTACATTCAAATAAATTTGAAAGCACATTTACTTTATTAAATTTTATAAAAGTATTATTTAGAACTTCCATAATGTTTCGAATCATATATTGCGATTAAGATGCGTCCAAAGTTCCCAATTTCATACTTTCCTTTGTTCGTGATAATTCGCATTCTGTTCAGCGAGTCAGACGTACAATGTATCCAATAGCTTTTGTAGATCAGAAGGACTTCCGATTTTCGGGAGCCATCGTGTTTTATTAAATACAACATATATAACTTTGGATGCGAAGTTTTGCAATGTTAAGCGTGCCGGATTAAATAAATGTGGATCGCATAGTTCGAATTGAGTAAAATCAATAACGCCGTTTCGCACTAATGTACTATTTAAGCGCAACCGTGCACGATTTTTTTTAATAATAGAATGTTGAAAAATTAATTCAATCTAAGTCTTTAAAGCAGTTCCCCATAATCGGAGATTGCAGTACCAATGACCTTAAAACATTAGAAAACAAAGAAATGCAAAGACAACATAAAGAAAAATAACTAAAATGAAAATTGAGAGAACAAAATTTCCCAAAAATATCAAAACAATAGAAGACTTAACCAAATTTTGACTTGAGTAAATTCGATATATTCGACGCAGGTGGGATTTACGCCATAGTCAGAAAAAATAAAAGGAGTAGATAATTTGCTCGTAACCACTCTGTTATGTGTTACCATGTCATATTAGTATTGTATTGTAATTTCAATTGTTTACTGTTACTATTAACGAAACTGTTGTGAATTAAATCGATTTCTCAATGTGGTAAGTTTTTTAATTTTTCGTCCGCCATATTAGATCAAAAGTTTTGAACTTGAAAATTCGTAATCAGCGTCCTCGGAAATCCCTTAGAAATAATTTTCAAGCCGATTAGAATGATTTTCGTTTACTTAGACAAGCGAGTCATTATGCTTATGGTGGCCATTTTGAATGTTGTCATTCTGTCTCCACATTCATAATCAGCCACCTCAAAAACCTCATAGTAATCACTTTCAAGCAGATTTGTCCAGTTTTCGCATTTCAATCGAAGATGTTGTAAGATAATTTGTGACTTTTGCGGATTTCAGGAGCCATATTGGAACCGCCAAATTAAATTTTTCAAAAGGCCACGTTCCATTCGATACTACACAAGTATACGAATATTTTGAGACCCAGAACAGATTTTTCCATTGCGTCAATTTTTGGAAAGAGAGGTGGCCCGCTTTACGCGAAACGTCCTATATATATTTAAATTATAAAAACCTAATAACATTTATGAATAAATTAATTATTAATTGAAAAATGACAAGAATTAATAAATAAGGCAATGCAACTTTCAAGAACCAAATTATTCATATAACAAGTTACATAATTCACATCTGACAAATTCAGTTTTAAATTCGTTAAAACCGTGTACACTTGTTAATGGATAAAATTATATAACAATGGTATACTCTTTGATATTTCCAAGTGGCTAATTATGTTAACGTTTCACACTTTCAAAGACCACAGTATTTTTAATTTTTAATTGAAAAAAGATGAAAGGTATAACCAAATGGAACCGTATTAAAATGAAGGGATAGAGGAGTTGAACAAACACAGGTAATCACCGCACATATCAAGTCAAAAACATATCACAAGTATTCTCTTGAAATCGTACACAACAAATGGAATTGTAGCACACAATGGGAAATATGTAGCTCATCAAGGAGAAAATGCCTACTACGTTATTGAAATATTGGATGTATACGTGCTTCACAATTAACCAGAGCGTTAACGTTTGCTTGATAATTTTGAAACATCTACATATACTCGATCTAATTGGTTGTTTGTGAACAAAAATGAGATTGTCGTCGTTATATTTTATTTTCAATCAACATCGATATATACAATAATTATTAAGTTATTTATGAATTAACAAAAATATTTCAGAATGGGGTCATTTGACTTGCCATAAAATATCTGATTTAAAACGTTTCTGCGTGACATCGTCGTTTATCCCAGCAAAGATCAATAGTTTAGAATCTATCTTTCGTATAATAATATCATTAATTTAACGTTCATTGATTTTATATATTCAATATTGTACTGCATGTCGTTAGATTTGTGCACTTTTGTAAGTGTTTAGTCCCACATGTACATATTAAGATTTAATGAAGTTAATTTGGATCCGCGCAATCCAGTGAAAAATATTCGCTACAATTATTTTGTTTAGATACTTAGAATAATTTGAATATGCAATTAGTCCCAAATTCACGACGGTTCAGGTACAGATGGTTTCGGCAGATGCGCCAGCCGCTAAATGTTTATGGTTTATTTTCCCCAGGTTTAAAACTAAAAACTCTTGTACGGTCACGTACAAGACGTTATCTATTGCAACACAATTGCGGCCCGGCATTTAGCGTAGAATTCCCCTTTCACAAAAGCCGTCATTTTTCGACTGCACATTGATGACAACGCGGTTGTAAATAAACCATTACCGAACTTTGTTGGCCATTTAATTTATTATATGGTATGTACTTTCGTGATTTTATATTAATTCTATTTGAATAGGTGAACCAAATGTCGGGAAAAACATCCCTTTCCTTCATTACAATTAAATGCATTTTTTGGCCAATCATGACGAGTTCTTTCTTTCCCACCAGTGTTGCAAGCGAACTTTATTATTTAAAAAACGTTTTCGCATTCAGTGTCGCATCACTATTCAAGAATAGCCTAACACAACAGTCGAAGAGTGTCACATCATCATTCAAGACAACAGTCGAAGTATCACATCATTATTCAAGACAACTTGAGTAGTAACACAACAGTGCTATGCACTTAAGCATTAATCAATTAGCAAACAACCTAATACATCGCAACAGTGCAAATTGTAATTGTGAAATAATTGTAAGTAAAGTGGTAATAAATGGTGTATATAGTTAAAGGAGTTTATTCTACAGCAAGCCTTCGAAGGTTAAATAAAGTCCAGACGATAGCGACGCACATCAGTGGCGTAAAATACGTGAACGAAAAACGTACTCGAAGCAACTCGCTATGAGTGGCGTACACGTAGTTCCTTAGTTCACGTAGCGCAAATAGTAAGAATGATAAATTTTCTGTTCAACAACAGCTATTTTGCCTAAAAAGATTCGTTTTTTTACCAAAGAGTTGGGTGTTTGTTCTCCACTTCTGGCATCGTCGGTAATAAACAAACTGTTGACGTATGTAGTTGCGTCCTGTTCTTTTTTTCGTTCTCAAATTTTCAATTTATTTGATAATATTGCCGCTCTAATTCATTTTGCTAACCGTTTTTCTATTTCATTTTTTCACCCATGTTAGAATGACTGAGGTTGCTCTACTTTCTCTACCATATATATCATATTTTCCGCACAGTCGATTATTAAATTTGTTGACTCTCCTCTGTTACGATCTTTCATTACCGTTACTTTGTGCTTTTCTTTCCAATAACTTAATAGTTCTTTCTATTTCTTTCTTTGACCTAGCCATCAGTACCATAGCATCGACATAGGCCAGTCACTAGTGTTTACTTCCATATATCAAACCCTCCGTTATCATGCCACGTTCCCTTTGAATTACTTCCTGCATTCTGTTGACGAGGATTGTGGAAAATGGGTCACCTTATCTCAGTTCCTTTTTTGCAATAAATTCTTCCGCCCATTTTATTTTGTGTCCTACGTCATTTCCACTAGGCTTTTTAATTTTTGTCTATAGTCGACGAATAGTGTAAACTTTGGTTTTGTTCGTAAATGTTTTGTTGATCTTGTTGATCTTCCTGCTTTGAGTCCTTCTTTATATACTCCTACTAGCTCGTTATGATATTTCTCTAACCTATTTTGGATTTTCGCTGGAATCATATATATCACATAGAGCAGTGTATTCGCTTGTAGTTATTCCTTGAATTTCTTTGGATGGGTACCATTAGTGGTTCATTCCACACAACTGGCATTTTTTCTTCTTCCCAACTCTTGACTACCACATTCCATATTTTTGCCCTTAATGCTTTGCCCCCTGGTTTTAAATTTCCACTGGTATGTTATTTTCTGTTTCTATTCTTTTTGTTGTTGTATGCATTCTTCTACTTCTATTTTTGTGGGTGTGCTTACAATTTGTTTCCTTTCTGCATTCCCTTCTTCTTCCATTTCGTGTTCAGTTATGTCCTCTCCTGACTCAGTCTCATTAGACACTTGTGAGAAATATTAGACAAATCGGTTTAATTTGCCACTGTACCACCTACTAACAGCCCTTCTTTGTTCGCCAGGTAATATATCTTTTTGAGTGTTCTTTTTCATTTCATGATAGAAGTTTCTTATTTCTTTATTCTTTATTTTTACTTCTTTTAATTGTTGTTCTACGTGTATTTGATCATACGTTCTTTTATATTCTTCGTTCTATTCCTCTATTACCTTTAGTCAAGCTATATTTCTTTTCTGTAACATTCGTCCATATTCCTTCGCAAGAAACCTCTTATTTGTTTGCCCTTTTCGATTCTCCAATATTTTATTGCCACCTTTCATTGTTGTTTCGATTTGTTCCCAATCCTCATCCGCTTGTACTTTTTGTAGTTTTGTTTCTAATTTTTCTAATATTTCTCAAAGTACATTGTTACCCTTCGTCTTTCAGTTGCGCCAGGTCACACCTCTTTCTCCTACCTTCGCCTTTTCCATTGATTTTTGTAGATCTTTGATTTATTTCTGTAATAACTAGTATGTGAGCGCAATCTCCATCTGCTCCTCTGTAGTCTGTCACGTTCGTTACAATTTTTGTATGCTTCATTTCCATCAAGGCATCAATTTGGGTTTTGTCTTCCCATTTCGCGATATCCATGTTTTTTCATGTATGGTTTTGTGATCAAAAGCAGAACTTACTATCTTACTATCCCTTCTTTGCCACCTTCATCGATGCATTCCATTCTCTGACTCCTTATCCTTTTCATTTATTTATTTAAGCTCCCGTACTAGTTTTCTGTAATCCACATCTTCTTTTATTGTCTTTGTATTTGCTGTTCAGATTTAATTTCTCCTCAGCTGTCAGATCTTTCAGCAGATTCATCATGTCATCCTTGGCTTTTCGTGACCAAAGTAATGAAATAAAAAAATAACCCAAAAAAAACTGAATTAAATACTAAGGAAGAACGAAGTAATTTAGAATGCTACTTTTTCTTTTCTCGTTTGGCCAAGGTGAGAAATTATGGTATGGTTCAAATCAATTGATGAACATCACCCCCGCCACTTGGCTTTTTTGTATTGAACACGAGATTTTCTGCATGGGCACCAGAGTTAGATCCTTGATCTTGAGTCCCCAGACATTAGGTCTTAATTTAAGGTCTTTAAGGTAGATGCCACTGCAGTATTCGCGATTTAAGGACTAAATCATTGCATCGAGTTCAATGCGCCAAGGCTAAGTGGTGCACTGAGGTTACGCAACCGATCTGAACCCTCCACTAAAATCAAACCATGAAATTTTATGTCACAAAAATGAAAGAAAACAAATAAACTAAATAAACATAATGAATTAATGAAGTAATTGAAAAAGGAGAGGAATTAACGAACTAGTAAAGAAAAGACAAACCGACTACCAAAAAGTGAAATAAATACAAATACAACACATGTACGAAGTTGAATAAAATTAAATGAAAATAATTATAGATTTTTGTGAACAATAATAATTCATCCAGTTCTACGATCCGAAATACACCCAATAGATATATAAAACGTTTAATAAAAAGTTCAATAAACGTTGGAATGCATGTTAAATAAAAAATAGTTGAAATAGTACCTACACAACAAATGAAAATTTAAGTACACGACGTTGCAGCAAAAGGAAGTTAGTTTTATGAGAAAATTCCAGTTGCATTACTGAAATATTGTGAATGCATACGCTCTTGACAACGTGTGGGTTACATATACTATATAATTACAATTGTAGGTTTGCTCATTCGGGTTCTTATTAAATTTTAATCCAAATAATGTTTTATTTATCTATAAATAACTTTTTATTAAGCCATTTATGACGTAATAAAAACATTCAGGAATTGGATCATTTGACATCTTGCCATGAACCAGCTGATTTAAAACGTTTCTGCATGACATCGTCTTTTATCCCAGCACGGATCAATATATTTTTCGTATAATAATATAATTAATTTTAGAATCATTGATTGAATAGTGCTCTACAACGAATTGTAAATGTGGAAATTTAAAAATTGAACCTTTGCGTATATATAAGGTAACAACCCTATGCATATGAAATAAATATACTGCAATTTCATTATCAAGTGGGTAAAAATATTCCACGAATGTCTGCTCCAAAATATAATTTTTATAATTCATGATTTACAACTGACGTAATAACGTGTCAAACTTTTATCATTTGTCATCACTTTTAATTTAATTTTTGTGTTTTAATTTTTGTGCGCATTATACGAAGCACCTTTCTTCTTTTCGCCAAATCACTCACTTAAGCGACCACTGACTTAAAACTAAAAACTCTTGTACGGCCACGTACAAGAGTTATCTATTGCAACACAATTGCGGCCCGGCATTTAGCGCAGAATTCCACTTTCACTAAAGCCGTTAATTTACGACTACCACATTTATCATAACGCGGTTGTAAATAAATCATTACCGGACTTTCTTGGCGAACTTTTTAGATTAATTATTTTAGAATTGGTGAACCAAATGTCGGACAAAAGATCCCTTTCCTTCATTATCACTATTCAAGAATAGCCAAAGACAACAGTCGAAGTGTCACACTATTATTATTCAAGACAACTTGAGTAATAATACAACAGTGTTATTCACTTAAGTATTAATCAATTAGCAAACAAACTAACACAGCGCAACACTGCCAATTGGGATTGTGAAATAATTGTAAAAAGTGGTAATAAATAGTGTACATAGTTAAAGGAGTTTATTCCACAACAAGCCTTCGAGCTTTAAATAAATCCCAGACAATAGCGACGCACATCAATGGCGTAAAATACGTGAACGAGAGACGTACTTGAAATTCTCGTTGAACTTACAACTCGCCACGAGTTCCTTTTGGTATAAGAGTATTTAGTCCTTTAAACGCCGTTGCGTTTCGTACGTGTTGTCTAACATTTATTTGTACTATAGCTTGTTATAATTTGATTACTTTTTATGCAGTTTTTGTTTATATTTTAGACACAGGTAATATATGTTATGTATACATTTATATTTATTTTACATTATTAGTTCCCAAAATGTTTGAGTTTAAATATGAAAGTGATGAGGAAATATTGATAAGTGAATCAGACAACGAAAGTAATTTATCAGAATTATCGTAAGATGATTCTGAATTAGAGAATGAAGATGTACCTCCATTCAGAGAATTTTGTGAAATAAATATAGAAAATTTACCCACCTCCTCCGCCAAGGTTCCCTTTCGATAACACACAAAATTTCCAATTTGATAATGATGGTGAGGGGACAATAGTACGTTATTTTGCATTTTTTTGCAATGCAGAAATCGTAGACTTGATTACAACTGAGACTAACCGATATGCAGCTCAATGCAGTAATGGAATTTTGAAAAGATTTTCACGGTTGAAGGAGACAAACTAACCGACAGATAATATGATGAAATCGTGGTGTTTCTTGTTCTTCAAATTCTGCAAGGTATTATAAATAAGCCTATAATCGAATGGTACTGGTCTAAAAAAGATATGGTTGAAACACAACTTTTCGCAAAAATTATGTCATACAAACGTTTTGCCTTATCCCGAAACGCACCCAAAACCCAAGCTAAATAAGTTATGGTCAATCATTGAACAACTAAATAAGTTTTCTTCTGCGATTACATCTGAGAGAGACGTGATAATAGACGACAGTCTTATGCTCTATAAAGGCAGATTAGGTTGGATTCAGTATATCCCTCTAAAACGAGCCAGGTTCGGCATCAAATCATACATGCTCTGTGAATCAAAATCTTGGTATACTTGGTCTTTTATAATATACACAGGGAAGGGAACATTACTGGATAATTATTATAAAGACCATGGAATGGGAATACAAATTGTCATGGCTTTGATGAATCAAATTTTGAATTTAGGATACTGTCTTACTACAGACAATTTTTATACTTCACCGATACTTGCAGATATTCTTTTGCAACACAAAACCGACGTATCTGGTACGTTGAGATTGAACAGAAAAGATGTGCCAAGAGATTCACAAAAACAAAAGATGGGAGAAATAATGGCATACCAAAGAGGAAAAGTATGTGTTATGAAGTAGAAAGACAACAAGACAACACCTAACTAACAATCCTGTCATCAAAAAGCGAGGGATGAAATATTATTATAAAATGTTTCTACACCTTCTCGATCAGACAATGTGGAATTCTTTTGTTTTATATCGAAAAAACTCATTTACAATTTAGATTACACCTCGTACAACAAATTACTGAAAAATATGGTAAATCACAACAGACTTCTGGACGTCCATCGGGATCATCGTCACCACTACGTTTGATTGGTACATTTTATGGAAGTAATACCATCTACTGCAAACAGAGATATACGTACTTGACAATATAAAGTATGTTGCTCACGGAAAAATGCAAGCGACAAAAAAATCGAAAGGAGACAAGATACTACTGTCCGTAGGAATTTGTATTCAATTTTTCAAAATATGTCATACTAAAACTACTTATTGATTAAATTCATTTTAATTAATTAATTATATTAATAAATGTAGTCAAATAAAAATTTTAAAAATGTGACATTTTTTTACCGCTTTTCTAAAAAAAAATCTACTGTTAAGTGGTTAATGAGTTAATTATCTGAAAAATATATTGAAAATCAAAATAATAGAATAGATAATAGAATAGAAATAGAGATATTAAAAATATTACTCACCACTGAGTAACTTTAGTATACAAACCACCGAAAGTAACTATCGCCAATCTAAAACATGTACTAAAAAATAATATAACTAACAGGAAAAAAGACCACGTGATAGTTGGGGACTTCAATATAAATATTGCTGAGAATAATACAGCAACAAAAGAATACACAAATGCAATAATGGAAAATGGCTATAAAATTATAAACAAAAAGAATAAAAAATATTATACAAGGAAAAATAAAACCGGAAACAACACAATAATAGACCACATTATAACGAATAGAAAAGAAGTAATTAAAAAAATAAAAATAATACACACCGATATATCAGACCATAATGCAATATTAACAGAAGTAAAACAAAAGCAAAAACCAAAACCAGAGTATAAAGCATATGAAACCACAAAAACTGACCATAAGAAGGTATCACAAGAAATTAGAGATATAAAAATAGACGCAATAAATAACTATGAAGAGTTATCAAGAAAACTAGAACATATAATAACAACAAATCAGACAAAAACAAAAATAAAAAGAAGAGAAGAGTGTCCCTGGATAAGCAATGAATTGCTAGAACACATTAAGTCAAGAAACAAACTATACGAAAGACATAGAAAAAATCCAAACAACGAAATATTAAAAATAACTTACGACAAAATAAAAAAAGCTACTACCATGATAATTAAACACACAAAACAGGAATACTACAAAGGAGAATTTGAGAAATGTAAAGGAAATGCAAGAAAAATTTGGAATGTAATAAAGAAGCAGTTGAACCAAAAGCAGCAACGCAAGAATGAAATTGAAGAAATAGAAAGAGAAAATAAAACCAAAACAAGAAATGTAAAAGAAATAGTAAAAGAAGTCAACTACTACTTCGCAAATATAGGACAAAAACTGGCCGAAAAACAAATTGCGAAATCAAATATAAAACACCAAACAACGAAAACAAAAAGACAATTTGAAACAGCAAAATTTGAGCTAACCAATGATGACGAAATAAGCAAAATAATACAAGAAATGAAAACTAACAAAGCACCCGGATTCGACAAAATAACAAATAATCTAATAAAAGAAAACAGAACAACATTAACACCGATAATTGTGAAACTGACTAACAAAGTACTAGAAGAAGGAATATATCCCGATTATCTAAAAAGAGCCACAATTATACCGATGTACAAAAAAGGAGACAAAACAAAAACTGAAAATTATAGACCAATATCGCTGCTATCTACGATAAACAAGATACTAGAAAAAGTAATACAAAAAAGAATAACATAACGACACAACATCAGCGACATACGATCTTGTTCACCTGATAAAAACAAAACTAGATCAAAATGAATTAGTAATAGGTATATTTATAGACATGAAAAAGGCTTTCGACACAATATCAAAAACAAAGTTAATTGAAAAACTAGAGGCGTTGGGAATACGAGACAAAAACTTAAACCTAATACGAACCTACATTACCGATCGACCACAAACAACACAAATGAAAGGAATAAAGAGTAGCCCACAATATGCAGAGTACGGAATACCTCAAGGAGGAAATCTACCGCCAACTCTATACATACTATATACGAACGACCTATTCGAAATTAAGTTAAATGGAAAATTGTATGGCTATGCCGACGACACCAGCATAATATATTCCAGCAAGCATAAACAAGATATACAGATGCAAATTAATGACGATCTAAAACAAATTGAATCATGGATGTACAACAACCTACTCACCGTAAATGAACATAAAACCGAATATATAATCTTCAGTATCTAGGATTAACACTACAGAATAATCTGAAATGGGACAATCACGTCAAGAAAATAATAACAAAAAACACTAAAACAATAGCAACAGTAACAAAAATCCGAAACATATTACCAGAATCCTGGAAAAGACAAATGTATCATGCTCTTTTCTCCTCAAATGTTAATTACCTAATTAGCATATGGGGAGACAGAAGCCAAGCAAACTTATCCACACTACAACGGCACCAAACAAGATACTTAAAATATTATATACCTTAAACCGAAGAACACCCTCTACAGAAATATACCAAAAAAACACAGGAACATAAAAAAATTAATAACTCTAAATAACCTCTTAATGATATATAAAATAGAGCACGGCAAAATGAAAATAAATCTAAAATTAAAAAGAAGTAAAGAAATTCATAACCATAAAACAAGGAGAATATCATACATCAGAACACAAAAGTTTAAAACTACACGATTCGCGCAGACACTAACAACAGAAATGATCAGAAAATACAACAAAATAGATCAGACTAAAATATAAAAACTTTAAACAAAAAATCAGAAACCAATTACTAAACGAACAACTAAAATAAACATCACCAAAATTTAAACATCACCAAGACATAAACATCACACAAAACTCATGTAAAAAATATCAAAAATATCAAACGCTATTTTTCAACATAATCTCCTAGAACGTCGATGCATTTGGTCCAACGATGTTCCAAACCTTTGATTCCCCTGGAGAAAAAATCATTCGGTTGCTTTCCAACCAGTCGTTTACGGCCGTCATTATCGTCGTAATATATGGTCCCCCGAAAATATTCTTTTAATTTTGGAAATAGAAAGAAATTACTAGGAGCTAGGTCTGGTGAATATGTGGTATGTTCACACAATTCAAAATTCTGCGTTCGTCCAGAATAGCGCTCATGGCAACATGGCTTTTGTGGACAGGAGCGTTGTCTTGATGAAACAAAATTGTTCAATTTTCCCCGTCCTTTTTCCTTGAAACAATCGCGCAATCTTGAAATTAAGTTGGCATAGTAGGAGCCTGTTATTGTACCGAGAAATAAAATACAAACTGCTGAAACGGGAAGTAGAGGGAAAAACAAAGTTTGATATAAAACCAATAGAATGCACAGTAACGGAAGGACAACTAAGATGGTTCAGGCGTGTGGTAAGGCTGGGAGCGAATAAAATGACAAGAAGAGTTTATGAAGCAAGGATGGGAAAAAGAAAGCAGAGAGGAAGACCGAGAAAAACATGGAGCGAGGAACTGAAAAAAACAGCAGAAAACAGATTAATTGAATTGAGGGGATTAGAAAGCGACCTGGACAAGGAGACTAAGCTAGTGACAACTCACAACTCACGCAGCATTATAAGGCAAGTATAAACAATGGAAATACAAGGAAATATAAACAATTAAAATAAGCACACCACGCTAATATTGTCGGTGGTGGATAAGAACGGAATCATCGTTAATTTAGTTACAGCAAAATTAAGGGAAATAATTACGAGTGCGAATTTATTAATCGGTATAAGATTGGAGGAATGAGTTAAGTTGATTAATTAATTAAAGTTGTTTGCAATTTGGATGTACTTCGGGTTTAATAAATATACATAAATGAAAAGTTTATTTTATTTTAAAAATGTAGGATTGAACTTAAATACTACTTTTGTATTAAGAACAAATTTTCCTTGAAGTCAAATAAATATATTTGTTAGGACTGGTGTTTTTAAGGCAAATGTTGTTGAAAGGATTTCAGTTATTAATTAAGTTATTTCGGGTTTAATAAATATAAATAAATGAAAAATTTATTTAATTTAAAAAAATGTAGGATTGAACTTAAATATTACTTTTGTATTAAGAACAAATTTTCCTTGAAGTCAATAAATGTATTTGTTAGGACGGGTGTTTTTATGGCAAATGTTGATGAAAGGATTTCAGTTATTAATTAAGTTATTTCGGAAGACAGCTTTTAAAACAAATCACTGACACAATGAACATATACACTACGCAATTAATTTTAAGTTGAAACACACATTGGACGATCATTTAAAAAATAAAAATATTTGAGCAATACGTTTCTAAAAAATTGTATTTTTTAAATTTGTTTTGCCCTTCTTTGCGTACATTAAAAACGTATTTTTGTCACTCAAAGGAGACGCTTGACAACAAAGACAAATAGGGGTTGCATTATTTAGGGTGAGTAACAAACACTTAGTATTTATAAACATGTGACAACATTTTTGAGCCCTTATTTTATAATAGAAACGAATGGAACGCTGCGTAACTATTAAGGAAAATATGCGTTGAAGCAAAAACGTGTTTTCAACGCGGTAGGTCACTTGATATAATTAAAAAGTCCAAACATATAATTTGTAATGTTTGATATCTGAGTAATATATCTATGTATATCGCCAGAAATAATGAAAGGAATGCTAAAATGCGCCATTATTAATTATAATTATGCCAATTACGCAATTTTGCAGTTAAAAAATCTACTTTAATTAAGTCTTCCAATGTATCATTATGGAATTACAGCAGGACGATTTATAATGATGGAAGTGAAGTTTAGAAATATTTTATGTCACGAGTAAATATATCCTGTTACTAGTTATGAAAATAACAAATTTTCTTCTAACTATTATATTTTAATACGCCGTTCGTGACAGCTTATTTAGCGTTTTTTTTTTTTTAACGAGAACATAATTTGTTTCTAAACGAATGCATCGTGCGATCAATATCGAGAATATCCAAACGTTGAATACACCGTCGCTTTTGTTTGACTAACAATTTGAGTAGCAAACCAATTAAAACTAATCTAATTCAACTTAAATAAGTTAACTAACATCTATTCGGCGAATTATGATAGAAATGCTCTGCCAGCGCAATTAGCTAGATTTTAGTCTGGATGTGAATTACTACATTATTACACTTAATATGAATCTCAGTAGATTTAATAAGCCGCTAAATTCAATTCTACAATCTCACACACGTGGCTTGTGTATTAAACTAATTATGTTTTCATTCAAATATTTGGATACATATCCGATGTTTAAAGTTATTAACGAATCATTGCTCGTTATTCAAAATGTCAAGTTGGTGATTGATTAATAGTTTTCTTTTCTTTTATCATTTTAATATTAATTATATTTTCGTTTACTTTTTAAAAACCAATTTGTTTAATTTCAATTTTCAGTCATATTATAACTTTGTTGGTTAATTTAAATAAATGTTAAAACCCACGTGCATATTTAAACTATTAGTCTCGCAAAGTATAAAATTACAATAAATTGCAAATTGTAATTCTGCCCATATTTCGTTCGGTTCATCGATCGGTTCCCTCAATAGTGCAAATACACCTTCGATATATCATGCGGAAAAAAACACCTTTCGCACCTCAAATAAAAATGATAGATTTCGTATTACATGATTTATATAGCCTAGTATTTACATCACCCTTATTTTTTCATATGAAAGGAAATCTCGACACGCTAATCTATTATGAAAGTAAGCGACAGGAAAACGGTTTCGACTTTTCAATATAAAGTATCAACTCTGAATTTTTTAACTTACACATGAATAAATTTCAATACGCTTATGTATTACAAACAAACCCCTACAAACGTAATCAATCAAAATGTTTAAGTTTCATAATTAAAACCGTAATTAAAAAGGGATATTAATTATCATAAAAATATGGAGTATTTGTAAATGTAGTAATGCATACGACTTGCGTTAAAACGTATTTCGTGTATTCACCTATTCAATTTTTGTTAAATAGCACTACACTCATAAACTGAAAGGTTTCTTTAGAGGACGTTGTTTTACTGTTATGCTACACGAGTGGCAATTAAAGCAAATGTTGCTGGTATATTCTAGTAACGCTCTAAAATTAATCAGTATAATTTTTTTGTAGTAAAGTATAAATCGTTAATTTACACAAAATTAAATGAGTAAATGAGCTTCAATAAATTAGCAACTCGCATGTCGCATAACGCATAAATAAAATATAAGTCACATTAAAGCGACCCTTTGATTTTTATTTCCGTAAAAATTTAAAATTCACATGAAATAAATATTTGAAGCTGTCGAAGTAAAGATGCTTTCATCAAAGAGAATAATTGAAAACTAAACGATTCGCAGGCAGCAACCGAGGTTGTGAACTGAGGGCTAGTAAAAGCGGCTTAATATAAAGTTTATATTACACCAATCAACGACATAAGTTAAGGGTTGGATAACACATGCTTGAAAGGGTCTAGGGCCAAACAACATACGGGTTTGTAATTAAAATCTTAATAGTTCGTTCAAGTTTAAGACCCTCATCATGTAACTTCCGGATTGGGTTATTAATTTAATAACATCATCAATTTTTATTACTTTTTATTAATTTATATTCAAAATATTAACAAATTGCGCATCAAGATCTATCAGGTTTCCAATTTTGTGTTGATGATTGAATATTGATTAGCCATTAATATAATTAATATGATGAAATTTTGTCGTATTTGTATTACAAACTCTATTTTCACCTACAATATTATCACTTGAAATAAAAACGTGAGTGTAAACGTTGTGAATTGTTTGTTCTGGTATTAAAAGTTGAATTCATAAAAGTGAATCATATTAACAAATAGACTATAGTCTAAAGGAAGTTGAAATTTTTAAAAAAACAAAATTATCGAAATAATACGTGAACAGGTGAGAAACGAAACGAGTACACAATACAAATACTCGTCGAGTTATAAGCCAATGATCTGAAGAGCTCAGCAGTTTATGGGCGCCTGTAAATATGCAACAGATATCTCTAAAAGCGGAAGTATATACAAATAGAAAAATTGAAGAAATAAAAGAATAAGTCATCTTATGAATGAAATAAGAGAAATGAGAAAATGCACCACTGGTATAGAAATATAATATATAATTTTATTGACCCGAGATGTGTACGTTCATTTATTTGTGAATCACAATATTAAAATTAGCAAATTAAATCCACGACAATTACGTAAACTACGATATTTCGTTGCTCCGCTGTTTTGTGCTCTTCCGTTCGGGAATAACAAAAAAAACTTGCTTCAATTTAAATAGTAATTGTGAAATTACGTCTAGTAAATTTAAATGGAAAATTGTTCGGTATTAAAGTTTTTAAACTAATTACCCATCGCATGTAAATAGAAGCATCCTTCAAGATTTTGATCCGCGCAGTTCCTAGAAAAATTAAGTAAAACGGAGATAATGTACCGTTCCAAGTGATTTATCATAATGATATATTCAGTGAAATAAATGAAATTTGAAATTTAATAAAAAATTTTTGAACTGTAAAATGGAAAAGTTTGTGTAATGAGCTTAAACTCTTGAAAGGCGGCTGCTTCTAAAGATGGAGCTCGGGAGTAAATAAAGAAAACAACATCGTAATTAAGTAATATAAACTTCAAGAGAAATACATCAATATTTAATCGCGTTAAATTTCCATTCATATTTGCAGAACCCGTTATGTTTTCGTTTACACACTTTAATATTACTATTAATAATATAAGTAAACTATAAATTAAAAAAAATACAAGTCGGTTAAGTAAATAATATAATTATTGCATATACCATAATAGTTATAAAAATATTTCGTTTTATGAAAATTTATGCTTTATAGCTCTTAAGTAGAGAAGCTTAAAATCATGTAGGTTTAACTTCTTCACAGGTCGACAAACGAAGTATTTTGTCGTCGTAAATCCACCCTGGTACCGTGTTTCCATCACCCTGATGTCCTAGTGGAACCTTTCTCCTTGTTCGTCGCTCACTGCGCCCAAATTATCCAGCAAAAAATCAAAATTTGAGTGCAAAAATGCATTTTTAAAGACAACCTAGTATTTCAAGCTTAATATGTAGAGGCGGAAGAAGCACCTTTTATGGATTAACAAGGGAGAGTACCACGATCACAAGAAGTTCTGAGGCCAATCTTTCTTACTGTAATGTTCTTTTGTTGCCCTACTATACCACAGACACAAAAAACAGCGATACTTTGTAAAACCACCTTGTAATCCTAGCAAAATACCTTAACTTTTAAATCTCCATAAATATCCCACTGATACCGTTCATATTTAATGCGATTTAATATTGTTCCTACTGTCATAGGTTTCTTTCATTCTAACTGAATGGGGTAAAGGAATAGATGGTTTTTTGTTTCCATTATAAAGCAAGACTGCTTTTAGGCTGTATTTAGACGAATCTATAAAAATACGCCCCTCGGAAGGTACATATTTCATATAAAGCTCATTCATTAAACCTTCAATATCAGAACAGGAACACAGCGATTCATTTTATAAAAACTTGATAATGTTATATTTCGTTTTCGGTAAAATGAAACAGGTTCCACTCTTGAACTCCGGAAACAAGAAGTTCCGATTTCTGTTTTGACAATCCCAGGTCACGTACTAAATCATTTAATTTATTCTGAGTTATTAAGTGGGGTGCACTACTGGTACTTGGTAAAAATGTTGGGACATCGGTGGTATGCTTAGGAAGTTGTAGATCAGATTCTGAAGAAGAAGTACAATCGCCAGGAACAATGTTGTCTAGGTTTAAGGGGGCAATCGGTACCGACAGTTCCTCGCTATGAGGAACTGGCCTAATTGCAGAATGCAAATTTGGATACTGATTTATCCCTTTGCTTTATTGAAACCCTTCTGTTTTAGTGATACAAACGTAGCAATCCCTTACGTGAAACTTACTGGCAATTTTAGTAATTCAAAATCAGTTCTTTTGGCGTAGGTAACGATTGGTTAACAGTAACCATTATACATTCGGTTTTTTATAACAAGTTTATTCTGTTGAAACCATTCCCCCATGGCAAGCATTATATCTTCCGATTCTTGGGTAACGTTCTTGAAATTATGTCCAGTCAAAAAAACATTTGTGTCATCGACATAGTTAATAATTCAATACTCACGGTTTTCAAATCTGATATATAACGTGTTTTTGGGCTTCTGTCTTTCAGCTGTTTGGAAACCGTCTCGATCCATGTTTTTAATCTGGTTCTTGCTTGTTTGATTTTTTATTGAGGTCAAGTTACACAATTCTGAATATCGGTGTTTGCTTTTAAAGAGTTCTTTTAGCTTCTCTATTCACAACCAATTTATTTGCATTTATTGCCGGGCGCGACATCTCTGCTTCAATTTGTGAGAATAATCCACTAGACGATGTTGACAACTATACTTTTTTGCATAGCTATTTTTACCAATCGTAGTTGATTTTAAGGTTAATATTTCTGATTGCATTTATTTAGTTTCCGTGTAATTAGCCACTTGGAGATTATCATTCGTTGTGTTTGAAATAATGTTATAATTTTATTGACCATTTACAATTCTTCATTTCGGGAATCGATTGTGTCCTCTTGATTACACATGACCGATGAAACACCAATGCACACATAAGTTACACATTCATCAAGATGCTCGACACGAACGTGACACGTTTTACAGGGTTGGGCAAAATTCACATCTTTATTCGTTTATTCATTTTACTTTTTTTATTTTTTCATTGTTTCACAATATTTAATTTATGGTGGTGGAGTAATAATGTGCGAGCTGGTCGTCTAAAAAACTTTACCATTCACAGCACTTGTCTTCTTGAAATCATGCAAACGTTTCCTGGAGTGGTTTTCATAGAAACTGTTTTTTTTTTTAATTTATTGAAGACAATCATAAGAGTCGTAGACCAAAGTTTAGTCGATGACCAAATTATATTAAAAATGACAAATCTATATCCATAGAAGATTTGAAACATAATTCTATATTTCAATTATAATTCACAGACCATGAGATTACTCCCATTGAAAGGTGCTGTTAGCTATATCCTAGAAGGCGTGTAATAAGACCTATTTTTCTTGGCCTCCCATGTAGTTTCTTCCTGTAGCTTTTGTTTCATATACCTTTTTTGTCTTCATTCATTCGGCATACATGTCGAACCATCTTAATAGTCCTAGTATTATTGATTCAATATTTAGTTTTTGTTGATATATTTCATTCCATATCATGTCCCTCTTGGTTTCATTCTCTGTTTTTCTTAGAAATCTCAATTCTATCGCGTTTGTTCTTGTCTTTTATTTATCTGTCATTGTCCATCGTATAACTTTCTTCTCTATGCCCCTTTGTTTCTTCTTTGGTATTTCCTGCTTTCCAAAAAAGCTGTTCTTCATCATCTTAAATTAATACATCCCAAATTTATTCTCTTTTGATCCTATCAAAGGCCTTTTCTATATATGTTCTTCCCTTCTTTTGTTTATTATTTTCTTACTGACGTGTCTTAATATGAAGATTATGTCGTGGGTGCTTCTTTCTCTTCTGAATCCCCATTGAGTGTCTTCAATCATGTTTTCTACTTTATCTCTTTTTCCAGTATTCCAGCTATGATTTTCCCTGGTATACCATTAAAGGTTATTCCTCTGTAGTTATTGCAATTCCTCTTATCCCCTTTCTTGTATATGAAAATTATTACTCCTTTATTACATTCTTCTGGGATTATTTTTGTTGTCATTATTTTCTTTATTATGTCGGTTAGTTGCTTCCTTCCTTCCATCCTCATGTAGTTAATCATTTCTGACGTTATGTTATCTGTTATCGGTGCCTTCCCTTTCTTCAATTTATTTATAGCTTCTCTCTTTCTATCCGTATTTCTTCAAAATCCGTATCTTCTTCCTTTCCTTGAGATTCAGACTCTACCTCATGTTCTCCTCACGCTACCACTTCTACTGCCGTCAATTCTTTAAAATATTGTCTCCACCGTTCCATTATTTTTTCATCAGTAGTGATTACATTCCATCCTTCATATTCATCATGTTGAAATTCTTCTATCTTGTCATTTGCTTCAGGATGCCATAGAAAAGTTCTTGATAGTCCCTATAATTTCCTGCTATTTGTTTCCCGAATTTCTTTCATGATCTTTTTTCGCTTTTCGTATTATCATTTTAAGTTCAGATATTTTTTCCATGTTAATTTCTTCCTTTTAATGCTAACTTTTTGTTTCTTCGGCCCACCGTTCTGGTTTTTTTTCCTTTCTTGGTTTCATATTTTCGTTATTCCCCAAACTTCTTTGGGTGCTTGTAATATATTGTAATTGAAGATGTTCCATTTATCTTCCGTTGCATTTCCTTTACTTTGTTTCATTAATTTTTCATTAAGTATTGATTTTCTTTTAATTTGTAGCTTCTTATTTTTTCTTTTGTTTTCTTACTTCTCTTGTGCTTTTTCCTACGTGTATTTTCACTAAGAACTCATCACTTCCAATCTCAGCTACTCACATTTTGCCATTTATTTTTACTTATTAAGAAATAGTCTATTATAGATTTCTCTTTCCTCGCAGCTTCTTCTTTTGTGTATATTTTTATGTTTAGATTTTGTATTTGTTATTATTAAGTTAATTTCTATACCAAATTTGATTATGCTTTTCACGTTATTGTTTCTGGTACCTTTCACTCACCTCACCATATATTCTTCATTTCCTGTATTCTGTTTTTTTTTAATCTCCCATTATTAGGACGCTTTCAAGGCCTTCATCTATTTCACTTTGTATACTTCTCAAGAAGTTATCTTTCTCTTCTTTACTTGCATCTACTAGCAGATATCCTACTGAGAGTGACCATTTCTCTTTTTCAATTTCCATTTTCATAATTTTTCATCTATGTATTTTCCTTCCTTCTCTTTATTCTGCCTGGGTTTAATACTATACCCACGCCCACGTTTTGCACTATTGTGCTCTTCTGTCTCTGACCATAGCATCTCGAATCTAAACTAATTATCATTAATCCAGGTTCGTGCACGTTTTTTTTTTTAATTAAATAATTCCTAACACCATTATAAACTGCTATCTAGTCGGGATAATTTTCAAAGATATTTTCATATATTTTCGTTACTTAAATTTAGCATTAATTTTTTGGATCTTGAAACGGTGAACGGTGAAAATTATAAATCACTAAACTTATTTTGATTATTGATATATGTTATATTTATGATTATTTGTGTTTATTGAATACTTTGATACTATTGATACAGAATATTAAAAAACCACGTGTTAAGTACAACACACATAGAAACTATGAAATCATAATTTTTCGATACCTATACAAATATATATATATATATATATATATATATATATATATATATATATATATATATATATCACCTAAATAGACAGTATACAATTATGGGCTGAATGCGAGCGAGCATTATAAATGTCAGTTTGTATCGTTCAAGTCTACCACCTTGCAAGTTCGATGTAAATCCCATTTGTTTATTTTTAGGTGTGGAACGAATGATGAATGATACCTAAATATGGGGTGAATAAATGTTTTATATATGCGAATTAGAGCAGTTAGAGAGCACCACCACTATCTCATAAGGTCAACATAAATTTCG
This sequence comes from Geotrupes spiniger, assembly GCA_959613385.1. Taxonomy (NCBI): domain Eukaryota; kingdom Metazoa; phylum Arthropoda; class Insecta; order Coleoptera; family Geotrupidae; genus Geotrupes; species Geotrupes spiniger. Next base: position 7,955,715 of record OY390741.1, read on the forward strand.
TTTATTGTGGATACAGAAATATCAACACATAAAAGAAAATTTGAATTGATTCTAAAAACGCAAATGGGTTGTGTACGTATTTACAGATTATATTTATTAAATATTAGGAGAACTTACACTTTGGAAACGAAAAGTTTCTAAAGTAGATAATTTCATTTTTTTAATTTAATAGAAGATGTTAACGACGTTAAAACATTCGTTGTGTTTTCATCTATACAAGTTTTTCAATATAGTTCCAACGTCTGCTAATGACGTAACCACTCTTACATATTACATATATTGCAATTTAATTTATTATAAACAATTTGAATAATTATTCAACAAAAGAGTCATCTAAATAGTCTACAAATACTCGGCAATACGTACTCTAAGCTATATCTAATGATGTCACTTTTATAATTCTAAAAACAATATAATAAAAATAACAAACTTAATTATTAATACAATTTTTGCACGAAACTAAATTAGTACCGTTTTATAAACATTTACAAAATATATTTTAAAAATTCATAAAATAATTAAAAATAAAGACCCAATCTATCCAAATTATTTGTGGCGTTGTTGGATGTAATTGAGCTCTTGTCGTGGAGTTAGCTGCATTCTGAATGTTTTATAAATCTATGCAATTAAATGTAACTAATAAAGCAACTACACATCACTAATCTAAGTCGTACGTGTAAGTAAACGTACCTTAATTTATGTGACTTCGATTTTGATCATTTGAAAATACTAGAAACGTTAAAGCAATTTCGATAGAATTGCGAATCGCGAGGAGTATCTTAAATTTCCCCATACATCACGTATTGTTAAAATGAAAATGCATTTACAATAGCGCAAAATTTATATCTATTAAAACGCGATTATAGAGGAGAAAACTTGTGCCGTATATTATGTTATGATTTACGGAACAAAAGCATTCTTTATAATGAACGTACACGATATTACGTTACATTTCGTCGCACTTCTTTGTGCCATAATAAAACACATTTTAAGAAGCGTTGCGCATGAAGAAATCCGGACCAACACATAAAATATAATTGGATTATGTTTGAATATACTATTTTCCGTCAACAGAAACTGTAAATAAAGATGGCTCTGATAAGGGCACGACTGCAACAAATGAAGTGTAAATAAAACCCTCTATCTGATCGAGGTGAAAACAAAAGCTTTAGTTTGCTACAATAAGGTATTCAGTCATCGACGTTCTCGTGCAGCAGAATGAAATGTATGTATCTTTGTTCTTGTTACAGCCCCTCCAGCAAGTAAACGTTAAAAACTCAACGTCGTAAATTTCCTACAAATATTCAAGCTTACGCCAGCCTCAGTAATTTTTCATTATTTTCCTTATATATAATTATTCAAGGAGACCAAATTATTAAGCAAATTTTATTAAATGATACAATATAGTATATAAAATATATGGACCATTTACCTTCTTGAAGGTTTTTATTTTATTTCGATTAAATTTTATAAATTTTCCTACATGTTAAAATTTCTACCCATGATAATTATTTTGTGTTATTATTTCTAATATTCGTCATTAATTTTTGTTTTCAGTTTGTTTTTCTCATTTCTTCTTTTTCTTATCATTAATTCTAAAGCTGGATCGTGTTAATTATAACAGAAAGAAATGTATAACAAATATTATACCGATGCAAACAATGCTAAGAATATTAATTGAAAACAACATCTGCAAAACACAGCAGTTGGGATTCCACGATCGTTTCGCACTTATTATGAGGTTCTGAGCAATATCTACGAAGTTCCGAAACCAAACAAGTACAGCCACAAAACATAATTAATAACAATCCCCAAAACTTTGAATTAAACTCGCAAAATGTACCAATCCAAATATGTAATAAAAGACCGTACCGAATAAAATCGTTTAATAAATTTCTGCAATAAAACCAATAAAATAATTAGCAAAATTCCTGAGGCGAATCGGGGCACAAATTCACTAAATATCAGAACATTAGCTCCAACGATGTCTTAGCAAATGATGCATAAATGTATCCTTATTTTTTATTGATTCAGTTCGTGAATTAAACCCGAGGGTATTCCCGAGGGTTTAATGAACCGCAGGGTTCACATTTCCTCCCTAATGGTTATGATAAGAACAACGTTTACTTCCAAAGTAACGTGTACGGGAATGAACTTTAAAAAGCTTTAATTCGCTTATCCATAAAAAATGGCATTAAAAATTTATTTGTGTTTTCGAAACTAATTTGCGTACTAATGATAAAGTTAATAATAGGAAATAAGAGTACCTACGCTCCAACAATTGGGCCCCACGTGCAATAAAATCGACAGTGTTATCAGTGTATAAAGTTTACCTTGTTATAATACAACAATGAATTTTCATTGTCATTTACAGAATTGTTTTTCAATTATATTAAATGTTTCGGGTGTAACACAATGTAGATCAATGATTGCGACGATTCCAATATAAATCCAGTGAGAAATCAAATGTAATGTTAGTTAAACAAGGCCAAAATCAACTAGTGTTAAATTTAAACATTATATAACTAAACTGCTCCACATAAGCTAAGGATATATCTAAAAAGCTGCTCATTTTTTTAATTTTTAATTGTCATGTTTGACAGTTTATTAAAGTTGGTAGTTATCATATCTAAGCCATACGGATAAATGTAGCATTATATTGCAAGTAAACAGCTGTGGAGAGTTTTTCTCTTTCAAACCCGTTCTAACGAATCAATTGTGTTGTCAATTTATTGATTTATTGTGCAAATTTGGTGTCAAAATTTTGATCGTTGCTATATTCCACAATGCCTAGACGCAAAATTAACATCTGCCGAAGCAAATCGAGCTATTGGTTTGCTACAGGTGGTAAACCGCAAAGTGACGTAGTAACTTTTTTTCAAGTTAGCCAAAGTGTCATTTCTAGACTTTTTAACGGTTTTCAAGAAAATGGATCTGTTGAAGAAAGACCTAGAATTGGTCGCCTATAAATTACTACCCCTGCTGAAGACCGATATGTCATCATTTCTGCACGCCTTTGATCACATGTCGAATGTTGAGTAGGAGGCTCGCATAATCCACAGGAACAGTAATATTAGCTGAAACTGTCAGAATACGTTTATGGGATGTCAATTCTAGACGAATTTTTAGAGGTGTACGATTGACTCGCGAACATAGGCGACAAAGATTAGAATGGGAAAGAGAGAATGTCAATTGGACAGAAGAGTGGAAGTTGGTACTGTTCACTGATGAATCGAGATATGGTCGTTTTTCGGATATATAGATAGATAATTTATTAATCACATTTGCCAGATAACTGGATGTGGAACGTCACACTGTCGTTGCATTCTTTAAAAATACTTAGCATAACACAACATAAAAATAAAAACAAAAACATAAAAGTAAATACAAAAACGAAAATATGCATAATAGTACATACAACAATAATAAAAAATAAAACATCAATGGTCGCAGAGAAACTCAGCCAACGTATAATAATCCTTCTTATGCAGATATTCCTTTAACCAATTCTTGAATTTAATTTTGTCTTGCACTGTCTTTATGTACTCAGGTAATAAGTTAAAGAAACTACCACCAGGAAAGTTTGGCGATTTTTTAAAATAACACACTCTATGTGGTGGCAACAGTAAATTATCTTTATTTCTTATGTCATGCTTACGCACATCACCCATAGTGTTAAAATCCATTTTATTAGAAAATACATACTGCAATAATTTATACAAATATATAGACATGACAGTTAGTAACTTATATTTTACAAATGTGTCACGGCAACTCTCCATGAACCGCAGGTTAAAAATCACTCTAATGATTCTTTTTTGTATTATAAATATACGATGCAGATCAACAGCTTGTCCCCAAATTATGATGTTGTAACTAATAATTGAGCATGCCAGAGCATAATAGACATTTATCAACGATTTCCCGCCCAAAAAACTATTATGCTTTAAATTACAAATGGCAAAAAACGCACTGACCAATCCAAATTAAAATCTAAAAAGGTACCCAGAAATTTAGATGAAAAATTTATTAAAAAGATGTGCTGCATGAAATGTTGTGATTTTGTTTGTAACAAAACTTGCATTATTTATTTTGTGACTACTAAAGTTGTTTTATCGATGTTAACAAGCAAATTATTTGTTTGACTCCAACCGAAAAAATTACGCAAAACTGTGTGCAATTTGGCAGATAACTGTTATATAGAAATACAGTACCATCTGTGATAGATTGAGGCAGATCATTAATGAACAAAATAAAAAGCAAGGGTCCTAGCACTGAACCTTGAGGTACCCCAATCTTCGGATCATATATATTAGAACTTACATCACCAATCTTCACAATAATTTGGCGATTAGTCAGGTAGGATAAAATCCAATCACAAAAATTACCTCTAATACCAAGGTAATTAATTTTATCAATAAAAAATGTATGGTTTACTGAATCAAATGCATTTGGTAAGTCAAAAAATAGAGTTTATTTGTTTAAATTATAAATAGTTTCAGTTGAACGACCTTTCCTAAAGCCATGCTGAGATTTCGAAAGGTCAAAAAAATTAAAAAAATTCTCAATCCGGCTCGCTACATATTTCTCAAAAATCTTTGAACTTAGAATTGCAATGGGTCTGTAATTATAACATTACAGGAATCCCCTTTTTTATATAATGGAATTATGGAAGATATTTTAAGGGCATCTGGAAATTGGCCAATAGTAATTGAATGGTTTATAAGATGAGTGGTTCTACTATAGCGTTCAGGCAAAGTTTTAACAATTTTGCAGATATTTCATCATTACCAACAGATTGTTTATTAGGTAGATTAATTATCATATTGTGAAGTATTTCAAATGGCTTTACAAAGATTGAATGATTTAAGTTCGAACATAAAGTGCAGGTAAAAGACATTGAGTCGCCGAAATGATTTCGTAGAGTATCGTTCACAATGGACGAAAAATGTTGTGCAAAGGTATTTGACAATAATTTAACATCGGTGATTGACTTACCATCCACCTTCAATTCAGATATACCGTTTGTGTTATTGTTCCTTCCAAGGTTCCCATTTACAATCTTCCACAGTATTCTGTTGCTGTTTGAATTGGTCACTTGTTTAGAGTAAAATTTTTGTCTTTCAGTCGATATAAGGTTATTTAATTTCCTTTTCATTATTTTATATTCGTTAGCTGGGCCTTCCTTATCCCAAGATTTTCTTAAAATATTAAAAAATTTTAACTTGTAAGACTCATTTATTATTTCCGACGTAATCCATTTTTTTCTAGCATTTGTATTTAACTTATTAACATTACGTTTAGGGCAACTTATATCCAATGCATATTTAAAGGTATTACAAAAATGATTAAATAAGTCATTTATATTGGAGCTCAACATTACACGGAAATCTAAAAAAAGGTTTATTTGATCAATGTCCAGTTTGTAACCTGAACTTCTTCCGTCTTCCAACCCCCGTTTAAAATTCAAGTTCTATTTCACACTTTAGTAAGTCTGCTCTATGATCATGAAACATCATCTATCACCTTTACAGCATCTATCACCTTAACAGTCGTCGTTGTCTGGACACAATCTTTGGTGCCAAGACACCGGTGATCAGTATAAGAAGTTCACCCTTGCAGAGGAAGCACTCTTTGTGTATGAGGAGCCATTTGTTATGATGGCCGTACCGACTTGCTGGTTATTCCGGGAAACATGAATTCAGAAGTCTACTTGAATCAGGTGATAAACAACATTGTGTCAGAATTTCATGCTGCTGCGGGTCCTGGTTTCCTTCTTTTGGTCGATTGTAATAGTATGCTGTAATGGGTTATGAACTAATCCACAATCGACCCAATTACAACACTGACCGATTAGTAATTCGCATTTTGCAAATGGACGTTATTTTGATTTCATTTGTTACACTTGCCGTCAGCAAGGATGGAAATAATAACTCGTATTGAGGACAATTGATTTGGAAAGCCTCTCACGATTAATTATAAATATCCGTTTGAAAGGCTCGAAGATTAGTGATACACTAGTAGTAATATTTCACGATAACGCTCGCCCACACCAATCCATAGCAGTTATGGATGCAATTGAAACTAATGGAATTCCTCATTTAGCATTACCTGCTCTATCGCCTGATTTTAATCCCATAGAATATGCTTGGGATCAGTTACAGAAAGCTATGGATCATCATAATCCCCAACCGGAAACAATGGAACAAGTGAGAAATTTGCTTCCACAACTCTGGCACCAGATTCCGCATGAAAACTTTAATAATCTCATAACCAACATGGAAAGACGTTGCCAAGCCAAGTCATTGAAGCCCACGGAGGACACACTCGTTATTGCTGAAAGGGAAATTAAGAAGAAATGTGTGTTCATTTTCGTTTCTTTTTTTTTGATTAATTTGAAAGTAAGTTATTAGATACTTTCACCTAATTTAAATTGTTTCATCTTTTTGTTTAATTTTTTTAACACTTGTAAACTTTTTTATAATAAAAACAAGCATTTAAAAACTAAATCGTCTTGAATTTAATTTAATTTGATTTTATTATTTATTGCTCTTCCTTGGCTATTTCCGAATCATGATCTATATGAGATAAATCGTGATTTATTACATGTCTGCAGATTCTGTGGCGTCATTACGCACATGCAATATGGCCTGCGTTTGTTGGCGCCTTCATACGCCATCGCACCTTTCTTTACCGGGATAAATTCATCCTTAGTTCTTAAACATAGATTACTGTGACTTTATTTATGTGTTTGTGTCTGTTGAAACTGTGTGCAAAAGTATTTATATTAAATAATATTCTAAATGACATGCGATTTTAATCCAGAACTTTGTTTTTATATGGTCCGGGCCTACAGAGCCTATAAATCTATGAATTTAAAAGATTTATATGACGCAGCGTTGGGTTAAAGTTTTGATAATTCTCCAATAATAATAATTTGATCATCATTCCAATTTAATTTAATTTTACTTTTTGTTGTAATATTTTTTTTTCCTTTTATTAAATCTTCTTTTATATGCTTGTATTTTCAGATAAATTTTTCCAATCATCGTTTCATATAATTTATTTGACTTTAGTTAATATTTTATTTATTTAAGATTCCTTTGGCTGCATTTGTAATAGGCGTCGTAAATTGGTTATGCAATGTATAACAATAATCATTTTATCTAAAATTTAATTAAAAAAATAAATGACATGTAACGCCAATAAATCATCAGTGACGCACCATACACAAATTTAATTAAATAGAAATGTTGGACATATATTGCATTTGATACAAAGTTGTACTCATATTTTTTAACGCAATTTGTGCCGTAATTTACACGCAACTAAAGCAATCGGTGACAAAATAAGATCGATTATAATTGTTTCAATTTAAAATTGAAATTAGCTGGTAAAACAATATACTTAATTTACATATTATTTATGTTGGCATGTCTCCCTTATGTAATTAATGATATACACTTACTGGGATATAATTTATTGCGGCGCTCCGATGAAATTTTTTATAATTAAACATACGTTAAAAGTCACGAGGAATAAAGTATATAAAATAAAAAAATATTTTCTTAAAACAAGTGTGACTACAACGTGTTATCTTATTACGAGTATAAGTGCGCAAGTTGTTACAAAAATATCCGGACTATAATTTAATTTCAACGCCAACTGCAAAACAATAACAACAAATCATTTGGAATTAAATTTAGGTCAACCCGAAACATATTGATTTTAATAGTTTTATCGAATCATAAATTCATGTAATTTTAAATTAATAACAGCGCTATATAACAATTATATCTAATGAGAGAATAATAGCAATTATAAATTTGTGTGAAATAAGTATTACAAACATCAAATTTATTACATTTCCAACCACGTTCCATTAACAATTCGATCAGAAATTTTAGATTTTTATTTTATTGTAAATATAGTTGCTTTATTTTTAATTTTTGTGAATGTTTTTTTAAAGTTATTGATCTGGTCCCTTACAAAACTACAAAACAGTTTGTTATCTTTATGGTATTGTTTTTAAAATTATAAATACATACTCAACAATCAATTTAATTCGAGTATATTTTTTATCTCAATGAATGTGTCACCCATATGTATCCAGTTGCGATGCATATCATAAAAGATAATACAATTGGTTTATATTTCAATGTTTCTAAAATCAAATTGAAAACACCATAGTCATCACTTTGTGATAAACTTTTAGTAAACGATTTCAAAACTTGTATATGCCCAATTTCACCTTGTTTCAGATTGGGGGTTAAAAATGATTCGCTTTTACGAAAAACGTGGCGTGGAAAAGTATTCAGAAAACAGGCCGAACCAGAATGTGGCGCCAGCCATAAACGTAAATCAAACCGCCATAAATACTCATTGATCTAGCGACAAAACAGTGACTTTATTGATCTATTTCTGTCACGCAGTTTTCAACATAAAGGAAATTGTAGGTTTATTTTGATTGTCCTTAAACAGCTTGACATTTGTTTAAATTAGGTTTTGTTGCATTTGCATTTTCTGCTGTCATCGTTAAGCACATATTTTCTTAAATAATTTTAATTATCACGTGAAATCTGCATCACAGTAGTCTTAGTAATTAAGCAATAATTCGATTAAAAATAAACGAACGAACAAATATATAGTCCCAGTATAAGTTACCATGAGGGCGAAGTGTGAGCCGATACAACACCGCTGTAAGTTTCGTCTTACGTGTGTATTTGGTTGCGGATCGATGATAATCTCCGATCGCGTGATTGAGGATATTCAGATTTTGCGAGAGAAGCTTTCTCTCGGGAAAGAGTGGGCGTCAGAATTGGCGGATAAACTTGTTTCGGGAATATCGCCTTTTGGTTTCGCTTTTTAGCCAAAAATATTTCGCTGTTTTATTTCTTCCTACGCATTCTCTTCTGCACTTTCATTAAAGTTTTCTAAAAGCTTGTTTCTTTCTTTCGCCGAGAAAACGCGCAGCCTCCAATATCGCAAACCCTTTCATATTCCGTGTTTGAGTCGACATTTTAATTATTTTCTAAATATTTATTTAAAAATCCTATTTTTATAGCTCACTGAAATCGATTATTTAATTGCATCAGCTTTAATTGCACCCTTCCACCGATTCTGTTTTGATTAACGTGTTAATAATTAATCCACTAATGCACCTAAATAATTGTATTTGTTTTAGAATGGCTATTTTGTTATTGCGAATGCGGCAATATTCAACTATTTTATTTAAATATTGTATAGTTAACAACAATTTTTTTAAGTAGTTTTTAAGTCTTCATTCGTAGCTACGTAACTTGATGTATGTACAATAATAGAATTATGTTAAAATAAATACATGCGCATTAATACTCGGACAATGGGTCCAAGTGCGGTAAATTGTGTATTTTTTTAATGTACAGTGAATTATTTATATTGGTAAACATCGATTATATTACTTTTAAGAATTAATATATTTTACTATCATTGTAAATAATAAATTATGTTTTTTTTATTATAGTTTCTTAGTTTAATTTTACAAACTCAAACTTAAAAGATCGAGAATAAATAGTCGCCGTTGATCGAAAAGATTTATTTAAGCAATACAAAATAAATGCCAAGAAACGTTTATTATCGACAAGAAACCCCATCACAGGGATCTCACGTAGCTAAAGAGATAAAAGGCAGGTTTAAAATGCAGGAATGTTGGCAAATTTTACGCTGAATAAAAACCTTCGTTCATTTTACAGTTCTCGAGAAACGAAGAAACGTGAGTTTTTCTTTTGCGCATACTGCACCTTTTTTTACTTATAATAATTTTACAATTCCGTAAGAAATTAATGTGGAATAAAATATTGCAATGGAAAAACTTTTTTAATTGGAATATTATTACAAGTAAAATATAAATCAGAGACAAACAAAAAAACGGATCTCACTGGTTTCGTTTTCGTCTTTTAGATTTAGAATATATGTATCAGCAACTAAAATTTATTTCAGCAATTAACTTTTCCCATTACTTAGTATATTTTCCCCATTGATAGTTTTTGCGTACAAGTAATTTTAATGTCATATCAAAGAAACGGCTTGATGAAAAAAATAGAAATAAACATTGTTACAATCAGCAATCATTTCTTCGTATATATACCATATACCACATACCATATATATATATATATATATATATATATATATATATATATATATATATATAACATATTATAAGTTATTATAAACTTCTCCCCTCTGTGTAAAAGCAATCATTAAAAAAGTGCAAAAGTACCCCATTGTAGCGATTTCTAGCCAATAGTCGCATTAAAAAAAATTCTTCTATACCGTTCACAAAAAAAAACTGAAACTTACGACTGGACATAGTCCATCGTATCGAGTGATATTTTTTCTTTTTAAATATTTCAGGTACTGTCTTTTTGTTTTTGTATACTGTGTTATTTCTGTAATTAGATATCGCACGAAAGCAAGATACAGTTCAATGGAATTCTTAAATTATGTCCATCTCGACATATATATTAGAATCATATTTGACCAATTATTTAATTAGTTAAGGCAAGTAAAATCTTTGTATAATTTTCGACGACAGCGCATTTAAGTGGTAAGGCCATCACGCAACTTTTAAAAAATCCAGTTTGTTTTATTATCTCAGAACCTTCGTCAAACCCTCAAGAATATGTAAAAAAAGTTTCGTAATTAGAAAAAATCTCGAACAACTCGTTTGCGATAGTTTGCAGAGACGCCTCGCGGCGCACCAAATCCATTTCGCACTTGTACATTTGTTGTACTTTTGGTTTTTATAAACAATCGAATGTGTAATTTTTACGTAAAAATATCAACTTTCTATTCATATGCCAACCATTTGGCGGCAAATCGATATTTTCAAAATTCCCTACGTGGTCCAGTATTTTATGATATATATTGAAGCTAACTTTTTGGATTTTTATTTTAGGTTCACATTTGAGGGTGCAGTCTGTTCGCCCATTTTGGATCACCAAGAAAACTCATTTCAGGAACCGCATCCTGGAGCAGCCATTTTTAAGTCAAAAACTAAAAAAAAAAATTTGTTTGTACTCATAAACATGCCATGAAGTGCTGCATAAAAGAAATCGACAGGTTTTTACTGTACTTCTGTATAAAAAAATTCGTAAAATTGTCCTTTCATTTCGACGCGCATGGTGGCCACAAGGAGAATTTTTTTTTAAATTTCCACCTGTAAAAAAAATTGTACTCTTAAATTACTAACGAAGTGCTAGATTTGCCCGAATTTTCCCAACATTGTACAGACGGTTAAAAAAACATGAAAATTTTGGAAATTAAATAATAAACCAGTCCTAATGGAATACCCTCACGTTCCTCTTCAAAGATACAGAAATCATGGATGGAAAATCTTCTACCCTACTAACTAACTAACTAACTAACTAGCCTTGTTTGTTTGGGTTGAAAAGGCAAAACCAAAAAATAGGGATAGATGTGACCATTATTGCGGTGGAGTTCCACAAGTAAGTTGTTATAGAGGCGGTATAAAGAGACCATCAGGTGGATTACCATTATGGAACCATTTATTGTTAACTTCGAAGAAGATGACGATGATGACGAATTATAAGACGAATCAAGTTACGGTGATTAAGACGAGCATTGTAATAATGAAATTGATATTGAGGATACTCACTTTCCTCATTGCATTTCAGGGGATGATACACAAGGTAATCGTACAGCTAACAATTCTGTTATGGCTAAAGCATCTGGCATAACCAACCCTGTTCAATATCTAGGTAACATATTCAACGCCATTCTAAGGTTTACAGGCAGTACTAATCTTAGCTTAGGACCAGAACCAATCCAACAACTATTACGGTCAGAGACTTTATCCCGAAATAATACAAATATTCCATTTATAATTACATTATGGATATGCCCATTTAGACAGTATTCGTTAGTTCGTACACTGTTGCTAAAAATGGAAATCAACAAATATGTGATTTGTATCAAATGAATAGTGTTTTTTATAGGACTATATTATAGTTATTTGCAACAATAAATATTACATTAACATTATGACGCAATTAAATTATTATTATCTGATCATTTCAAAATAATGCATATAAACGCACAAAGTATTCGCAATAAATCTCTCCAAATTGATGTACTTTTACATGAATGTGAATGTGAATCATTTGCCTTGAATAAATTTAAATTAGTTAGTAGCTTTTGTCGAAAATCATGTATAGGTGGAGGACCGCCATATATTCTAGAGCTGATCTTGATATCACGGAAAGGCAGTTTGACGTCGCCCCAGCTGAAAATGAATTTGAATATTGTGCTACTGATGTTACAGTGAATGATAGGTGTGCTACGGTTGTTTCACTTTATAGGTCTCCTACTGGTGACGTGGATAATTTTCTTATCAAGCTGGAATGCCTATTGGAAAAAATTGTTTCAAGCCACAATCCTGTAATTCTATGTGGCGACTTTAACATTGACCTGTTTAAGGTGAATACAGTAAGTAATCAGTTTCGTGATATTATCAATGCCAATGGCTGTCATTTTACAATATCTGAGGCTACTAGAGTGACTATCAATAGCAGCACATTGATTGATAATATAGCAACAAATCTCGAAGAGTATTCCTATAAATCCAATACTATAAACGCAGGTATTTCAGATTATTATGCCCAACTAATCACTTGTTATAACTTTCTTACATACGATACGCATAATAAATTAACTAATAGAATATTTAGCTCTTCGAATATTACAGATTTTATTACCTTATTGTCGAAAGAAACATGGAATGGCCTCTCTGAGGACCAGTCTGTTAATGCAAATTATGATACTTTTTTAATGTATTTTACTATTGGTTTCAAGTTGCTTTTCCGCTGACCAGGGTTACTGTTAAGAAGCACGAACATACCTGGGTTACTCGTGAAGTGAGGTATGCATCAGATGAGTTAAGATATCTTCACAGCTTATGTAAAAGGGGTATTATATCCAGGGTTGACTATTGTTTGCGGAAACTACAGTCAAAATCAACTAATGACGATATCTATAATTGTTTAAACCGCATCTACAAATTAGTAGACGACAAAATACATGTTGGTGCTATTTTTTTTACCTATCTCAAGCTTTTGACATGGTGAGTCATTCAATGCTGTTGCGGAAGCTTCCATCATATGGAATTCGTGGTATGTGTCTTAAATGGATCCAATCTTATTTAGAAGATCGTTCACAGGTTGTTAGTATCACGCAGAATGGTATTACGGGTCTCTCAGAACCAGTTACAATCGTGCATGGAGTCCCACAAGGGTCCGTTTTGGGCCCCCTCTTATTCGTGCTTTTTGTTAATGACTTGACATCATCCTTTAGCTCAGAAGATATCACCCAGTTTGCAGATGATACCTCAGTTATCATATCTGGGTTGAATACGAACGAACTTTCAACGTGTGGTTCAACTTTTGCTTCAGTTATGTCAAATTGGTGTGATAGGAATGGCTTGAGACTAAATTGTGTGAAAACCAATCTAATATTGTTTGACCCTATCAATAAATTTTCTGGAGAATCACTACTGGTGCGGTTGAAGGGTCAATCAATTGTGGTCAAGAATGATATAAAGTTTCTTGGCTGCACCGTTGATAGCAGCCTAAACTGGAAAAGCCATATATCGGCACTGTGTAGTAAATTGTGTTCCTCACTTTACGCTCTAAAGAGACTGAGATGTAGTGCAAACATTGAATCCCTTATCTTATTTTATTACGCTCATGTAGTGTCACACCTGCGATGTGGAATAATGTTCTGGGGAACTTCTTCTGATTTTAACAGAGTTTTTATTCTACAAAAAAAAATTATACGAATCATACTTTCAATGAACAGGTTAGATACTTGTGAGCCTGTGTTTAAGAAAAATAAAATTATGTCACTACCTTCCCTATATCTCTACGAATGTGCCTTATTTGCAGGGAAAAACCTCGATTCATTCACTCTTAATCGAGATATCAATAAAGTATATGAGACACGACAGGCAAAAAAAATTAGTGTTCCCAAGCACAGAACCTCACTCTATGAGAAAAGCCCCTATTATTCGTCTCTCAAAGTTTTCAATGGCTTGCCTACAGAGATTGCTGTGTGACAGACTTTAAAAATTATACTTTAAAAATTATAAAAATGCTCTTAAAATGTATTTTGCGTCTCGCTGTTTTTATTCAGTCCAGTCTTTTTTTGACTAACTGTTTGTCTGTAATTGTTGCAACTTTTATCTATATTGATATTGTGTGTGTGTATATATATTATGTACTATGTATTTTGACAATGTCTATATCTAATGAGATCAATTGACAATAAAATTTATTATTATTTACGCCTGCTACAAAAATAGAATAAATGAAGCAGGCAAACTAATCTACAAAAGTTTTAGTACGGTCCTGGCGAAATATCTCGTGTCGTTGATACGCTTTTCCCCTCGCTGGGAAACATGCGCGTAGAATATAGCAATGTTTAACTGGCTCTCAAAAATTAAATTATATATATTCATTTTTAATATATTGGTCTACATAAACATAATTTGAGAATTCCCATGAATTGTACCGAGCTTCCGTGCGATATCTAATTACTGAGATAACAGAGTACACAAAAATTCAAAATTCCAAAAAAAGTACATGAAATATTTAAAAAGTTAAAATATCTGTCGGTGCTCGATGATGGACTAATTCTTTTCGTCAAGCCGTTTGTTTGATATAGGCCCTCGAACACAGCTGCATATTACTTTGGCACCGATAGTAGTGGAGAACATTAATTCGTTGGTATTGAAATTCCTTATTTAAATATATATACGGCGGCTGCGTGCTTCCATGCGGGTGTATGCCCATTAAAATCTTTCTCTTATATATAGTATAGTATAATCCCGCCTAGAAATTCAATTCAACAACCTACCTGGAGAAGACGACAAAGAAGAAAATTGAAACATCGCCACTGGATGAGGAGACCAAGAAAATAACTATACCAAGGGAAAAATCGTCAAAATGCCCGAAGATATATGGCCTACCGAAGATCCACAAACCCGACATACCGCTACGTCCAATAGTGAGCTCAATGGGATCACCAATCCAGTCTTTGGCAAGATTTCTAGCAAAACAGCTACAACCTTACGCCGAACAAGCAGCATCATACGTCAAGAACGCAGACCATCTCATCGAAATGCTGAAGAACCTTACTGTGGAACCCGAGGACTTGTTGGTAAGTTTTGATGTAGTATCACTGTTTACACAAGTCCCGGTAGACGACACCATGGAGATATTGGAACGGAAATACCAGCCGCCGGATCACATCATGGAACTAGTGAAGCATTGCGTCAAGAATACGTATTTCATTTTTGAAAACCAACGCTACAGACAAACCAGTGGAGCACCCATGGGATCACCGCTATCACCTGTGATAGCCAACCTATTCATGGAGGAACTAGAGTCTACAGCAATAGAGACGGCCGAGTTAAAACCAAAGGTGTGGCTGAGATACGTGGATGATACTTTCGTTGTATGGACACATGGAAGAGAAGAACTCGACAGGTTTCTGGAGCACCTCAACAAGCAACACCCAGCTATAAACTTCACCATGGAAGTGGAAGTAGACAATCAGCTACCGTTCCTGGACGTACTGGTAATGAAAAGAGACGACAAGAGTCTCGGCCATACAGTATACAGGAAGAAGACGCACACCAACAGGTACCTAAACGCTCAGTCACACCACCACCCGGCACAACTGCATTCGGTAGCGAGAACATTAATAACCAGATCAGAAAGGCTAGCCGATGGTAGAAGCAAGAACAAAGAAATGGACAACATACACACAGCACTGGCGCACAACGGATTTTCAAAACGGGAAATTCTCAGAGCATCCAGACCCCGCAGACGAACCCAGGAAGAAGAAAAGGAAGAAGAAAAACCAGCAGCCATAGCTTTTCTACCGTATGTCAGAGGGACCACGGACAAGATAAGCAGGATCCTTAGTACACAGAACATCGACACAACTTTCAGACCGTACAGGAAGATCGAAACGTTGCTGAGGAATCCAAAAACGAAAATTCCATTAGAAACGCAGGGAGTGTACGAAATACCATGTGGAAACTGCGAGAAGACATACATCGGTCAATCCAATAGGCGCATCGAAGTCCGTAAACAAGAGCACATTCGCGCCGTAAAACAAAGAGATTCGTCATCGTCATTGGCTAGCCATTTCTTAGACACAGGACACAGAATCGACTTCGACAATACAAGGACAATAGCTAGCATTGAACAGTTCACCAGCAGAATAATACGGGAGGCAATAGAAATAGAGAAACGGAAAGAAATCCTCAACACACGAGATGATGCCCAACGATTGCCTGCAACATGGAGACCAGTATTACAACAATACAGTTCAAGCAGTGTTCAAAGGACAGCGCCACAGGAACTACCCCAGGAACCGCTACAGGTCATCACACACCAAGGTCCATTAACCAGGAGCCGAAGTAAGAAGCAGTCGAGCGTAGTCAACCCCAACGACAAACCGGAATATAAGGATCAACGAGTAACTCCGAACGTCAGTTCTTCTAAGTCAGCGAGACCTAGAAGAGCTTCCTGAAGATGGCAGATGGGACTCTGCCGAAACGTCGAAGCGACCCTTCGGGGAAGATTTCTACAACGCGGTTCACAACCCGAGAACCAAGAAGCACAGATTTCAGCTGCGAGAACTTACGCACCAACAATATATATATATATATATATATATATATATATATATATATATATAAATATAAACGTTGAATAGAACAGCAGCGATTTACAACCCTTTTTCTTAAGAATATTAGACGATTGATTAATATATTAATAATGATATAGGTAAAGTTAATTAGTTTAAAATTTTAAAATGCCAAAGAGAGGATTAAACACGCATGGACGAAATTGCTTCCCCGAAGGCACAAACAACAAAACTACAAGGCTTCGTTATACCGGAACGTGCATTTCTGTACATCTGTATATCATCGAAGTAATCTAAGTACGTTTCGACTATTAATACGAATACTTGTTCGGGAAACTTTATTCCATTACTGTGAATCGAAACAGAGTATTGTTTAACAGCTATTTCCCTCGTGAATTAATTGTTATAAACGATTAAAATTATATCTGTTAGGGAGATTACAAATAATCAATTCTGTACTGGATTGTCCAGATTTTATTGAGCGTCGGCTTCAGGTCGTCAATAAATTTAGTTTTAATATAATATTTTCTATTTTATTTAATCATGACGTTTGAATCATGGTGAGATTTTTTTATATTTAATGAATTGAAATTTTAAATTTGATATTTTTGACATTGAAGCACACGACATTATGAAATAGGGATAGAGACCATTGAGCACGAATTATATTTCCAAAGAGGAGACGTGACGTTAATCAGCTTATGCGGCAGGTTAATTAAAACTACCATCCGTTTTGCAAACTACACTTTGTTTTAATATAATGTAAGAAAGTCAAGAGTGGTATATGAGATTCGTCAATTATACATGTTATAAGAAAATTGTTGAAATATTTTCATATATTTTTATATTTTTCATTACGCGATAGTTTACGACTATATTTCATTTAATATATTATATGTAATAAATAGTATCAAACGATTTAATTTTACATTTTCTATCTCTCTAAATTTTGAAATATTTTAAATGAACTATTATTTTTGTTGCTATATATTTTTTAACGTTATGGTGACTTTTGATAATTGTTTGAATTATTAATTTTTAGCCAGTTTGCTATTTACATATATTTCAACTTTTCGAGCTTTCGTTTGTTGGGCTTTCATTTGTTTACTGTTATCTAGTTGCGTTGTATTTTTTTTTATTTTTAACTTTAAGTATTTAATTATACTAAATACCAGTATTGTTTATGATGTAATTAGTCTTGTATATCAAAATCGTATTTTTATAGTCTTTTTTTCTGTAAGCTTAACGTGTTTTCGTACATTTTAATTTATAAGAAAGTTTTTATTATTTTGAATGCAACAAATACAGGAAGTGTTGCCGGTACGAATTACAACGTCAATACCAGTTTACTAAATATTTATTTAAGTAAAAGTAACAACAGTGTTTGTTGAAACAAGTAAGTAAATTTGTAGACAGTATTTTTCTTAGTCGTCAACTACACTAAAGTAGGTTAAAGGGAATGTATAAGCTTTTAACTTTGTGCAACTTGTACATTTCTAAATGTGCGGTACAGACCAAATTTATTATTCTATCGCAACGTCTCTTCTCATATACATTTTTCTTCTTGCAATATATTATGTGCACGGTGCTTACATTCGATTGCACATGCCATTTCAAAGTTGATCTATTTTGCAAACACGACAATGCGTCAGTCACACGAAAGAGATGAACGTTCGATCGATGGACAGAGAAGTTTGTGAAATTATCTTCCATTATAGTGACAGGACACAAAGGCAATTATTACATCGAAATGAAATATATTACACAGGTTGTTAATTTTTAATGGTTTATGTATGAATGCGATTTTGTAATTTGACAATTTATAATTTTAATATGAAAGCACAAGGCCATATGAAATCAGGATGTATCAACGTTTTTTTGTATCTTATCCCCAAATACAAAGAATTATATATCTGGTTTCCGTCCATGTAGACATAATCCCTCGTATGTTATGTTATACGTGGACTCCCTGATTTAACTTTCTCTACGCACGTACTTGCTTCCATATCTCCACTATCTCAATTTCCAATTGATTCACCTTTTTCTTCTCCTTTCCTATTCTTCCCATTTGGATATATCTTCCCTCCTTGCCTCCTTTTCTGTAATTCTTCCAATACCAGTTTTACATACATCGACTCCCGCCACTCGCATTTCGTACTCTTTTCCCTTCCTCGCCTTCCATCGTTTCCAATGTTATGCATCTTTTTCTAATTTCTCCTATGATGTCCATGCAACCATATTCTCGCACTGTTAGCTTACACCATATTTCGTCATACATTTGGGCAGACCTGCTGAAATCCCTACTCTTGCGATTGTAGCTGCTAATATTTTTCTGTTTACCAACTTTCTTCGCTCTCTCTGTACTACAGTTGAGCACATATATATATTGCTTTTTCTAAATCCTGTCTGCCTTCTATCATACCCGTATACAACTTTTATGGTATATTATAATTTCCTATATAATTTCTCCCTTCATCTAAATTGGTACAATTATTGCCCACCTAGATCCTCAGGGAGGCTTCCACTTTACCATCCATATTTATCATAGCCGGTGAATGTAGCTACCCATCAGCATCTACTTCATCCTCCACAGATGCCTTCCCCCTTTTTAGCTTACTTTTTACACTCTGCAGCTCCTCACAAGGTCACAGGTAAACTCTTTCCTCGTTTCTCCTTCGTCGCTTTGCCTCATCCTCCTTACCAACATATTCATGAAATAGATTCTCCATTATTTTGTATCTATGCTCTCTTCTACCATTTTTTTTTCACCCTGAGCTACTCCCATATCTCGTTTTCCCATTGAAGGTTGTTTCAAGTGTATCAGACGTTCTTCTTTTTCTTTTCTAGTTCTTTATATCTTGTCTTTTCACTTCGTGTTCTCCTTATGAACTTAGAATAGAATTTAATATTTTGCATTCTATATCTTAATAAATCTTATTTTCACACAATTTGCAAATATTTTACATACATGTTCTTTTTATTGCAGTTTCCATTGCTAGTGTGAGTTTATAGTGCGTTTCCTGTAGGTGCGAACAGATAATGTGATCTTACTCTTGAAATGTACTATAAAATAATAACAATACTAATGTGCTACAAATTAAAGGGCGAATTTTCATCTGCTTTTAAACGTAATTTTACCACAGCTCCATGCAGTTATAAACTATTGGACGCAATGCATCACTGATTTACTGGTATTCTTTTATTAAGTGGAGTTTGATTAATTTTTATGATTTTTTTACGTTTTGGTTATGTTTTTGATAAATATATATATTACAAATTTTTAGTCAGTTTAATTGTTATTTATTACACAGTTATTTCTGATGTGAACAATTCTGTGCGTAATCGTGGTTCGCTGCACTAACACCCGGTAATTAAGCGACGAGCAGCGGCGCAGCAAACAACTATATGTAGTTTTGTAGTATTGGTTGTTTTTGTTTTGGCTTTAATTAAAAATTTAATTAGCGAATAACAAACTTTTTAAAACGTTGTACTTATATTCAGGTGTTTTGATATTAACTGAAATAAAAAATATACGGTTTTGTGAAAATTACACCCAACATATTGGTATTAAGAAAATAATTGTATTATACAACGTTAGTAACAGTGACGAATAGTTTGTACAATTTATGGCTAGGTTGGGGATTTTTAGAGCGATTTACTGTCCCCATTATAATCGAATATATAGGTATAGGCGTATCAGCCTATACCGTATTTCAGATCTTCTCTCTCTCACATATATCGTCATTATGTAATAAAGTGTGTTTGAGAGGTGAATGTATGTATGTCGCTAATAATGCCCGATTAGGTCGTCTCGTCTTGGCAAGAACAATCATTTTGCCAATAAAATGCTCAAAAATAAAAAAATTACACTCACGAGACGAGCCATTATTTTGAAGTTTCGATTATTTTATTACAAAAATTAGATTGTGTTGGGTTGGGTTCCTGAGTTTTTCCTTGGTGATGATGTATCTGTTATTTATTATTCTTATGATGGATAGGTTGGGAATCAGAAGTCAAAAAACAAATTAAACTAATTTTAATTCTTACACTGTTCATTATATTTTATCATGGTTCGACGTGTTAAAGCATGTTAGGATTTGTCATTTGTGGAAGGCACGTAAAAGCATACGCGTTAATGACTTTATCAATTTATGTCCTGATGCACACATATTGTAACAATGTGATGGCAATCGAGATATTAAATACTTTTCTGGAAAGTAATTAATGATTTTCTGGTCATGTATACTAAATATATAAAAAAAATGTTGCCAAAACGAAAACATGTACCAACATTTCAGTATGTTGAAGCAAATTACAAAATAAACATTAACACAATAATTTTTTTTTTATTTTTTTTTGCCCCATCTCCTCCTTCACTCCTTGCTTCCAATCAGTCACTCTACAGCCCGTAGGTTGCACAGCCACCAATTAAGAAGACTAACCTCTATTATTATTTAATTTTATTATCATTATTCCAATTTTACAACGTTAATGAAATAAACAAATAAACAACTTAAATATATGATATACAATAAAATTAAACAAAAGTCTTCAGAAAAAAAGAGATAATATACCAAACACAAAAAAAAATTCTTAATAAAAGGAAAAAATCAAAACAATTTAGCACCACTAAGCCGGACCTTATCAGTGGCAAAAAATGATTCGTTGTCCAAGTTAATTCATCACTAATTTGCCTTAAGTTTCCTTATTGATCAGCCAACATCTCAATTGTTTCTTGACCGTGCTTATTTTATCCAGGTGCCTGATTTCATTAGTAATTTGATTAAAAATTTTCGGAATCATCATTGACATTGTTCTACACCCATATTTATTTTGAAATCCCGGTTCCTTGTATTGACCACCATATTTTGCCCTAGTGCCGTGAGAGTGATCTATGTTGATCTTAAATTCACTTGAAAAGAAGTTGTTTATGGCAACCCTATACATGTGTAAATCTCTAACTTTTAATATATTGAATGTTGAATATATGTCATCAACCCTTACTCCCGCCGGCATTTATCATTTATTTCACTATTCTATCTTGCTGTGCTTGTATTCGGTCCACCAAGTAATTTGAAGCAGTACCCCAAACAGATATCACATAGCCCATGATCGATTCTACAAGTGCGTGATAAATGATCTTAATAAATTCGGCAGGTATTAGATCTCGCAATTAATAAAACCTTCCTGCAAGTAAACTTAACCTCTTCGTCAATGTGTTAACATGATAGTTCCATTGGAAGTGTTTGTCAATTACGAGACCAAGGTACTTATGTTTCGATACCTCTTCAATTGTTGTAGTACAGCCACAAATTGTACCGTTTGCAAACTTTTTGTCGAGGAGACATTCAGTGGAATGGAATACAACTTGTAACGGTCTTTTGTCTGATAATTTGGGAGGCGACACATGCATTAGTTTTGTTTTATTGCAGTTGATGTCCAGTTCTTTATCATGCGCCCAAAGCTGGAACTTGATGAATTCATTTTGCAAATTTGCAACCGCAGCATCAGGATTTTTATGGGTCGATACAATAACGAAATCATCCGCATACGACCAATGAAAACAGTAATTGAAACATCTTCCGACGTCATTTACATATAGTAAAAACAACATTGGCCCCAAGATGCTACCCTGCGGAACTCCCCTTTGCACGTGCCCCTCCTTCCCTAATGTCGATCCTACCTTGACTGAAAAAGTCCTATCACTTAGGTAGTTTTCAAACCAGTCATATATGTGTCCCCTCAACCCAGATCTCTCCAAAACCTTCAACAGCTTGCTGTGGCTAATCGTATCAAACGCCTTGGAAAGATCCACAAACATGCATATTACATGCTTCCTCTCGTTTAGTTTTGTGTTAACTATATGAGCAAAACTTTCTAAAAGAGTAATCGTACCCTTCCCTTTTTGGTAACCGTGCTGATGTTCGTCCACTATTTTATACTTCTCCAGATAGGACCAAGTTTTTTCCGACACATACCTTTATTGCTGGTAATAGTGATATTGGCCTATAATTAGTATAATCATTGTGTTTCCCTTGTTTATAAATAGACCGTATGATGGCTTTTTTCATATTTTTGGGCACACGACCGAATCTCAGTGAGTTGTTTATGATTTTCACAATCGGAGGACCAAACCACTCAATAAAATCCTTTACATCTTGTGGTCTTACATAATCAACCCCTGGTGATTTTTTATGATTCATATCTCGGACTAAGTCACCAACTTTATCCAAGGATATCTCGTCAATCAACATTGACTGCACCTGACTGTTGTTGTTTTCCGGTGAAAGTGTCTGAGAGCAATGATGAACTATATCCTCAATTTGTTTGCTAAAAATGACTGCAAAATCATCCGCTATCTCCTTCTCTGGTTTCCTGATATATTTCTTTATTACATCATCAACTTGTTTTTCTTTTTTCGTGCCCAATATTTCATTAATATTGGACCAGGTTTTCTTCATATCCTTTTTATGTTTTTCCAAAAGATTCTTGTAATAATTTATTTTTGCTAGTTTTATGTGCTTATTTATGATATTTCGAGCGCTATTGTATGTTGTTCGTAGTCTAGCCTTTTGCGTTTCACAACCCTGAAATTTCTTCCAGGTTTGAAAATTTCTATCCCTGTTTTTTATTTCATTGCAAATCTGCTGTGTGACCCACGGCTTTTTAGGGCGGCGCTCCGTTATATCTTGTGTAGTAGTGGCAAGGTTATAAGCATCCATATATGCGGAGACTAACCATTCATATAACTGTTCTGGATCCAATATATTCTCCATTTGCTCTGGATTCAATGATTTTTTTAAGAATTCGGCCAACAAAATTCTGTCCGTTTTCGAAAATGATCTACTATCTTCTTTAACAATTACTATGTTTTTCATCTCCCACGCACAAGCGATCATATAGTGGTCAGATATTTTTGATTGAACAATGGCACTATGCGTTTCACCCAGATGACGTCTTGTGTAAACATGATCCAAGCACGACTGAGATAACAAGTCATTTCTGAACTCTTCTCTGGTGTAATCATTTATTTTCCCTTCGAATCCGTACGAGGTCATCATGTTCTCGTAAGTCATTGCCACATTAGATTCGCTCAAAATATCTATATTCATATCGCCGATAATAGCAATTGACTTTCCTTTACATTGTGCGAGGAATGTATCTAGTTCTTTTATAAA
This sequence comes from Geotrupes spiniger, assembly GCA_959613385.1. NCBI lineage: Eukaryota > Metazoa > Arthropoda > Insecta > Coleoptera > Geotrupidae > Geotrupes > Geotrupes spiniger. The sequence continues at coordinate 7,979,609 of OY390741.1, forward strand.
ATGTTGCACATTATTGTTCGGAGGTCTGTATATCGCTAGTAATGTCATTTGGTTATCTTTATAAATGCTGATCTTGATAAGCATTGACTCGAAAGAATCTAAATTTGTACAGACAATCGTATGGTGTAATTGTTTTCGAACATAGATTGCAATTCCTTCACCTGCTTTACCTTTCCTGCATTTATAAGACATCACGTAATCATTTATTTCATAGTTGCCTCGTGACTTCTCCATTCAGCATCATTTACATCTATCTCCGTTAATATTAATACGCTCATATCACCTAAGCAGTTGCGTATGGACGCGAGTAACTCATCGAAGTGGGCTCTAATCGACCGAATGTTGAGATGAACTACGATTATGGATTGTTTTTCTATGGATTTTATCCAATTCTGAAGCGACATAGTTACTTCACAGTTTGAAAAATTATGAAAATTAATATCAATATATGAAAGATCCATTATGTAAACATTTATCGCAAAACCGAACAAAATGCAATTAATTAAATTTTTGCACATCTTCAAAATCTCTGATGTTATGAATCTTTGTCCCATCATCTTTCCGTGCCAGAATATTACCATTTTGCACCCAAACAAATTTCCACTTTTTCTCCCTTGCCATCGCTTTTGCCTCTCAGAGTAAACTTTTATTGTAAGCAGACAATTGCTCGACAACATAAATTTTACCACTTGCCTGCCCGCTGACAACTTCACTATTTAAAACAGTTACCCTTCTTTTAGCCATAACTTCATCCTTCCTTTTCTTCGAATTCATTGTTACTATTATCGGCCTAACTCGTCCTGCTTTCTCTTCCTTTTTTCTTTCTATGCGCGAAGCACCATCAATATCTTCTTCTCCTATATCAATACCCATTTTCCGGGTTACTTTGCACACTAATGCTTTCACATTCTCTTCATCTGTTTCCTTAACTCCGTGCACCTCAAAATTTTTTTCGTACATCTTGTGCTCCATTTCTCCAATTCGATTTTGAAGAGCATGAATTTTTCTGTCCTTTTCTGCACACGACCCTACTAGTTCAGCAATCTTTTTTTCTAGTTTTTTTACATGTTCAGTAATTTCTTGTTGCCCTTTTCTAATTTCCTCGTATTGCTCAGCTACAAAATGTTGACTATTCGTGTTTTCTTTTAGTTGCTCCACAACGCTGGTTATCATGGCTTTCATTTCAACGATGTCTTTAGCAACCTGACTTCCTTCAATACATTTCGGCTCCTCGTCAACGTTTTTCTTAACTCCTCTACACGATTCGCACCGCCATCGATCTTTATCTGACCTACCTTTACTATCATATGTGGACTCTTTTATAGAACATTTAATAATAATAATAATAATAATAGTTATACGTATATTTTCATTTACACGCCGTATATTCAAATGAAACTAATAAGTATCTAGCGTTACCTTTTTTTATCAATTTATATTTTACAAATCACAAATTCTAACAAAACTAAAGGCAAGACCATCCAATATTGCAAAAATTCAGTAGCGGCCACCGATAGCTGACATCGCGCTTAACGTGTTAAGCAGTTCAATATGCAGGTTTTATTACCCGAATCGCATCGATTTACGAACAGTGGGTACCGAGAAAATCGCTTTGTATCAATTTGTCCCTGTATCAACTTGCGCCGCGCTTCCCTATCATCAACAGACCAACATCTGAAATTCACCATATAAAAATACATTTCGATGAATAAACGCATATTTCAAATCAGAAAGGTATTACGCAAGTCATAGACTAAATAAAATAAATTGACATTGTAACTTATGTCATATACGTAAATGTTACTACTGCCTCTCATTGTAATATTAATTTGTTATATATATATATATATATATATATATATATATATATATATATATATAATTTTTATTTCTTGTCCACTGGTATACGTTGAGAAAAGATAATTCTTCGGGAAAATTTGGACAGGTAAATCAATTAAACAATAATTACATCAGTAACGTTTCGTCTTTAATATAAAAGACATCTTCAGACTAATGTAATATTAATTTAATACGCGCATGAAAATTGACTAAAATACACAATCAAACATAAATAAATGTAAAGATTGCTCCTTAAACACTTCACGTAAATACACATATAATTTGACTTGGGTCGAGTTCGCATCGAATTTTAAATTGTTTATATGTGTATTTACGTGAAGTGTTTAAGGAGCAATCTTTACATTTATTTATGTTTGATTGTGTATTTTAGTCAATTTTCATGCGCGTATTAAATTAATATTACATTAGTCTGAAGATGTCTTTTATATTAAAGACGAAACGTTACTGATGTAATTATTGTTTAATTGATTTACCTGTCCAAATTTTCCCGAAGATTTACCTTTTCTCAATATATATATATATATATATATATATATATATATATATATATATATATATATATATATATATATATATATATATATATATCAAATTTAAAATTACTGCAAAAATAGTATTCGGGTTTCAAGGATTAGGAAAACCACAAAAAACATCAATTTGTACAAGGTGACGTTTCGCTACTTTGTTGAAGCATTTTCAAAGCCTAAGAGGTTTATAATACTAAAAATATACAAGAAATATGAGATGTATGAAATGAAAAGGGATGAATCAAACACTCATACTAATTACATTTACAAGGATACGACAATATAAAACTAATTTAAATTTGAACAACTCACATACTGAATGAATTGCGTCTAAAAATTGCTAGGCATTTGTGGAAACACGTTAGATTTTTATGCGCACAAAAAACGAAAGTTCAAAAAGGTGAAAATGATCCTTAATAACTATTTGCGATGCGTAAATAATAATAAAAATCCTAGCACCCTACAAATTACGAGGGAGAGTTATAAAGTCTGAGATTTGCATTAATTTGAAAAGTCGTTTGGATTAAAACTAAATCCAAAAAATGAGGTCCTTGTACAGACCGATCATAAAGGATGGAACCGTAAACAAAGGGAATAAGGAGGGAAGGAACTTAGAAGTAGATACATCTACTATCACCATCCATCAAAAAACTGTTCCACGGTACTAGTATTGTAGTCGCCGAACATCGCTAAACCTGTTGGCAAATTCTTTTCTGTTACTGAGGACAAAACCCCTATTTTCTTAAAAGTCTTTTAAGTTCTGATTGCACGATTCGAATGTAGTTCGTAATTTATTTTTGTACGAGGTAGTAACGAACGTGATTCTTATGAGTACTAACGACCCTGCATCGATGAATGTTTAACTGAATTCAAAAGCTTTCAAAATAGAAAAACCTCGTAACTTTCTCGGGTTTTAAGTAAAATCGACAATGAAGGCCGTTTTCCCAATCAGCTGGTATTGTCTCCATATATAAGCTTTATTAAATATTTCCAGTAAAACGATTTACTGGAAGTTTCTATTTCCCCCATGTGTTTGAACGTTTCTGCGGTAATTCTACCATACTCTGGAGCTATTCCATTCGTTAGTTGTTCCTGACTTATTTCAAATTGTTCGCTAGTTCTTAGTTTTATCTTTTCCGAATGATTTCAGAATTCTATAAAATGGTATCTACAATTTATGTCCAAATTCAATCCATCTATCCTTCTTCGCCTTCGTAATTAGTTCTCTAACACTTTTTTCTGAATTTCTTGTATACTTCATAATTATCATTGCTTCTAATTGTAAGGTATTTCTTTCAGGCTGCTTTTTTCTTTTTGACAGCATATTTTATTATTTCAGTCCACTATGATGTTTGCTTCTTATTTTTAACTATTCTGGAAACCCCACGAGCCTCCTCAAATATACTCCATAGCTGTTCTACGTTTTGATCCTTTCTTACATTTACTTCCAGTTTCATCTCTACTGACTTCTTAAAATTATCAGCTTTTTGTTAGTTCCTAATATAAAATGATTTCGTATTCTGTTTTTAGTTCCTTATTATCTTCTCTTCCTTTGTCTATTGCTTCTTTAAGTTTTGTCGCCAGAAGGTAATGGTCGTTCCCAATCTCTATTCCTTTGCGTCCTCTCCCCTTGTCATCTCTCTGCCTGAACCAAGAGTTGGTTATAATCATATTTTGGAATAAACAGAAATCCAGAAGCGTTATCCCCTTATTGTTTCTTCTTCCTCCGCATATTTTCTTAGTACTTCATCATATCTTGGATTCTTTCTTCCAACTCTTTCAGTTAAGTCAGTATAGTATTCCCTTTGAATATATCTTCCTTATCGTCTTAATAATAATAATAATAATAATAATAGTAATAATAATAATGTTTATTGTCATAAGACCTTTGTACAAAGATGTAGACATTGTCAACTTCATCCAATCCAGGATAGTATAATATATAAATTTACACATAAGGACTAATTAACAAATAGACCTAATGCAAATAGTCGTCGATTCTATAGAAACACTACTGTTCAGCTTAAAATTACTAACTTGAGGTATCTATTTTAAGTTCTCAGGCAGCCGCAGTTGTAAACTTTTAAACAAGAGTATATTGTACTTTTCTCTAATATTATCGCATGTCTAGTTACGTACCTTCTATTAATGTGTTTATTAGCAATAGCCTGCCATACACAAGCGGACTTATCCGCCGGACCAGGTCCGTGGGACGTATCCGCCGGATCTGTTCCGACGGACTCGGTCCGTCGGCGTGCCCACTAACGTAAATTGAAATTTTAAGAATCCGACGGATTAAATTCCCTACCGGAATAGGTCCGCCATGTAGTCGGGATGATATCCGTCACATATGAAGGACCCGGTCCGCCGAAACCTGGTCCGCTGGTCCGTTATGCATGCTTGAAATCACCGGCGGATCTGAATACAGTGCTGAGTGAGCAACTGGCGCAATATATCGAAGGTCAAATGTCTTTCCCCGAGCGCGCGTGTCGTCGTCTGGGCGTGCGTTAGTGGGGAACAACGGATTAGGTTCGTCGGATCGGGTCCGCTGCTTACACTCGGTGAACTTTGACCCAACACAGCAACGTCCATTAACAAGCGGATTTTTTGGCGGACCAGATCCGGCAAAAAGTCCGCTCGTGTATGGCAGCCTATTGAAAGATGATTGATGTTTTCTTGTGTATAGAGCATGCTCGTGTAGGAACATAGTTGGTAATGTCAGTATTTTGCCATTAACAAATGGCTGTCTGCAAGATTCGACCTGGCGCTGAAAGTAGATACATCTAATAATTTTCTTTTGCATTCGGAATACCCTAGAAAAGTGGGGTGAGATACCCCACAAGATAATCCCATATCTGGTAGAATAGTAGTATTGTGTCAATATTAGCGCAAACTCTTAGTCTTCTGACCGCGACGAGTAATGATCCTAATTTTGAGCATACATGAGAGACGTAACCTTCCTATAATAGGTGATTGTCTACTTGACAACCGAGAAACTTTGTAGACTGTACACATTCTAGTGTGGTACCACACAGCTTCACTAGTACTGATGAATCTGCTGACCGCTTGTACGGATCTAAAATCAACAATTTAGTTTTTGATGTATTGAGCTTTAAGTTATTCTGAAAACACCAGTCAACTACTTGAGATGCATAAAACGTACCAGTCTTTGATAGTTCCTTAGTAGAGTTTACCAATATTACAAGCGATATATCATCGGCAAACTGATGAGCATTATTAATGGGAATCTAATGCTGTAAATCATTTGCAAATATTACGAACAAAAATGGTTCAAGAACAGATCCCTGTGGTACACCAATATTTATTCCAGGTTCTAAGAAGCAAGTACAATCATCAGTCTTAACTGAGACAATCTGAACACGATCGCGTAGGTATGAAGTTAACCATTCTAAACAAGGACCACGAATACCATATGATGACAATTTATTTAAAAGTAAAGGATGGTCAGCTAAATGAAAGGCTTGGCCCAAGTCGAAGTAAATACAACCGACTTGCGATTTAATGTCTAATTCATACATGTTATGCATTTTTTCAAAAATTGTATCGTTACCTGACTTTGATTTTAGATATCCGAATTGACATGAACTGAATAGTGAGAAACTTTCGAAGTACATAAGTATATAAATGATATGGACTACCACATAGTAAAGGTCTCAACCTGCCTTTACATAAGTATATAGTATGTCATGCACAGCCTTTGCAAAAAACCTTCGAGAAGCAAGACGGCACTGAAATCGGACGATATTGGGTAAACAGCGATCTCCTTTCTTGTGTAGCGGTATAAGAATATTTCAGAATGTCACAAGGGACTTCATCGAGACCAGCAGATGCTTTGTTTGATATATCCACAAAAATATTGTGTATTTCACTCGCTGTCGTTGGATTCAATTATGTTGAATTGCTAACATTTTTTATTGAACTTCTTGATAAATTTACTACTTGCAAAGTGTTTACTGAGTTTAAGTTTTATGGGAACGTTAATGATATCATTATACTTTTTAATGATAATTACCCTCGCTGATTTGCTCGATGTGATTTCGGTTTTTATTATGTTCCACACACATCTACTTTTATTTTTAGAATTTCGTATGAGTGAATCATTTAATTTCTTTTTTAATTTAGATAATAGTTTATCATAGCACTTCTGATACTTAGCCAGGCTTGGAACGCCAATTTTAACTTCTACCTCATCAGTAAACCAACCTTTTTTGACATTACATTTAGTTACTTGTTGTTTAGCTGCATCAAAGTAATAATAAAAAGTGTTGAGAAAATATTCATAATTATGAGAAAGTGACAAGTTATTTGACAGTTCATCCCACTTTCATTCGACGTCATATTTACAAAGTTCTTGTCACCGAAATTTCTTTTTTGAATACATGTATTCTTGCACCGTTTGAGTTTTTCAAATCTGTCACAGCCTAATAACTGGGCGTAGTGATCGGAAAAGCCTGAGCTCAAAGGAGAAGCCTCATAATATATTTGTTTTATATATACTCAGTGACATATAAACTGCACCACCTAGAAGGGATGGGAATTTTTTGACCAAATTTGGCAGAAACATTGGACTAGTCTAAGGTAACAATTGATTAAAATTTGATAAAGAAAACACTTCATCTTTTTGATTTTTCTTTAACAATGTGTTGGTCCGCTCCTATTTCTGATACACTCATTGACCAGCCTTAGCATTGATTCCAGCAGGTGATCAATGTCTTCTTGGGGTATGGCATCGCAAGCAGCCTGTACTTCATGCCGTAGAGCTTCTATTGTCAACGGTGGGTTCGGTAGATTCCTCAATCTTCTACCCATCATCTCCCACACGTGCTCAATGGGTGACAAATCGGGAGATCTTGGCGGCCAAGGCAAAATATTAACATTGGCCTCTTCAAAGAAGTCAAGAGAAACCCTTGCTACGTGAGGTCGTGCATTACCTTCCTGGAAAAGTGGGTCTTCCAGCCCTCGAAGATATGGAAGAACATGTGGTTCTACCACTTCGTCAGTGTAGTGTCGGACGGTCATACTGCCCCGAATGAAGAGCAAGGGTGACCTACTGCCGTAAGCAATAGCACCCCACGCCATCAACCCCACGCCTTTCTCCACGTCTTCGTCTAACAGTCATCCGACCATCATGCATTCCTAAACAAAATCGTGATTCGTCACTAAAGACAACTAGATGCCACTCCAAGTTCCATTGAAGTCTTTCCGTGCACCAGGCCAAACGTTCCTGGCGATGTTGAGCAGTGAGGGGTAGCACAAGATGTGGGCGGTAAGACAGCAAGCCAAAGGTTCTTATTCGACGATAAACTGTTGGCAAGCCTATCTGACGACCTTGTTCACCTAACCATTGATCAGCTATTGATCTAGTTGTAGAGAATCGGTCTCTCAAGGCCATTAGTCTTAAGCGGCGATCTTGACGTTCATTGGTTCGTCTTTGAGCCACAGTGCCTCTTCTCCGACGTTCAACCCCATGTTCAGACCACGCTTGATAAACACGCATTATTGTTGAGTGGTGCCGTCCCAAACGGTTGCCGATTTCTCTAAACGAAAAACATGCTTCTCGTAAACCAACAATACGCCCTCGGTCAAAGTCACTCAACTGCTGGTAAACTTGAGGTCTCCTTCCTCTAGGCATGCTTAAACACTTGAAACACTTTAAACTAAAGAACGGGATCCGAAAAAGTGGAACAAATTCAAAAAATGACTCGATAATTGCTTGTCTATCACCACCTCTAAAAAATGACACAAACGTCAAAAATCCCATGACTACTTGATGATTGGGTTTCAAATTTTAATCAACTATTTCCCTGGACTAGTTCACTATTCCTGCCAAATTTTGTCCAAAAATTCCCACCCCTTCTAGGTGGTGCAGTTTATATGTCACTGAGTATATTATATATTTATATATATATTATATTTCTATAAACTGTAAGAATAATAACCAAATTTTCACAAATCATGATTTCCACTGCACTCAAAATACTCAAAATCTTTTTCCTAGTACTCAATTGTGCGTTGCTTTTCCAATGAATTAATTCCCTCTTTTGCAAATATGGCAACACCTCCATTTTTATATATAATGGCCGTCTTTGTGTCCTTGGATCCGTGTGCCATTTCGACTGACTATTATTCTTTCTGAACAACTCTCCCACGTAATGAGTTATTATTATTTTTATTATACGTCCTACTCCAGCAGGTACCCTTAGATCAATATTTACTCCGCTATATATAAGTACGTGCTCATTCCCCTCTTCCTTTATTCTCAGTTTTTAGTTCCTAATACATTTCCTCATGTATTTTCAAATTCTTCCTTTAGTTCCCTTTCTTTACCGCTCATACTTCTCACATTCCATGTTCCCATTTTCAAAAGATCTTTAATTCTTACTATGTTTTTGCGTACTTCTCCCATTGTCATTTTTGCTCCATACAGTCCTTCCCTTCCATTTTTTTCTACTTATTTATTTATTTATTCTTCATCTCATTTCTATTCATTTTAATCTTACGTCCATAAATCATTTAATTTACATTTTCCCGGTCAATGTTAATATTTGCACACCTGTGACTTCTTTCTAGGTTTTTGATTTTGTTTGGTCCATCGCCTTTGCATTTCCTTTCAATCGCCATTCCTATTTATAGCTATCTTTGTCCTATTTCTTATCTGTTTATGTTTTTCTCTCTTTCTTTCTTTGTCAGATCCTTGTTAATAAAAACCCTCATTTTGATTTTTAACTTTTGCTTTGTTCTTCATTATTATCGTTTTTCTCCAATTCATTTTCCAACTCGTACATAGATATGATGATTAACAACATGTCACTGTCACTGTCACTGAAATTTACAAAATTGATTTCGGCCATAAATGACATAAAACTTAAAAAACATGTACTGCCATCAAATTAAAAATACTAGATATACTTGGAAATAATTTATTGTGGCGATTAGCTTGACGTAAATAAAACATAAAAACAGTGAAACTAAACAACCCCTGAAATCTGTGAGTATCCTTTCCACTATGTTCAACAAATGCTAACAGATGTTTTTGTACCGTTTAATGGATTTGCCGATTATTGAAACGCCGGATTAGTATCTTTCAATGTGGTACATTCAATTCACATATATAACCTGTTAAGTACGTAAATATCCGAAAGCACAAATAGAAATTCCACCAACGGCAGTAAATAATAAATGAGGCAATTTAGCGTTAAATACCTGTACGTATAAATTACCACGTCAAACTTATCGAGTATCTATCAAAGTATCGGAAAGTAATCTATTAGGCAAATTAAATCAATAAAATAAGAATTTTCTGAGCCCGTTTTAGAAAAATTAATTCTCGATGGGGGGCGAAAACATGAATTCGTAATGAGGACATTAATGCGGGGATTTTACGGCCTTACGAAAAACGTCCTTTTCTTTGCAAAGTGGCCTTAAAGCAAAATCCTTCAACTTTTATTAGAACATTATTATTCGCGAAACTTTTCACAGGCGGCGAAGAAAAAATGTTAATTTCCCATTTATTACAAATACAAATGCCTTTTACACCCGACGATTAAAAGTTTAATTCGAGCAAAATTAAACGGGTGCCATGAAAACAAAACGAATGAGTTAAATGTCTTCTGCATTTTCCTTTATATTTTTTAATCATTTAATTAATTTTGTATCCTGGTATTAATGGATTTAATAAACTAGCAATCAATGGAAGGAGAAGAAAAATACGTTGCCGATGCAAAGAAATAATAATACAAACTTATTATTGGTAATTATAATACATATGAAATAATAATATTAATATTTGATTTGTTTTCACGAAGACAAAGAAAATGATTACTAAGATGGTACGTGCAACAGGAGGATGTGGAGAAGAATAAACACCTTTGATGAGAACTAAGTTATACATAAATATACGTACGAAACATGATATGGAAGAAAATATTAAATGGCTAGGTTTTGGAGAAGAGAAACAGAAAATTGATCAAAGGCGTGATGTAAAGCACAAGACATAAGAAGCATTACTATATGTTGGCAGTTTTAAGGAAGAAATGTGAAGAGAAAACCAAAAAAAAAATTTTTTTGCGATAAAAATAATTAATGGTTATTTGGTTATTTTTTATCGTGGTTCGATAATATCCTCAATAAATTTTACTGTCAACTCTATTTATAATTTTCGTTATAATGATTTAATTAATCTTAATTAAAATTTTAACACGGTTCTAAAATTACTCAATGTGTGGCTTTTTACAAACTGCACTTCATATTACATGAAATTAAACTGATGACACTAGCTGTAACTCAACTCGATCATAGTATGTTATGATCCCTGGTTTAATTAGTTATTGATCCTGGCCTATTCTCACATTTCAGGATACAAACATTAAATTCCTCATTTGAATAATTTAATACGGCAATGTTTTTAATGAATTTTAGTGTTTTATCATTAAATCATCTTTAAAACTCAACAACGATCAACTATAAAATTAAAATTCATGAAATAGATACATAATAACAACAGTGGAGTTAAATTAATTAAAACATTAAATTAATAATAATATATAATTAAGTAATAAATAAATCAACAATACAAATTCTATTTTTCTAAAATTAGCAACGGTCATCGACGTTGCTAACGTAATTTTGTAGTATCACACACAATAAAAGTACCAATAATTTACCAGAGTAATTTGTTAAACGTACCAGATCAATAGATTTTCAATTTCGAATGTATGTATGTCGCATACCGCATTTGAAAACCTCTTGCAGTTGAAACATTTGCCCAGTTAATTACATTATTAATAATATAGTACACGTGTCATTACGTTTATCGAGTCCCATCGAGCGCGAACTCGTCTGATATAAATCATATTTTCTTAAAAATTCAATTTCAATAAATAAACGATCGTCCAATTTCAGGTAAAACGTGGATTTCTTTATTTTTGTTTGACTGGAGAACAAAACGATCAATGGAATATCTATATAAATTCTTAGAGAATAATATAATTGATAATTCCACTACTTGTGTAAAAAAAAACAATTAAAAAGATAAATAAATATAAGCGCCGAATTATTCCATTCATGGATTGTGTTGTATGAATATATTTATTATGAATGAAATAAATCTCGACGATTCTTAGAAACAGAACAACTTTCACGTATTAAATTTGTACTAAAAAAATTTGCAGTAGTCGACATTGAACTTTCTTACACTTATTTATACTACATTTTTCGAAAAAACTTTTCAAGTTGTTTAAAATTTATCTACAACTTTCATATGAATATTTTTTTCGATAAGTCTTACCGTTGGTGGACCAAATGGACCAGATCAGCCGGATGGACCAAAATATAATCGAAATATTTTCATAATCGTTGAGCTTCAAAATATCCTTGCAGTAATTTAATTTTTCTAAATCAATATAAATTATTATTTTGATTCGTTGTTTTATTGCTCGTTAGTTGCGTGCATATGGTGTCAAATTAATCAATTGCTTCATTAATTATTTTCTTTCTCTTTCGAATTTCCTTTTTTGGGTTCCTTTTGTTTTTTAAATTAATTAATAATTCATTTAAAACATTTTATTTCAGTACTTAAATTTGTACAGATAATGAAGGAAGCGAAATAAATTATAAACAATTAGTTAATTAATTTGACACCAATTTTGGCATTTGCATTTTCCAATTTTCAAAATAAATAAATCGATCAATTTTTCATTTTTGTTAGTTTTCTTTTTGTATAAAATAACATTTTCTCTTGATATTTAAATCATCATTATCATATTAATTTCTATTAAATTTTCTTAATCATTTTTTAGTGACATGAATTTTATTGCCATTTCGATAGGGGAGGGGGTAATATATCAAATGAATAACATTTGATTATTCTCTTCATGGTGTACCAAAAGCCAGATCAGTGTGTGGGCCAAAATATAATAGGAATTTTTATTTGCTGATCTGGTCATTTAATTTTATTTAATTAATTAAATTTGTAGCGACAATGAAGACCCAATCCAACACAACACAAATAGGAAATTAGAAAGCAAACTAAATCCAAATTATTATTTCATTCATTAATTATTTTCTTTCTCTTTCGAATTTCCTTTTAGGGTTCCAGCAGATTTAACTAATTAAATAAAATATAATTTCATTAAGATGTTCTTAAATGTAAGGCATTTGTAATTTGATAATTCGTGTAATTGAAAAACTATTAATTAATTACATTCGTTGAGATAATGAGGAAACCCAAATAGGAAATTGGAAAGCGACATAAATTAAAAACTATTAATTAATTGATTAATTTGACACCAATTTTCCCCATTTGCAAAATCTAACTTTTTCAAAATAAATAAATAAATATATCGATACTTTTCATTTTATGTTAGTTTTAATTGTAAAAATATATTTTTTTTTAATAACATTTGGTTTGCATATTTAATCAAATTAATTTCCTTTAAATCCCCCCCCCCCCATTATGCTGGGTGGACCAATGATCCAGATCTGTAATTGGATCACACAGACGTCATTCCCAAAATAGTCAGAAACGATTCAGGGGACCTCAAAACGTGTATATCCGTTTTTATGAAGATGTACGAAGTGCGCTACATTTTCTAGAACATTAGATATAATATAATAACGCATAGTTCCAAATATAACATTTCCGCGTCGAACTATTTGTCAACTCAACATTCCAACAATAGCTACCGAACCGCTTGGTTCGATTTACATTGCAACATTTGTCAATTCAGCGTTCGTCGACATCGCAATTAGGCCAACAAAATACCTTAATTATAATTGTAAATATGTAATTTAAGCACATTTTTAGTGTATACATACGGTAGACGTTTAATAAAGAAATAATAACAAAATATGAGTTATTCATTCAACGTCGTTATCGAACACTGCGGTCAAGCGCCAGTGAAGAGTAAGGCTGCTCTTCAGTAGTGTTCTCGACTGAACAAAACGTCACCAAGTGTAGTTCCGGTACATATGGTCCTTCGAGCCGGATTGTTTTAAGTTTTAAAACACCGATATTATCAAGCAACATGGGGGAGATGAATAAACTCGCCCTTCACCAAGAAGATGTAGGATCCTAACGCTCCTGAGAAACATGAAAAAGGATCCAGAATCAAGGAACACTGAAAAATACGTTAGGCAGAAAACACTAGAAGCCTTATTGGAGGAAGGGCAAGGTAACCATGCCAGAATGCTGGTGCAGAACTTTCCAGAACACACATATTTCACATCAAACTACCTCGAACAAATCAGGAAGAGGTACCAAGAAACCAAAATCTATCTAGAAGACATCCTGAAATCATTGGAAGAACACGTCGATATCGAAAGATTTAAAAAACAAGATATCAAGCTACAGCAACTTCAATATATCGTTGATCAAATTCATCAAGAATTATCCCAAAACAAAACCAAGACCTGTTACGAAACCTTACTGAAGAAAATAAATAAACAATGTAATGGAATTCAAGATTTGGTAGAAAAGAGATAAAGGTGAACGACACACTTTCGCAAGGAAGATACTTCACGGAGAACGAATACATAAATGCCGAGCAAATCTATTAAGAAATGGTCGAGGTATTAAAAAACAGAATCATCAATACTCCAGTCATCTCTGAAACTTCCAAGCCACACATAACTCTCCCAAACATACAAATTACATTCTTCGATGACGAATATCAAAACTGGGCAAGCTTCTACGATCTCTTTCAAAAGGTGATTCATGAAAATTCCTCATTATCCGACATTGAAAAGATGCAGTACTTGAAAATCCATATCCGCGGTGATCCAAGTAAGTTAATTCAACATCTCCAGATAAGCGAGGCCAACTATAAAGCAGCATGGAACCTGCTTCAAAAGAGGTATCAAAACAATCGACTTCTGCTATCCAAGCTGATCATCAAAATCCTGGATCTACCGAGCATCCAATATGAGTCAAATGACAAAATCAAACAATTACATGACGTTACTTCTGAATGTTTGGAAGGCAATAATCTTGGTATTCCAACAAGTTCATGGGGCCCTTTGGTGAGTAGAATTATTGCCAGAAAATGGGACGCGGACACCAATAAACTTTACGAACAATCCATAACCCCATCACGAAATGCAAGATTTCAAAACAATGATGGGTTTTGTTCAAAGAAGATTCCAGTCGCTAGAAGCCATAACCAAATCAAAACAAAAAACAAATTCAAAGAACGACTCTGCGAATACCTCGACATGACAATCATCAAATAATTCTTCTAGCACCGACAGTTCAAGATATACGGTAGAATGTAAATGCAGCGGGCAAAATCACAATCTACTCATGCACTGAATTCAAACTCCTAGCAACGCCAGAAAGGAATCTATTCGTAAATAGCAAAAGACTCTGCTTCAATTGCTTAAGCCATGAATTTAATGCAAAAGCATGTCGCGATGTCGCATATGCAGAAGTCCCCATCTTACAGTGTTGCACGATGAAGCAGACACGAGCAGTCGCTAATGCGGCAACAGCAAGTGAAAAAGAACCAGTTGTAATTGCAAACCATGCTGGGAAACAAGAAGAAACAGTACTGCTAACAACAGCACTGGTGCAAGTACGATCAAACGATGTAGCTTTGCATTATCTGAGGGCACTCATTGATCCAGGATCTCCAGTCTCTTTTATAACCGAGGATGTCGCCCAGATTTTATCAAAGCCAAGGGAAAAAATCCGCGGTGGTCCGCACGAAACTTACTTATACTTAGTTATACTACGTTTTTCGAAAAAACTTGTTGTTTATAATTTCAATGTCTTTAACTTATATGAGAACATTTTTTGATAGCTCGTACCGTTCTCGAGATAATGAAAATGGTGATAAGAGTAAACGATCACTTCCGGTTGAGCTATTGCGTTCAAAATATGACGTTTTCTTTCCAGCTATATACAAATCTTAAATTTAAAGTTTTATAGCTCTAGCTATAATCGTATGGACGCTAGAGCGCGCACAGACACACGCACAGAGAGACACACAGGCGCACACACACAGCCAGACACACAGACATCATTCCGAACATAGTCAGAAACGATTTAGGGGACCTCAAAACGTGTATATCCGTTGAAATCTCGAGTTCGAAAATTTTCATGATTCCTATACTTACTTATACAAGTATAAGTAAGTAAAAATCGAGCAGATATCACTGGATTAGGAAATGGGGAACCCAAAGTATGCAAGTATAAAATAAATATTACATAATATAATATTATATTACCTCCTCGTTTTAAATTGCACTTAGACGTCCTAATCCTGTCAAAATTGACACAAACATTACCCAGCATCAATTTTGACAACATACCAACAATTTACAAAATCACATGATAGCTGATTCAACTTTCAATAAACCTGGCCCAGTGGATGTAATTCTCGGAGCAGAAGTTTATGGGAAATTAATTTCTGAAGGTATGTTCAAGACCAAAGATGGCATGCTGGGTCAAAATACAGAATTAGGTTGGATTCTATTTGGAAAAATATATAAAAGTAAAACCGACAACGTGACAATCGTCAGTATGGTCACATGCACAGAAGATCGGCAACTCACAAAATTCTGGGAGTTAGACGACGTCTCATCGGAACGACAACTAAGTGTGGAAGATCTAGCATGTGACGAACACTTTTCCAACACATTCGTAAGAAACGAAAAAGGTTCATACACAGCGCGAAACCCATTCAAAGAGAGCAGATATTGGAAACTCAAAATCAAAGGATGCGGCAAGACTCCAACTAGAAAAGAGGTCCGCAAAAAATAAGGAACTTGAAGTTCAATATAAACAGTTTATGCAAGAATATCTAGCGCCTGGTCACATAAAGCAAGTATCTCCCAAAGATGGCGAAGGAACACAAAGGTGTACACTTTGATTGAAAAGTCCCAGGACTAGCCGGGGCGACAACTACATTTTCGTGCCGGCTGATCTATTAATAGAATGCATTATTTCAGTGCGTATATGAATGAATTTTTTTCATTACCGGAACGGCCTTTACTGTAATGTATTTTCCAATGTGTTTACATTTAAAGATGAACGAGCGCTATCTATCTATCTATCTATTATTATTATTATTATTAATAATAATAATAATAATATAACTATGCGAAAAGCAATGGCTACGACTTTATCCGTGACCTTGTCGTCGATACGTATTTACAACTAAACAATTAAGAACTCTAACAATAACGCAAAATTAAATCGCTTAAAAGCCATCAATGAACATATTTAAAATCCTCTTTGTGTTTATTCGACATCGAACGCACACTTCTCAGAAATCGTGGGAGGCGAACCAGTGTTTTCCAAACGGTCGCGACCCTTCGATTAACTTAATAATTTTATTATTTTAATTGCTCGCATATTGAAAATCAAATTTCAAAGTCTGATAACGGAGGGCATAAATACTAATTGAATTAATTAATCCAAGTCAAACGATATTCGAAAAAAAGTTTTGAGAAGCGCTGCGTTAAGGAGATGGGAACGACGCTCGCAAAAAATTTAAAAAAATTGTTCACGGGAAATATTTTACTACTGGCATTGGAGACGAGTGTAAATGTAGGAAACAAATCGTAAGGAATCACCTATTGTTTATACACGTCTTGTTTATGAATGGTGGATTTTTTTTGTCCTTTTTGGGGTGAAATATTTTTATTGGTTTAGATCTGTAGATTGATATCAGTGAAAATTAATAGAGTCATCCTCACTGTCTGCATTCAACCGTTTATTACTTTCTTATACTCAAGTAAAAGAAAATTCAGTGCATGATACTGCAGATTTTTTCGTTTGATTTTATTATCTAGTAACTTTATAGTTCCATTTAAGATGTTTTAGATCTTTAGTGTCATTTCTTGTTATGTATTTTAATCCAAGCATCAATTTTTTTATTTTAGTTATTTTTTGCATAATTGCTAATTCCTCTTATTATTTGATTGCGTTTAATTTCAATTTCTATGAAAACTGTAAGTTCAAAATTTTAAATTGTAATAAAGATTATCGGAGTGGAGCCAGGTTCAATTCAAAGCTGTTAATCATCTAGAATTTATCTTCGCAATAAAATTCCATTTACATGAAGAGGATTTGAACCCGCGACCATAGTTTTACCAACCTGCGATCTAGACAAATAAACCAGCAACCCTAATAAAAGAAATGACATATGCTAGTAATTACCTAAAAATTAAACGTTGCAGAGCATATCCTGAAAACTTAACGTAAATTACAAGTGTGCCAACATTAAAAGGTTATTGAATACAGAAACGGGAGATATCGATAGCATCCAAGCATAATGTGGTGTGAGTCTCTCGTCCTGCAAATTTCAGGAAAATGGGTTCGGTAAGAGCGGAGATGAAACATTCGGGCCGACGACTGCTGCTGCTTTAAAGTACTGAATGCTGAAACGTGTTGCATTTAATCTTAGGGCTTTTGTAAATTCGGATCTCACATATAACTAAAAACCTTTACCATGTCAACCTGTTAATAATCTTAGGTGCGCTTACATAAACTCCAAACAGAACAAGCAAATTAGAAGAGCATGTAATAACAGGGATGTAGAAGATGCGTCAGCTTATTACTGAAATTTTAATATTTGCATTGTAAATAACAAAGGAAGCATTATATACGTGTAATATATCAAATTATCACGAGGTCCAAGATAATACAGACATACATTACTACTTTAGTTGCCATATACTGCAATCGTGGTCAACAACCATAAAAGCAAAAATATTATTAATAATCGATAATTTAATTTGTAACCAAATTTTGCAATATATTTATTTAATTCATCCTTTTTGATCTTTACGTTTCGTTTTACGTTTTCGATTCTAGGACTGTGACAATAAGAATTCGTTCTGCAGTCGGAAAGCTTCTCAGTTAACGGACGCATTAAATTGATTAAAGGAGGCGACAAAGCTTTGCAAAAATCAAAATGCAAAAGTCAATAACGATTGGATCAGTTACGAGTACAATATACAAACATGCACACACCCAAACTTATATGAAATCACCCAGTATTTATTACTTATAATAAGAAATTTAGGAAAACTTGTTATGCAGATAAGATATAAAAGTTTTTGATTGCAATTTTATAACTAATTGATGAAAGTTGATCACGTCCACATTGAAAAGTTTCGTTTGTGTCCCGTTGTCAGATCAAAGTGTCAAACTAAATTTTGTGTTCAAAGAAAGTAATATGCCCTACGTAGGTTTGTCAGATACTCACAGGAGCAGAATGGTTGCTATTTTTGAGCAGGGAATCACACAAAGGCAAATCGCAGCAACGGTGGACTTTTCGCAAGTCGTCGTAGAGTAACTAGTGATCGATAAGATCGGTTTTTAATTCAAATAGCTAAAAGAAATCCAACCTCTACTCATCAAGACATCCAAAGGCAACTTTCGCAGGCTACAGGTGTTGGTGTTTCAGTTGAAACAGTTCGAAAGAGACTTCGTGCCTGAAAGGTATTTAGCAGGACACAGTTAAGGGTTCCCGAGTTATCCAGGCAGAACAAAACCGATCGACTAAATTGGTGTCTGGAACACCAGAACTGGACAATTGAAGATTGGCAAAGTGTTCTTTTTTCAGATGAAACCAGAATTGGTATGTGATCAGATGACTTGAATTCGAGTTTTAAGAGGTCAAAGCAGACAAGACAAGAGTCCAAACTGCCAGATCTGTTCCAAGATATAAAGGAGGAACTATAATGTTTTGGGGAGGTTTGGATTATGTCACAATGTTTATTTCAATTTTTCGTCAATCTGTTTATTTGATATAGGCCCTCGAACGGAGCAGCCTATTACTTTGGTATCGATCGTAGTCACGCTCATTACCATACCAAAAAAATCCGAGCGACAACTATAAGAATATATGGTATTCATGTTCGACATAACGCGTTAATAAATTAGTAAACGTCTTAATAAATGTAGATAAGATTAAACTCGCACAAAATTAATTAAATGGTTTCAACGAAAAATAATGATAAAAAAATAAGTTGAAATTGGCGCAGTGAAACTAAATCCTGGATTCGTTTTCATTTCATTAAACTACTTAACTGCCAATGTAAATTTGCTGCAATATCTATTAACTGAGTGGAAAAATAAAATAATTGGCGATAATATGTTTATAATATTGCTTAGCAACGAGATTTTTTTGAACGTAGGAAACAATGAAACAATGAAACACAAAACGAAATTGCTATACCACAACCTTAACCACTAATTCTGAAATTGACGAATAAATTCAGACATCTGCAGTGGTCCGCATTGAATTTCCTTATACTTGGCTAAATTTCCAGCGAACTAAGGGAGTCGCGATCGCAAGTACATTTTTCGAAAGAGCTTTTCAAATAGAAGTAAAATTTCAATATTCATTTTTAAAAGAATTCTTACATAAGAAAAAATATTATAATAACATTTTTTTTTAATAACAGTAAACCACCACTTCCGGTTGAGGTATTCCTTTCAAAATAGGTTTTCCCCCTTGCTGTATACAAATCTTTAAAGTAATAATTTTAGCTTCAATAGTTCGGAAAAAACCACCAGATAGGCGCTAAGGTAAAAAAACTATAGAAAACCGAAAGTAGAAGGAGGACAGGATATGGAAAATTCATTACAGAAACAAATAAAAAGCATTTTAGACGATGTGTACGTGGTAACTAGGAAACTAGGAATTACTACCATTTTTGTACTGGAAATAGAATCACGGAAGAAGAAGTGCACCAAGAAATAGCTAGGGAGATAAAAGTAAATGAAACTGAGCAGAAGAAAGCAAAAAATACAGCCAACAGGAATAAGGGTCACACGACATGAACCTTAAAATTCTCCCCTACTTAGGTAGGGGAAGAAAGGCGCAGGATCTTGCTTATGCTACTGTTAAACATAAAGGGGTGGATATGATCTTAGTAAGCCAATCAAATAATAAATAGCCAAGAGAAGAGATTGGATAACGAAAGGAAAGATGTGACTGTATTATTCGTAAATAAGAAACTTCAGGTAAAAGGTACGAAAGTATGGAAATGTTACGTAATCATTAATTTTGGAAGATGAGACCTATACTGCTGCTACAATACAATACAACACAAAGAAAAGATGGTCGAACTAGCAAATTATGTGAGATCTGGCAAGAAAGACGATGTTATTGCTGGTGATATAAATGCCAAACCGCGCCTATGGGAATCTCCTATTAGTGGTAGAAAGGGAGATCACTGGGCAGAATGGAAAAGTATGGAAATGTTAAGTAATCATTAATTTTGGAAGATGGGGCAGACTGCTGCTACAATACAATACCACACAAAAACAGATGGACGAAATAGCAAATTATGTGAGATCTGGAAAGAAAGAAGCTATTATTGCTGGTGATATAAATTCCAAATCACACCTGTGAGAATGCCCTATTAGTGATAGAAAGGGAGATCACTGGGCAGAATGGATCGCAGCACTAGATCTGGTTGTTCAAATAAATCAAAATGCACCCACTTTTGTAAGAAGAACAACTGAGTTACGATATCTACACAGAAAATACCAACAAGCTTTACAAATTTGTAAATGATACAGGAAGAAAACCTAACCGAACATCGCTTTATCTACTATGAAATAAAAGTCGATAAAGCCCCAAAGAAAGTGTCTGGAAAACAGAAATTTATGACAGATTGGAATGCCTATAACGCCAATGTGAATATTAGACTTTGCAACATGGCAAATGAGGAACGGAGCAGATTCAGAACATGCAAAGAGATTATAAATGAAGCATACTTAAACAGCAGTATCGAAGGTCCAAGAGGAGGGAAGAAGGTGGAATGAAGAAACACACGAAAAAAGCAATGTACGGCGATTAGGAGGCAAAAAATTCCAAAATGAATTCGGGAGAAGAGGAGAGACTGCGAGCAAACGAAGTCTATAAGGAGCTGATTTAGCACAATTTATTATACTTTTTGGATAATAAACAATTTAGAATGTTTTAATTTTTAATAACTTTTGAGACATTGTGACTATGTATGAAGCAGGAAATCAAATAAGAACGCAATCCACATTAAAATGATTGTGGAAATTATAAAATAGCAGTTAAAGGAATAAAAAACCTTATGCCTTATGATATACTGGATAAAGAGACAAAAAATGATAAAAGAGAGGCACAAGAGTATAGAACTAGGACAAATACAGTCCCATCATTCACCGTCATACAATTAAAAGATAGTATAAAGAAGATGAAATCAGGGAAAGCTTCAAGTTTAGATGGAATCCCCATGGAAGCCATAAAAGAAACTGAGATGCTAAACGGTAGATGGCTCTTGGAAGTGCTAAATCAGCTCATAAGAACACAAAAAATCCCAGTCGAATGGAAAGTGGCGAAAGTTATACCGACACCAAAGGAAAGTAAACCGTGACAACCGAGCTCTTACAGACAAATTTGTCTATTGAACACGCTGAGCAAGTTATACAAGGCAATGATACGACAGAGACTAGATGAGGAAATAGAAAGAAAAGGAGGTCTGGCGAAAAATCAATATGGATTCCGGAAAGGTCGATCGACGCTAGAAGTATTTTAAGTAATTAACAATACAACTGAGAGGAATGGAATGAAATACCTTCAATACAGCCAGTTGGAACTTAATTCTGGGAAAATTGTAGACAAGTAAAATATCTACGATGGTTACTTGAAAGAAAGATATATCGAAGTAACGAAAAGGGATGCACCGGAAATTCAGACAGTGGTGCCCCAGGGTTTTGTTTTAGGACCTACTTTATGGATTGTCTTATATGACGATGTTTTAGAAATTACAGGCCGACCCTGCAGCACGCAGGGTCGGCCTGTAATGTATTGTATTTGTCGATAATCTAGCATTGATAGTGACAGCGGATAGTACAGCAGACCTCATCAGGAACACAAATGATCTTAAACGTATAGATAAATGGACGAAGGAGAACGAATTGAAGCTTGCACCGGAGAAAACAGAAGCGCTTACCATAACCGGGAAAAGAAAAATAGACGGCTTAAGCTTCAAAATAGACAATGTAAATATAATGCCAAAAAATAGCATTGCATATTTGGGGGTCTTCTTTAATGCGGGAGGCAGTTTTAGAGAGCAACCGAAAAGGCAAAGATCTAGTTGGCAAAATTGCCAGGCTGTTGCCAAATATCGGTGGACCAACAAGTTCAAAGAGAACAGTGCTTCATGCGGTGGTTCATTCCATATTACTTTATGGAGCGCCAATATGGGAGGGAGCGCTGGGAGTTACACGAAACTGCAAAAGGTACAACGGTATTATTTAGAGTTGCGGCTGCCCACCATGACTTTGCAGGATATTACGGGGATGGCATACAAAAGAAAGCGTATATATAAGGGTGATGAAACACTCGAAACAGCGAAAACTAGGACTCTAGCCATGTGGAAGGAAAAATTGCAAGATAATAGTTACACAGTTACAGTACACAGTTACAGTACAATGGACAAGGTAATTAATACCAAATATAAAATATAAATAAAAACTTGGACTGTATGTCACCATAGGATGGTAGATTATTACCTCATATCCTGACTGGACATGGGGTGTTCAGGTTATATACTAAGAGGATAGTATAGACTGCAGTATTTCATTGCGAATGGTGGTAAGTTAGTAACAAACAGGAAGGTAGGAGAAGAAATAACGATTTGCATAATATGACGAAAGTGATAATGAAAACAAAGGAAGGAGAAGAGCGTAAACAGCAAATCACGCAGCAGTAAATGCATCTGGAGGTTATAGGGTGGTTTTTAGTGGGTAGGATACGTAGGAGTCCCACATTACCATGTCGCCCGACGGCTCATGGTGTCCATAAAGGATTTTCGACCAACAAAAAATAATTATAACGTAATTATATTTCATTACTTCATATTAAATAAACAATTATCTTATCAGCAGCAACGCGGGTATTTAAAACGTAAGCATAGTTTGCAACGAGGAGTAGAGTTACAGACGAACTAGTAATTGTCTCGAATCATCGTAGACCAGGCGGTCACAAACGTTTGATTCCTATTAACGGAAGATGGGGCGTAGTGCTACGACCCACGCGTTCGTAAAGCACCCCTCGAACAATGTGCATGATGTCTGCACACATCATCACAACTGGATAAATTACGTTTAATTTCCATAATCATTTTAATGTAGATTGCGTTCTTATTTGATTTCCTGCTTCGTACATAATCACAATGTCTCAAAAGTTACTAAAAATTAAAACATTCTAAATTGTTTATTATCCAAAAAGTGATTAATAAATTCAAATAAATTGAGTTGACACAATCTCGACCATCACGAAAATGTATTTCGAAATCGGAACATTTTGTGAGGTATTGGATTCTCAGTGGTCTTAGACGAGGATCCAGTCAAGTGTATAAAACTGATGCAGCTTATAACTGAGATAACTGTGATAACTGAGTCATTCAATGAGTGTGTAGAAATAATATATGTTAGAACAAAAATAAAAAACAAAATACAAACAAACAATAACAGCTAACGACCTGAAAATGAAAAGAAACAAAGTGTAAAATAAAAGTTTTTTGGGTTTCAAATTTCTTATTTCTAAATTGAACAAAGAGCATAGCATAAAGATCAACAATTTTTATATAATAGTCTTAATGGTACACAATTTAAATTTTTCATAATTCTTTATATTTATGTACACTATTACTGTATTTATACTGCATTTTATTAAAATTGTACGTGCAGAATGTGACTGGTTTAACTTTGCATAGAACGAAAAATAAATCAATGTAAATTTAAATACATCGATTTTCACCACTACATTATAATAGTTTATTTCAACCGCCGAGATAAACAAGTCGCCTGCATTCGTTTCTCGTACTACTATTGAAAAGAAGTTTCCATTAACAACATTTAATGACGTTTACTTTGGCACCCAGTAAATTGTGATTCAAATTCAATATTGCAGACAAACACAATAACGATGTTGTCCCGTAAAAAAATATATGATTAAATTTTTCACTGGACACACACACAAACCTTAACATATAATAAAAAAATTGACAACAAAAATGATTACTTACACAGGGAAAACTAAACTAAAATCCTTGTTGTGTAAAATAGAGTATATTTTTGTGTTTTCAGGCATTTGGCCATAGCATGGCACTCACACATAAAATTGCAGGTGCACATTAAAGTTTGCTTCATACATTTTGTTTGAAATTCCAGCTGTAATTATATTTTTCGTACAAACACGAAAACATACCGGTCGAGATATTAACTTATTTTTTTTTACTGTCATGTGACGTAATGGACGGTTTTTGTTAAATGACTAAACTCAAATATTAAAAACAAGGATATACATATACAGGGTTCCATTATACATATATATACTATTGCATACATTAAACTTTATAGTTTAAGTGTTCCCCAATGGATAGATGTGATCCTGTGGCATCTGTAAAGAAGTACTGAAATTAGGAACCACAAGCTTTTATCCCATACTTGTGACGCCGTTCTCCATTTTCATTGGTCAAAAGCAATCACGTCGTTTCTTGTTTATACTGTTACAAGCCAAATATGTCAAAATTTTTTTTAATTTATTTTTTAATTACATATAATTATAAAATATATTATCAGATTCCCTGTTCTTTTTACAATCTAAAGATAAAATTCTATTTCCGACACCCACCTTCCGTTTGATACAAATTTATTCATCGAAATGGATTCATACATATTTTATTTTATTTCAAACGTTTCAAACTGGTCAAATTATTTTAAATTTAAGTTTATCGATGCATAACTGTTTTAATTCTCAATTTTTTTATATATATTCAATTGGTGTATTTTCTCGTCTCGTGCGTTAATTAATTTTACTTTACATTCGCGATTTCAAAACAAACTGTAGGTGTTGAGAAGTCATATCGGATTTAGTACAAAGAAGCAAAACATGAGTAATAGAAGTAAAGACAATGTCTGAAACTAAATTCAAAGAAGTAGCCTTCATCAATTTCAAGTTTTTAGTCAACCAAGCTTGGAAGAAGTTTTGTTGGTTTTATATCCATCTCAAACTTTAAAGCCAATTGATTAATTGCATTTTAGTTCAAGAATACATTTACAAGACGTTTCACAGACGTCGGTTAGAGAAATAATAAATAGTGTTTTAATGCATTTATTTTTAATCAACTTAAATCATTATTTTTTTTAAACTTACACATAAACAAAATAAAAGATTCGAACGAAACATTAAACATTCTTTGAATAATGGAATAGTTTGACAAACATAACTCTCCATAATCACGTTGAATATTAATATCCCCGCGGTGAAATAGTTTCAAGAAAAATTCCCTGCATTTCGATTTGAAAAATCACATTTTATCTGCATTTTAAAATGTCATTGCACGTATATATATTCATGTCGTTGCATAAACTTTCGTCGAGAATTAAATAATTTAGTAGACGAGAAACCGCAGTGTTAACTCTTAAATGATAATATATTACGTAAAATTAATTTGCTCTGTGTATACTACAATATTATACAAACGCACGTTCGCATTTTGATTTATGAAAAAAAATCATAAATTTGTCAACGAGGGAAACTTTTTGAGCGCCATCTGGAAAATTTTCGCACCCTTTCAATTTAATATAAAGACCGTTTCTATTGAATGGAACAAATTAATTTCAAAACATTCGATTCCGCAGATTGCAACTGAAAATAAAAAACAAACATCGTAATAATAAAACATATTTATTAAAAAAAAATTATTGTACATAGTGTTAGATAAAAAATAGTATTTAACTTCAAAGGATTCACTTCGTACACATCAACAATCCCAACGAGATCGCCACAAAATGAACTTAATGTCAAAAATCAATGGACATCGACTATTTATTCGCAATTGCGTAAACGTTGGGATTGAGGAGAAACGAACCGCATTGGGCATACATTAAATTCGTACTAGCGATAAAATCCAAAACGAGAAAATGAGATGATTTGAATCTGAAAATAAAAAAAAAGTGAAAAATAAACAAAAAAAAATCATTGCTACTAAATTTTTATTATTCGTCGAAATAATTTAAAGTGTAGATGGGCGATAAAATTATATTCTTGTAGTTTCTTTGTATTTAATCTATTTTAAGCCTCACAGATTTGGCGCCTAACATTGTCTCATCACCCACGCTTAAGCCCGCAAATTAATATGAAAAAGTCAGATACGCTATCATTTATAAATAATTCATAAATTCTGTAATATATTATAACCATCGTCATAATTCATTGCACAAAGTGCATGGAACATAATTCTATGATGATCATGTAAGTTATCTACATTACCATCAACAGGCAACTTCAACATGTTTAAAAGCCCTTTATCCTAAAGATGAAATGTATGAAACGTGTTCTGAACTATAATTTAGCAGCGCCTAAATGGCAGTTCAATACCGGAGCTCTGATAAAAGGCTACCCGAAATATATATTTTACACAATACCAAAACATATTGATGGTCATTTAGATTGGTCGATTGTGATTTTATTTTTGCCCCACATTTTTACAATAGAAGAATTTCTAAAATTAATAGTTAAAAGGAAATTGCGATTTATCCCTATAGCGATTCGTTTACATGTTATTTTCACGCATCATATTAATTATAGGGTTGAAATAAAAATGAAATAATAATATCACTGAGAAGACACGTAAAAGTAAACATTGTAAAATGGACACTTTTTGCGAAACTAAAATTTATAAAATAAATAAAATAGGAGTACACAGTTTTCTGAAATTTATAAACAAGAATCACATGGGGCCACAACAAATTATAATTAAGTGCTCAAGGGATGAACTTAAACACAAAGGGTTAGATTAGGCGCCCGAAGTTATTTAACAGCAATTTTATAAAATATCTGGTTTACTTTAACCCTAGAGTGCATAGTCCGGTGAGGCCTGGAGAAATTAATATTTAGTTTTCATTTGAATTGCTACCATCAATATTTTACTAAAATGCTGAAATAAATTTTGATTTTAAAAATCTCATTTTCACATAGGCCGGGCCTGCGGTCCCGTGGTTATTTCTTTCAGGAAGCGTGCCTGCAACCCCAGGACAAGCATTCAAACTATTCATTTCAAAGATAATTTTAGAAGATATTTTAGGGCAATTTCCATAAAATTAAAACTTATTTACAATAAAATTTTTAAAAAATCGTGCCAAACATAATGGATATTTTAATTCAGTATTTCGTGCGGGCCCACCCTGATTTAAAAATATTAAAACTAATGATTGCTGCCTAGCTAGATTGGCTTGGTCTAATTTTTTAATTTTTCATTACCTATACCATATTAAAAATCGTTTATTTATTTGCATAAATTGCAAAGTCAAGGAATAATAATAAATTAGAGAAACTGTGCTTGGCAAATAAAATGATACAAACTTACCCTTACCACACAGTATTTTATTATACACTAGATGTACATTTCGACAACTAAGTCATCTTCAGCAATATATTGTATATTGGGTGTGTTGGGTTGGGTTGGGTTGGCTGCATGGAAAGAACAGTTTAATGGCAGAAGGAAAAATCTTTAAGAAACATGGGTTATTTGAAGAAGGATAACGCTGAGAAGGGTTGAGATAAAAGAAGATGAGAGAACAGGCAGACGAAAGAAATATGAAGCTGGAAAGATAATAGTGAACATGTAAAGATAATAGAGGAAAAATTACAGGGACGCAGTGGCTCATAAATCAATGACAGGTGGTACTGGGTACAGGGTACAGGGAGTAATTAATATGGGGGGCGAAAATGGTATACAAAATAAATAAATAAAATAATAAAATGGCGTCTGGATACTATTAAGAAGAACGGGAAGTGGAGGGGTGTATATGATATGCAGCAATCAGAATATGAACCTAAAAATTGCGAACGATTGGTTTAATCGTGAAAGAAGTAATCGACCTCGAGAGGCGTCCCACACATTGTTAAATTTACCCATGTTGTCCATCCACTCCGTTTGATCAATGCCATTTTGTTGCCAAGCATTAATACTTCTTGGTATGTTTGATATTTCTACGGTTGTTCAGCTTGCTCAAAACTATTATCGGGTGCTACATTTATGGTAATTTTTTATCAAACCTGTTAGATTTCATCAATTAAGAAAGATTATGTGGGTAATACAGAAAGCCTATAAAAAAATTAAAAAACAGGGAAAATGATGAGAAAAATTAGTCAGCTAGAATTTAGTAACAATTTGTTTGTTTCCTGGTGCACGTCGTTCCGATAAGTAATTAATTTAAGGTAACGGTGTTATATTAATTAAAAAATATTGCCAGGCGACTAACGACTAATAAACGTCAAAAAGGTGAAGTGTTATTCAAGTAAGGACACGTGCATATAGGAAAGGAAAATAGTGCATTGTTTCAAAAAATATATACATTGAGAAGTTAACTGCAAGTTTGCCAATAAAATTTATACCATCCATTTTGGAAACATCATACATGTGAACTTTGATTATAAAATAATCACGATTTAAATTTTCACCACGTAAACCAACAAGTATAATTGTAATTAATATAACTCATAATAATAATTAAGAATCAAGTATTGAGCCTAATTAAATTTAAAA
Source organism: Geotrupes spiniger (assembly GCA_959613385.1). Classification (NCBI taxonomy): domain Eukaryota; kingdom Metazoa; phylum Arthropoda; class Insecta; order Coleoptera; family Geotrupidae; genus Geotrupes; species Geotrupes spiniger. The sequence goes on from OY390741.1 coordinate 8,008,570, forward strand.
AGAAAATTAAATTTTAATTCTGGATTTTTTATAATTCTACATGCAATAACATTTATACAATAAACAACACTTTTGGCGATGATTTTCCAAAAATAATAGTATTGAATCTAAGAAGATTTATTAACAATAAAATTGAACCATAATTACAAGCTTTACAAAAACGTATAGCATATAATTAACATATTCGTCATATATCCATAAACTATGCCATTAAAAAAATTACTGTAATATTTTATAATTCTAATAACAATACTACAAAAACAATAAAGTTAATTGTTATAACAATTGCAGGGAACTACATTAGTAACGTTTTAAAGAACATTCGCAAAATACATTTAAAAAAAAAATTAACGGCATTTCTTTTATGAGTGAAAATGAAATGGAAGGATTTGTCATTTGGCATTGCCCAGTTTCGAAATTTTGTACATTCCTAATATAATCTTAAGTTCCACGTTATGTATGATTATCGATATACATATTCTTCGGAAAATTAATTACAGTGAAACGGGGAAACATGAAGGGCTTTTTTCAGATTTCTATGTAAACTAATCTAAAAAAATCCAGTTTGTTAGGTTGTTGGATGTAGAATGAATGTGATTGTTTTATTTTCTTATACTTTATGTACACGGAAGTATAGTAATGAATACAATTTTGGAACTCGAGGTTTTCACGGAAATACACATTTTGACTTTACTTAAGCATATTCTACGGGTTATCGAAAAAAATGAAAAAGCTTAAACATATTGAAATTTTAAACAACTTTTATTTGAAAAGTTTTTTTCGAAAATGTACTTGTCACCGCGACTGCGTTTAAGAAAGTTCAGTGCGGACCACTGCAGATTTTTTCCTTATCATTTAATTTAAACGAGATTCTGGTGTATAAGATTGTCTGGTTTAGATAAACGTAGAGGACGCGACATTTTTAATTCGAAATTGAACCCAACAACATTACTGGTTAATGTGAAATTTAGTCCACTTCACGTAAATTTAAAAAAATGTTCCCTATATTTATGTTACAATCGTTTCGTTGTACCTATCACTCCTAGTTCCCATTTATATATTAGTAATAAATGTACACAATTTGTATTAAGTGAATTTTAAAATATACGTCGTTATCCACGATTTGCTCTATTTATGGTCGTCTCGCGAACGCACAAAATTTACTAACTGCTGTGAATACATTCTAAAGTAAATATGTAATTTAAAGGCACTTAATTCGGCTTACTTTTATGTAAGCGCATCCACCGCAATTATCACGCTTTTCAGATGATTTGCATCATTTATTTATATTGAAATAACTAACTTCAAAGTAAGTTATTACTTAACCGTATTTACGTTTCTATGTCGCGTCGAAAGCGAAATTGTTTATTTGTGTTGTGTTCAAACTGCAGTTGTATAAGCTAACGTATTGTATTAATGACTTAATAAAACTACATTTAAAATGGGGATTATGAAACAATTGATTTATTAAATAATGCAGATGAAGAAGTTTGTGCGGGATACATATATTATAATAATATTAGCCTAGTTCGTTGTAAATCAAAATTGAAAGTTGTATATGAACAGTCGAATCGTGTACTATATAAAACTGCACGCGAGCATGTACACTGAAATTAGCCGTGGCCCATGCACGTTTTGCGTTACAATAACTCAGGCATGTCAAAGTTTCCCGTTCCCCATAAAATTATTGCGATGCAAAATTTCATACATATGTTGAAAATGTGATGGGTGTATTTTTATATAAATTACTTACCACAGAGCACGAAGAGTGTAAAAAGCAAAAAGCCTGTGTGGGACATTGAGCGGCAGTTTCATTGGCGCAGATCACTTTAAGTAGCACTAGGACACCGGCGGCACGTCCTGGGGTAAGTACCCTGACCACGCGGCACTGGCACTGGCGTGAACCCGCACGAAGCGCACCGGTCAGTCGGCAGACAAGCGGCAATTGTAATGCAGTAGATCGCGTGGAGACCGCGACGCGCCAGCGCTGCTCCGGCTGACGAATCGAGGGCCAGGACTCCGCACCGCCACTCATTAACGGGCCCCGTTCCTTTCACCGACATGTGATCAACACGCCGTGTTTACTCTGAAAGGGTCGCCGCGCATTGTATGGCCACACGCTTCATCATTAATTCAAGCATTTTCCTCACCCCGGGGCACGCAATTAACATGTCTATCGATAGAGTAATTGTTGAACTCATCCGGAGTGCGAATACCGATGTGTCATGCACGACGCGATATATGGGTCAACGTTGCCTCTCAACTTCGATGAAACTTAACCTCCCTACACAGTAAATTAACATCGGAACCGGATGAGATTACACTGGACTCCTGGACATAACCTTTTACACAATTACCCAAACGCTATTTACACGAACAAAATCACCACTTCCTACAACTTTCCTCTATAATAACCAAATACATTACTAACATCATCATTTCTTTAATAATAATACCCCATTGGAAACTTAAATCTGCGACATAGCCTACTACGTCCAAGAACATGATCCAGACAACATTACTCAAAGATTTCCTTATCACGTGCTGAATTACAGAACTTTAATCAGTGTAACATTTATAGGTCATAAAAGTTTATTGTACAAAACAATTAATTAATTTTCAGGGTCGTTATTTTTAAGACAGTTTATATTACTTTAATTATTTTTTTAATAGTACACCCTGAAAGAAAAACAAACATTTTAGAAAAAGACCATCAGCCAGAAAAACCATTAACGTTGATTATTTGGCAAAATTTACATTGCCTAGTTTTTCGCGTTGATCCTTAAAATTAACTTACTTAATCTTCTTGAAGCTTACATTGATAAAACTGTTTAGAATTTCATTTTATATTTACTTCAATTTTACTTTATTTGAAAAACTTTGTTTCTTATTATGGACCCCATAGTACCTTCTCACATCATTTGTTTCGAATTAAAAATTAATACATATTGTACCCGGACGGCGGCCAATTAACAATTTTATGTTAATCTAAATGAACTTAATACTAAAAACTAATATATCAACCAACAGTGTCTCTCAGGTCGTAGCTAATTTGTTGGTCATTCTTCAATCTTAAGCTCACCGTGTTCTCTTGTCAGGCGTCTGAATTTCCTTTACTCTACTGACGATGTTCTAGTTACTTGAACTTGCTGGTCAAATCTGACCATTCGTTTTCTTAGGATGTCATTGATTCAGCACTCATTATTCAAATGGGTAGCTGTTGCTTTTGCTCCTGCTGCTTCCACAAAGGTTATACGTTCTCTGACTTTTGGTTGATTTTGGTTGGATGTTCTTTGTACTGAAGTAAATGGTGTCCACACACATGGGCCGATGTAGGCGACATAGTATAGGAGAATAATACACTTTCTTCAAATGTGATGTCTTTACATAGTTCATTTGCTTATCTAGCAAGGCCGTATATTTGCACACATATACGATTCAATGACAATGCAACGTCAGCGCGATTGCCAATGACCTGCGAATAGCTCGAAGTAAACGCTTCATCGTCGTACCAATCGAACTCTCCAATCGAACGCTAATCTGTATTATAATCAAACTTCAATGAAATTCTAATCAAACCACTTTCGTCCCTTTGCACCTCTTTAATTCCATTTAGAGACTTAATTGTAATGCTGATGTAAAGATGATGCATTGTATCACATATGCTATATGGTCTTGTTTAGTTGTACATAGTTTTGCATTGGCCATATGTGATAATATGACATACATATGGTGAATTAGTTACGTACCCTAGTTTACAATATTGCGTCCCCTTATCGCAGTACAGTCTCGCACCGATTGATAATGCATTATAACTCATTCTAACGATGAAAAGATGATATCGTGAAACTCTTTTATTCGTATCTTTACGCCTTATGTCTCACACGGTGCCCATTTTAATTTTCGAAATATCAATTTGAATAAAGAAACGTGCATAAGGGTATAAAATCAATATTTCCGAACATTCACGAAACTTAGTACATAATCTACGTAATATTAACATAGATAGATGCAATGAGTTATGAAATCTTAAAATAACGTAGATTCTAATAAAAGGAAATCGAAATTAATAATCGCAGACCATATGATGTTCGATTCTATGATTGGAACAGAGATCGAACGTTGTTTCTCAAATAACGTTCACCCCGAATTTTCTAAAACATTCTCTTGTGTAACCAGATTTTCGTCCGCGATGCTTGCGACGAGATTGCGACAATGGCTAAATAAATGTGCGAACAGTAAATTGTTTCAACCAGAATTCAAGTTTTAGGCCAATGATACAATTCTCAAATTAAAATTAATTAATTTTTAACTAAATAGTAATATTAATTAATTTAATCGGATGATGTGAGTGAATGTTAAACGAACAATCAAAACTGACTAATTTGTTATTATAATAAAAAATATTGTCAAGGAGAGTCCGAGTGATTAATGTTACGTTGATAAGAAATCAAAAATGACATTAGTCGCATTTATAAGTTTATTTTAAAATGGTGTAAAAATAATTGTTGTAAGTTAGCGAGGACAGATTTACCTTAGTTTGTGTAAATCTTGAAAAACGGTGAGGGTAGAATTATTTAAGTTAGCACAAAATTTACTTCAATAATTTTTAGTTAGAAACTATATCCAATTTATGTAAACCAGTATATTTCATATTAACGAAGATTTCTTCGATAAATAACGTGTTGTACTTTTTTGATACAACTAATCAGGATTACTGAGAATGCAAATCTAATCAAAAAATACGACGTGCGTAATTTTTCTACAAACTAAATCCTCCATAGAATATTTTGATTGCGATGAGGTTTAAATTTGACCTTTGAAACAAATTGTTTGTTATTTCTCTCAATGTTGACATGACTTGACTTTTCAATTATAATTGGTACATAAATACACAAAGAGATGTCGATCCTATCGCCGGCCGCAAATCAACATGTGGGAACATGACAAGTTCAATTTAATTCCTGGTTCGAGTAAGTTGACCATGCAAATATTAAAATATTTGTTCCAAATTGTTTATAAATTTATAGTTACGGCTTACGGCGTGCAGCGTTTGTGCAGATTTAGAAAATTCACACAGGAAACACTATTTATAAGTCCATTTGTTATATATATATATAATAAATATAAATAAATGTAATAAAATAATTATTATAAGTTTGTTTAAAGCTTGAAAAATGCCGAGTAAATAAATATTAGTTAATATTAGTTTGCTAATTATTTTGTTGAAATCTTGAATTATTTATAAATTAGTTCGTGCAAACCATGAAAACGGCGAACAAATTATTTATGTTATTGTGTATAAATGATGAGGACACATTTATTTGTCGGTGACAGCGAGACTTGTAACTACTTCGCAGGCATCGGCACGAAAGACAGCTGTGTTGAAAATAAATGTCAGGTAATGACACCTGTTTCGTCCATCAGGACTCATCAGATTACTGACAATACATCCGCTGAAATCCACGTCAGGGAAACATGATTTACGAGAAAATTGTGTGTGTACTAATACCATATAGATGTAAATACCTTTACACTCCAGCTGTTCTGTGACAGAGGTCTAATTTGACAGACTAAGTCGATGCCGTAAAGACTTTAACTTTTTGGGATAGTTGTAATTTAAAATGTTGTGAATAGTCTTATTCTTATTTTGATGGAATACTGCACTACTCACTCTGTCCATCCGGTGTTTAAGTGCTACCACCGTTTTGATTTTGTGTTTCGTCCGGTGTTGTGAAAGAAAATTTAATACCGTTCCAACGATCGCGATCATCATCAGGAATTGTTTCAGCTCTGCTCCGCCAACGACAGCCGACTGATGCGACCCGATATAAATTAAGTCGCTTTATAAGAAACGACCGGTGGAGAAAGAGAAATGCATCGACCTTCAAAATGTGCGATATTGCAGCCGTTATCGTGAAACTTTAATTGAACAACTACGCGGAAAAAAACGAATGCGCGAACGTTAGTTGTATTTTCGATTGCAGATTGCCACAAAATGGTAATATTTTAAATCCTTCAAATCGTTCAACACATTTGATATTTTTCCGAATCCTTCATCTTCTGCATTAAATAATTTTTTAAATTATTATTATTTTCAGAAACGAATCAACTAGAACGTGCTAAAATTGAATTTTCTAAATTAATGTATACGGTGGTTGGTGTCCATCTTTAGTAGTTTTAGAGGCGTCCAAATCCGAACAATAAAAATATTACGTCCAACATATGTCGTCTCCGAATTTCTGTTAGACAATTCGATTCTCTACAATTTCGCCTATTTCATGCTTTCGATATGTAGAGAGGTTTGGGTAGCGTTTTGAATAATGTGGGGCAGCGCGTTTATTTTTCAACCAACTTTAAAATCTATAGACAGAGTAAATACAAATATTAATATAAATAATTGTACATTTATAATTGCTGTTAAATTGCATTTTTTAATGTTTTAAAATTAACGTTAATTTTTTTCAACAGCGATGAATTGATGACACCGCCCTTCCCTTGCATTATTTTACAAACAATTGTGAGAAATCACCGTTTGTTTTATTATTATTTATTTATGGGGGGGGGGGGGGGGGTGTCTCGACTTTGGTGTCACAACGCTGGAGGTGTGAGTCCTACATGTACTAAATATAAAACTAAAAATGTTCTAAAAATACATTTGTTGTTTCCGTCGCATAATTTGAAACTTTATTTAGCAAATAAAATTCGAAATTTCGTTGTTTTTACATTCGTTGACACTGGGGACATAAAATATTACAAATTGCAAAATTACTTTGTGTAAATGTTTAAACAATGCACACTTTTCTAATTAATCTTGGAAATATTTTTTCAACTAGTTATTAGTACACTTTGCTAAGATTTATTTTTAATTATGTGCGTTATCAGTTAGTATAAATGTTTTTCATTATTTTTCGTTTATGCTTAAATTCTTACCAACTTCATTCGTGGCTATTGTTTTTATTTTATTGTTTATCTAGTAGGAAATTGAAGAAATACAAGGAATTTCGTCGACTATGATTTGAGTCACTCAATAGTTAGATAACTGAAAATAATTAGCGTAAGAAATTGCAAAATCCGTTCTTTTAAATTTAAGTGTGAACCAATTGTGACCTACCTTAAAGAAAAGTAATGTGACTGACAGTCGAAACATGAAGCAGGTATTTTTATTGCTTTTCTTGGAACCAGTCCTTAAAATCAAACGACTGGCGAGGTCAAAAATCGTTTAATTCTTCTGTGTGAACCGAAAAATTTGCATTGAGTAACTATTTACTATTCAACTGGAACCATATATAATATCTACAATATCTTGTACGAGGCTAGTTACGAAATCTGGTTTAACAATATATAACGAATATTTGCGATGAGTCACAGGCTTTGTAGATAAGATAAATTTTAGAAGGTATTAACAATCAAACATGAGTTGTTTGATTAGTTATAGTTGTATGAAATATTTTTAGAAACTTGCAGGTAGTAAAAGTAAATTTCAATTGCATTTCAAAGTGAATTTACTTCGTTCTAAATTCAACTTGTAAGCGAGATAATCCATTCTGCAGCTAATCTATATTTCCAACACAACCCAACCAAATATTACCTAATCCGACATCAGCGAAGTTCACAATAGAAACATAAAGGCAACTCAACTAAAATTTTACAAAATTTACTAAAGCACAAAATTTTTGAAAATCATCAATTTGATAAAAATGTGCCAAAATGTCAATATTGTAAAAGTAGAAAGGAGCAAAAATACTAAAATTGTTAAATATTGTCAAAATATACAACAATTACCAAAAACAATGAAAAAAATGGAAATGGACGACGAAATAATGAGATAAATAAAATAATATTTTAAGAGAATTCATAAAGTGGTGCGACTGGTGTTCTTCTCTCTGACCGTAGTGTCCAAAACGTTTAATTTGTTATTATGCTCCAATTCACAAGTGAATTTTACTTGATGATGACAACAGTTAAAATAATTTAATATGGTTTTGGTGTATTCTTGTGGGATAAAAGTGAAAATGTTATCAACATAAATATACAGGAAGGGAACCACAGAAGGTAAAGACGCAACTACAACTGTTTTCTTTACCATAATCCCAAATTCCTTCACCCATGATTTCCTCTTTTTTCTACGATTCTATCCTTTGTGATCGGTCTGTAGAAAGACCACCTTTTTTGTTTTAATTATGACTGTTTTTAAATTTTAATTCAAACTACTTCAAATTAATTCAAATCTAGGAGTTTATAACTCCCCCTCGTAATGTGTTCAATGCTGGTGGATTTTCATTACTTTAAGTTTCGCAGGTAGTCATTAAGGATCATTTTCGCCTTTTTAACAGTGGTACTTGGTTCTTTGTGCGCATAAAATTCTAACATGTTTTCTTTAAATGCGTTGCAAACTTTAGACGCAATTCATTCTGTACGTGATTAGTTAAATTTAAATTAGTTTTATCCTGTATTATCCTTGTAAATGTAATTAGTATGAGTGTTTTATTCATCAGTTTTCATCTCACACATCTAATAATTCATGTAAGTAGTATTTTTGTGAATTATTTAAAAAAAAAATTCATAGTATTGTAAACCTTTTAGACTTTGAAAATGCTTGAAAATTATATACCAATAGATATTAATTATTGATTATTGATGACAGTAATATGTCTATCTAGAACTATAAGCGTTAAAATATAATAATTTGAGACTGTTGGAGAATGTACTTTATAAATATAACATTTACATATAATTTGGGGTGCAATAAGTTAGCTGCGGATATTACCTTTTGAATGTAATAACAATTTTTAAATATTTAATTACTATTACTTATTATGTTCAATATTTAGTATTTAAACATTGAGTCGGGTAAATTAAATTATCAAGGACTAGTTTTTGTTTTGAAGTTTAGTGATCAGTTAAACGACTAATTGTACTTTAACTACTAATCAACATAAACCGGCTACACGCGGTTAACTAATTGGCGTTAACCGAGTAATCGATGTATCGCCACAAGCTTCATCATTAATTCAAGCATTTTCGTTACCAGAGTTGCACGTTTAACAAATCCATAAACAAGCGATTGTTGAACAACTGTTCCGTGGTATGAACACCGATGTGATGCACTACACCCTATACAAATCAAATTCAGCCAACTTCCAGCGTAACGAATTAACACATGAACGTAACAAGCTTATCCTACTAACACCTATTTGAAGTATACCAGACACAACTAACGTAAACTTTACAATATTTGAAGAATAAGATATTGAAAAGTCGCGTAACATTAGATATAATTTTCCTATCGCCAAAGTACGTATGCATGTATTTAATACCAGTAACAAGTAATTCATTTAGCAACATTCAGTTGTTTAGCTTTAAACGACTAATTTGGTAAACCAAGCAAATAAACTTTAAAATATGAATTCACTAATTAAAGGGGGTATCAAATAATATCCTAATAAATTATTTGCGCGAGACAGTAACTAAAATACTGCCGAGCAAGACAACCTATATCACATAGAGAAAACTAGCGACTGACACAAGGAAATCAAGCAATGCTCCGCCTTGTTTGCCTTTGCGAGAACTTCAGTCACGCTATGTAATGCCGGGTGTACCGAAATCGAAGATAAATGGATCAGATTATGACATAACGAGCGGCATTGCAGGAAGATGCGGCAACAGCGAAAGAGAGTCGACTGCAACTGGCACTCTGGAATACCCCAGGCGACAACAACCCACTAGAAACCACGAATACATATCATACATGCACTTTAAGGAATTTGTAATACAATTACGGCGTAATATTTTAAGTCGTATATGTTCATCCATTTGAGACTATTTTAAACATTTTTGTTGAATTGCAGTTTTTAGGATTAGAAATCAAAATAATATCGTATTATTATTATATATTTAAAATATTGGCCAGGCAGCGTGTGATTAAAAAATTAGTCAACTTAAAAAAACTGTGCTGATACCATTATAACACTAAAAGTTTTTTGATCCCCATAATCGAACATTTAAAGTTTAAGTAACTGGAAAGTTTTAGTATTGTTTGTCAAGCTTGTTTATAGCAATACATAACTTAGGTACGTTGTCGTCGAGAAGTATAAAATGGGACGAGAGTAAGATACGCCATAGGTTTTGGGGGAGCTCAGGGTAATCACAGAGAAGATTTACATGAAAATTTGCGTCACGTACGATTCTTTATCATTCTAAACGAAACACTCCGTTATCGACCTGGTGTATTCCTACCGTGTTTGGCAGAAATACGATGCGTCACTCACACACTGGATGGAGATATCACGAATACGGGCTATGCGCCCGCGGATATATACTATCAAATTTCGATTAGTGATAACGGTGCACATGTTGGCCACAAACCCCAAACACCGACATTGCTGGCGACCCCCGCTTAACCACAGCAAGGTTCGCTTTTCTGTAATCCCAGGCTAATCAATGAATATGTATATTTTCCAGAACGTCGGCTAGATCGAGATATAATAACTATTTGCATTTCTGCAAGGTATTAATTTACAACGGTTTACTTACGGCATTAAGTAAGAATTATTTACCAATAACTTTTCTACCGCGAATCAATGTTAACAATCATAACATCGCAAAACTGAAATTCTATATAACGAATTCATTACAACCAGAAATATATCGCGCTGCATTCTCAGCGGAAATTTCAATTCATTTCTCAACTCCTAATGACTTACAAAACATGCAAAACAGTTAAGTCGATTTCCCTACAGGCAAACAATGTGATTTTAACATCTGAAAACTTTATAAGTAAACGAGTAATATTTTAAGTTTATTAAGTTTAACTTTATGCATATACATACACACACAAATATCAAATAAATATATATACTTGTGTGTAGAGTTAGTTTAAAAAATACTGCCAATTTAATTGTATAATCAGTTTCAACTGTAGTTGAATTCTGAATATCAAACACGACACATCGAACTATATTCGGTCATTGATGAAGACACAATCGATGTCGAAACGTCAATAAATCGTCTAACAACTCACAGACTATTTCTCGACATGCCAATAAACCCAATAAAACCCAAAACACTGATATATATATATATATATATATATATATATATATATATATAATGAAAAAAGGTTTTTTTTGCGGGAACAAAAATATATGAAGGGAAGATTCTTGGGCATACACCCGCATGGAAACACGCAACCGCCGACACGTGTTTCTGACTCATTAGTCGTCATCAGGACGGTATAGGCCAAATTAAAAGGTGTCCACCTTTTAATTTGGCTATACCGTCAGATTGGCGATTACCAAGAACCTTAGTTGTTGAAATACCTTTACATGTAGTGGCCGTCAAAACCATTGAAGTGTAAGATTAGACCATCTTTCGTGTAAATTTTACATTTTGCTGTCAGATTTGACAAGATACATTTTTAATTTGAATTGTTTTTGAACTTAATTGCAGCAATCATTTTATATGTTGACACTGGACGTTTGACAGTCGTGTCTTGTTTAGTCTCCGCAAGGTGTTAGACAAGGTATCGTCTCGTCAGTGTTCTGTTGTCAGTCGTTCGTTAGGAGTGATTGGCTCGCGCCAAGAAGTTTTGATGGCCACTACATGTAAAGGTATTTCAACAACTAAGGTTCTTGGTAATCGCTACTGACGAAGGGTAATAACCCAGAAACAATATTGTCTAGCGATCCACCAGTTAGTCTTCATGGACCTGTATTAATTAATGTTCACTACACCATTGAGGTGTAAGATTAGACCATCTTTCGTGTAAATTTTACATTTTGCTGTCAGAATTGACAAGATACATTTTTAATATATATATATATATATATATAATATATATATATATATATATACTGAGTGACATATAAACTGCACCACCTAGAAGGGGTGGGAATTTTTGGACCAAATTTGGCAGAAACATTGGACTAGTCTAAGGTAACAATTGATTAAAATTTGATAAAGAAAACACTTCATCTTTTTGATTTTTCTTTAATAATGTGTTGGTCCGCCCCTATTTCTGATACACTCATTGACCCGCCTTGGCATTGATTCCAGCAGGTGATCAATGTCTTCTTGGGGAATGGCATCACAAGCAGCCTGTACTTCATGCCGTAGAGCTTCTATTGTCAACGGTGGGTTCGGTAGATTTCTCAATCTTCTACCCATAATGTCCCACACGTGCTCACTGGGCGACAAATCGGGAGATCTTGACGGCCAAGGCAAAAGATTAACATTGGCCTCTTCAAAGAAGTCAAGAGAAACCCTCGTGCATTATCATGCTGGAAAAGTGGGTCTTCCAGCCCTCGAAGATATGGAAGAACATGTGGTTCTACCACTTCGTCAATGTAGCGTCGGGCGGTCATACTGCCCCGAATGAAGAGCAAGGGTGACCTACTGCCGTAAGCAATAGCACCCCACATCGTCAACCCCACAGTTCGGTGAACATGCCTCGCAATCGAAAAATCAGGATTGCGCCTTTCTCCATGGCTTCGTCTAACAGTCATCCAACCATCATGCATTCCTAAACAAAATCGCGATTCGTCACTAAAGATAACTCGATGCCACTCCAAGTTTCATTGAAGTCTTTCCGTGCACCAGGCCAAACGTTCCTGGCGATGTTGAGCAGTGAGGGGTAGCACAAGATGTGGGCGGTAAGACAGCAAGCCAAAGGTTCTTATTCGACGATAAACTATTCGCAAGCCTATCGGGCGACCTTGTGCACCTAACCATTGATCAGCTATTGATCTAGTTGTAGAGAATCGGTCTCTCAAGGCCATTAGTCTTAAGCGGCGATCTTGACGTTCATTGGTTCGTCTTTGAGCTCCAGTGCCTCTTCTCCGACGTTCAACCCCATGTTCAGACCACGCTTGATAAACACGCATTATTGTTGAGTGGTGCCGTCCCAAACGGTTGCCGATTTCTCTAAACGAAAAACCTGCTTCTCGTAAACCAACAATCCGCCCTCGGTCAAAGTCACTCAACTGCTGGTAAACTTGAGGTCTCCTTCCTCTAGGCATCATTAAACACTTGAAACACTTTAAACTAAAGAACGGGATCCGAAAAAATGGAACAAATTCAAAAAATGACACAAACGTCAAAAATCCCATGACTACTTGATGATTGGGTTTCAAATTTTAATCAACTATTTCCCTGGACTAGTCCACTATTCCTGCCAAATTTGGTCCAAAAATTCCCACCCCTTCTAGGTGGTGCAGTGTATATGTCACTGAGTATATATATACAATCTTTTATTTGTCAAATGGACAACGAGTTCTCTCTGCCCAACAAGAGTTTCTAGTTCAGTTGTAAACTTTATGAAAAAGAATTAGGCAGTAGTTTGACTATTCAACAATGGAGTTTGCCATACTTTGCCAATATCATGTTTGCGATACTCAGGTTGGTCTTCGCGGTCGTAATGATGTACAAGAACAGACTCAAATTTAATCCAGAGAGTATCGTCCACATCGTCTGAGTCTTTCCATATAGGTCAGACGACAATCTTATATTTCTCAAATGGTCAACCTTTTTCAAATCGAGTTCTTTCTTCACGACAAGAGTTTCTAGTTCAGATGCAGATTTTATAAAAAAGAATTGGGTAGTAGTTTGACGATTGAACAATGCGGTTTGCCATATTTGGCAAAGTCACATTAGCGATCCTAAGGTTGGTGTTCTCGGTGGTAATTTTATTCATAGAGGAACAGACGACAATCTTTTATTTGTCAAATGGGCAACGACCTTTTTCTCCACGACAAGAGTTTCTAGTTCAGTTACATATTGTACGAAAAAGAATTGGGCAGTAGTTTGAAAATTTCACAATGGGGTTTGCCATATTTTGGCAAATTCATATGTGGTATCCTTAGGTTGGTCTTCACTGTAGTAATGATATAAAAGAATAGAATCAAGTTTATTCTAGAGATTATTGCTCACATAGTCTATGTGTTTTTCCATAGAGAGTAATAGAGTAATGATATAAAAGAATAGAATCAAGTTTATTCTAGAGATTATTGCTCACATAGTATATGTGTTTTTCCATAGAGAGACAGACAACAATCTATTATTTCCCAAATGGACGAGTTTTTTCTCCACGTCAAGATTTTCTAGTTCAGTTGCACATTTTATGAAAAACAATTGTTTGACGATTTAACACTGGAGTTTTGGAAAAATCATTTGTCATGTTTTGGCAAATTCACATTAGCAATCATAAGGTTGGTATTCTCGGTAGCAACGTCCAGAGAATACATCTATGATTTTTTTCCATAGAGGAACAGATGACAATCTTTTAATTGTCAAATGGGCAACGAGCTTTTTCTCCACGACAAGAGTTTCTAGTTCAGATGCATATTGTATGAAAAAGAATTTGAAGTAGTTTGAAGATTCCACAATGGAGTTTGTCATGTTTGGCATCCTTAGGTTGGTGTTCACTGTAGTAATGATGTAAAAGAACAGAGTCAAGTTTATTCCACATGAGTTTTTTTCCATAGAGAGACAGGCAGCAATGTTTTATTTCCCTACTGGACAACGAGTTTAATTTGACGATTCAACAATGGAGTTTGCTTTATTTTATTTCCTTACTACTTTGGTCATTATTCACAAATTTTATCGCACCTTGCAACTTTTTTATCGTTTTCTCTTTAATCGTACTCTTAATTTATTAAATTCATTAGACGCAATCGTTTTCTTCGACCTCACATCTCCACCATGTCATATCCCACTTTCCCTTTACTTGTTCAAAAATTGATGACGTTATATTAGCCATCAACTTCGTCGAATTTTTAATGATAGAAAAACCAAAAGATTAACAGGCAATGATGTGAGGAAACGAAGTTAATAAAACTAGACCTTGTAAATTTGGAGAATATAAAAAAAGGTCAAAGAACTGTATATTGAAGAAGGAAAATTGCACAGAATTCATTTTTGATAAAAACCCAAAAAAACCCAAGGTATACTACAAAAATGCATAGGAAAACAGTTTTTCTTCTTTATCAAAAACTAACAGATTTTTGAACTAGTTGGTGAACGAGGTTCATGTTTTATTTGGTATTAATGTGTCTATTTCTCTTTCGGTAATTGTTTTTAATTTTGTTGTCTATTTCAGATGTTTTTGTGTAGAGTTTCGTGAGCAATTGCATTTTTCTTGTATTTAATATTTCTCATATATACTTTATATTTTTTATACATTTTTACCTATTTTGTTAATTGTTTTGTATTTATTTATGTATATGTGTTTAAACATTGCTTTTATTTGATCGTTTTCTTAATTTTAAACTCATCTGTTTTCTTTTAATTATTTATTACGTAGCTACGTATGAAACACACGGTTTTATTTAATTCACTTAACTAAAATATGCATCTATTTATTTTGCTTTCGTTCTACCACCACTTATATTTTCCTGAATAAATTAACAGTTTGAGCCACAAATTTGCGAGTTTCTAAGTCGAATACTCGTAACTGGAAACCTAAAATTACACTAAAACGATAACGACCGTTAGCCGTGAACAGCGAAGTATCCACCACATTTAAATTAATTATTATAGCGGGGCTAACTTCTAAAATTTCTAATTTATGAAAATGTAACATCAATATCCATCTATGTTTCCAATTATAAATAAAATATTACACATTTTAAAACAATGGCGTTAGTTAAATGAGAGCAACAAAGACGGTTGCTGTTTTATACCAAAATATAATTCATAATTCTCCGCTGTATCTTTATATATCCGACAGACATTCATAATTTAAATTTATGGTTAAGAGGTTCTCTGACACCTATATAACGTAACTTGTTTGACAGTAATTTCTTTTTATAAAAAGATAATTTATTGCACAATTTTACGGGAAATATTCAAATGTTTACTTTTAACTCCAGAAGAACGATATAAAAATATGGCGTCATTTTATAGCTGTCTTAAAATCCACAGTATTTTAACTTAAAATGTACATCCATTCAAATAAAATAAAAACACTACACATAACATAACGCAAACCTAATTTATTTTTCATATTTCATATACAGCCATTTTTTAAATGTACGTACAAAAAAACTGGTAATAGGTGATGCTAAGTAAACCTCATAGACGACAAGTTTTTCTAATAACAATCGATTCGTTTTTGAGATAAAAGTAATTGAAAATTTGGTTAAAATTTCCAGTCCGCTACTGAATTAGACCTGATTAAAAGCGTAATCTTGGTTGCTAGACATAGGCAACAAAAATTAATAATAAACTCGTTTTTTTTTTTAAACTGCCACGACAGTTTGAATTAACTGTCAAAACAATTTGAACTCTGAAATGGATGTCTTATGTATGGAAGGGTACTAGGAAACGCCCGTGAAGCACAACGACTATATCATGAAATGTTTCCCCAAGGAAGATTACCACACCACCGCACATTTAGTACCGTTGTTCAACATCTCCGGGAAAATGGAAAATTTACCCCTATAACGGTGGACCGTGGTCGTGAACGAACGGAGAGAGTTTTGGATGTTGTTCTCGATCTTGTTGAAGAGAATCCACGGATTAGTGTGACTGGCTTACCGTGTGGGAGTTTCGCCGTTCATTGTGTGGCGCACATTAAATGAATAAGGTCTTCATCCTTTCCATATACAAAAAGTCCAGGCATTGAAACCAGAAGATTTTCCCAGGAGGATCAGATTTTGTGAGTGGGTACTACGTAAACATGAACAAGAACCGCAGTTTGTTCAAAAAATTTTAAAGACAGGCGAGGTAACGTTTACCAAAGATGGTTTTTTCAATGCCCACAATACTCACATTTGGTCAGATGAAAACCCCCACGCAATCCATGAAAGTCATTTTCAGGACCGATTTAGTGCTAATGTCTGGGCAGGAATGGTCAGAAGTCATTTGATTGGGCTTAACTGCCGCCGCGTATTTAGAGTGCCTAAATTCCAATCTGAAAAACTTATGGGAAGGTGTCCCTTTAATTATTTGAAGAGACATGTGGTATCTTCATGATGGGGCCACGTCTCATTATGCTTTAGCAGGGTGGACATGGTTTGACAATAATTTCCCAGGGAGGTGGATAGGAAGGAATTGACCAGTTTCCACACCAAATCGCAAGATCTTAATTCCTGCGATTACTTTTGAACACATGAAACTGGTAGTTTGCGCAACTCCTATAAATACGGTCGACGAACTAAGAAATCGAATCGAAAATGTCGCTGAAGAAATTAGAAGAAATCCTGATATGATCAGAAGAAGTCAGCAATCGTTAATACGGCGTGCTGAGGCATGTAGAAGAAACGGTGGACGTCATTTTGAACAACTTTTGTAGTCTCCTTAAACACAAAATTTTTGTTTTCGTGTTTTACGGTTTATATTTATTATAATTATATTTGTATTTTTTATATACCCTCGTTTCTCTTCTTGCTTATAAATCTTCCTTCTTAAATCAATCGTTTTCATTTTACAATAAGTGATTTTGACGTGACAGAACTTGATTTGTCACTTATTTTTATGGTTGTTAAGAAACAAGAAAAACTGTTTAATTGCCGTACCTATTTGTTGTCAGTGGCGTGAAATGTGCAGGGCTAGAGGTAATTCATACCCTTCATTTTAGAGAATTAAAAAAGATCAGTTTGAAGAAACTTTCAGATAGCCCAGGATTTTTTTACACACATTTCAAAAACACCTATATATATTAAATTGGCGTGCAAATTTCTTTGTTTATTACGTGTCATTGAAACGATTTTATGTTGTTTCTGTAGTTCGTGTTATGTAGTACCGTCTTTTTCTGTTCTGCAGATGGATCTACGATTGCTTGTAGTTGACCTGTGTATTTAGAAGGAACCTGTCGTTTGTGTCTTATGCCCGGTTTCACAAACGCTAATCGGCCGTTAACAGCTTGTTAACGAATCGTCAAAAGTTTGACGATTCGATATCGAGTCTTTAATCAATCGTCAAATATTTGACGATTGATTACCTTGACGAACCGTTAAAAGAAAAATTACAATTGTTTTGGATTTCACAAGCAATAGCGAGTCGCAAAGGCTTGTTAACTAATTCACCATTTGACAATCGTTTGTGAAACCGGGCATAAGTGTTATACAGTGTAACTGCATCGCTTTCCTTATCAGGTGAGATCCCATTTTAAACGGATTTAATTTTTAATTTTCTCCAAAGATCTTGCCTACTTCATGTAATTTCAATTACGCGTATTTATGCGAGTTTATCTAATAAATTGTCTTGAAGTCCTCTTTTTCGTTACATTAGAAAAATATTACAAAAACATATTGAGTGTACCTTACGCTCTCATATAATTTGATGCACGAAAATATTAATAATAAAAAATGATGAAAGGAAATTTAATTTAGTAAAGTGCCTCCATATTTACTCCATAACTCAAGGTAAAAAGTACTAAGCTTGAACTATTAAAACATGTGTAGTAATTAGTGAAAAAACATGCATCAATAATAAATATCCAATAACATGCATCGCAGCGTTTCGTAGAATATGAACGGAAATATGAGCTTTAATTGACAATTTCAAATTGAAAAGTAATGTTGAACGTGAATGAGTTTTCTGGTGCAATCAATAAAAAAGACTCACTAATTACTAAAGTCCAGTTTAATTATGTTTTTGTAGGACGTAACAGTGCGTGTTAATATGGGAAATTATACATTAATTTTATGCATTTATAAGCTTGTTTCGAACTAACTAAATTTAATATTTAAATACACTGCCTTTCAAATAAAACCACCCCGAACCACTGAGCGTAGAATGATGAAACTTGGTGAAAATATCTAGTGTACGTACATTTTTAAGAAAAACTGATAACATTTAATGATTAAAAAGTTAATAATGAGTTACATCCCCACGTACTCTTATGCACTCAGCAACCCTTCTGGGTTGGGCATACTGGAAATTAGATTATTGATATCCTCTTGAGGCACCTCATCCCAGGCTATCTGTAACTGTTGACGCAACTCCTCTAAGGTATTGGGAGGATGGGGTAAACGCCGCAATCTTCTTTCCATCATATACCACACATGTTCAATCGGGGATAAGTCTGGTGATTTTGGAGCCTAGGGCAACATATTGATGTTGTTTTCTTCTAGAAAGGCTGACGTTACATGTTACATCAGTATGAGGCCGCGCATTATCTTGCTGGAAGGTTTTGTAGTAATGGGAGAACAACTGGTTCCAACACTGAATCAATGTAACGTCTGGCGTTTAGTGTGGCCGGAATAAATACCAAATGAGATCTTCTTCCATACCGCATTGGAGTTAAAGCCGTATGGCGACGTTGAACAAATTAGAAAAATTTGCCTCTGACCCCTAGGTCGCCTAATCCTCGAACGTCCGTCAGAGTGCCATAAGCAAAATCTAGATTCGTCGCTGAAGATGATCTCATTCCATTCAGGAACCAAATATTGTCTGTCCTGGCACCAGTGAAGGCTGATGGCTTTATGTTCTATTGTTAGAAGAAGACGAAAATAAAGACGATAACAACGTAGTCCAAACGTGCGTATTCGGCGGTAAATCGTGCTCATGAATACCATATGGCTAACTGCTCTTATCCAATTTATTCCAACGGCTCGTGATGGTTCCTCCGGGTCTCTAACTGCATTTCGCCGATCTTCACAGGCAACTGTTGCTAATGAGATAATTTCTGTCCGAAGTAACAGATTAGCTACGACATTGAAGCGGATGACATCCTGGGGATGAGGGCTGATACAATGTCTACAACATACAGCTTCAGACTGCCCTACAAAGTCATATTTCCCTCTCGTGACCAATGGGAGCGTAATCAAGTCGCCCTGTTACAGGCAGATTCGAGCTGGTTTACGGATGGCTCCAGAACAACTGAAGGAGCAGGAGCTGGAGTATTCTGCCGTAAACCAAGAACTGGATTAGAGTTCAGTCTTGGTAAGCATGCATCGATCCAACAGGCAGAAGTCTATGCCATTGAAATGTGCGCAAGAGAGCTATTAAAAAGCCCTCGGCAGAAAAATTTTCTGACAGCAGAACAGCACTGCAAGTCCTTGCCGACAATCAGTGTACACTGATGTCGGTCAGGGACTGCCGCGCAGTGCTCTCTCAAGTAGGGAGAGTCAACAAGGTTAGCCTGGTCTGGATACCCGGACACGCTGGAATAGAGGGAAACGAAGCCGCCGATTCCCTGGAAAAGAGCGGGGCTAACCGAAAATTTATTGGTCCAGAACCGGCTCTTGGGATTACAAGAGCCCTGGCCAGAAGCTCGAATAAGAGCTGGATGGAGCACAAGGTACTGAAAAACTGGCAGGAATGCCAGGGAATGAGACATTCCAAGTTAGTACTAAAGGGCCCATCTGCGGCACGAACCAGGCTACTGTTAGGTTTGGGCAGGAAAGATCTGCGAACTCTGACCGCCCTGGTTACTGGGCATAGCCGACTAAGGCATCACATGCATAAGCTGGGAGTGGCTGAGACCACTGAGTGCAGACTATGCTGTGAAACGGAAGAAACAACAGAGCACCTGATGTGTGCCTGCCCCGCCGGGGACAAAATCAGGTTCACAGTCTTTGGTAAGATAAAACTGGAGCTGGGAGAAAATGGGTATGGAGGGTGAACTATAATTAGTTGTGAGCCACAATAGACCCTTGCGGTCGCAGTGGAGGGGCGACAATCGCCCCACTCAATTATAACTAACTAACTAACAGATTAGCTTCAAAACTTAATCATTTGTTTTTCTACGTACGCTAGATATGTTCACCAAGTTTCGTCATTTAACATTCAGTGGTTCGGGGTGGTATATTTTATTTTAATGGCAGTGTAAATCGTATCCAACAAACTTCTTGTTTTGCGCATATTTGTTTGTATTTCGATTTATCTTAATATTTTTTAGCAGACGAGGTTGATTGATACTTTGAAGTTTCCAACAATTGAACGATAATAAAAGATAACAATAAACGAACCGAAAGAAAGTAAAATAAAAAAAATTAAAGGTCACCTTAACACATTAAAAATTTATTGTAACACATTTCATTTTTATTAGATCATCTATTTTCTTTTCTCTTCCTTTTTCAACAAGTACGTAAATTGGTGCCTCGGAAAGAGGAAGAAAGTAAACGTGGCAGGACAGGAGACTAAATCTAAACCGTACTTTAATGGCGATTAATTAATTAGATTGCTTGATTTTCGTCATTTTTTTCTATTTATGTTTTAATTAACTTTTGGTTGGTAATTTCCCTCAATATTTACTTTAATTGAACTTTGTTAGAGTGCTCGACTAATGTCCTTTACTAAGACACCGATCGATATCCATTAGAACTAATACGTTGATGCATAAGTTCGTAAGGTTTTTGTAACCAGTGCAGGAGTGGCTTGGAAAGATATTTATCTGATAATATTTCAATGTCAATGTCACACATTTGTTTTATCAAGCATCTCTTGATTTTTTCAATTTGTAATAAATCAGACATTAGACATAACTTTTTGATCGAGTTTAATCGAGGAGTTAAGGCGTCAACGATCACTAAAACCATTTGTACAATCGAGAACAATTTTTTATGTTTAAGAAAAATCTTCAACAACATTAGCTGTACATTTTTCTCTTTCTATACACAAAACGACACCAAATCTGCGAATTTTGGAAAACATTACCCATGATCATTTTGAACCAATTTTGCTTTTATTAATACCACGGAATTGTTTATCTCTTTAAACAAAAGTCTAAACAGTTGACCCAACTTCACAGACCAGAATATTTTACCCAGTACACATTTTTTATTAGAAAGTACGAATCCATATTTAGCGTGGCACACAAAACAGTTTATATGTAGTTTTTAATTCAATTAAAAAAATAATAAACAATGAACGAAACAACGAATGAAATATTCGACTCACCTGATAAACTTTTAATAGTATAATGGTTTTGCAAATTGCCTATATTTATCTTCGTTTCACTAAATTAATATAACACAATTTATGCATACATTAACATAATTAAAATTTAATTATTTCATCAGTATTATGCGTATAAATCAATTTGCAATATTAACTGAAATTTATCGAATAATTTATAACCTTAACGATTCAATCGACAAAAATCATTAATAACAGCCGCCTGTATTTCGGTGTGGGAATCAGAATTTTAACGAATAATCAAGTTTAATAATTTAAAATTGTGTACCAGATAATAATCCCTGAAAGGACGTCGTATTTAATGAAACCAGAATATATGTTCATCGATTAAAAATGATTTCCCCTGTGAAGGATTGAACATTAAAATTTATGATCACATGTTCGTATAACTTTGCAAAAATAAATCATAATGGTGATGAAGTATTTGTAAATGTCCGTGTTACGCTATATATTCTATTAATTAAAGAAACCACGGATACAACAAAATTTATGATGTACGGCAGTCATTACGAAATAATTTACAACTAACAAGAATGAATTTTTGTATATATTGCGGATGGTAAGTGCAAATGCAAAGCAATTTGTAAACGCCACTTAGTTTAAATTTATTGCAAATCTGTTTAAAGTTATTATTTCGTTAGGAGTTATACACGTTGTAATACGTCAATATATAATTGGACAAAAACATGAAACTTTGTAAAAGCATTCTGGTGGATAAAGTGGTAAACGAAGGTATCATCGATTCTTCTGCAAGAATTGGTACGGTGTTTTTAGTCCAGAAAGGCACTAGGGATCATTGGCGTGTGAGATCTAACCCTCATATGCTAATTGACAAATCGATCACTGCTCGAAGCTACACTGATAATTGATACCATAACCGACATGATGAAAGCAAAATTTACGACGCCACAATATTTAAGATAGCATCTCGTTAATTCTAAATTACAACCATACTGAACAGTTTAACATACGCCTGCTGTGTTTCCACTATTACAACAAATTAATTGCTCTAAGTTATATAATCTTAAACCACAAAAACAATGTTATGTTAATAAATCTCCCAGTCGCATATATTTAACTTAATGTACGATTAAACAACCCACACAATCCACGTTAATTATTTAATCTACAAATTCTACAAATGAAACTTTTTAATCATTCTTACGTTGTACAATAAAATGTTGCTTGTCCTCTAACTCCATATCATATATAACATAAGAAACTCCCCACGTATTTAAGTCCGATTGTTATTCGAATTAATCAACAACTAAACACAATTTCAATATTCTTTTAAGATATTAAGATTACACACGAAACAATTAAAAACAAATAAACTCGTACTAAAAATTTAACTCGTATGTAAATTTATAAATTACAGAACAAATGCAAAAATAAATGACATTATATGTGAGGCTTATAAAACATATTTATATTGACGACGTAAATGTTAATCTAGAGAGCGATTTCAAATGTTTACAGACTTGTAACATACGACAACACGGCAACTAAAAGGTCGTTTAAAGCTTGAAGCACTGTACATCTGGCAAGAATGCACCTTTGATCACGTTTAAGTTTCGTTTTATATGGCTGTGTAAAAGCAAGACATTTTTCATCTTAAGTAATCTATATGAGCATCTTACAACATATACGAAGTATATATATTTCATTTTTTCACGCGATACATATTTTAATTGGTTTGCATTTTCGATTTAAAAAGACCAGTAATTTACATTTTTAAAGACGACGTAATACCGGAAAATGTTTCCCTCATCCTGAAATATCCATCACGCTTTAGAAACAAACGATAATGATATTCGCACTAGATTTTTCCATTGCGTTTCAACAATACAATATTCTGATTATGTTTGTGTATTTTACTGCTAATAAATTTTATTTTTTTTTGCTAACTTAGAATATTTAAATAAACAGAATAAGAAATTAAAATAAAGAAGCTTAATTGAATTAGAAACTGACTAACGTGAAAAGAACAAGCATGTAAAAGCTTTCCAATGACGTCACCCAAAGAATATGCAATTTTGCAATAAATTACGATTTATCGGATTTGACAGAAAACGGGTTTTGGGAAAAATTATACTAAATAATTTAGATTAAGAACAGAGATAAAACAATGTATAAACACTAGATTCTTTGAAAGATATAAAACTTACATTATAAAAATACGCAAATAACAAAATAAAGGGCGAACTAAGGGAAGTAAAATTAAAGTGGAATGGTTGGAGAAGGGGAAAAAGAAGACTAATATAATCGTCTCAGGCCTAAAAATGGATGCAAAGGATATGAAAGATATGACAGAATTTATAGAAACACCTCTGTGGAGTGAAAATCAAGAAACTGACAGAAAAGACAATAATGAGAAACAAGGACAAACTAAGGTACCTAAAAGATGAAAAAGTATAAATAAATAATGATTTGGCCATAAAAGAGAGAGGAAACCAAAAGCAAATAAGAAAAAGAGCGAAGGTAGGAAAATTACAAACAGGATACAACAATATTATGATAGGCAACGAAGAATGGAGGTGGAATGTTATCACGAAATCACTAGAAATAGGAAATCTAAAAAACGGAAAGGAACCATAAACAGGGAATACATGAAGACGGACCAGGGGAGTGACAAACACATGAATTTAAACAGTACCAAAACAAAAACAAAAAACCAACTGCAAGTATAACATTAGAATAGGGACATGGCACGTGAAGAGTACTTTTGACTAAGGAGCCTTGAGAAACTTATTGAACAAATGAGGAAATAGACATAATAGCCCTACAGGAAATGAAACAGGAAGATAACACCAAAAGGCAAATAGACCACCACACGTTCATCAACAGTAAAATGGACAATAGAAGATTAGGAGTTGGATTTATAGTAAATAACAAATGTAAGCAAGCTCCCGGGAATTTGGAGCGCTATCAGACCAGATATGCGAGATGAGAATCAAAGGAAATAATACTGGGAAAGAAAAAAAGTAGGAAAAGGAAATCATGGTTCGATGATAAGTGCTTAAAAGCATGAAGGGACAGAAACATGACAAGGAACCATCTTTTAAGCAGACAAACTAAAGCAGATTACGAACACATAAAATAAAGCGTTAACAAATTTTTATCAAGAAACCAAAATAATTAAACATCAAGATAGCTATAGAACCCCATAACTAAAAACCAGAGAGGATCGTCTAGTAGGAGACAAAATAGAGAAGGTACATGATTGCAACGTATTTCGAAAGATTGCTAAACACCGGAGGCAGAACAAATGGAGAAGGAGGTTACGAGGCGCACGAAGAAGGGGTACTGGACGAGGAAGAAATATTAGAAACACCGGAAGAGGAACAAATAAAAGGCTACATAAAACAGCTGAAGGGTCCATCATTTTATTCCAAACTAATAAATATATCCGAGAAATATTTTATTATTTCAATTTATTTTCATGTCCAATTCGTGGTAAAATATATGTAATTAAATCACACATTTATTTAGTGAAAAATTACATTTTCGTTAAATACAACGTTGTAAACTTTCTTTAAAACATTTGTGCTTGTAAGAAAATATATTGTAACGTAAACTAATAATTCTTCGAAGGTGGCTATTAAGAAGGATTTATGCCAATAATACAAAAAATATTACTGGGGAAGTAGATAACTACCCGACGCAAGTACTTAATAATCTCCAGAGATGCGAAAATATAAATTAACGAATAGCATATATTATCAAGTCTATATTTGACAACGACTGCAGCGATATTATAAAATCAATGTTATTACATTGATATGGCAACGCAAATTAAAACACATTTACATTTTTCGTATATATTTCGTATATGTATGTATATATATATATATATATATATATATATATATATATATATACTGGGTGTTTTTGAAATGTACGCAAAAAACGGTAATAGGTGATGTAAAGTAAATCTCATAGATAACAAGTTTATCTAATAAAACTCGTTTCGTTTTTGAGATAAAAATAATCGAAAATTTTGTTAAAATTTCCAGTCCGTGAAGCACAGCGATTTTATCGTGAAATGTTCCCCAACGAAGATTGCCAGACTACGGCACATTTACTACTCTTGTTCAACGTCTGCGAGAAAATGGAAAATTTACCCCAATAACGAACGAACGGAGAGTTTTGGATGTTGAGCCTGTCATTCTCGATCTTATTGAGGAGTGTCCAAGGACTAGTATAAGGAGACTGGCTTACCGTGTGGGAGTTTCGCCGTTCATTGTGTGGCGCACATTAAATGAACAAGGTCTTCATCCTTTCCATATAAAGTCCAGGCATTGAAACCAGAAGAATTTCCTAGGAAGACCAGATTTTGTGAGAGGGTTTGTTCAAAAAAATTTACCGACAGACGAGGCAACGTTTACCAAAGATGGTAGTTTCAATTCCCACAATACTCACATTTGGTCAGATGAAAACCCCCAAGCAATTCACGAAAGTCATTTTCAGGACCGATTTAGTGTTAATGTTTGGGGAGGAATGATTGGAAATCATTTAACTATTTTTTCGTTTCAACTCAAACTAAGTTTACTGTTAGGGCAGAATAAAATAACGTCTGTACATAATTTCTTACTTTATGCCAAGAAATTCTTATTTGTTTAAAGTTAATAAATGGCTTTGTCGATTTGTCCGATATTTACCAGGTGAATGATAAATAATCACCGTTTTATAACTTCGGTATTACATGCTATACGCTAAGTATATTAAATGAATTCTTATGTAAACAGAATTGCCAAAAAAATAATAGAAATGGGCTGTTTCCGCACTTGAACTAGGTCCAAATGTGAAATAAGTATGACATACAAATCGGGCTTCATTGGGATGATGGTCTAATACAGGCTATGCTAGAAGCGTAGGTGGATCCAACTGAAGGGTAAAAGAAAAAAATGTGGGAGATTTGGAAAGATATATCCATCACTTTTATTAAAATTAATAAAATTGAAAACCAAATCGTTTGAATTGTATATTATTTGCTTACTATTTTACAACTTTATTAGCTTACAAATTACCACAGCAATTAGTCAAACGTTTCGAAAAGTTCGTTAGTACTGGAAAAAATGTACCAAATTACCATCAAGCATAGATCTACAAGTAGGGGGTAACTTGATTTTGTTTGTAATATGCTAATATCCAAGCATTCATTGCTAATTTTCGAATTAGCTTCTAGGCCATTAATTGATTGGGTTGGGCTAGGTTAGGCTAGGTTGGGTTGGGTTATATTGGGTTGTGCTTCTTCTTGAACATCCATAAAAAAGGCGAAATGCAGTAAACTTACTTACGTTACAGAATTTAGTAAATTTATTAATTGGGTTGGGTTCAGTTGGGTTGGGTTTGGTTGGGCTAGATTGGATTGGGTTGTGCTTCTTCTTGAACATCCATAAAAAAGTGAAATGCAGTAAAATTCCTTACATAATGTAGTAAATATTATAATTTTTTCACTTTTGGCAAATAAGAAAGTTTTAGTATTTCGCATGTTGGACAATTCATTAATTATTTACGTTAGAATATTCTCATATTTTTGGAAAATTTGACAATTTTCACAGTTTTGATATTAGAAAATTTTGCCAGATTCTCAAAATGTAGACATTTTTGGTCTTCTTGCTTTGTCACATTCGCAAAATTTTGAAAATTATAATATAATTGATTTGAATATTTTTTCATTTAACATTTTTGAATTTAATCATTTTGGGCAACTTTGAGACAAATATTGCAATTTTTGCATTTTAATTATTAGACAATGTATCTTGGAAAACGTCATTTTTATTTTATTTTAGTGTAACTTTTATAATGAACAATTTTACATTATGAACAACAGCTATTTTGCCTATAAGGATTCGTTTTTCACCAAAGATCTGTGTTCAATGGAACATCCTTGTTCTCCGGTTCTGGCATCGTTAGTATTGAACAAACTTTTGAGGTATGTAGTCGCATCTTTACCTTTTGTGGTTCCCTTCCTGTATATTTATGTTGATGACATTTTCACTGCTATCCCACAAGAATACACCAAAACCATATTAAATTATTTTAACTCTTTTCATCATCAATTACAATTCATATGAATTGGAACATAATAACAAATTAAACTTTTTGGATACTACGGTGATTAGAGATCAGTCGATTTCAACGATGTGGTACGCAAAAGAAACAAGTTCTGGGAAGGTATTAAATTTTCATTCACAACGCCCGATTAAACATAAAATTAACACGGTGGTAGCACTTAAATACCAGATGGATAGAGTGAGTAGTGCAGTATTCATCCATCAAAATAATAATAAGACTTCACAAAATTTTAAAATACAACGTTTATACAAAGTTTATTAATAACATTATATAACCATATACAAGAATACGAACATTAATAATCAAAAATCAAATTAAAAAATTTACTCTTTACTCACCAATCGTTAATACGGCGTGCTGAGGCATGTATAAGAAACGGTGGACGTCATTTTGAACACTTTTGTAGTCTCCTTAAACACCAAATTTTTGGTTTGTTGTTTTACGGTTTATATTTATTATAACTAAATTTTTATTTTTCATACCCACGTTTCTCTTCTTACCTATAAAGCTTCCTTCAATTGTTTTCATTTTACAATAACTGATTTTGACGTAACAGAACTTGATTTGTCACTTATTTTTATGGTTTTTAGGACGCATTATATATATCACATCATATTTGTTATCAGTGGCGGGAAATGTGCACGAATACAGGTAATTTATCCCCCATCAATTAAAAAAGGTTAAATGGACTTTGAAGAATTTCCAGATAACCCAGGATTTTTTTGTACGTACATTTCAAAAATACCTGTATTAATAATTACGTTTTTTAAATTTAAAACTCGCGCATTAATGTTGCGTAGATATATTCATGTCAAATGCAATCGATTGATACTTGTACAAAAATTATTTATTTGATGTATTTCTAGTTTAAATAAAAATTTGGCATCGATGCATATCTGCAATATTCAAAATCATTTTCCTAATATAAAATACTTGAAACATTTCTTTCACAACCGCACAATGTAAGTGGAAAATAAAGTGTCAGGTGTAAGAATTCACTTCCATAATGGTTCCTGCGGCTTATCTCACATGTTCTTTATAATACTTCTATATTCGATGTCAACTTCCACTAACGACAGTAACGACGCCTGAAAGTTTCATATTAACTTCCACCGCGTACCATTAAATTTGAATTTCAACGAGAATTTCATGACCGTTCGGGTAAATAAAAAAAAATACTTCTGAAAATAATTAAACAGCTTGCCCGAGTTCACACGTGGAAATATCAGTGCGCAAATGTTCAGTTCCGCCGAGTTTTATCACGAAATATAGTTAAACAATTAAATGTGAACCGTCGTTGAGTGCAGAAATGCATAGGAATGAAATGGCAACGACGCAAACGCTTGAAATTATTTTGAATTAAATATTATAGCTTCGTGGAACAATGAAAAATAACTTTACTTCTGAACCAACAGATGCCATTTATAATATTACAATATTCAGCAGCGTTTCATTTTTAATTTTATGAGCAAGAGTGAACTAGACATCAAAATGATAAAGCAGTTGGATAAATATTTTATTTATCATATTTCATTTAACGAACTTTATTACATCAAACTTAGTAAGTTTGTGCATATCAATTCAATAAAAAAATATATAATATTGTGTAATATAGAACATCCAGTCAAGCCATTTATATATGGGAAAGAGTAAAATTTTGAATTTGATTTTTGATTATTAATGTTCGTATTCTTGTATATGGTTATATAATGTTATTAATACACTTTTTGGGATAATTGTTGTATTTTAAAATTTTGTGAAGTCTTATTATTATTTTGATGGATGAATACTGCACTACTCACTCTATCCATCCGGTGCTTAAGTGCTACCACCGTGTTAATTTTATGTTTAACCGGGCGTTGTGAATGAAAATTTAATACCCTCCCAGAAATCGACTGATCTCTAATCACCGTAGTATCCAAAAAGTTTAATTTGTTATTATGTTCCAATGCATATGAATTGTAATTGATGATGAAAAGAGTTAAAATAATTTAATATGGTTTTGGTGTATTATTGTGGGATAGCAGTGAAAATGTCACCAACATAAATATACAGGAAGGGAACCACAACAGGTAAAGACGCGACTACATACCTCAAAAGTTTGTTCAATACTAACGATGCCAGGACCGGAGAATGTTCCATTGAACACAGATCTTTGGTAAAAAACGAATCCTTATAGGCAAAATAGCTGTTGTTCATAATGTAAAATTGTTCATTATAAAAGTTACAATAAAATAAAATAAAAATGACATTTTCCAAGATACATTGTCTAATAATTAAAATGCAAAAATTGCAATATTTGTCTCAAAGTTGCCCAAAATGATTAAATTCAAAAATGTTAAATGAAAAAATATTCAAATCAATTATATTATAATTTTCAAAATTTTGCGAATATGACAAAGCAAGAAACGTGCATTTTGCTCATTTATTAAAAGTCCAAAAATGTCAACATTTTGAGAATCTGGCAAAATTTTCTAATATCAAAACTGTGAAAATTGTCAAATTTTCCAAAAATATGAGAATATTCTAACGTAAATAATTAATGAATTGTCCAACATGCGAAATACTAAAACTTTCTTATTTGCCAAAACTGCAAAAATTATAATATTTACTAAATTATGTAAGGAATTTTACTGCATTTCACCTTTTTATGGATATTCAAGAAGAAGCACAACCCAATCCAACCTAGCCCAACCAAACCCAACACAACTGAACCCAACCCAATTAATAAATTTCCTAAATTCTGTAACGTAAGTAAGTTTACTGCATTTCTTTCGCCTTTTTATGGATGTTCAAGAAGAAGCACAACCCAATATAACCCAACCCAACCTAGCCCAACCTAGCCCAACCCAACCAAATTCAACTGAACACAACCCAACCCAGCAATTAATGGCCCAGAAGCTAATTCGAAAATTAGCAATGAATGCTTGGAAAATTAGCATATTACAAACAAAATCAAGTTACCCCCTACTTGTAGATCTATGCTTGATGGTAATTTTGGTACATTTTTCCAGTACTAACGAACTTCTCGACACGTTTGACTAATTGCTGTGGTAATTTGAAAGCTAATAAAGTTGTAAAATAGTAAGCAAATAGTATACAATTCAAACGATTTGGTTTTGAATTTTATTAATTTTAATAAAAGTGATGGATATTTTTTAAAAATCTCCCACATTTTTTTCTTTTACCCTTCAGTTGGATCCACCTACGCTTGTAGCATAGCCTGTATTAGACCATCATCCCAATGAAGCCCGATTTGTATGTCATACTTAATCCGCATTTGGACCTAGTTCAAGTGCGGAAACAGCCCATTTCTATTAATTTTTTGACAATTCTGTTACATAAGAATTCATTTAATATAATTTAGCATGCAATACCGAAGTTATAAAACGGTGATTATTTATCATTCACCTGGTAAATATCGGACAAATCGACAAAGCCATTTATTAACTTTAAACAAATAAGAATTTGTTGGCATAAAGTAAGAAATTATATACAGACGTTATTTTATTCTGCCCTAACAGTAAACTTAGTTTGAGTTGAAACGAAAGAAAAGTGATATTTATTTCTCAACTTTAGAGATAAATAAATATTGATTACGCAGCAATGTTTGTTATCGAGACAGATGTCGTCGATGTCGTGACAGATCATTTTCATATTTACATTACATTACAGTAGTTTATCCTCTTAATGGGGAGGATTTTCAGCAATTTGGAATTCCTTTCGATTATGTATTAATCGTTGTTTGGTCTCAGACGATGGCCTTCGTGATGTTTGATTTGAGTGTTTATCAATCCTCCTTGTATATAAAGGCTAGCCATGAAATTTCTCGTGATATATTTATGATCAGCCCTCGTAGTAGTACACTGCCTTTCAAATCAAATATACCACCCCGAACCACTGAACGTAGAATGAACTTTGCTGAAAATATTTAGTGCATGTAGAAAAATAAATGATAAGTTTTGAAGCCAATCTGTCATTTGTGAAAGAAATCATCTCGTTAGCAACAGTTGCCTGTGCTTTTAATTTGACCATAGTTTCGTTGATTTGTCGCATTTGTTAGGAGTTTCTTCTTACTTGTTGTAACTGTTAAGACCTTTAGAATGCTACGATTTCGAAGATGTGCAAATTTTCATCAAATTACGCCTTTTGAACGAAGATGAATTGTCGGGATGCATAAGGCTGGTTTATCCTTCCGTGAGATAGTCAGCGTGTCAATCGGTCACACACTACTATAGCACAGATTTGTAGGGGCTGGCAGGAAGGACAACTAGAAGTTCGTCGTAGAGGTACTGGGCGGCGAAGAGTGACGCAAGAGCGAGAAGATCGGCTCTTAAGGCGAAATGCAGTTAGAGATCCGGAAGAAACATCACGAGCCATTGGAATAAATTGGCAAAGAGCAATTGGTCATATGGTATCCAAGAGCATGATTTATCGCCGCATACGCGATAGTCCAAACGTTCTTATCGTCCTTATTTTCGTCTTCCCCTTACAAGAGAACATAAAGCCATCAGACTTCACTGGTACCAGAACAGACAATATTGGGTTCCTGAATGGAATGAGAATGGAACGCCAGACGTTACATTGATTCAGTGTTGGAACCAGTTGTTTGCTATTACTACAAAACCTTCCAGGAGCAGCCTTTCAGCAAGATAAAGCGCGGCCTCATGCTGCTCATGTAACGTCAGCCTTGCTAGAAGAAAACAAAATATGTTGCCCTGGCCTCCAAGATCACCAGACTTTTCTCCCATGAAACATATCTGGGATATGATGGAAAGAAGATTGCGGCGTTTACTCCATCCTCCCAATACCTTAGAGGAATTGCGTCAACAGTTACAGATAGCCTGGGATGAGGTACCTCAAGAGGATATCAATAATCTAATTTCCAGTATGCCCAGAAGGGTTGCCGAGTGCATAATAGTACGTGGGAATGTAACTCATTATTAACTTTTTAATCATTAAATGTTCAGTTTTTCTTAAAAATATAATTTGTTTTTCTACGTGCACTAGATATTTTCACCAAGTTTATTTTATTTGAAAGGGAGTGTATATGCAGGATATTCCTACAAGTTGTACTAGTAGCAGATTTTCGATCGCCCCTCGTAGTATATTAGTCCAGTGACAACTACGTGTGATATTACCTCGTAGACCATCGATCCTTTTTCTTTCGAACTCTACCACACAGCTGCAACCGTCACTTATGACTCTGCTTGAATCGTAATGTTTTACCAAAACAGGTAACCGACGGAACAGTTTATATAAATACGACCCTTGATTAAATAATCGATTTGACTTCGCTATAACTTTTATATAAATATTGTTCGGTATTAGCTACTCAATGAAAGCGATGGACTATTAAGGACGTTGTATTTTTAACGAGGTTGCTATGGTTTTAAATGAGATTCTTGTTGATTTCTATGATTTCTCCGAACGAATCTGGGTTCGTTGAATTATTCAAGATGGCATTAAAATAAATTATTGTTGTAGAATTATGAATTGGTAAAAATGAACAAAATTGTTTAGAAACAAACTACCTAGATTTCTATTTCTATTGTTTTCCACATGCGCTTGACTTGCATTCTGTCATTCATTCGAGTCACATGTCCAAACCATTTGTGGTGTTTTTTTTGCAATAATGGTGATGATTGGCTCCACTGCTGGTTCTTCTCAATTTGTGATATTTCTTATTGTATCCATTCTGGTTATAACTCTTCTTACTCTACCATTCTTATTATGAATCTTTTAGGTACTTAATTTTATAGGAAATATTTTGCATTTCATTGAATTCATTACAACCTCTCGCACCCCTACATTGGTATTGATCGAAATATCCAGTCGTTTTTCCCCTACTTATTGCTCTCATATCCATGATTTCATATCTTAGTTATTTCGTAAGACATATATTATATTTTTCTTCGAATTTCTTTAATATGCCTCTAAAGCCGGGAGGCATATAAATGTTATTATAATTTGGACATTGTCAATTATTTTTATTTTTTTTTCATTTTATTTTTTGTGGTTGGATGATATTTTAATTGCAATATATTTTTTAGATTTATTACAACACGGGCTCCTCAGGCCGGAGATGTGTAAAATCGCAAATTTATAAGGATTGCCCATCCGAAGGTTGATTAAAAAAAGGTAAATAAAATAAAATGATGTGATAATAAACATCAGTTAAAATTAAAAATTAATGCCACATAAAGGGAAAAATCCATAAAATGCACTAATCAAGTAATTTCGAAATTATAATTAACGAATAAAATGAAAACCACCTATAAATTTTGTTTGTTTATTTGATACGTATTTGACGTTAATCACATTCTTGTTTCGTTATCGTGATTTCTTTACTTGTTACACGCAAATACACCATTTTTCCCCACCCAACGTATATTAAAATGATATTAGCTCGGAATACATTTATTTTCAATTTAATTAACGTTTATGTCTTTTCAGCGACATAATAAAACAAATATATTTGTTCCAGTTTATTGGTAAATAGAGAAGTAATTGCAATATTTTTACACGCAATTAATAACGGACAACAACGTTTTAAATTAAAATGTATAAAACAAAACCCTATTTGGTAGCGGCATTAATGAAAATAAATTTCGTTAACATACCTATTATTTTTCAATTAAATTTAAATGCATTGGTTCGTTCGTTTATATTATTCTTTCATTTCCATGTTATCAATGTGATTGCGCTGTAACGATAATTGTTTTTCATGATGATGACATAAATATCTTAGCGGGTCGATTACATAATAATTGAACCTAAAATTAGCATCTATGTAAATCACACTAAGGCACACTAAGTTATATGCAATTAAATATACTATGGAATTATAACAATGTTACAAATTCCGCTTCCTGTGGCATGAATTAAGCGATGCCATGCATATGCTAATTGTAAATCGAAATTTTAAGCTTAATGCAATCGAAATTACTTAATTTAATTGATGCGCATATTTATTACGAAGAAACCATACAAATATATGAAACATTAACTAATGATAAATAAATAAAGTCAGGCAACCAAATGTGTACATAAATGTGCAATAAAAAAATCAGTAAAGAATTTGCATGCAATATAATTGCAACAAAATGGCTCCCACATTATTTATTATAGTAATTATCCCAGTTGCTAATTGAATATGTGGGGGAGTTAAATTGGTGGTGATATCGTCTGCTATAGAGGCTCAACCCTTACTTCCGCTGATAACTAGACTAGAAAATCTTGAACGCGAATATTCTTGTTAACGCCAGGAAAGACAAATTACTTCACATTTTTCAAACCAGAGTCACGCCTAACAAATTGTTCTTTTATATTTGGAAATGTCAGGAGAGATATTCCAACGACTCCTGGATTAAAAACAAATAATTCCTGCTAAGTTTCTCGAAATCAACAGATTACAGTAGACGAATAAGTCCATTAGATTCAATTTAACTTTAAAAAACTATTCAAAAATCGTAACTGTAAAATAAATGCAATTACAACTAAAAATGATGCAGGTTATGTAATAAATTAGTATAACGCAATATATTTTTTTATTAAAAATCTGGCGACAATAAATAATAATGAAATGAAATTTGTTAACATTAAAAATATATTTTATTTGCAGACGTTCTCAGTTATCTGCTGACCTCGACTCAAATGAATATGTTTAGAACGTGCTTCAGAATCTGAAATCCCGCACGGTTACTATCTAAAATATTTATTACCAGCAAGATAAAAAGAAGAAATTTGATTAGATGGTATCTGGTTTAAAAGTCCTTAATAACATCGGTCGGTTATTCTTATAAAAATATAAATTGCAATCGTATTTTATAGGCACACAGCAACAAATTGCCAACACAAGTGGTGTTTGATATTTTCTCGAACAACTAAAGAGTAAAACTGTGTTCAACTTAACTGAGTTACACGAATCTACTCTCTCTGCCGCGTATATTGATTTAACTTACACGAAAACAAGGCACATTTATTATTTTCTGCAAAAGAGCAATTTTTTAATCCTGTGCAAATTTATTAAGCTGGACGTACTGGGAAACAATTACCAGTACTGAACATTTGATTAAATTATGTATGTAAATATGTGTTTAATTTTATTATCAATTAATACGCCATGCAAATGTACATGTTAAAATATTTATGATAAAATCGTACAACCTTTGAACGATTTAAATCAGTATCTGTGCATTCATGAGTTTCGCTATTGAGTTGGATTTATTTGAACTTTTTAAAAAGAAATGGTTCACATTTACACGAAGCGGAAATATTAAATATTGAAAGGTGAAACAGTCCTTTGTGCTTGGTTAATTTAATAAAATTGTGTTCGTTTATTTAAACGACAAAAGAGACCTCGGAGTGCAGCGAATGAATGTACACAATGTTCATTAGTTAGACAATTTAATTATATATATGAGAAATGGTTTTCAACTTTCATTAATAAAGAAATATCCCTCGAGATTAAAAATGTCCTGGCTTTAGGCGTTACCTGTTCAACCTAATGACATTTCAATGTATATAACTGTTCAGAGGTTGAGAGGTTGAACTTAATAAAAGAGATTTGTTCAGGTCTGAAATTGCATTCCCTTCTCGCTAATTTTGTACGTAAGTTACGGGATCTTGGAACAACTCAAAGCCTTTGCAACAAATTCCTCAATAATAACCCTAACATCTTAATTCATAGAATTGATAAAGGCCATGCCACCGTCGCCATCAATGAAGATGAGTATATCAATAAAGTTAATGAGTTGTTCCAATAATGTTTCTTACAGACCCATCACAAAGGATCCCACTTTGTCAATTGAAAAAAGTAATAATGACTTAGTAGCTTCATTTAAAAACAGATTATTGACAAATGAGCGCACCTATAATAAATTAATAATTCAAAATGCCATTGCTCCCAATGGTCTTTCTAAAATTAACCTGAAGCCCCCTTAGACCTATTGTTTCTTCATTACAAGGACCAACAAAATACGTATCAAAATTCATTGCAGACATCCTCTCTATAGGTTTTCAAGAACACAATTTCTTTCGCATTAAAGACAATTTTTCTTTCTCCGTACTCATTAATAATTTGCAAATACCTGAAGGTTACGTGATTGCTTCACTGGACGAGATGTCAATTTGACGGCAGTTATGAAAAAGAAACGGTTGCAAAAGTTGCATGAAGAATTTTTAAACACAACTGATGAGGAAGTAGAGTATGACGATGAAGATGAAGAACACCAAGATGAAGTCGATTTTGTTGACGAGTGAGAAGACAACAGAACAAATAAAAATGTGAAGACCCACAATGATAATATTATTGTACAACTACCTGGGGTTAAATCGTTAGCGAAAAACTTAAAGACTCCTCTTGAGATATGGAATCAGCTCTTTGATTACGACATGCTGAATCTTATTGTTAAATCCATTAATGTAAAAATCGATTCAATTTAGCTAACTACTCACGTGAGTGAGATGCTAAACCGACATATTTGGTGGAGACAAATTTCTATTAGGGCTTATATATCTTGCTGGAGTAAGAGGTGCCAACAGACTAAATGTGGAAGACCTATGGAAAACTAATGGGACCGGAATTGAGGCATTCCGGTTAACAATGAATATTTAGACTTCGTTTCCTTGTGAGATATATAAGGTTCGATGACATAGAAACACGTGATGACCGACGGACGATTGATAAGTTTGCTGCTATAAGAAGTTTATTTGACAAATTTAATGATAATTGCAAGAAGAACTATTCTCATTCGGCATATATTACTATAGACGAAAAACTGGAATCTTTCCGAGGAAGGTGTAATTTTAAACAATATATACCCCGCAAACCCGATAAATATAGCATTAAGTTTTTTTCCTTATCGGATGCTAAAATCTTTTATACCATTCACATGGAAGTATATGTAGGTCAACAACCTGATGACCTTTATAAATGCGATACATCTGCCAAATCTGTAGTAGAACGTTTTTGCAGGCACTTATATAAATCAAATGGAAATGTGACGACGGATAGCTGGTTCACGAGTGTAGCCCTGGCAAAATCTTTTTAGGTTATATTTTATCTGTGGAAATGTTGAACATTGTGGTCAATTTTGATAATTTGACAATTATCTCAATTTTTAAAGCTGTTTGCGTTTTCAACGATTTTACATTTTCTGCATTTTTAGGAAAGTTATCAATTTCGACTTTTGTTAACACATTTGATCATTTTGCGAATTTTACCTAGTTTGACGTTTGCAACATATTTGTTAATTTGAGACTTTACCAGTTTTATCAATTACAACCTTACTGTATTGACATTTTTGAAAATACTTTTGATATTTGTGTACATACGATCGGTTTCTGTTGGACATTTTGAGGACAATCCAACCCAACCAACAAAGCAACCCAAACCAATCCAACCCTACCCAATCCAACCCAATCGAAACGAATGCAACAAGACTTTGTCGCATCAATACTACTCGTGGACGAACGATTCAGGTAACATACAAAACATACAAAAGTTATTTACTTTAAAATATTAAAAACAAAATCTAAAAATAAATTTAATTAGATTAGGTCGGGTTGAGTTGGGTTGGGTTGGTTTCAAATCTACTTGTCTACTTATTCAACTTCGCGTTGGTTAGGTACATTGGTGATCTAGTTTGGAACACTTTTAAACTAGAGAAAATAATTGACTAATTGATGACAAATTTCTAGCACATATCAAAGTGAAATCAAGTTGTGTTGGGTTAGGTTGTGTTGGGTTGGGTTGGATTTAGTATGCAACACTATCACTGAAACCTGAAATATGAATAAACCACGCAGAAACCTATTTCCCTTTCAATAAGCATTTTTTTCAAAAATGTTTGGTTCCCCAATGGATCATCCCTTTCCCAAATCACCTACCACTTCAATTTCCTTTTATATATCAGTATGTTGATGATATCATCAAGTGTTTAATCCCTCCACGACCGCCTCCAATTTACCATCCAAATGGGACAAGAACAAAAAGTACCTTGTCTTGACAATTTAGTCATGCAAACTGATGATGGTATCATCAAACTCAACTGGTACCAAAAATCCACGAGTTCTGGGAGATGTCTTCATTTCAATTCCTACAGCCATTTTCAACATAAACTAAATTTAATTTTCGGCATTAAACACAGAATCACCCACATTGCTCATCCGGAATTTCATAAATCAAGTTTGCAGCAACCATATAAAATTTTAATCGATAATAACTACTCTCCATTGCTTCTTGGCAAATTGCTTTTTTCAAACCCTTCTTCCAGACAACAACCCGAAATGCCGCAACAGACCGAAAAGATTTATAAAAGTTTCACATACATACATCAATTATCCCCACCTATCAAAAAGATGTTCCGTGATACTAGTATTGTAGTCGCCAACAAGATTGCTAAACACTTTTCGGTTACTGAGGACAAAACCCATATCCTTTTACAAAGTGACGTCATATATCAAATCCCTTGCGATTAATGTAAGCAAGTGTATATAGGCCAAACAAACCAAAGTCTTAAACAACACATCATACAGCATAAAAGTGACGCTTTATTAAACCCAAAATATTGTGTCCTTGCTACTTATTCCACCTTCAATGACCATCGCATGAATTTTATAAACATCTTCAACAAAGAACTTTTATGGGAATGTGTTACATCGTCAACTCACCACATGCGATGAATTAAAAAAAAAGACAAATACAGTTTGAGTACTATCTACACAGGACTTAAATGTTCACATTTAAATTCAACATAACATAAAGTCAGTTTTGCCCGTGGTACCGTGATTTTTGAACAGGACACGATCTCGTCGACGAATCTTTTCTTTTGCCATAATCCTCCTAAATATCCTTTACTCTTGTTTCCCCATTTTTTATACGATTTTACCCTTTGTGATTGGCGTGTAGAAAGACCCCCTTTTGTTTTTAATTTTTGCTGTTTTTCTTTAAATTTTAATTCAAATCTCGGACTTTATAACTCCCCCTCGTAATTTGTT
The DNA here is from genome assembly GCA_959613385.1 of Geotrupes spiniger. NCBI lineage: Eukaryota > Metazoa > Arthropoda > Insecta > Coleoptera > Geotrupidae > Geotrupes > Geotrupes spiniger. The sequence continues at coordinate 8,048,518 of OY390741.1, forward strand.
CAAAGCTAGTAGATTTTTAGAGTTTTAAGTTTCGCAGGTAGACATTCCGCCTTTTCGAATGCTTTTTGTGCGCATACAATTCTTGTCTTTTAATTTTCATATTTTTAGTAAAATGTTGAAATAAATTAGAATAAATGAAAACATTCGTATTGGGGATATAATCGAACCACGACAAAAAATGCAAAACAATGTGTGCCAGAGTCCGGATTACGCCTCTTTGGGCTAAGTGCACTGGTGTGGTCATTGGTTCGAGTAATAATGTGTTATCGTATAGGGCTATATACTCGTAATGTGCCTATATTTTCATCCTCAGTATTTATATTATAAAATTCTAATTTTTAATAAATACATTTTTAAACTCTCATTGTCAATAGTTCGTTCAGTGCTACATTTGTATTTTCTGCATAGATTGCTAATGTTATTGGCATGCCACTGAAATCATTTTACAAAATATTCTCCGAAACAGAATGAACTTTTATAAAAAAGCAATCTCGTTAGCTGTGGAACATCGATTTAAATGTCAATGTCGTATAATTTTTTGAATAAGCTGAACTATGTAGTTATGTATAATTTCTTCAATTTATGAATTTTGTATAAAATCTCCCTCATATACGTGCGCCCATATACACAATATGCACACAGCAAGCCACACACAACGGTTAAACTTATGGAATTAAATGACTGAACAACTGGAACAAAAATCTAATTTATTACATTGCGACCGCCTAAATCAAGGATTTGCTCGGTGTTTCGTAAAACACATGAGCGCCACGAAGTTTAACACAATGCGCTTGTGTTTGACGTCTATGACACGCAATCAATATTTATTTGTTTTTTAAATAATTATTTGTATTTTTTTGCCGTTGGAAGGCAATACCATTGACCTATTGTTGTGTTTTTTTTTATTAAAATATAAATTTTATTAGAAGTTATTAGTTAGATTAGAAAATAAAATTTTATTTAAAATTATGGCGAGAAGGAATAGAGGTGGTAGGGAGATCACCTGGATCATCACCTGGTAAAGCAAGAGCAGGGATGTAGACAAGTGTGGGAAAAGAAGGTAGGGACTGAGCTATAAAAGCAGACGCACGGCAAATTACAAGAAGTTTAACGCAGCGGCCAGCCCAAGACAGAAGAGGAGTTCAACGAAGTGACCAGCCCGAAGAGGAAGGGAGAGGAGCCAAAGAAGGAAGAAGGAGTTGGGAGTCCGAGCCAGCGACCAGCCGAAGCAGAGAGAGTTCGTTCCAGTGAAAAATTGGTAAGAATATTTAAACTAATATTTTATTGATGGTGCTTGAATACAGGGCAACCAAATGGCTAGATAAGCGGTAAATGGAATAATTTGCAACTTGTTTGGCAAAATATAAATTTAAAATGAATTATATTAGTTCATAAGGTGTTAATGTATTTGCATTTGATAAGCAAATATAAAAGGAATAACAAATTGTAGTAATAAATTTTATTTGCATTTATTAGCAAATAACAAAAATATATATATATATATATATATAACAAATTGTGTCAATAAATTTTATTTGCACTTATAAGCAAATAACAAAAATATAAGAACAAATTGTGTCAATAAATTTTATTTGCACTTATAAGCAAATAACAAAAATATAAGAACAAATTGTATCAATAAATTTTATTTGCACTTATTAGCAAATAACAAAAATATATGTATAACAAATTGTGTCAATAAATTTTATTTGCACTTATAAGCAAATAACAAAAATATAAGAACAAATTGTATTAATAAATTTTATTTGCACTTATTAGCAAATAACAAATATATATATATATATATATATATATATATATATATATATATAGATATATATATATATTATATATATATATATATATATATATATATATATATATATATATATATATAACAAATTGTGTCAATAAATTTTATTTGCAATTATTAGCAAATAACAAAAATATAAGAACAAATTGTGTCAATAAATTTTATTTGCAATTATAAGCAAATAACAAAATTATAAGAACAAATTGTATCAATAAATTTTATTTGCAATTATTAGCAAATAAAAATATATATAACAAATTGTATCAATAAACAGTACTTGCACTTGTTAGCAAATAACAAAATATATATATATAACAAATTGTGTCAATTAAATTGCAACTTATTGAGCACAGAGAGAATTTTTCACAACAAATAATTTTAAAATTAGAATATGCATGAGAAATAAGACAAATATCGACGCGGGATTAGATTATGGTAAGGACGGACCGGTCAACGCATCGGAGTTGCGCAGCATTTCTTGCTCATACCCGGCATGTGGAAATAATTTGCGTATACGAATTTTGTTTTTTTTTAGGCACCGAGAACTTGCTGACGGTAAACATTTAAACGTATATAAAGTAATTTATATAATATTGTATATTAATTTGGAAGAATTTGATTTTGGTAAATATATTATTTTAATATAAAATATCGTTGTATTATTTAACCCGATCAAACCTGAACAAAAGGATAGCTTTGACAAGAATTTTATATAGTTGTGAGTTATTTCCTAAATAAAAATAAAATTCAAGGCATATTTGATGTAATTTATTGACTGAACTACTTTGGTTAAGCTTTTAGACATTTAAAAACAGAGTAGATTTAAATGACTACTGATTTAATATTAATTATTATAAAAATTCCAAATTAACATTATTTACGAGATTAATTTAAGTTTTTAACCAATAATTTATCGATCGAATAATATAACTAGCTTTTTACAATTATTTCTCTTACATTACACATTAAATCGCAAGTATGTAGAAACTCAATCGTGATATCGTAATAATATATATTTAATATCATTTATTTCTTGACAAAGATTTTTCCAAACAATTGATTACAAGCAATGGCCCCTCGATAAATTTTGATATTCCCAAGAGCGTTCTATTCAACGAATATCGCGAGATAAGTAAGCGTTTCGTAGTCAAGGATTTTTACAGTAACGATATTTTATAGGTGTAACTTGTGCGTGAAAGTTTGGAAAGGATGTTTGAATACAAAGTAAATTTCGAACGAATTTAGTTTAACGTTTCAATCTTATAATAAAGATAGCTGTGGCGAATACAAATTCAGAATTTTGTCGAAAATATTATGTTACGTTATTTTGATTAAACAGTTACATTACCTGTAAATATTTTAACAATTTAAACACTTTGAAACTGAATTTAAATTTAAATCGCTAAAGGCACTTGTATGAATGTCACATTCGTATATGTGTGTTTGAATGTAAATTTGAAGTAGATATGTGAAAACAATTGACTTTGATAACAATTAGGGGACCGGTGCAAGTTGATATTTTGAAATATATATGAAAGTGAATTAGAACAATATTCGAATAGATGTAAAGGCGGGCTGTAGGTTAAAATGGCTGAAACTTTCAACCTTAAAACTGCAGAGAGTCTTTCGCCGTCAATGGATGGAAACGAAGATACAACGAAACGATTGATAGATTCTATTGAATTTGATCCTCCTGACCCAACATACGGTCAGGAGGATCAAAAAAAAATTATATTTTAAAAACGCGACTATCGGAAAACACGAAAGTTAGGCTCAGTGCAAAATATGACTCGGTAAAAGAATTGGTAACAGATAAAATAATTTTGTAACACGAAAATCGGCAACAGATCTCTCAAACCAACTTCACCAAGCTAAACAGCAATTCAAATCGGTAGATGAATTTAGACGAGACATGCAAATGTTAAGCGAATTAACGCTGGCCCAGGTTGCTGGCGAAGGTTGCGATAAATTCTTTCTGAAATGGTATACGGAACAATGAAGTTCGAACAATTCTGAAAGCCAGAAAGTGTCAAACGTTAAAGGATGCTATTAATTTGGCAAAGGATGAAAAAGCGAATAAACCAATTGCGTCAATGATGTTGTATACATATAACAGAGGACAAAGATATCACAACAACAGAGGATATAATTTTAGAGGCAATCAAAGAGGCGGACAAACCAACTATCAGAGCCACAACCCAGAACGTGGTTCGTATCGGGGCAACGAGATTTCCGAGGCCAGGCCACTCGCTCTCCAAGCGGCAAAATATTCGATTCACGAAAGGTTTCCTATAGGGAAATGAAAAAATCGATAAAGCCGGATCAGTTTTTTCGTGAATAATATAACAATAAGTAATATTAATAATGAATGAATTTTGTGAGAATGAAATATAAGAACAAAAAACGTATTATTTTTTGTAGATACCGGTGCATCAGTAAGTATTATTTTTGAAAATGTATTAAATAACAAAGAAATCGATACCAGACAAAAAATAACAATAAATGCTATTGCGGGATCAACTTCGTCAAAAGGTTCTACAAAATTAACTTTAAATATAAATAATAAAAAAAATTACGCATGCATTTTTGGTTATGAATGAATTTGAAATAGAAATAAATGGGATTATATGATTTTTTCAAAGAATATAGCGCTACAATCGGCTTTGAGAAAAAAAATTAGACACAATTAGAATCAAAATGTAACAAATTTAACAATTTAACAGTATTTTTGGGTTGACGACAACGATGATTGTGTGGTATTGCCAAGGGAAATTTCGGAAGGTGTTTTCACAACGGGGATAATAGCAAGGCCAAAATCGCACATGATTCCAGTTCGATTCCTGAATACAAATGAAAAAGAAGTAAAAATAAAAAAATTCAAACCAACTTTACTTTGGCGAAATTAGAAACATATGAACTTTATAACTTGATTCACTTACGAATTCTGTAACAAAGGTTGGCAAACTGTTAGAATTGATCAAGGATTTTATTGAAAAAAATGCGCTAAATAAACAAATATATTCTTGTTAGAAAATGACCCTATAACAGTAACGAATGCGAGAAACAATCAAATTAAAAGATCAAGCAAATCCGATTTGCATTAAACCGTACCGACTACCACAGCCACAAAAGAGTCAAATCGATCAGCAAATTGATAAAATGTTACAAGACGGCATTATAGAAGACACCAAATCAACATGGTCTGCACCAATTCTAATAGTACCGAAAAAGGGGGACTCAAATGAAAGTAAGAAATGGGGAATAGTTATTGACTATAGGTTATTAATAAAGTCGTAGAAGACGATAGATTTCCATTACCCAATATAACGAAGATTTTGGACTCATTATCACGAGCAGTGTACTTCACAAATCTAGACCTATCGTAAGGATATTACCAAGTGGAGCTGGAACATACGAGTAGAAAATGTTTTACTACAGGTAAAGGGCAGTTTCAAATGACTAGGTTACCAATGGAATTGAAAACCAGTCCAAGTTCATTTTCGATAGTAATGGCAATTGTCAGGATTAAACTACGAATCATGTTTTGTGTATCTGGATGATCTTATTGTTTTTGCATATAACTTAAAAAGACACAATCAAAATGTAATAAAAGTCTGTAATACAAGGTGGTTACGAAAATTGGATTCACTTTTGCCCAAAAGATGGAACTACAAGAAAAAATTAAATGGAATTGCTGGCAACATAGCTTTTTTTAAGTAACCATGCTTTAAAAAATATCGCGTCTTCAAAACTTTCGAAATATTTTATTTAAAAATTAGTATTAACCAACAAATAACGTAAATAAAATAAAAAGCGATACAGCAAAAACAAAAATATCTACTAATATTAACGGTGCTCAAATTGATGACCATGATTCTCCGTACATAATTCTAGCCTCCTTTGAAAGGATATAGAAATATATTTTTTAGAACCGCAAATTTGTTGTAAAAACAGCGACATCTGTTGGCAATTTGAAGAAAAGTTACTCCAATTTTCGTAGCAACCTTGTAGATTCGAGAAGTTAATCTTTAACTTAATCCGAAAAAATTACAATTTCTTAAACAATAAGTTTTCTATCTGTGACATATAATCCCAGCAGAGGGAATTTCTCCCGATCCAAATAAGATTAATACAGTTATGAACTATCCATCTAAAAAAACAGATGAAACAAAGCGATTCGTAGCTTTCGCGAATTATTATAGAAAATTTATTACAAATTTTGCGGAAATCGCAACACCTTTAAATAAATTTACGCGTAAGGAAATTACATTTCAATGGGACAAGCATTATCAAAAGTCATTCGAAACATTGCAAAAAGCACTCATGGAACCACTAACCTTGCAATATCCAGATTTTTCAACGACCAATCAGTTTATCTTAACGACAGAGTCAGGGTATGCGATTTGATCAGTTCTTACAAATTCAGATAATAAACCAATCACATACGCCAGTACAGCATGGAATAAAGCAAAAACAAGCTATGTCGCCATAGAAAAAGAACTATTAGCAATAGTGTAGAACGTTAAAGATTTCCGACCATACCGATACGGTAGAAAATTTCAAATCTATAGTGATCATCGTCCACTAGTCATCTTCAAGACTAACTAAGTTTAGATTGACAACTAAAGAGTTCGATTTCACGATACATTACATAAATGGTAAAAATAACGCAGCAGCTGACATATTATCCAGAATACAGATAAAGTCTCAAAATTTTAAAGAAATATCAAACAATATATATGTTATGAAAAGAGCTTCTAAAAATTACAAAATGATTTAGAATCAAAAAAAAATTCAAACAACAAAAACTACGAGCGGATTAGCCATCCAGGAATAGTTGAATTGTTAAAACAACCTGTAGATCCTACAGAGCTACGTATGCTTGATAAATCATCGAATATAAATGAATATCAATTCATTAAAGCGGGTAATACATTATATGACAAAAGGTCAAACAAAATATATATAGAGCAAAATAACCGATCAGTTCAAACCCTATCCGCTGAATTGAAATTCTTGCAAAAAAAATGCGAGGACTATAAAATCCCACAATTATGCATCTTAAATTGCGAAAGTTCAATAAGTCAAAGACTTTAAAATAAAAATCTGTATTATAAATCATTGAAATAAAATCAAATGCAAAAGAACAAGACAATTGATCTTGAACGATTTTCATATCCTACACATCGGAGGTCACGCGGGAATAAATGGCATGTGCGCAAATATTAAAAAGCGATATTGTTGAGAAAACAACAGAGACGATATTTCAAAATTCATAGTGAGGTGTCATGGTTGTCAGCGGTATAACAACGTCAAATTAGCAATAAATCCAGCTCTACTGTATGAAGTGTCAGTTACTGACAGTGACAATGACAACGATTTTTTTTAATTTATTGATACAAAATTGATAATGGTATTAGTTTCCCTTCTAAGATTAACTAATGGCGCAGCATTTACTGTTGTACATCCAGCTGTACAAATGGGATTTGAGAATAATCACGTGGTGTTAGTTCCTTCTATAATCGTGGATGTTTTTGCAAGAACGCAAACCCATACCTATATGGTCGCCGATGCCCTCGGAGGAGTGGTTGAACATTATAGGGTAGCATTAATCAATAAGTTACGCATAATCCAACAATTAAATATATCACATAACTGCGAGTGTTTTATTCCAACTACGACCCAAGTCCCAAACAATAAACAATAAAACAACAATGTTTATTGCAACATCAGAGAAACTAATATCCAACAAATAGCAACAGAAGAAGTTACAGAAGCTATCAAGAAACTGAAAACAGGAAAGGCACCTGGAGAAGACCAAACCACAACAGACATGTTAAAATATATGGGAAACAACGCAAAGGAAGAATTCTGTAATTTGTTGCATGGCATTTTCGCTAAAAGGGAAATACCCAAAGATTGGAATGGGGGAATAATATCACCGATATATAAGAAAGGAGACATGAGAGAATGCATAAACTACCGAGGAATTACACTGACCAGTATCCCTGGGAAAGTACTAACAAAGATATTAGAAAAAAGGTTAAGAGATATATTACAACCAACATTAGAAGAACAACAACATGGATTCAGAAGAGGTAGAAGTACCCAAAATCTAATATTCGTCCTTAGACAGCTAGGAGAAAAATTACTTAAAAAAGGACGGGAAATACACATCTGCTTTATTGACTTACAAAAAGACATCTGCAAATCTTTAGAAAAAAAAATGGGTGGAAAGGTATATAATAGAAATAATAAAAGCGCTGTACAAAGATAGTAAAATAAAGGAAAAACACACAATGAAGAATCAAGCTAATTGGAAATAAGAATAGGATTAAAACAGGGCTGTGTACTCAGCCCCCTATTGTAAATTCTAACAGATGATGCGATAAAAAGTTGCAAAAAAGATGAAGGGGAATTACTGGAAAATACACAAGTGACACTACAAGAATTACGATTCGCAGATGACATGGTTTTGGTAGCAGATTCAAAAGAAAAATTGCAAAAGAACTTAAATACTTACCAACAAGAACTTGGAAAAATAAATACGGAAATTAAATTGGACAAAACAAAAACCATGATATTGGCGATAAATGGAAAGAAAGACAAAATATGGATAGATAGAAGACAACTGGAACAAGTCAAAAGCTTCAACTAACTAGGCATAATCATAGAAGAAAATTAAAAAGTAGATAAAGAAGTATCAGAGAGAATAGGAAAGGCAGGAAGAATTTACAATTACAATTTACATTGGTCGGGAAAAATGTAAATATCAAAAGAAATAAAAATACAGAAAGAAGTAGTGAAACCTTCGCTACTATATGGCAGTGAATCTTGTACGGTTACAGACAGACATAAAAGTAGAATAACAGCAATAGAAATGAGACCCCTGAGAAAGATCGAAGGAATCACAAGAATAGATAAAATTAGGAATGATACGGTAATACAAAAGAAAAGATTGAAACCGGATAAAAGAGTAATTGAAGAGAGAGAACTTGGGCGGTTGGGGCACCTCCACCGAATCAAGGAAGTAGGAGTAGATTATCTAAACAAGTATACAAAGCCAGAGTACAGTGAAATAATAGAATAGGAAGACCTAGAATGAGATGGGAAGAACAAGACGAGCAGCAGAAAACGAGAAATACAGTGATGTGAAACATGGAGCTTAGTACAAGACAGGAACTTATGGAAAATGAAAATAAATTATATGTAATTTATAACCCGACACCTATTAGGATATTTAGTTCAAATAAAAATATTAATAATTAGTGTTTGAACAATGATGGCGTTAGAACTAGGCTAAAATCTTCAGAGAGATCGAGACCACAAAAACGAAGTTTAATATAAAGAAATATGTGGATGTGCCTTAACGGCTGATTGGAATATTTCGGCAATGTTCACCAGGACCAACGTAAATAAGAAGCATAAACCAGCAACCAAGAGGTAACACAACTCAATAAACGATGGGCAGGTTGAAGGTGGCGATAATTTAATTTATTTTTTAATAACGGATTGACAATTGACTGTTAGCTATAAAATTTGGAATGTAAATTATTATTATTTCTAGTTTAATGTTTAATAGTTACCACATGTCTGTATTTTTTGCGTAACATGTTATTAGTTTACATTCCAAATATTTTAATTTTATAATTATTTGAAATGAAGAGATTTTGTAATTTTTTTTGTAATTGAGATTAACGCAGCGACGTACATATTTCATTTAATATATTGTATGTAAAAAATGGTATCAAAGAATTTCATCTGTCTTCTCTTCTCTTCTCTATCCTTGGCAAATTATAATTTTTCTTAAAGTATGGCCTGTTTATTTGTCGTATGCATTCCATATATTAATAAGGGCTTCTCAGCCCATGCATGTGAAATTCGTAGATTTACATAACTTTTACTTATATCAATGTTATTACTTATCAATATCACACTTTTTATATAATACTAAGTAGGTATAAAATTTTTCATTAGATGCAATTTTTTTGATATTTTCGATAATCAGCATTAAAGAAACGTAAATAATAAAAATTTTATCTGAACTGACGATATTTATAAATTCGATGCCGGCTTAATCATTTCGATGAAATGTAATATACGATTTTTTCGATAACATAACATAACATTATTTTCGAACCGAAAGAATTTAGAATTGTAATCTAGATTAAAGGTCATAAATCATCAGTTACAGCAAACATATAATGCATCTATGTAAACGAGTAATTTTGTTGAAAGTGTGCGTTTCATTTGTTTGGATTTCAACAGACTATCATAAAACGCGTGTCCGTTCCAGCTGCATATGCCCATGAAGTATTTCATTTTAATTAATATAATTAATAAAACCCAAATTGGCGATGGCGAATTTATTTCATTTATGGACGAATAATACACAAAAATCCGTGTATCAGCATATACATTTAATTTAATGCATACATTACGAACGATTGTTTTTTCAGCCCCTGATGTAATGGTATTTCTCACTAGACTGACACTTGAAAACTGTGACGAAAATTTATGGGACATCGCAGGTGCGTGGTACAGTAATATTTCTCGGGTAAAACTTTTATTATACTTGCAAAATGTAATGAGCTCTAGTTAAGGTCAACTCCAGGTATCATAATGTTCTGACATTTTTAAGAACTTTACAGAATACTAAATATAGTACGAAAAATGTACCGTAGACTTAATGACTTCAGATTGTAATGCTGTGCTTATTACATATTATTCATATTATATTATAAAATGTGCCATTTACATCTTAAATCAAGTGGGATCTCGTGGGAATTTTACTCAGACTGTATTTTAAATATTAATGCAAAATACTGTTTAAATTATTAGGCTAGGTGGCAGCTGAAAAGTCTGAAATTATATATGTACATATATATATATTTTTATATATGATATAATGAGTTTAATTTATTATTAAAATTGTGTTTATTTATTGCCTTAATTAATGAGGATCGGAAATTTTAAATACCAAAACAAAAACTTATTTTTTTTTAACTTTAACCAAAAATTACGTTAATAAAATTGATATATTGCAATTTTACATAAAAAAATTGGGTTCAATATTTGAAATTAATTAAATTCAATTAATTTTATCTCAGGGTTCCTTATTTATAAAACTAATTGCGTGGGTTCCTGGGGTGAATAATAATACTATAAATTTAAAATATCTTTAAGAGTTCTTCGAATTTCGTTATTGAAATTTACTTTAAATGCGCGGAATTTACAGATGGACGTAGTATCAACTTGATTTAACACTTAGGGTTGTTTTCCTGGCTTTATGTCAATTTCGCAAATCATTGCCCTTTGCGAAATAGTATATATATATATATATATATATATATATATATATATATATATATATATATATATATATATATATATATATATATATATATATATATATATATATAATATATAAAATAACTTTATTATCTTATTCAATACACTTTAGTTTGATTAAATTATTAGTTTTATATAATTACACTTTGTTGAAACCCAATCATCAAGTAGTGATGGGATTTTTGACGTTTGTGTCATTTTTTAGAGGTGGTGATAGACAAGCAATTATCGAGTCATTTTTTGAATTTGTTCCACTTTTTCGGATCCCGTTCTTTAGTTTAAAGTGTTTCAAGTGTTTAATGATGCCTAAAGGAAGGAGACCTGAAGTTTACCAGCAGTTAAGTGACTTTGACCGAGGACGGATTGTTGGTTTACGAGAGTTTAAGACTAATGGCTTTGAGAGACCGATTCTCTACAACTAGATCAATAGCTGATCAATGGTTAGGTGAACAAGGTCGTCCGATAGGTTTGCGAACAGTTTATCGTCGAATAAGAACCTTTGGCTTGTTGCCTTACCGCCCCTCACTGCTCAACATCGCCAGGAACGTTTGGCCTGGTGCACGGAAAGACTTCAATGGAACTTGGAGTGGCATCGAGTTGTCTTTAGTGACGAATCGCGATTTTGTTTAGGAATGCATGATGGTCGGATGACTGTTAGACGAAGACGTGGAGAAAGGCGCAATCCTGATTTTTCTGTGGGGTTGATGGTGTGGGGTGCTATTGCTTACGGCAGTAGGTCACCCTTGCTCTTCATTCCGGGCAGTATCACCGCCCGACGCTACATTGACGAAGTGGTAGAACCATATGTCTTCCAGCCCTCGAAGATCTAGAAGACCCACTTTTCCAGCAAGATAATGCACGACTTCACGTAGCAAGGGTTTCTCTTGACTTCTTTGAAGAGGCCAATGTTAATCTTTTGCCTTGGCCGCCAAGATCTCCCGATTTGTCGCCCATTGAGCACGTGTGGGACATGATGGGTAGAAGATTGAGGAATCTACCGAACCCACCGTTGACAATAGAAGCTCTACGGCATGAAGTACAGGCTGCTTGGGATGCCATACCCCAAGAAGACATTGATCACCTGCTGGAATCAATGCCAAGGCGGGTCAATGAGTGTATCAGAAATAGGGGCGGACCAACACATTATTAAAGAAAAATCAAAAAGATTAAGTGTTTTCTTTATCAAATTTTAATCAATTGTTACCTTACACTAGTCCAATGTTTCTGCCAAATTTGGTCCAAAAATTCCCACCCCTTCTAGGTGGTGCAGTTTATATATGACTGAGTATATATTACTAAGAAAGAAATACAGGATACACAGAAAAAAAGGAAACAACTCACAGTAATACAAAATTACGCAAGGTAGCTGTGTTTAAAATCGTCATTAATACAATATGGTTCGAGCTCACGAAGTAGAGTATACAAATTCTTCTTCCCAGTTGAATAGCTTTTCGGGTATTTGTTTTTGGTTGGTAAGCCATTAAATATTTTCATGCAGGACTAAAATGCGTCCTTTGCGTACATATCCAATCTGTGAATTGGGAGTGCATAGTCCACTCCTAGTCTTGTAATATGTTAATTAGCAAATTTGTTAGAGTTAAACTTTTCTTTATGTTTCCAAAGGAATGTAACGTTCGTATATATAAAGAGCAGGTACTGTTAACATATTATTCAATCTGAAAATTCCTCTACCATCGATGCCAAAGTAATAGTCCCCTGTGTTTGAAGACCTATATCAAAGAAACCGCTCGGTGGAAAACCAGCAATCATTTCTACGTAACATACTGTAAGTTCAAATTTTTTCTGCCCCTACGTTTAGAAGTAATCATTATGGAAGTGCAAAATAGCATCCGATTTTTGGGATATCTAACGGATAGCCGATATTACATTTTTTTCTACTTGACCGTTCAACAAAAAAATTGAATCTTCGACTGGACGTAACCTGATATGTTGTGCGCAGAGTGGAAATTTACTTTTTTTAACGTTATACATAATTTAGCCGGTAAACGTAGTTTTTGTGATCTGTGTTATCTCCGTTACAAGGAAACCTTAACTTGTGCCTATCTCGGAATACGTATTGAAGTTTAATTGACCGCCCAATCTCTTATCGCATATTTACTGCCAGAACCGGACTCTACGCTTCGCGACCAACACTACGATATGCAAGATTTGTATAGGAATTAAATTCACAATTTCACTTATGAAATATATAAATACTAAAATGAAATTATTAAATTTGTGAATAAGCGTGAAGGTATTAATGACATGTAGAAAATCCACGGCTCTGTTAGTGCAATTTTTAAAGTTTTCATTTTTTCTTTGAATATGGGCCTTCAGTCGATTATTATTTTTGCACCGATAGTAAACAAATGCGGCCAATTCATCCTTATCCGGCTGTTGATTTTAATAACATCATAATGAATACACATGTGGTAAATAATGATAACAGATTCATATAAAAGCACGAAATATTATTTATTTGCCAGTTGCTGAATATCTTTATTTATAATCAATGTACTACCATTTATGCAAAAATGCCGAAGCATTGTACTAAAGAAGTCAAATAAGTAATAATAAATGTAAGACAGTTTTTTCAAGATGAAAAAGATAAGAATGGACCAACTATTGATGTGAAGAAAGTCATGGAAAGAACGACTACAGCTGTTGGAGTCACCACAAGAACTGTTAAAAGAGTAATAAGGAGAAAGGTATTCAACTTTTATATGGAACAGAAATTTCCCACTGTAAAAGAATTGTACTCTGAAATTACGACTCAAGTTCCAGATTTGCCCGCATTTTCGCAGAGAACATTGTACCGATGGTTAAAGAACATTAAATTTTCATTTATAAAATTAGATAATAAACCAGTGTTAATGGAACACCCCCACATAACTGCTAATTTCTTGGCATCTCTTCAAAGGTACAGAAATCAGGGATGAGAAATCTTCTACGCGGACGAAACCTGGTGTGGTATACGGCCGAGTCGTCTGCCATAAGCAACTGTGCTCAATTCGTAGGTAACGTAATCGGCGCCTTTCAAAGGTTTTCGCAAAGTACTAGTCTGACCAGAACCAATCCAAACAGCCACTTCGTTCAGAGACTTTATATCGAAATAATACGACTATTAATAACATTATGAATATGCCGATTTGTCAAGAATTCATTCGTTTTTATACTGGACCGCAGTCATGATAATAAATGCAGTACAAGAAACATAAACAACTCAGAATGTTTGGTGAAAAGCATTCGCTTGATTGTACGTAAGTACAGACAAAAAGAGTAAGTTTAACTACGACGTATCACACGACGTGTGAAAAAACTATAGAACTTGTATTTATTATTTATAACATAAATATTTGCAAAATTATTTTATTGTTGTTATTATACGATCTTAATATATAGACATATTATCATTATTATTATTATTTCTTCTTAAACAGTTTAAGAAACGCTATCTGATGATGCTACAGTGTAGCGAAACATATGTAATAGCACTATTATATATATTTTATGTATATTGTATATATGTATATAATAAACAAGAAAATACAGTGAGTTCAAAAGTTTTATTAACGAAGAATTAACATGGAACTACACAAAGTATCCGCCGAATTTATCCAATTTTATTATTATTATATTTATTTTCATTCGTCAACGCATTGAAATGTGCGCGAACTTTATTGGAATACGTATGTCGCTGCCAATAATCAAATAATGGGTACAATTAAATTTCAATGCGTATTTCGAGATAGGCACAAGTTGAGGTTTCCTTAGAACTACATTCCGCTTTCGTGCGATATCTTGTAACGGAGATAACAGAGATCACGAAAAGTTTGATTTGCAGCTAAAGTAGGTATAATGTTAAAAAAGTTAAATTTCTTCTATGTGCAGATTATGCATCAGATTACGTGCAGTCGAAGTTTCAATTTTTTTGTCGAACGGTTAAGTAGGAAAAAAATTGTATAGTCGGCTATCCGTTATCGGATAGCCGACGGATGCTTTTTTGCACTTCCCTAATGATTACTTCTAAACGTCCCTCCACAAAAATTTTAACTTACAGTAACAATATATATTTCATTTTTTCCGGAAACACAGCGGACTATTACTTTGGCACCGATAGTAGATGAATCTCTTAGTTTCATGTTATACATAACTCTGGTGGCCTTCTTTGGGATCAAGAACTTCGCAACTATTTCCCCACAAAATTTGTCCATATCCCAGGTGAGAATAAAAGTGTAGTAAAATATTTTGGATAGATTTCCAGTAGTGTTTCTTGATAAAACTCTAAGTCCATAAATTGTTCTATTGATTTTATACAAATGTAGTTTGTGTGTTCGACCAACCTTAGAGTTTCATCGAGAAACACCCCCAAGGAATTTGCAACTTTTTGTGAAAGGCAATTTTAGATCATTCAAAATCAGTTCTTTTGCCTATGTAACGATTGGTTAACTTTAAACATTATACATTCGGTTTTTTCGTTGTTTATAACAGGTTTATTCCGTTGAAACCTCCATGGCAAGCATTACAGCTTCCCCTTCTTGGGTAATGTCCGCGAAGATATGTCCTGTCAAAAGAACATTTGGGACATCGACATAGTTAATAATTTGGTTATTTACGGCTTTTAATCTGACAGATCATTTATAAAATTAATAAATAAAAGCTGGCCCAGAAAGCTTCCTTCTGGAATGCCACTGGTCACCTCCGCCGTATCCGAGCACCAGACCTCGCCACTTCCATCATTAATTCGTACGGAGAGCCTTCTATCATAGAGGTATGACCGAAACCATTCCAATGCAACTCCTTTAATTCCGTATTGGTGTAGCTTAGACAGTAGAATGGCGAAATTGATGCAATCGAAAGCCTTCGGCAAATCAACTAGCACTCCACAACCTGTCTGTTTATTTTCCAATTACTTTAAAATATTTTCAGTATACTCCAATATAGCCGTTTCTATACTTTTCCCACCCAGAAAACCATATTGGGATTTACTGAATAAACATTGTTTGTTAAAGAAATTTACTAATCCAGTGTACATAACCATTTCAATTACCTTCGAAACGTAACTAAGAAGGCTAATAGTTGCTGAAGAGTTCTCGATCTCCATTTTTATATATTAGCTTTATCAGAGCATACTTTAAACTGCTCGGATATATACCTGTTTCAAGAGAATTATTTATAATATTACAGAGATACATAAATACATACATACATTTTTAATATTGCTTTTTAATTCGTTTTTCATTGTTGGATTAAAAGAAAATCGAAGATTTATTATAGGATATTGCAAATATAGCGGGTATTTAAATTAGTGGAGATTGAATTTGATATAACTTCATTAAAATATTTATTAAAATTGTTGGCTGTTTGTAATAGGCTAGGTGAGGTAGGTAAAATATTAGTTTTAATATTTTGATTTGTGACGTTTGCTATGATCTCCCATGTGGCATTCGATTTATTTTTTGAAGTTTTAACTTTATTTTCAAGGAAATGGAGTCTTTCTTTTTTTTAATAGGTCATTGTAATGATGTTTAATGTGTTTAAAGTAAAATTTGTAATTTCATTATTATTATTTTTTATTATTTCAGTATTTAATAATTTTATTTTTGATATTTTGTAGAGGAAAATCCCTTTCAAAGTACATTCGAAAAATATTTAAGTTTTTATATTTCGATGGTACATCATTTAATTCAAACACGGAATGAAGTTTCAACAAATAACTCCACAATCAATCAACTAGTTATATGATTTATTAATAAAATTTATTGTGTTATGCGAAAGTGAAATAAAAATAAACATTTGAGACATCAAAAGTATTATATTAAGAATTACAACATTAATTTTGTTTTACTTTTCGATTGCAATTATTTTGTTACATTTTATGTTTACTTTTCATCATTTATTTATGCTTTCCACATGTCCTTTTATTTTGATAAAATTTAAAGCCAAATCATATTTGCATTATTGTATTGCATTATTACATCCAATCGTTATAATGCAATCTCCGCCTCACAATCAATTAGTTGTGGGTTAATCAAATTGGTTATTATTATATCAAAGGAACGCTATTAATTTGAGTAGCCTGATCGTTCAGAGGAAGGTCTTTGAAGAGCAATAATAATTGTATTACGTTTGGTGTTCCATGAAAATAAACGTGACACAAGTCACTGCGAAGAACAATTTTAATCCACTTCTATACATAAGTAGATCGCTTGTAATGTAACATAACTGTACTTAAAAATGTTTCATTTTTAAATTAACCTACTTTTATTATTTTACTTCGCTATGCAAATTTTTAACTTCCGTGTACATATGCTAATGTCAATTTTAGCTTTTCGTATTTAAACAATTACGTTTAAGTTGCAACGTGCGCATATTTTTCTTTAATATATCACACATCGATTTTTTTTCAATGTACACCTTTTTCGTTTAAAATAACATTCCGATTCTTAATTTTTTGCAGCTGCCAATTCAATTGCAGAAAATTCTGTTTGCTTGTTTAAATTGATTAGTTTCAAATTAGACTTTTTGAAAGGAGCTAAGAAATAGTTGGTCACAAAGTTTAAATACACACACGTTTAAATTGCCTGAAATATATTTGCCGTGCTTATTTCAACACCGACAATTTTCTAGTTTTGCATTTTTGAAAAAAAAATAATATACAGTACAATATCTATATATTATGTAGGATCTAATAGTTTGCAGAACCACTGGAATACAATTCCAGCGGTTCGTTCTTAATTATCACATCAGGGACATTTTTGTTATCTACCTTGTAATGAAAACAAGAAATTAGACGACAAACAAAATTTTATTTTTCAACGTTAAAATCATTAACAATAACACATTTTTCTAATAACGCCTTCGAAAAAAAAAACCGTTTGGTAATTGTGCAAAATACGACTCCACAGCGTTTTCCAAGTCGATAAAAAATGACACCGTCACAAGTATTTTTTGAGTTTTGGAAAGAGATAGCCACAGGAGGCGAGGTTGGAACAATCGAAATGAACCTCGTGCTGCAATCTCGTAAAAGTCACTTAAATATTGAAACAGCGAACGTCGCGAAATTAAATCAGAGAATATAAATCACCAACGTAAAATAATTGCACCGTATAGTTGTTTGTCATGAACCAAACGTTGTGATAATTATTATGCTCTTTCTGATGAAATCAAGTAACTCATTTAAAGGCACTATTAGTTAATAAATTAACATTATTCCCAAACGTTTCATCACCAATTGTCCAATATAGAATAATGTCTGCGAAAAATAATGAGATTTTTTAGGACAAAATAATTTTATTGCATTTTCAATTTTCAGTTAACAATCATTTAAATTTATAAAACTAATAGATATTTATTATACAAAACGATAAAATTATACTTTATCTTTGAGAGCCGGTATGGATGCACGATGGATTGAGTAGTTGTGCAAAAATACCCCAGATAAAGAAGGAGGGTTGAGGGAACGGGCCAGCAACCTACCCCTTGTAAAAAACAATTAACTCTCACAGAAATAAACAATACACCTCGAAACAGGACTGGAAAAACAACGACGGCCCAAGCGCGAAAAAAGAAACACAACCTCAAACAACACACACTGAGAATTGGCACATGGAATATCATGTCGTGGACGACAAAATATCAAGAAGTTTTGGAAGAACTTAAAGAAACCGAAAAGAAAGGAAAGGGTAACGTAGACTATGGAGACTATATCTTTATTTACAATGGTGTAATATCAAAGACGCTAAAATACAATATCGAAAAGAAGAGTATGTGGACGACCGCATTCTGAAGGTAACACTCAAAATGGGCACTGAGAAACTAAATGTTATAAGTGTATATGCACCCGACATATCAAAACCACAATATGGAAGACATGAATTCTACACACATCTACAAAATACATGCAATAGGATAAACGGCAGGGAGAAAACGATTCTGGTAGGAGACCTAAATGCAAGGATTGGAGATGCAGTACAAGACGGCATCACACAACGCTTTAACGAAGGGCAAGTGAATGAAAACGGTGATTTACTCAATATTTCTGCGCGATAAACGCCTTAAGAATTAACAACACCTTCTTTCAGCGTCCGATGAAATACAAATTCACATGGAGTAATTCACGACAACAACAATCTGTCATTGACTTCATCATCACAAACAGAGCAGTATACCCCAAAAATATCGTGAATATGCGGACATTAAATACAGCGAATGTCGGAAGCGACCACAAACTTGTCTTAGGCAAAATAACCATCAATCACTCCAATATCAGCATAAAGACAAAAGATCAACCCATTCAAAAGTTCAACATTGAATCACTGGACAATTAAAGCACAAAACATCTATATAGTAACAGGTTAAAGGACCACATATTAAACAATCTAATCACAGACGAGGATGACATAAATACACAGTGGGGAAGGCTACAAACAAACAGCATAGACCCCGCCACAGAAGCAATACGATTAAGAACTGTAAAGCACAGAGAAGGCCGGAAAGTACCATGATTCACCAGTGAAGTGAGACAACAATCCAAACATAAAAAGGAAGCATACCAAAGAACCTACATACATTACAAGACAATAAGGAATGGAGCGCAGAGTGAGATCCGAAGACTTAAAGAATCATACTATGAGAGATTCACCAAAGACATGGAGCGTGATTTCTAAGGCACCCAAAGAAAAGGCTGGAGCATGCTCAGGAGCAACAAGGTGGAGGTTAAAGACACAGTGTAGACCACGAGAATAACTAAAGAAGAATAGGAAAAATATTTTGAAACACTATACGAAAGAGTAGAAAGAAACACCGACAATAATAAATGAGAACAATGCCGAACTAAAACTAGAAGTGTGAGTAGGAGAAGTAGAAGAGCAGATAAAAGTTCTTAAAAACCGAACGGCACGAGGACCTCATAAGCAATGAAATACTCAAATATGGTGGAGACACCCTAAATGCTGAAATTACAAAACTGTTCAATAATATACTAAAAGAAGGAAAAGTTCAAGAAGAAACCGGACAACTATAAGGGAATAACTCTGCTCAACTGCAATGAAACTATATACCAAGCTCATAAAGGAAATAATAAAGAATGATATAAAGATAGTGGAACAACAAGGTATCACGAAAAATAGATCCACCGTAGACGCAATCTTTATTCTCAAGCTGTTTTGTAGACATGTCAAAGGCTTTCGATAGAGTCTGCCTAAACGACATTATAGCCATACTGAGAGCATCAAAGGTGAACCACGGTATAATAAATAGCATCATCAACATGAACACAAACTGTAGAACATCCGTAAGGGTCGGCAAGAGCACGTCAAAGACAATAAGAGTAAACGATGTAGTGAGACAGGGCGATTCATTGAGCCCCATGTTGTTCAACCTCATAATGAACAAAATAATAAAAGCACTACAACAGAGGCTAGAAAATGGGAACCCACGAATTCAAAGTGATATGCTATGCAGATGATGCCGTCCTCATATCGGACTCCGAAGACAACCTACAGCGATTGCTTCATGCGTTCAACCAGAAAGTTAAAGAACTCAACATGTCTATAAATAAAGATAAAACCAAGTGTCAGGTAATATCAAAATCTCCCACAAGGTGCAAGCTGGAACTGGACGGTAGTATTATAAAACAAGTAATGCAATTTTACTACCTGGGGGTGAATATCCACAGCTACGGTAACCTTCATGGAGACGTTCGACACCAAACCCTGAAAGCTACACGTATATCCGGGTGTATGCACGAGTTAATATGGAAAAATAAATACAGGCAGTCATCAGAACGGTAATAGCCTATACGACAGAGACGAGGCCCGACACAACAAAAACCATACAGATGATGAGTATGGCAAGGATGAAGTTTTTAAGAACCATCCATGGGAAAACACTACGTATGAGAAGTGACGACATCAGAGAAGTGAGCGAAATAACCGATATCGCAAAGCTAGTAAGGAGGGGAAGAAGAGAATGGAACAGACGACTGGCCGACTCCAGATTACCTAAAGCGGCCAAAAACAATAAACCAAGGGGTAACAGAAATCTAGGAAAGCCCTCAAAAAGATGGAGGAAATGTTGGACGTCAACATCAGCGGAGACTGAGTAATCAAT
Source organism: Geotrupes spiniger (assembly GCA_959613385.1). Lineage (NCBI taxonomy): Eukaryota > Metazoa > Arthropoda > Insecta > Coleoptera > Geotrupidae > Geotrupes > Geotrupes spiniger. The sequence continues at coordinate 8,069,795 of OY390741.1, forward strand.
AACAGGCAACAGCCTACGGACACCATCTGGTGGACGAAAGAAGAAGAAGAAGAGCGTTTTTTTAGCGTCGAGACGTTATTCGAGACGCTAATTACAATATACTGTTTTGTTCCATCCACCATTATTTCGAATTAGTTAATTATTTTGATGGAAAATTATTATAATCAAAAAACGTCAAAAACAGAAAACCAACAATGTATGTAAAAAACATTAGAAACTCGACGCGGAAGTCGGTTGCCAAGACAATCTGTTTATCAACAAAGTTAAAAAACCTCAAGCATTTGCGTGAAAGTATTCAAATGTTGAGGAAATAATGGCTTTCTTTAATGAAGATGAATTGTTCCTGAAGATATTATTAAATTATTGTGTTGTCGAAAATGTATAAAATCTGCATCATTATATGAAAAGAATACAATATCTTCTGCGCCTGGAGATGTCCTGCTGTCGTATTTCGCAGAAAATTTAAAAAAGTTTAATGTTTCAACATTAGGGTCTTGTTACTCAAAGTTGAAGAGTACATTACTGATTAAGGAGCAAGTAGATATATCAAAGTAAGAAGAATTATTATTTCGTAATATTATAATTAAAATGTGTATTTTTCTAGGTTCTTGAGTCTAAAGGCTTTCCTTAAAGAATACTCGATCTATACACCGGTCAAATCAAATGTGTTAGAGAGGGAACATGTTAACAAATTTGTGAAGGATGTACCTGTCAAGATTTAAGTTAATTATGTTGGAGGTTGTTTTGTTCATCGGAATTGCTGGAGTGTTCAAAATGGACGAATTACATAAAATGAAAATTGACGATATCGAAGATCGAGATAATATTTTGGTAATACAAGTTCCCGAAACAAAAACGAATAGAAAGCGAATGTTTATTATTGTGGTATACGAAAATGGGATTAAGCAAATTGGATTTATACAAAAAATATATTGCTTTAAGACCTGCAAATACACCAACCAAGAGTTTCTTTTTGGGTTATCGCAATGAAAAATGTACAAAGCAAGTATACAATAAACACATTTTATAAGATGCCCCAGATGATATTGGAATTTTTAAAGCTGTCATTACCTGAATCTTACACAGGTCATTGCTTTACGAGAACAAGTGCTACTCTTTTGGCGGACACTGGAGCTAACACACTTATGATGAAGAGACATGGGGGCTGGAAATCCAATTCTATTGTAGAACGCTACATCAAAGAGTCAGGTGAAAATAAGAAGGAAATTTGTAACAGAATTTTGATGGGGAAAAGCAGCGCAAAGAATTATCAAGAATTTTCAAGCGAGTTACCTGGTCGTAGTAGCACTAACGTCATCAAAAGCGAAGAATACTGTTGGAAAAGTGTTTAAAAAGTGCAAAGTTATAATACATTTTTCGAAAAAACTTTTCAAATAAAAGTTGTTTAAAATATAAATATCTTTAATTTTTGTAAGTATAAGTTTTTCGATAACATGCACCGTTTTCAAGATATTAAATAAGGTGATGAGAGCCATCACTTCCGGTTGAGATATTTCGCTCAAAATATGACGTTTTCCTCATTGCTACATACAAATGTTAAGTTTAAAGTTTCAGAACTCTAGCGTTAATCGTTTGGACCATAGAGCGCGTACACACAGCACACACACGTCATTCCAAAAATAGTCAGAAACGATTCAGGGGACCTCAAACGTGTATATCTGTTGAAATCTTGAGTTCGAAAATGTTCATGATTCCTAAACTTACTTATACATAAAGTATAAGAAAGTAATAAAGAAAATTGTAAAAATTTACTTCTTTTATCTTCTAGACGATAAAATTTCATTTTAACATGAGGTAAAGAGTAAATAAAATACCATTTTAACATTGAGGATGGAATAAATAATTATATCAAATATAAAGAATTAGAAACAAAACTAGAATCGCCGATTGATTCCATTCATAACAAATTATAGCCGTGTGCATGCATCCATCATACATATCAACGATTCTCGGAATATTGTTGCAAAAATCAACGAACCTGATTATAAAAATGTGACGGGGGATAATCTAAAAAAATAGGAGCTCCACGATTGCGAATTTAAAAATAAGAACGAAATCAATCTCGACAATTCCTGAAATATTTCAGGCGCTTCAATTTCTAGTAAACAACGCATCCATTTCATTTATGTTATCAATTCCTAAACGTGAGTTATGGTTGAAAAATTAAGATCGAAAGATTTATCATTTTAAATCACAATATATGGGTTATTATTGGACCTTACGGCCTAATTTTACTCTCAAAGCTTAATGTTTCATTATTTTGTTGCATTTGGATGTATAGATAATTATCTCCATAGAAAATTTAATTAATTGTTTAAATATTCGAAATACCCAAATTTCCAGAGTGGTAAGTCTCATTATTTTTAGTACCATAATAGGGTTAGTATGTATTCCTTTGAATGGCTTAGTGAATAAACAAGTTGCTATAATAATACATTTAAACAATACGTTTTGATTTATATTTATTAAAGAAAATATACATAAACTTAAAATTATCACTTTCGAACAAATGATATGCGAACTTAAATAAACAAACTGGATCTATAATGACACATCACATAAAATAACTAAACATTGTGTCCATAAACAAAGCTGAAGGGAAAGAAATTTGATAACGACAATTATTTTAAGGATATTGAAATAAATTAAATCTAGCGAACAATTAACCTGTGAACATATATAGACTAAAAATGTTTTTCGAACATGTTTTCAGTTCTCACTCATAGCTCTCTTTTGCTTCAACGTAGCATCGAAATGCTGGTTGTGAGAATCAAGTGTTGATTTTTATTTATCATAACTTGCTGACATTTCAGTTGATACTTACGGAATATATTTACGGAACCTTTCCTTTACTTTGTCATTAATCCGAGATTAATTTTTTAAAGTTGATGGATTGTAGCCAGGCTTTAGCAAATCTTTAAACGTTACTAATTTGGCATCCCGACGATCGAAAGGAAAAGGAAGCGCAACGAGCATTCATGGGATGGGTCCATTTTCACGGAATCCAAGTTTATCGATACCTTGTACCAGATCCACACTTGCTATATAGCACGTAATGTATTTTCCAAAATAATCCGCCTTGCTGAACATCAACAGTTGATTTTTTTCACTCTTAGTATTAAATAAAAGTTTAAGCATTCTTCGTCTGAACTTCCGCCTGGCTTCGACACCACCCACCGATTGACTTTTTGAACTAGGTGGTTTGTGGTACATATTATAACGTAATTTTTCATCTTTCAAACCTGAAATTGACCTATGTTATCTAACGGAACTGGTGTGGCGTTGGAATAATTTTGGTGGTTGAGATGGTTTTTAAAGCTTTATGTGTCGCTCCACTTTTACTCTTATTTTCGATATTATGATCCAAAATTATAAATATTGCTTATTATTTTATTTAGATATTGAGATAGAATTGGAAATGATGAAAGGGATTTTCTCTCTATGTTTGTATTTTTTCTTAACTTTAAAAGTGTTACCATTTTTATTTTGTCTGCATTCGCAAGTTTCCTTAATGTTTATTATGGTTGCCTTCATTAATTTTCATATCATCGTTTTTGCTGTTGATTTTTCAGTTTTTCTTCAAATATTTTTTGCAACTATTAATAATATTTGTCGTGCATTATTTTTAAACGTGGCGATACGTTGGATCAGGTAAAATCTCTTGTGTTGGATGATGAGCTGTGCGAACGGCAATTTACATTTTGCACCTAAATTTGTTTAACAACAAGGTTTATCGTTTAGGAATCCAAATCAGGTTCTTTTTTTGCAGTTCCAACTTATTGTAACATTAAGATCCACATAATAAGTTTTAATTGTTAATTTTTTATCCACGATAAATTTTTATTTTGCCTATTTCTTTCTATTTTCATTTTCTTATGATTGAATTATTGTCTTTCTTGTTACCCATTATTTGCCCTGGATTTTCTATCCAGGTCTGTGTTTTTTCGTAACTTTGCTTTGATTTTACTATATCCATTTTGCTTTCATTCACACTTTTTGTTTCATTATGGTTGCCTTTTATTTTCACTTGTTGTATTTAGCTGTTTATTTTTCAATTTTCGTTAAATATTTCTTGCTGATAATTTGTATTGTACTTGTTTTTCTTAAGATTTTGAGGTTCCTAATTCTGCAATTTCCGTATTTGTATTTATTTTCTTCAATTCATATTTTAATTGTAATTACTGCCTGTTAATAAATTTCCTTATTTTCCATTACTGTTCTCTTTGAAAGCATTTTCGTTATTGTGTTTCATTTGACGTTTTTTTGAATTTGTTGAATTTCTTTCGCATCCCACATAATTATATTTGACAGGACGATTATTTTGTTTCAACAATCTTCTATATTATCGTTTTTAATATGGTTGAAATATTGGTTCTAACGATAAAATCATCGGTGATGATATAATTCCGTAAATTCGACAAAACGAAGTTGGCTAAATAATGGAAACAATAAATTAAATTTAAACTTAATGGAGTTAAAATCGAATCCTACCAATTCCCATTAATTGTGGCAGAGATGAAAGTAATTTCATAAAATATAGCCGATGCGAGGTTTTCTATAAGTTTGTCAAATGTAATATTGTTCTCATGAGACCGTAGTTCGAGAATCAAAGTTCCAAAGTACCGTTGCACACGTAGCTGTTTTTTTCCAAACATTAAAAAAACCTGTGGTAATGGTAACAGTGACAACTTGGACTATTTATAATTGAATTTAATTCGTTGTTCTGAACAATTGCGGTTCACTCGTGGCAGTGTTTTGACGGTTATGGTCGCAAATGAAATGTTTCGTTCACGAAATTATTACAATTTGTTATTCTGTGTTATGTGTATCGGGCTTCCCACTGGTATGTACATTTCGAAGCGTTTATATTAGTTATTTTTCGAACGGAATTAAATTTAGATTAAATTGCAATTCACGGCTACAGTTTACTCGTTTACGTTAACTTTGAAAGTTAACTAATTATTGCTTTATCTGCACCCTAAATTCTAAATTCAACGATCCGTTACATACAAACCACCAGTTATATACATGATGCCAAATAACCACTTAGATCGTATTGCTAACATAGGTATAAATTCGATTGTACTGCATTGGAATTATATCGAAACTAAACTAAACATCTCGCCAACTGATATATATATATATACATACACACATATATATATATATATATATATATATATATATATATATATATATATATATATACATATATATATACATATATTCCATATATACCAATCTAAAGATACACATTTACAATTTTTCTGTCGCCTCAAATGAGCAGATTTAAAAAATATAACGGAATTTTACAATAGCGGACGAAAATAATAAAAAAGAAATCTATGAAATCGTTTTAGTGTGTTATCCAAGTCTTTTATATGAAAGCTTGGATGTGAATTTTAATTAGAATTAATTCATAATTCCAGAGGTTACACTCGGCAGGGCAAAAAATACGAGAACATTGTCGTTAGTTTTAAGCTGAAAATCCCCGCAGTCTAATTTGCGCATTTATATACGCAATACGCGTTTTACGTTCATGTATATTTGGGAAAACACAAATGGAATTCATTAAGAAATTGTAAGAAGTTCACGATGAATTTTAATGAAGTTGAGCCTTTAATTATTTTTGCCGTTTAAGCATAAATGTTGAGCGTGAAAGTTTATTGGTAACGTTACATTTAATTCACTAAGGTTTTAAAAAAATATTTATAATAGAAACTTGTTTAAATTTTGTTGTAAGATGACACTCATATTTTATTATATTTGGTAACGGCGTGATATGTATTTTGATTTTATAGAAACAAATATTCGAAGGGAAGTTGAAATTTTATTTCGAAACGATTAGCGAGAAATTTATAAAACTGGAAATAAATCAACACTCCGCGGCTTTAATCAGGAGGATAAATACATTCGGCACCACGAGCGGCTCTTTTAGTGTCGTTGTTTCAAATTATTATTTTATACTTAATATTTAAAAGCTGTTTTATTTTTCCCATGGATCTTGAAGCTCGAGAAAGTACTATTATATTCGCGAGTGGGATTCATGTTTTGATTTTATAGAAACAGATACTTGTTGTAGTTGATATTATATTCCGAAACGATTAGTAAAAAAATCATTAATTCACATATGCAGTTTGTTGCTCGTTTTATTCACTTTATCAAATTTTCGAAGGCGACGTTTATTTTGTTTCTTGTCATGTCAGCCAAGTGTTATTCTCAAATAGGTTTCATCGTCTTTTTATGACGCAAGTCATTACTTTTGTATGTTAAGAAGAATCTGCTTGGCGGACTAGAATTACATGCACTCTCGTTGACATCAAAATAATTTTTTTTCATTCCCGGTTTAGTTACTAAGGATGTACTTTCTCATAGCGTAATGAATTGACATATTTCGACTCTGATTGGCCGGTCATTTAAAACTTCGATCTGATATGTAAAATTTTTGCGGAAACGCACATGCCAAGCGTTTGTTTTTATTATACCCTATAAAAAATTAACGAACGTATCGATACGTAGTTTTTCACGATACATTTCGTTGGGTTGGATTGGATTACGAGATGATAAAATAAAAGTTCACGATAACGAAATATAAAAAGTAAAAATCGCTTTACGAACAATATAACCATTAATTTAATAATTAAGATGTTCATAATAAACACACCTTCCCAGGAATGCCATCATTATCCAAATCTGGTCTAAATACAATAGTTAAAAATATTTATAAAAACATTAACTTTTTGTAACAAACTTCGAGCGACTCCTACCGCCTTAATTGGGATTGTGTCTCAAATTAAAAGTTTTGCGGATATCCTGTACAATTTAAAATTTTCATTTCCTTACTAAATATAAAATTTATTTAAATATTTTTCTTCCGTCTGTCATATTTACCATACGTGAAAGAGCAATAAATAAAATAAAAGCAGAAAAATAAAGTAAATATATGGGGAAATTAATTAGTGTAACAAAGTAACAACAGATAAAATAACAAACTGTATTTTTTTTTAATTTGTTTCAAACATTTTATGATTTGTTGTATTTTCAATTAAGTTATTATTTAATATTTATTTAAATTCAGACGAAAATTATTATATTATTATCATCCAATTGGCACAACATCTGCCGAAAATAATAAATGATTAATGTAAAATATTTTTACATTGTACTTGTTAAAATGAAATGCACATAATTTAAAAATTATGAAACGTTTTCTTAATTGGAAATTAAAATTGATATTAAATATGAACTTAATTGCTTTGATCTTCGTATCTTGCACCTTGATATTTTACAATATCTAGCAATGCTATTTTCTCTTAAAAATGGCAAGCTGTGTAAATGGTTATTTTTTAAATTTAACCATAAGAATATTTATCATAATCTTACAATATCCGTTTATTATCATTAATGTCAACTAATTTCACTTAAATTTTAAACACATTTTTTCCGTATGTTGTGTTTTCATTACTTATTTTTTATTTTATTTTATTTATTATTTTTCATAACATAGTTGACGTTTGTTCCCCATTTGTAGCACATCTTATCTATTTGTTTTAATGTTTAACTATTTAGATTTTGTGGTCTCAAATTTCTTTTAATTGGCTTTAACATTTTAATTGTATTTCTTTGTAGTTTCTTTGCAAGTTTTTTATTATTTGATTTGTTTTACCATTAAATTGTTACCATGATTTTTTCTTTACTTTACTTTTATATATTTTTTTTCACCTCATTGGTCTGTATTAATATTATATTCAATACACATTTAATATAATATCCAACCGTGTAGATAATTTATATAAATGTTTTCATTTTTTAAATACTTTATTGTCACCCAAATGAATTAATACCGTTCACAGTTCATTTTAATTTTCATTGTAACTATTATCTAAGTCCATCGAAATAATTTCTCTTTTGATACAAACATCCTAAACCTAATAAATATCGTAATTTGCACTTAAACCCTTGTTTATGTCAACAATTCAATTATTTTTAACACAGTTATTTCTATTGTCATCGTTTTTAGAGGCACTTAATAAATTGCGTCGATATATAAAACGTAAGTAAAAACGTAAACAGACAAAAAACAAAACATATGTTTTATTTATTTTCGCTACTCCTACGTTTTTCGCTACTATATCAATTTGAAAGTTTGATGCGATATACATTTTTCTTCATTGTTTACTGGCATTCGTGATATATTCACTACATCAATTCTTGTGATTTATTTGGAAATATGCATTTCTTACTATAAAGTTCAATCGTTTCGTTGAAATATGGTAAATGATGTACCGTTAATTAAACGATGAATTAATATAAGTAATTATTTTTAATATGCTAGAAGTTTCAATAATGGTGCAAACCTTATCCTCGAGAGATACAAATAGTTAGCTTAAGACAAAGACTTATAACTGCTGGACTCCATTCTAATTAATCTTTGTTATATAACATCGTGTTGCATACGCAAAGTTAATTTAGCATAAATCTTGCTAAAGGAAATGAATAATTTGATCACAACTCGCAAGCTATAAAACGAAACCGCACATTTAATCTAGTTCGCGTAGATTTTTATTGTCCGCTGGATTTTTCGATTGTTGGTGTCATCTCGTTTTTATTGGAATTTAAATAGCTTCAGCTACACAGCCCGTTTTAAATATACTTTCCTTTATTTCATTTCATGCGCCAACATGGAGATTTAATTTGATTTTTATCATTCAACAGATGCATACACGCGTTAATATTTCCACTGCTAACAACTTTAATTGGAAAAAATATACTGTGAGTTTTTCAGTGAAACGCTGTATGCAATATAACAAAATTACGAACGTGAAATTCGACCAAATTATTGGAACGTATCAATCTGAATGAAATTAATTTTCACATTAGCGAATTGTAATACATTTTGCCAAAGTGTTAATAAAACATACATCAATTAGTTGCTCGAATAAAAATGCACGTGGATATAATATTTTGTTATGAATTTCGAAATAAAATCAAAACACGAATCGAGTCCCGCTACCGAGTATAATAGTGCTTTCTCGAACTTCAAGACCTGTCGGAAAAGTAAACGCATAAGCTTTTAAACGTAACTTGAAATAAATTAAACGCGATGAAAATTTGAATCTATTAAAAACTAGAAGAATACAAATTTAGAACAAACAACAAATTTATTCTTCACTGTGATTAAAGCCGTGTTAATTTATTTCGAGTTTTATAAGTTTCTCGTTAGTCGTCTCGAAACAAAAAACAACTTCAACAAATAAAAAAATTAAAACATGAATCACGTACCTCTACCGAATATTAGACCCGGATCACAATTTTTTAGTCATCTCCCAAAACATTAAGATAGTAAATTGACTCGATAAATATCGACATAATTGTAATTAACTAATAATCGTTGTTTGTGCGATTGTCATTCTATGCAATCAAATTTCGAACAAAGAAATCCATTGTTTTCGTTTGAAAATATTTAAATCAGTTCATTTCAGACTCAAAATTATTTCTTGATGAGTGAAAAGTTCGGCGTTTCTGACAAAATTCTTTCTTATCTTCGAAACGTTTCGTTTGATTCGCTCCTTCCGATATGGGAATCACTAACAGCTGTTGGTACCCCATTAGGTTTGTTTTGGTTAAGAACATATACTGTACTGTCTGAATATAATGCTAACATATTCATTTACGTTCTTAACTTGATTCATTAATTTTTAATTTTGCAATTTACTACGGAAAAGTTATAAATCACTTACATTTAAATTGTACATCCGTTTGTGCATCAAAATTAACTTTAACTAAATTATTAAAATTATTTATTAAATATTTATACAACACAGCGCAATTTAAGAGGAGAAACCTTCACGACGAATAAAAAAATTGACGTTTCCTATATTCGGTGTTTGCAAATTATGCACAACGTTGCAATGTAACAGTTTGTGCAATCTAGGTCGTGCACTAACAGTTATTAACGCGTATTTAATATACTCTCCACAAATGGCAAATTCTAACACGATGTGGCAAGTTTTTTTTGCAAGAGATAACCCTGGGCTATGTAAAAACGAAATTGTTGTTTAAAATCCTTATTTCAACATTTTGATAGCAAAATAGCAACCAAGACTAAAAATTGCCAACAGTGTAAAAATTGTTAATTAATGTTCATAGCATTTTATGCATAATTAGCATCGATGTGGTTAAGTTTTACACACAATTATTTATTAATACTATACCAATCTTTCTACGAAATTTTACGTTGTTATGAACTTTATTTATTAAAATTAAATTTTACAAGAAAACTGAGATCATCGAACCATTAATCATTAATAACTTTGTGTTTGTAATATGTGTTACGAGATTAAAACTTTATACGTGTTTGAGTAACGTTGTTAAAGTAAAAACGCTGTTGCAACTTTCCCAGTTTTGGAAAGACTCCAGGGTGCATTAAAATTAAAAACTTATTTCAACAACCGTTGACAATAAATACTATCGTTTTATACGTAAACATGTTGGAAAATAGCTAATTGTTCCATTCGCCCATTTCGCGCGTTTCTGACCGTTTTTATTTTAATTAATGATCGGGGCGAAAGTTTTTTTATTTTTCTCGTTATGCTTCGACGGCGAATGAAAGAAAAGAACACTTAATTTTAGCGAACAAAAGGTTATGTTTTTTTATTTTTGATTAAAGGAAGCACATTATGACTCGCTCGTTGTGTTTGAAGCTAATGTAGTGGACAAAAGACAATGTCCGTTCTAAATCAAAATTTCTATATTTCCCTATAAATTTTACAAAGTGCCCCTTTTATAAAAAAATGTTTTTTACTACATTGTTTCTGCGGAAGACCTTTTTATATTTTTTTTATTGGTGGAAAACGAAACATATTGGACCAATAAACCAAATAAATAATAATCATAAATGGTAAATTTATAAAACATATATAAACTAACGATAACCAAAGGAAACAGCTGCACGAAACAGCCACTCAACTTGAATGTAGCTACCAATCAACTGTAAAGCCCATACACTTGCCCACCAATCAAAAAATATAACTGATCTATTGCTCGTCCTTATTACCAGAAAAATCTCATTGATTTCCATTCTGATCACCATTAAAGTTAACAAAAATACAAATTGGAAGCGATTTCAAGAAGACGACCAGTCGCAATCGCATTCAATTAATTGATTCAATTAAATTAAGAATCGAAGCAATGTTGGAGGTATTCAGGTATTCAATTATCCCACTGAAATCAAATTCCCTAATAGTTCAAAAATGAGGAAAATATGACAATAACCAAAAGCGCCAGAAAATAAAAACAAACTACACAATGCTACCTAAAAATTAATTGGAGAAATCTCTAAAAACAAAAATGAAACTTTATTCCAATACTTGAGGAACATAACGGACAACAAGGAAACACGTATCACTTCTTGCGGAGAGCCACCAAAGAAATGTAAATCGACCCAGTATGCATAATCCACGAATAAGATCATCAGATGGAAACTGGGCAAGAGATAAGGAGCAAAACGCAGAAAAAAATGCTACCTAAGAAAATGAAGAAGTTATTATAAACACGATAACTCCAGCCGATGTAATTACGGAAATTAAAACTAACATTAACCCTAAGGAAGCTCCAGGTGATCCCATAACTGCATATTTATCCAGAAGAAAGAAGAAGATTTCGTTACTACCAATAATATCAAAATTATTACAAAAAGAGACTAAAATCAATAATAGAAAGCAATTGATTTAGAAACTAGGAACACACATTCAACCACTGACCAAATACACAGATAACAGATGGAATCAAAAAGTATACGAAGATAAGAAAATATTTAATTTCCTAGACAGCACACGCTTTCGTTAAAGTGTGGGATATAAGATTAATGGGCAAACTAAAAGAGACCATTAAGGAATAACCATGAAAAAAATTATTCAAGAAAGCTAAAGAATGGAAAAGCGCCAGGGCAAGATAAAATAACATCGAAAATGCTTAAAACATTGGAACAAATGGGAAGGAAATAAAGCCTGGAATGAAGAAGCTATACCTAAAGTATCTAAACAAGAAGATCAAAAAGACAGTAAAAAATACAGGGGAATAATCCAACAGATTACCAACAAGACTAGATTCAAGAGAAGAAACGCTTACGTGGCCTTCATCGACTTGGCAAAGTATACGGAGATAAGAAAATATTCCATTTCCTAAACGGCCCAAGCGTTCGTAAAATCGTAGAAGATTAATGAGTAAACTTAAAAAGACTATTGGGGACAACTTAAATAAATACAGAATTCAGAAATAAATTGTTGGTCAGAAATAATCAAAAGTGAGCAAACAGAAAGAAAGTATTAAGGAATAACCATGGAAGACATGATTCCAGAAAACTAAAGAATAGAAAAGCGCCAGGGCAAGATAATATAACATCGAATATATATAAATATATATAAATCACTTAAAATGGTACTTATCTTGTATTATGAGCAGTCAGTCGTTTAATAAAACACTATTAGCAATATTAAAGTTTATTGCGGCACCTTTTTTTGTAATAATTTCGGTGTTTTTTATTGCTTGACAAGGGTTTTCGAAACACCTTATTGCGAAAAAGGTGTTGCAATAAACTTTAATATTGCTAAAAGTGTTTTATTCAACGACTGACTGCTCATGATACAAGATAAGTACCATTTTATATATACATATGTATTGAAAATGTGCCTTGTCAAATGTGACAGCAAAATCTAAAATTTACACGAAAGATGGTCGAATCTTACACCTCAATGGTGCAGTGAACATTAATTAAAACAGGTCCATGAAGACTAACTTCGTTACTGACGAAGGGTAATAACCCAGAAACAATATTGTCTAGCGATCCACCAGTTAGTCTTCATGGACCTGTTTTAATTAATGTACACTGCACCATTGAGGTGTAAGATTCGACCATCTTTCGTGTAAATTATATATATATATATATATATATATATATATATATATATATATATATATATATATAAATTAAAAATGTATCTTGTCAAATCTGACAGCAAAATGTAAAATTTACACGAAAGATGGTCTAATCTTACACCTCAATGGTGTAGTGAACATTAATTAAAACAGGTCCATGAAGACTAACTGGTGGATCGCTAGACAATATTGTTTCTCGGTTATTACCCTTCGTCAGTAGCGATATTGAAATATTGTCTAGCGATCCACCAGTTAGTCTTCATGGACCTGTTTTAATTAATGTTCACTACACCATTGAGGTGTAAGATTAGACCATCTTTCGTGTATATATATATATATATATATATATATAATTATTGTACAAATTCTCGACTGTAAATCACTTAAAATGGTACTTATACAATCATGAGCAATTGAGCAATCAAACAATTTGCTTGACAAGGGTTTCCGAAACACCTTATTGCGTATGCTAATTACCAGTAAAAGTGTTAAATAAAATAACAGATTTAACAGCAACGAAATACGACACTGAGACGGGAATAGGACTTTTAGATCGAACCGCGTAGAGAGATTCGGCATCGTAATGTTGATCCGAAATATAATTCTATGTAAATAATTGAACCAATAAGGATGTTTGTCGTATAATTAAGTAAGATAAGATAATAAAAAATATGTTAAATATTAGGAAAAATGTAATTATGAAGTATAAGTATAAGTTAAATCGTAAACTATATTCAAATACACAATTTATTCGCATCGCGAGAGCCAGGGGTGGGACTCCGAGAGGTGACTCACAGCACCTGATCCGTTCGAGTCAAGTTGAAGTCGACTTGATGATTCAAAAGCGCGCGAAAATTTCGCCTTGGCAACAATTGCGTCCTATCACCGCGCGTAGAACCGGCATAGCAACTTCTGGACGTTTCAAATATCCAATAGCTATTCGGTACTTGTGACTTATGGTAAAATTTATAGTAAATTTTAGAAATAATATGAAATAGCATCAGGTATATAAGCCGACCGGTATCGGCACAGTTCATTATTATTCAGTCCTCAACGTCGAGACCGAAAGATTCACGTGCGACAATAATATTAAAAACTCCAGAAGTAGAAATCAGTAAGTGCCTTTTAATTTATTTGTTGTTAACAGTATACTACGAATTGTCGAATTTAATTGTTATTGCCTGAACCTACGTTTAATTTTAGAACGATTTATTTGTGTATCGTTCTGCAAAAGCCCTGAGTATATAATTTGTATTTGTTATATCAAGTCTAAATTTTTATGGTGTAGTTTTGTAATCTTTAAACTGAGTTTTGTTTGTTTTACTTGCATTCAGATCTAATAAATAAAGCTTTGAATTATTTTATTTGTGTTTTCGTTTCACGACAGTGAAATTATTGTATCTAGACAAATTTGCGCTTTGAGATTTGTGTTTATTTTTATGTGCTTTATTTAACGATTCAGTTTAATTAAAAAATAAATACCATAACTATATATATATATATATATATACACACGAAAGATGGTCTAATCTTACACCTCAGTGGTGTAGTGAACATTAATTAAAACAGGTCCATGAAGACTAACTGGTGGATCGCTAGACAATATTGTTTCTGGGTTATTACCCTTCGTCAGTAGCGATTACCAAGAACCTTAGTTGTTGAAATACCTTTACATGTAGTGGTCATCAAAACTTCTTGGCGCGAGCCAATCACTCCTAACGAACCACTGACAACAGAACACTGACGAGACGATACCTTGTCTAACACCTTGCGGAGACTAAACCACTACATGTAAAGGTATTTCAACAACTAAGGTTCTTGGTAATCGCTACTGACGAAGGGTAATAACCCAGAAACAATATTGTCTAGCGATCCACCAGTTAGTCTTCATAGACCTGTTCACTACACCATTGAGGTGTAAGATTAGACCATCTTTCGTGTATATATATATATACTTGTTTGTAGAGTTAGTTTCAAAATTATTGCCAACTTAATTGTATAATCAGTGTTGTTGGGTTTTGTTGGGTTTATTGGTATATTGAGAAAAAAATCCGTGAGTTGTTAAACGATTTATTGACGTTTCGACATCGATTGAGTCTTCATCAGTGACACGAATATACTGTGGATATAATGATATATTAATATTTGTATATATGTAATACATTGTCGAAACTATTTTGAACAGTTAATTATTGTGGTCGATATGTGATTAAGTCATCTTATTAGGTGTGTTAAATTATAATGGTAATTATAATTATAATTTAACACACAATAATTAACTGATCAGAATAGTTTCGACAATTCGACAACATTAATACATCATTATATCCACAGTATATTCGTGTCACTAATTAAAAGAAAATAAAAAAAAAAAAAATATTCAGTGGCGCAACACATTCAATCGGACGCCTGCACTAAACAGTAAACCAAAACTTTTAAATCAGCTATTATACCAACTTTTCTCGTTAAGTGTAGCAATTCTATTTCGATAAAAAATAAACTAAGATAAGATTTATAAGTTAATTAACGTGCGGCCTGGGGGTTATGCATCACAACTCTTTCTTACTATTCTGATTCTGACAGCTGACATAACTTTCCTGAACTGATGTATTAGTGAAATAATTGCCACATTTGTAATCGTTATGTCAAAGATTTTAGGTCAGAGACGGAGCGCATAAATCATTCGACTTTCCATTCAAATTCAATAATTTAGACAACCTTTAATTAGTATTCACCACCCAGTGGCGTAGACTGCTTCGCGTAATAACATAAACCTGGGATGTTTCCCGCCGTATAGCGGTTTACGTTTGTAACGATTCAATAATTTAGACAAGTTTTAATTAATGTTCACTATTCAGTGGCGTAGTCGCTTCTATGTAATAGCTTAAACCTGCTGGTTATGCCTACGGCATCGTGGAACGTTTACTTGTGTAATTTTCAGAAATGACCTGATCGAATAGACTAATAGATAATATAAAAAAATATTATTTTAATGACGAACCATTTCAAACTACTCAGGTGGTTCCGATTAACTTTCTTACTTTATAATAGTAATTTTGTAATAAAACCTCGTATACGAGAATGTTGACGAAACCTATTCGAAGCAATGATAATATATCACGTTTTTTTATTTCGTGGCGACAAGTATTATTACGTAAAAATGTTTTGTAAGAGAGACGCAAAGCGTATAGAATATGTTTATGCGGCGCAACCGCTGAAATATACTAAAACGTATGAATTGTGTATGTAAAGGTACGAAGAACGCCGTGTGTCCTGAATCCAAGAAACTGTACCCTAGGGATTGTCGGCTGTTCTACAAATGCGTCCCGCTGTTGGAATCCGCGCAGGCGTACGTATGGGTACCAACACGCTGCACTGCGGGACTGGTGAGCCACATTCACAATAAACTAATCTTTCCTTTACTCCTATCGCCTATTTTCCTAGTATGGGCACGTGTGCATGAACTTTTCCGGGCATCTGATATACGACAAGTCATTAAAACCAATTATCACTAACCATTAGCTTGGACGTCCTTCGCATGAACATCAATCAAGTTATCCACATTTTAATAAAATCCATTCATGTATTAATTTCGACAATTTATTAAAGTTTGCATTTTAATTTACTAATTAATTTTATATTATATGTTTGTTTATAAAACAATTGAATTTAATTCTATAGCACACCCGAGTCCTACTCGTATTTAATGCGGCAAATCAATTTCCATTTGCTTATAAGTAAAAATGAATTAGTGACAAGAAAATTAATAATACGTATCCAGGAACTAATAAAGTATTTATGCGTTAAAAAAATTGTTTAATCAATGAATATTATTTTAATATAGATTTTGATTTTGATGGCGTTAGATTATGTTTTCATTAATAAACATAATTATACGTAGTGTTGATTGCAAATGAATTTAGTGCAGCGTCAAAGTAAGCAATAATGAATTTTATTTGTTCAAACTATTTGCTACCAAAAATGAGTAAGACAACTTAAATTATAGTTGGTTTGAATTTTGTTTGAACTGTTTTCCAAGAAAATAACACAGCTGAGTTAATTCAAGTTGGAATTCCAGTAAAATTAAATGATGTCTTACATCAAGGAATTTGGAAAAGTTTCTGGAGTTTTTGTATGAAAACTGGTCAGGGTGAACTATACGGGACAGCAAATCAGACATGTAGCAATATTGTCCAAAAATATCGATATTAGCCTTGCCGACGACTTTGACATATTCTACATTATTGAAAGATATTTTTAAAAACTATCTAACTAATCAGAAACGCCAAAAAATATCCGCGGTGGTCCGCACGAAACTTTCTTATACTCAGTTATACTACGTTTTCGAAAAAACTTTTCAAATGAAAGTTGTTTAAAATATCAATATCTATAATTTATGTAAGAATATATAGAATATAGAAAAAGGTGATAAGAGTAAACCATCACTTCCGGTTGAGAGATTGCGTTCAAAATAGGACGTTTTCCTCCTTGCTACATACAAATGTTAAGTTTAAAGTTTTAGAGCTCTAATCGTTTGGACGCTAGAGCGCACACAGACACACAGACAGACACACACACACACACAGATGCACAGACGTCATTCCGAAAATAGTCAGAAACGATTCAGGGGACCTCAAAACGTGTATATCCGTTGAAATCTCGAGTTCGAAAATTTTCATGATTCCTATACTTACTTATACATAATGTATAAGAAAGTAAAAATGGCCCAACAATTTAAAAGTTTAAAATCGGTCGCATTAAGCGTAATCCAGTTAGTTATTGAGGAACATTGAAATTGCAAATATTGTTTTTTTCAAAATATTCCAAAATTGTAAAAAATCCGAATAAATTTGAAATAAGACCATTGAATTCTGCGAAACATTCCCCATTTAACGGTTGCTCTATCTCTTGTAATAACCCATATACCAATGGTGAGCATCGAAATGTGGACACATTGTATAGAGAAACAAATAAGATACCAAAAGAGTGGAAGGAAAATCGAATAATTCTGATACATACAAAATGAGAAGCAAAGTGTAACGATACGAGCAATGATGATAATAATAAACTTTATTTGCACCCAACAGTATAAATTAAAAAAATGTACATAAAACATAATATATAAAGGAAAATAACAACCCAAGGTATCTCCTGTCTAATTGAACATATAAATATCACAATCAAATGAAATCCAAATACGAATTAGAACACCCACAAATCTGAAACAAAGGACTTCTCGACAAGGCATGAGTCCTGCAAATGAGAGTAAAGAAAGTCACCCTGCTTCTGGATGACTCGGCACGCTGAAATTAATTTGTTCCAATAACAGGGAACAATCGACTTCATAATGAATTAAATTGCGCAGAAAGTTTGCTCCTGCAATAGCTCTGCGAGTGTTCAAAGAAACCATACTGTAAGTTAAGTATTTTAGAAAGCGTCACTGAACTCTTTCATGTTGAAGTTTCTATGAAACGTAAATTGGGCACCAGACAATAGAAGCGTATTCCAGCTTGTTACGCACCAGGGCGAAGTAGAGGCACTTAATGGAATCCTAGTCTGAAAATGTTTAGAGTTCCACATAACAAATCCAAGAGCACCAACTGCCGACTCTCGTGCATGCACTACTTGATCTGTAAACTTTAACTGGGAGTCAAATAAAGTGCCTAGGTGTCCAACTAGGAATTTACGTATCAACACCTGCATATTTATGTTGTAGTCAAAAATATAGACGACCTTCTTCTTTGAAAATCGCACCATACAACACTTGTCAGAATATAATTGAAGTTTGTTCTCTTGACACCACTGAAAGAAACACTCTTTCGAACATTGCTTTGTAGATGGAATACAACATTTATGCCGTTAATCTGAGCATATATTTTTAAATCGTCGGCCAGTGCTGAGTAGGTTAGAGAATCGAACAGGTTATTAATAAATAATAGGAAAAGTAGCGGCCCCAAATTAGATCCCTGTGGTACACCAGACGAAACTATAA
This sequence comes from Geotrupes spiniger, assembly GCA_959613385.1. NCBI lineage: Eukaryota > Metazoa > Arthropoda > Insecta > Coleoptera > Geotrupidae > Geotrupes > Geotrupes spiniger. Next base: position 8,088,744 of record OY390741.1, read on the forward strand.
ATTCTGCCGACTCAAAACCATTATAACTTAGTAGTTGATCCTATTACATAAGTATGACGTCATGAATGATATTAGGTTAAAATTAAATCCAAATTGGTCAAGTTTGTCTAATAATATGTGGTGATCAATCATATTAAATGCCTGCGAAAAATCTGTATATATTACATACAGCGGTAAGAATCGTAATATGCCTCTAGTTGACAATGTCAGAATGATCTCACTTCTTGAAAACAGGATTTATCCTAGCCTCCATTTGAACGGGAAAGAATTAATTTAAAGCGCCAGATTAAAAATCACCTTCAACGGTGTCAAAAGTACCATTCGACAATATTTTAATAAAAACGAAGGTATTTGGTCATGGCCCGCTGTCCAACTGGATTTTAAGTTTGCCAATGCTGCTCAAAATATCGTCCTCGGTGATACTACGAAGATCAAACAATAGTGCGACAAAGCAGACTTCATATAAATCCCTTCAGTATCGGAACCAGCAGTATATACACTGGAGAACACCTTCGCAAATCCCCACAATATCGTATAATTATTAAGTCTTATTAAATTGTTTTAAGTTAAGCATGGCTGAAAGATTATATATCGGTGCTACTTTAGGATCCGTGCACGGAAACTATGAGCCACACAGGCTGACCCAACAGAAATACCTTCAGTGCTTCAAAAAGCGCTTCAGGCTCGTTGGCGTTAAGACTGGGAGGAACGGAGACACCAACAATTTAAAAGGTATAGGCTGAGATAGTACTACACATACACACTACGATATCAACCAGTAGTACAATGCCCTCAAAATGAGAGGTATTAATTATTTTATGTTTAATGTCTCTGTATGAAGCTACCAAAACACCTCCACCAGGGTCAGATTTACCAGATCAAATTTCCTGTCTAAGCGAGAAACAGAAAAAGTTTCAATAAAAATTTCAAAATGATCGTATATAATACGTAGGTTTGATTCATAATTTCCCAAACGCTTTAGCATCTCTGCCCTTACACGACGATAAATCTCGGACTGCATGGGACTACGATCCCCCGAAATGGATAAATTAGATCAGTTAAAATTTTTCAGTCTCCGACAGTTGCGAATAAGAACAAAAGCATTGGATTCCGATGAAAGCTTAACTTTCAACGAACGTGATCAGCTCCTTCGATTAATCATACTTTCCCAAGCGTACTAAGGAAATAACGTACCATTCCTAGACGTCGCTTCAGTTTGTACCATAAATGATAATATTATTCTTGCACTTTCCCCCCTCGGTTACCTCTTGAACAACCATTTCAATATCAATGATAGACGAAGTTGGAGTAGAAGAATTAATAGATTCCTCCAATGCACTTACTTCTCGTTGAAGATTAAGTATAACGGCTTTTAACCCATTGTGATGGCAAGTCAAATTCTTGCATGTTTAACAGGACCATGATATTCCTGAGTCCTGACGAATTTTACGAGCAAGAGCACTATTTACAGAGACACAATCAATCATGTATTCATCATTTCGCCATCGCAACAGGCGCAAGGAACATTTTAATTATTTAACATTGGAAGTAGGAGGGATAGACAACAACGCGGTCCCTGGCGGTGACTAACAAGACAAAAACTAAATAAGACCACGGTAGGTTTACAAAAGATAGGTAGGAAAATTTACAATAAACGAAAAATCAGTGGCATAGATTGTTTGAGTGTCACAAGATATCTAAAGAATAAAAAAACGGCCGAAATAAAAGTACAAACTGCAGTTTGTAAGTTTTGAAGTACACATTAGATTCTGGCCCTTAAGTAAAATAAGATCAAACATGGAAAGAGAAATATATTAATAATAAGGAACCATAACAGAAAAGAAAGACAATAACGTAGAAAAACTATACATAATGTTTATAAATCTGTAGGCGGTCTCCAACCAGGTAAATAATACAAGTTAATAAAAGAATATACAGGAAGGTAAATTTGGAAGCAATTCCTCAAGAGGAGAAATTTTATTTGGACAACTAAAAATGGACAAGATGATAAAGTGTCTGGTGGAGGAGCAGAATGGAGAATGAAATAAGACGTGGGTGGAACAAACACATGAACTAGGACCAACAAAGGGGAACAAGAAACAGAAAAGATCAAACATACAGAGGGCAGAAAAGTTGTACAAATTATGTTAACGGATAACGCAGAGAAATTTACTCTGACCTTCGTGGGGGGCATATGGAGAAAACGAGAAGAGAAAAAGAAGTATTTTGAGTCACATTAAGAATGAAATAAGACGTGGGTGGAACAAACACATGAACTAGGACCAACAAAGGGGAACAAGAAACAGCAAAGATCAAACGTACAACGGGAAATTAACTCTGACCTTCGTGGGGGGTATATGGAGAAAACGAGAAGAGAAAAAGAAGTATTTTGAATGACTTCTTTCTTCATTAGTATTTAATTCAATTTTAATTTGTTTTTTGTTTAATTATTTCATTTCTTATTTCGTTATTTAGGTGTCCGGGTTTTTGTCAAATTGTCTCCTTCATGCAATACAACTTTCTACAATAAGACCATTGAATATATTAAATCAATGAACGTTAAATGAATTATATCAAACAAAAACAAGTTAATCATTCACGTTTCTGTGAGCCCTAAACTTTATGATCTTCCTAAAATCCACAAGTTCTCTTCAGATCTATCGTCGTATCCTCAGTACAAACACCAAATTCTATCAGTAGCTCTTCAAGATTATAAATCATTCCATGTACAGACATCTTTTCGTTATCAGACCTTGTAAACAATTTCCAAATTCCGGAAGGGTATATGATTGCGTCACTATATTCGGTTTCACTTTTTACAAGCAACCCTATGGGTTTAGTTTGTAACATTAAAATTGACAATTGGGACATGATCGAACCATACGGCTGTTTGCGACACGTAACCTACTATCCAACTACTATCCAATGAATTTTCGTCTTTACTATCGGTGTCAAAGTAATAGGCGGTTGGGTTCGAAGTCCTACATCAAACGGCTTGAAGAAAAATATTTAAATATACATTGTTACAACCAGCTATCATTTCTGACAACACAGGTAAGTCCCGTCTCGATAAGGGCCCGCACTTTGGATGTACGTAGGGTCTGGTCTACCCAATCTGCTATTGTTTTTCACTAATAAATAAATCTTATATTATCGAATTATGGAAAAATGAAAACCAATACACAAGCAAACAAATTTTAATCTCACAACCGTATTGACGATACTGAATATAATAATATTTGCTAGTCACAAGATTCATTTAAAATAATTATTATTATTTTTATTTATACAAAATATAGAATAATAGTAATATAGAAGTCAAGCAAGTATTTACAAACGTTAGACAATTTATCAAGAAGAAAAAGATAACAATGGGCCAACTGTTGAAGTAAAGGAAGTCGTAGAATGAACGGCTAAAGGTGCTGGAGTCTCCAGAGGAACGGTCATTACTTACTAATGAACACAGAAGTGAAGATAGAGTAGATGATTTTAAACCAAAAAGTTGCAGAAAAAACGAATGTGATGAATTTTTGCAAGGGGTTATAAGGAGGAAGATTGTTAACTTTCATATAGAAATTTCCAACTGTAAAGAATTATACTCTCAAATAATTAACGAAGTGCAATATGCAGAATTTTCCAGCGAACATTGTACAGATGGTTAATAGAACATGAAATTTTCATTCAGAAAATTAAATAATATACCAGTGTTAACGGAACAGCTTCACGTAGCTGCTGAAAGATGTAATTTCTTGACTTCTGTTCAAAGATACAGAAATCACAGATGGAAAATCTTCTATACAGACGAAATCTGGTTTGGTGCAAATCATGCTTGGCAGTTTGGATGGAATGAAAAAGTAAATCCAAAAAAATAGGGATACCACCATTATCCTGGTCGAGTCCAATAAGTAAATGGTTATAGAGGCATTAGGTCCAGAACCAATCCAAACAACTACTATGGTCAGAGACCTTATTTCGAGTTCATCCGTCTTAAAGAAAGGCTGCTCTGTTAAGTGTTAGTGTATCTTCAATGATTTTCTAAATCATTCTACGAGTGTAATTAGTTTAAATTTATATCAATTGAATCTGCAAATTTTACCGATTCGAGCAGTATGCTCGTAATTAAAAACAGTTGGGTTCAGGCGTCGTATTTGCTGTTTGTAAGTAAATTGCATGATTTTTTGGTACCGTACGTTTTTTTTCCATTCTCGTCCGACGTTCATTCATTGACCTTGCGTCTATTTAGCTGAAATTTGCGATATATTAATATAATTAGTAATATCGCTATTATCTTTCTCACACCATCAAGCAGTTTCTATATCCATTTTCCGTGGTCTTCCTCTTGTGTGTGACCTATTGTTAGTCACGTCGAACGACCCCTTCGTGCAGAAGAATTGTGTCCCGTTTTCTTTTATCCCTAAGTATCCTAATTATGTCATTTGTGCCGTGTGCTTGTGGATGTAAATCATCCGTCGAGGAGCACAAAATTATTAAATGCTGCGTGTGTAAAAAGACCTTTAAACATACATGCGTTGATCTTAATATCACGGAGATCCGTACTATTAAAACTAAGGAAAGGCCTTACTTGGTCCTGTCGGAACTGCAGTGTTATCGGAAATGATATCAATGAGTTAAAAGCTGCCATATTGGTTCTAAAAGCGGATTTATCGTCACGCAATACTGATACCGTCAGTGATTCAGTATTTGAAGAACTATTGTTTGAATTAAATGAAAGAAACCAACGGAAACAAAATATAGTGATTTTCAATTATGCAGAGACTAAATCGAGTAACGTTCATGAACAGAATGCTCATGATCTGCGCGCGGTGAAGTCAATTATTGAGTGTTTGCCAGTTGACGTTGGGGTTGACAGTATCGAAGTAACTCGAATTGGACGATTTGATAAGAATAACCCCCGGGTGCGTCCTCTCAAAGTAAAGTTAAATAGATGTCAAAGATGTCTATAATATTATCAAGAATTCCAAGCATATTCGAAATATCTCCGACTTCAAGCATTTATACATATCGTTCGACAGAACTATGCGCCAAATTAAATATTACAAGATCGTCAAAGCCGAATTGGATAACCGTGTTGCTGAGGGAGACTCGAATCTGAAGATCAAATACAAACAAGGGATACCTACAATCGACCGTTTAAACTAAATGTGCCCAACAGAGATGTGTTGATGTACTATCAAAACGTGCGTAGCTTAAAGAATAAAACAAATATGTTCTACACTAGTGTTTGTGCTAATATTTTTGACATTATTTTCCTGGCTGAGACATGGCTGCCTGATGATATTTATACTAGTGAACTGTTTCCACCGAGTTATAATGTTATGCGTTGTGATCGGAACTTTAATACTGTGGACCGTACCAGAGGCGGAGGTGTATTATTAGCGTGCAAGTCACATTTTTCTATTCGTCAAATTGACGTAACACCTATACTCAATTCTGTACCTCTTGTGGATATCGTTGGTTGTACAATAATTCAGAGAAAACTCATATTTATGTTGTTTATATACCTCCGGATGTTTCACTGGCAGAGTTTGAAATATTTTTCAATTTATTAGTACTGAATGGAACACATAACGACAATATAATTGTTATCGGCGATTTCAACGCACGTAATTTTAATTATGGCAACGGCGATGTTGGCAAATGTCACTTGATCAATAGCTTCATTAATCTTGTCAACCTCAAGCAACTTAACACCATAGCAAACTCCCATGGACGGTTGCTTGATTTACTTATGACTAACTTAAATGGTGTAAGTATCGAAAAAGATGATACACCTTTAGTCTTCGAAGATCCTTACCATCCACCCATAAGAATGTCTATTAGTTGTACGCACTACACCCCCCTGCCGGGTAATAACATTCGTAGGATATATAATTTCAGGAAGGCTGATTACATCAATTTGTACAATGCTTTTCTTGAAATGGATTGGTCTTTCTTGTGTGGCTATAAGGATATTAATGAGGCTTGCGCTGAATTCTACTCTAAGATTTATGAGGGATTGAATAAATACGTGCCCCTGAAAAATATTGGCAGATCTACTTACCCTGCCTGGTTCACGAATGAACACATCCGCAATATTAAGCTTAAGGACAAATATCGTCAAAAGTTTAATAAGTATAAGTATCCGCATGATCTTCAACAATTTAAGCAGTTTCGTAAAATAGTCAAAATTAACTCCTCGAAACTTTTTAAAGATTATATATCCAACGCGCAGAATAAAATTAAAGATCATCCCAAGTACTTCTGGTCATTCGCGTCTTCAATGAAAAAAAAATCAGGGATACCTAATTCAATGACAGACCCCACTGGAGTTATATTAAATTCACCAAAGTCCATTGTTGATGGATTTCAAGCACATTTCAGATCTGTTTACACATGTCCCTCTGATGTTGAAGTGACGAATACTAGTCCTATTGATGCTTCACTTGTGAATGTCCTCACTGTTGATGAATCTGATGTCCTTAAAGCACTCCAAAAACTCAAAAATAATCACACAATGGGCCATGACTGCATCCCTAGTTTCATAATTAGGGATTGTGCTTATGCTTTTTCAACGCCTTTATGCCACTTAATAAATTTATCTTTGTAGCACGTTCCCCGAATGTTGGAAAATTACCCGCTTATGTCCAGTGCACAAAAAAGGGGATGTAGCTCCTATTGAAAACTGTCGCCCCATAGCCATAATTAACAACTTCGCAAAGATATTTCAAATTTGCCTCTATTCCAAGATTTTCTCTCAGATAAGACCATTCATTGCTGAAGAACAACATGGTTTCATGAACAAGAGATCAGTTGTTACAAATCTTACAGTTTTAACACAGTTTCTATCTGAGAATCTTGATAATAATATACAAGTTGATGTAGTGTACACGGACCTCACTAAGGCTTTTGACACTATCGACCATTCAATTCTTTTACGTAAACTCGGCTCGATAGGTTTCTCTCCCATGTTAGTATCTTTTTTTAAAACATATATTGTGGGTAGAAAACAGTACGTAGCACATATGGGGCATTTATCCAACCATTTCATACCGACTTCCGGAGTTCCCCAAGGTAGCAACCTGGGGCCCTTATTATTTCTCATCTTCATTAATGATTTATGTCACCAGCTTCTATGTAACAAACTACTTTTTGCGGACGATCTCAAGCTTTTTGCACAAATTAAAACGATTGATGATTGTACAACTCTGCATCAGCAATTAAACATAATAATGAATTGGTGCACCAAAAACAATTTACGCATGAACTTATCTAAATGTTATATAGTAAGTTTCTCCCGCAAAGTTCACCCGATATTCTACCACTACAACATTAATTATTATCTTCTTCAACGTTCTACATCTATTAAAGATTTAGGTGTTACTTTCGATGACAAACTAACCTTCAACGAGCACGTGATACACATTGCATCTGCTGCAACAAAGGCTTTGGGATTTGTAATCAGAAACACCAGACAATTTTCTACCTTTGATCCGATCAAATTAATCTATTTTTCTTTCGTCAGATCTAAACTGGAATATGCTTCGGTGGTTTGGTCTCCCATATATAGCATTCAGCGAATATGCTTGAAAAAGTTCAGAGAAGATTTCTTAAATATTTGTACTTCAAACAGCATGGGGAATACCCTATTCAGGGTTATAACTACAATGTCTTGCTTGAGAGCTTTCAAATTAACTCGTTAATGCCAGATTGACGTCAAATTCTTATACAATCTACTAAACAATTTCGTTGATGCACCGAAGCTTATTATGGACATTGGTTTCGTTATACCTTAGTACCCTTGCCATTTACGCAGCACATTTTATTGTTCCTCCGTTCGAACAAATATGATGCTAAAATCCCCTATTCATAGAATATGTAAATTTTTCAATAGTATTTCTAATGATAGTGTTGATATTCCCTATTTTATTCCCTACCACGCATTCTGAATGATATTGAATGATGTAATTTTTGCATGCAGGCTTTTGCTTTTCCTTATCAATTAGCAAGTAGTTTTAATTATTTTTTAGTTATTTAGTATTTATTTTTAGTTATTTAGTTACTGCTTAGTTTGTATAACCTCTTCTATGTATACTTTAATTTGTCCTGTTATTAGATTGTAATCTTTTGGGCATTAAATATATATTATTATTATTATTATTATTATACCGAAATAATACAAATATTCATTAACATTATGAATATGCCGGTTTGCAGCTTTCGTACGATATCTAATTACTGAGATAACAGATTATACAAAAAAGATTCCAAAAAAAGTACATGAAATATTTAAAAAATAAAAATATGCGTTAGTACTCGAAGTTTCCCATCGTTTTAGCAAACAATTGTTTGTCCAAATGGAATTAATACCTTGATTAAAAATGGGGAAGTAGAACATAGAAGTTTCCGTTACATATACCAATTATCCCCTTCAAACCCGTTCATCAAATTCTTCACTGTTACTAAAGATGAATTTCCCAAATTATGTCTTAGTAATATTATTTGACAAATTTCTTGCGATCAATATGACCGACTGCATATATGCCAAACTTTACAATGTTCACAACAACACTTCACGTATTACAAGAGTGACATGTTACTTGAACTTAAATACTGTGCCTTAGCAACTCATGCTATGGGTAAGGGTCATCATATTAATTACGATGAAACGAAGATCTTAGCGGTTAATAATAATTTTCAACAACGTACTTTAATCAAAATGTGTTACATTGTCAATACTAAAAATGAAAAGGACTTCAAGAAAAACAAAGATAGTTGAAACACTATCTATACGGGTCTTCTCACAAGATGATCACATTTTAATTTTAACTTTGCATAGTTTCATCCTGAATGCTGGTTTTATTAATGGACAGCGATCTCATCGACATAGCTTCATTTACCAGTTCCCTTCTTAAACCTCCTTTCTCTACTGCTGTGAGGTATGATCCTTCCTCAGGCCCCTTTTATTTTAAAAGTTCGACTTTATTATTTTTTTTAATTTTTCGACTTTTTAACCCCACCTTAATGTATGTTTTTTCAGTTCTGGTGGTTTTCGTCATCTTAAGTTGCTGGTGCTGCCATTTAGGTTCAATTTGGCTTACTGTGTCGTACGCATCAAATTAATTTTGCAAAATGCGTTGTATCTAACCAAGTTTTACATTTTCATTATGTGTTATTCACTCCTTTTAATTTATTTTCGTCTCTGACCCTAATGTTTTGAGTGAGATGAGTGGAATTGTTGTTTTCATCGAATATTCACGTAAGTAATTTAAATGTTAACAGTAAAGATTATTTCCACCTTGCAGAACCTATCCGAATTATTTCGTCGCCACTGTTACGAAAGAAAACAAATTACTTGCAGCGAAAACAATTTAATAATGCATAAAAATATAAGTACCGTTAAAAAATGCGTTGTTATGGCGATGAATAAAAACAGGTTTAAATACAAACAAAAAAATAATAATAAATGTTCAAAGTGCATGCCGTTATTATTAATCCATTTCGTAATCGTAATCATAGTAAACTTTATCTATTAAATAAAATTCCAATAACGACGACGCAATTCCTAATTAATGTATTAAGTCCCAGATGAATTACCGAGTTACTACAAAAAATAGTTCTTAATTGTTATTTGTATATTTATTAGTAGCTTTACGTTGTCCAAGTTCATTAAGTGTCAAATATGCACTACATATAATATATTTATTAACATACACGATACATTGGCATGGCCAACAAAATAAGGACGAAATATCGTCCACTTTAATAAATAATTCGGCAAGTAGTCCTGCCTACTGGGATTTATTTTAAAAGAGATTTTGATTTATTTAAAGATATACGAAAGCAAACACGCTTTCAATGCATATGCAATTATGTCGTACATAATTTTCGAACGTATATACTTTTTATTTTTCAACGAATAAGTTTATCCTTGTCGCATAGAAACTGGAAAATGGTTTACGAAAAAAAACACACAGCTAAACCGCAATGCGCCTCTAGCACACTATGTTTTGTGTCTATTTAAATTTTAACGAACGGAAATAAAATATCATAAATAATACATGATCACAAACACGCCGTCAACGATGGTACACAGAAAACCATGTTCCTGATTGATACTCGCCGTTGATATTTTATAAAATATTAAACAAATCTACACAAAGAGAATAACCGGATTGGCACGCTAATTTGAATTTCGTTTTTAACGTGTTTATATTTATTTTAGATTTAATTCTACTGACGATTATTTATATCGTTTGATTCAATTTCAATTAATCGTCGTCCATTTATTTTGTTAAAAATTTAGATTCCTTATTGTAATGTTTAATTTTTTTTCAACGTTAGTTGAACTAACGACGAAGTAAATAACAATTAAATAACGAACACTAAAGGAAACAAAAATTAAACTTATAAAGTAAAGCAGAATTGCTGCACGTGAATTTTCTTTCTTGAATTTGACTTTCGAATTGCGTTTTTTTGGTATTACCAAAATTTGACTCGATTACAATTGTCAAAAGCAGTTCACGATATATTTGATATTCTTGCACATATGTAAAATAGTACGCTCCGATTTATAAATAACAAACGACTTACCCTTAAATGAAGTCCACGCACTTTATTGTACTTGGCACACAAACCAGTCCTTCACCCCGCCGAACACATGAATTTATAACCGCCACTTGCATTAATAAACGAAAGACAATCATAAATGTAAATGTTCGTTTTGGAATGTTTCAACGCGCGCTTACGACTGAATATTTCGCACTAAAATAACCGACTTTACGTTTTTTACCACTGTGACAGATCATTGCCTTATCACTAGTCGGTTGTTTTTATGGATTCGGCGATGCAAAGCCGCCGTCGTTTCATCGGTTTAATTGCATGAATTTTATCACGTTCAAGGTTACTTGGTTTTGTGCATTATTTCGGTTTTTGAATATAACTTCATTTTAATGGAACCTGTGGCGGAACAATGGGTGGAAATTTAAAAAACTGAGGCATTCCAAAACAAAATAAAACAAATGTAATAAAATAAAATAAAATAGAAAAAAAAATAGATCAAACCCTTTAAAATTAAAATATAGATATTTACGTATCTACGTATCTATATTTACCTCAATGGCAATGCTCTTAGATAAAGAAAATTAAAATAAGGTAATATTTTTAATTAATTTTAATTACTAAACATGTAAGAAGAAACTGGAAAATTCTTACTTAGCCAGTAATTAATAATTTTAATTCATATCTAATTGTCTATTGATCTGAGAGTCTAGGACAGTGTTTCCCAAAGCGTGGGTACTGCGGGGGATTCAAAAATAAAACAAAAACACTTTGTTGAATCATGTGTTTTTATTTTAATAACGTAAATAAAAATATAGCAATACGTTATCAAATGTAACATAAAACAAATATTAATAAGTCCGTAAAAATAAAAGAGAAAAATAATGTAAAATATTTCAATGTTAACCCAATTTGGCCTGAAACTTTTTTTTACTTTTAGATTTTTTTATGATTTAACTAATTGTTTTAGATCTGTAGTATGTTCAGAAAAATAAAATAATAATTTTGGCTCTTTGCAATTAGCAATAATTAGGTGTCCTTTTAAAAGGACGGTAGGTTTATATGCTACTTTAAAATTGCAAATTACACACCACACATTTATTTTCTTAAAATAACATATCCAAGGTTTATTTTGTATAATACTGAAAAAACATTCTTTCCGGTGTAGGCCAATATCACATTTTTTGCACCTAAAGTTGAATTTTTTGTGGCACACACCGCAGCGTCTTTGGTTCACGATGTACTCTCCTGGTACTCCTGGTACTCTAGGTGGTCTATTCTGTCATAGCGGGAGAACTCGTGTAAATTTATTGGAGGTTTCGAAGGTCCTCTTTTTGTCACCCTTTTATATGTTTCTAGTAATTCTGTTGCTATATTTCTCCAAAACTTGAGCTGGTCAAGACTGCCATGACTATCCTTCTGTAGTTGTGTAGCCACGAATTTTGCACAGCCATATCCACATAGTCAGCAAAAAACGGGTAATACCATTTTTTACCCCTTACTGATACTCTATATTCACTTGAATTTTGATCTCCGCGATCAACTCCTCCCATGTTTTCATTATAAGATTTTTCCCAATCTTAGTTGATCTATGGCAACATGCTTTTTCTCTGTCTGTGAAAATAGTTTCGCCCTGTTGCTAGCTGGAAAAACTTGTAGTGCATTTGAAGCAACGCTCACTACACTATTATCATTCCATTTGACAATAACGATTTCGTCATCAGACAAAGAAAATTGGTGTTCAAAATAGCCACGGTGTTTTATCTTCATTACCGTAGAACTTGATAGAGGAGACTGTGGAATGCGGTTTTCCCTCATGATACCAGTAGCCATTATATTTCTGATTTTTAGTTCTTTTAAAAGGGAAAGAGATGTAAAAAAGTTATCAAAATATAAATGGAATGATTCATATGGCATTTGTTTCAAAATATCAGAATACTGAAGAACAACCGAGGCTCCTAGTCCCATATGCTTATGAGGGTAGTTGACGCGCCTTGGTACGGGTCAAAATGAACTATATAGCCAACCCAAAATTTGTATCCCCAACGAATGGCTTTTCCTCAAAATTGTTTTCCGCTATAACGGCCAAAGTAAGGAATCATAGCCTCGTCTATGCTGTCATTTTCTTCTACTGATGCGTCTTGTTCAGAATATCAAATAGAGGTCTAAATTTTGAATATTTGTCCGCTTTCACTAAATTTGTATTATCATTAAAATTAATATTGCTCATAATATACTGAAATTTATCACGTGACAAAGCATCACACACCAATTTATTATTAGTGTCTTTTCTGTTTTGCCAAAACATTTTCTTTCTCGGTAAAACACATCAACTCATTTTCCGTAATATCTCCTACGCGGGTTTTCTGCTGGGCATATTGGTTTGAAATCCAATTCCACCAATTCTGATATGGGATTTTCATCCTCACTACTCCATTCGTCCTCAGATGGTATTTGAGCTTGCACTTCTGTCCGTAATTGCGATTTGATTATCTGGTTCAACAAGCTCCTCATCGCCAGAATCTTCGTCAGCATCCACATATTCGTTTGTATTTTCCGGTGGAAAAATTACAATTTCACGAGGGACTTGGACGTTGTCTTCATTTTCCAACTCTTCCAACAATTCGGCGAAAGTTGAGGGCCTTTTTCCAATAACTGCAAGAGAATCCACATATTTCTGTAAATAGTCGCATATAAACCTACGTCCTTTTAAAAGGACATAGTTAAATTATGTTAAATATTTTTCGCTGTGTGGAAGATTATTTTACAATATGGTGGTGGAGAGGTTCTTGGGACATTCCTGCACACATATTTTACTTAATATACCCATAAATGTTAGTAACAATTAAAATTACTTACCCCCATTTATCCATGGCAAATTGTCTATGAACACAACAACACAGATAAATAAATTAATACAAGAAATCTTAAGAATTTAGAGGAACACGTGCCACAGGTTGACTGACGGTGGTCGAAAGGTTAGGTTAGAGGTGGTGACACCTGTCGACTAATCATTAAACTAGATCTACGTGTACAGATTTTTACCATCCGTTTAAAAGGACAGTAGAGCTATATGGGTTAATGCGACCATCATTTTGGTCCACAATTCGTCCACGTTCAGGGAAACAAATTCAAGCATCAACATTCCATCACTTGATATTTCAATAAGGTTTCCTTTCATGTTTATTTCGACACGTTGAAATGAATCGTCTAAAAACGAATTCAGTATCCATCTGTAACTATTGTAACTATTTTGAATTTCTTCTGGAAAATAATCACAGAGCTTTTGTTTAAAATTGAGTAAAGCAACTTGCATACTTGCGAAAACTTGTAATAAATTTGTAACACTATAATTGGATACATCTTCCATAATTTCCTCAATGCACTGGAATAAATCGAACTGATTTTTGCCAATTGAAGTCGACCATAAATCATTTTTTCTTATAAATCCCTTAATTTTATACGTGGCTGTGATTATATTAAAGTCGCTACCTTGTATACGGTTAAAAATATTGCATTTTACGAAAATATCAGCAAGAAAGCCTAGCTGCAGAAGCCAATGAGGATCAGAAAATTTACTTTCATTTGGGGACTTCACATCTTGTAAATATCTTAAAAGCTCTGTACTTAAGTAAAATACACTTTTTAAGACATTACCCCTTGAAAGACACCTTACTTCGGTGTGATTTTCAAATAAAGCACCCATTTCTTCGCAGATTTTTCGAAAAATACGTGTCTACAAAGCTTTTCCATTAATGGAATTTAAAACATTAATTATGGTTTTCATACCACAGTCCATTTCAGGTGGTAAAACTTTTGACGCAATTGATCTCCAATGGGGAACAAAATAAAATATCTTCTTTAATGCCATTATTTGTATCATATCTTACAAACGTAATAAATTGGGTACAGTTAATATATCTGTGGATTCCTCCATTTGTAGAGAGAAGTACATGCATTTATTAAGATTTTCCAAAACTTTTGATTAAATATCTTCTGCGACATCACTAATTCTTCTTTCGGTAGTTTTATTTGACAGATGTATTGTTTTTAACTTTACAGCCTCTTTTTCACCAAACATTATATGTACCATTTCAACAGCTGCTGGCAAAATAAGTTTTTTAGAAATTGTGTGCGGGTTACTGGTTTTGGCAACGCGATAAGGAACTTTATAACTAATAATGCTTTTTCATCAGTAGTAGTTGTCAGTGAAAAATTATCTTGTTGCTTGTGAAGAAAGTTCAGCTTTCTTAGAAAAAAATCCACTAGTTTTTTTTTCAGCTGGATGTTTGCTGTTTTAGGGCCTCCGTAGACTACCGATTAAACAGTCGGCCGATAGTTTAGTCGGTGGCTGAATTACACGTGGCCTTATGGGAGCGCGTACACTATGCGATTTTAAATCGGCCGATTAAAAAGTTTGATGGGCAGTGCGATTCCCATCCAACTTTAAAGTCTGCCAACTATCGGCCGATCGCTTGAAGTGCATGGCGTTTAATACGAGAGCGCACACTATACAACTATTTAGTCGGCCGACCGGATCTGATAAGAAGTGCGCGTGCGTACATTTGTCGTTTATAAAAGACAATTGAATAATAATAATTTATTAGCAACGATCATTACAGACATTTGCAACGCCAAACATTTTAAAAGAAACAATCAGTGGAAACTTCATATGTACAAGTTCAGTCAACTAATATATAGAATTAGAATCATTAAAATTTAAATGAAACACATGTTAAACTTTCGAATTCTTTTTTTCATTAATTTCTTTCGTCTATTTAATATAATATATAATATTATAACTTTTCTAGATAACATTTCTTTTTGATGTGTGCAGTTATTATAACACGTTTCGCCCAAGAACTGTGCTTCGCGATGTATTCAGCCGCCGACTATCGGGCAACTATCGGACAGTGTGCGCGCCCTCGTGCAACCAAATAGTTTAGTCGGCGTAGTGTGCGCGCTCCAGCCCGATCCGACTAAACTATCGGCCGACTGTTTAATCGCTAGTGTACGGCGGCCCTAAATGTCGAAGTAACTTTGGTGACTTCACGTTTTCTTTCGACAAGACTCCTCCACACACATTTTAGTTTATTGGAAATATCGGTAAAATCATATTTAAGATATTCATCTGTCTGAAAACCTATTCATAATTTGTAATTTATCGTAGACGTTAAAACGTAAACTGAAGTCTTCGCTGCTCGTACACTTCAAACAAAATAGACCAACCCGAACCACTGAACGTAGAATGATGAAACTTGGTGTAAATATCTAGTGCACGTAGAAAAACAAATGATTACATTTTTAAGAAAAACCGATAACATTTAATGATTAAAAAGTTAATATTGAGTTACATCCACACGTACTCTTATGCACTCAGCAACCCTTCTGGGTATACTGGAAATTAGATTATTGATACCCTCTTGACGTACCTGATCCCAGGCTATCTGTAACAGTTGACGCAAGTCCTCTAAGGTATTGGGAGGATAGTGTAAACGCCGCAATCTTCTTTCCATCATATCCATGGTCAATGGGTTCAACAAATCTGGTGATCTTGGAGGCCAGGGCAACATACTGATGTTGTTTTCTTCTAGAAAGGCTAACGATACAAGAGCAGTATGAGCCCGCGCATTATCTTGCTGGAACGCCGCTCCAGGAAGGTTTTGTAGTAATGGCACAACAATTGGTTCCAACACTGAATTCATGTAACGTCTGACGTTTAGCGTGCCCGGAATGAATACCAGACGAGATCTTCTTCCATAGCGTATTGCCCCCCATACTATAACCCCAGGAGTTAAAGCCGTATGGTGACGTTGAACAACTTGTAAATTTTGCCTTTGACCTCTAGGTCGCCTAATCTTCGAACGTCCGTCAGAGTGCCATAAGCAAAGTCTTGATTCGTCGCTGAAGAATATCTAATTCCATTCAGGAACCCAATATTGTCTGTCCTAGCAGTCAAGTGCTTTATGTTCTCTTGTTAGAGGAAGACGAAAATAAGGACGATAAGAACGTAGTCCAAACGTGCATATTCGGCGAGAAATCGTGCTCATGGATACCATATGGCCTATTGCTCTTATCCAATTTATTCCAACGGCTCGTGATGGTTCTTCCGGGTCTCTAACTGCATTTCGCTTTAAGAACCGGCCTTTTCGCTCTTGCGTCACTCTTCGCTGTCCAGTACCTCTACGACGAACTTCTAGGTGTTCTTCCTGCCAGCCTCTACAAGTCTGTGTTATAGTGGTTGTGACCGATTGACACGTCTGGCTATCTCACGGAAGGTTAAACCAGCCTCATGCATCTCGACAATTCGTCCTTGTTCAAAAGGCGTAATTTGATGACAATTTGCACGTTTTCGAACTCGTGGCATTCTAAAGGTCCTAACAGTTATAACAAGCAAGAAGAACCTTCTAACAAATGCGACAAATCAACGAAACTATGGCCAAACCAAAGGCATAAGCAACTGTTGCTAACGAGATCATTTCTGTCAGAAGTGACAGATTGGTTTCAATACTTATCATTTGTTTTTCTACGTGCACTAGATACAGTAATACACAACCAAAGCGATCGCGATGTACAACGTGCAGTCGATTTTTTATTATTTATTTTTATTGTAAATGATAGACCGGCAGAAGTACTATTAGTTAGAAGCAACTAACTGATCGCAATTAAAATAATTGTTGAATTTAATTTTTAATTTATGTAATTTAAACTTAAACAGTAATGTAAAATAAAATTTGAAACCCAATTACTTGTAATTTAGTTAGGCTATTTTTGTCACTATTTTGGTTTGAGTGAGGAGTAGGAGGAAATAAGGAGTCGCGAACAATTTTTTTAACGCAACCCCGCTTTAGATATGTTTCGGAAACACTGGTCTAAGAGACCAAGTCAAGTATAATCTAGATAAAATTTTAAACTAATAATAACAAACTTTCTTTAGGGTAGTTTGAATATTTATTCGCGTTTAGTAATTGATCATTAAAAAAGTTAAAACAGGATTAGTAAAAATAATAAATAACAAATATTATAGTTGTTAATATAATGGACGTAGCTCAGCAGAGGAAAATAGATGTAAGATACGTTATTTAATTTCAGGGTAGCTTTCTTGAGAACTTAAACGAGATATAAAGTAAACATCATTAAAAAACCGTCCCGTTTAGTTTATACAATGTCAACTCCTTTACAATTTACTATATGCTTATTTTCGCCGAAATGATACCAGCTATTTTTCACGATATTCAGGTCAAAAAGTACACACACACGCTAAATATATGTAGTATAAACGTCGTTCTTTTAACGTGATATTTTCAATCTTTGATAACAGCATACGAATTCGATTTAGTAGCGCGGGTATTAGGAGATAGTGTATGAAATATTACATTTGTAAAATCAATACCATCAACCAGATATGATAGTACAAAACGCACGGAAACTGAGGGAACATACATTCAAATGCTTAAATTTGGTTGTCTTGAACAAACGTTTATAATTATATAATATATCTTATTTTTATCGTTTCATAGAAATGTAGAAACGATTTATTTTATTATTGACTCGTTGATACCGGAAGCAAGGTTGGATTAATTGAAATAATTTCAATTTTATTTTAAAATTATTATTTGGTTTGTGAAGGTAAAACAAAAACATACCAAAAAGAATTAAAGCCAGCGACAACAGCGCGCACCAGTCACCGCTTGAAGTATAAAATGACCACATAAAATTACGTCAATGCCTGTGAGTCACCCACACTGAAGCAGTACCGAGGTAGCCTGGTACACGCCGTCGCCGTCCAGTGGCTTTACATTTTTTGATCTGATTTCGTTTCACTGTTTTTTTTTTGAAAATTATTTACCTAGGTAGACATATGTCTTTAATTATTCTTCGTAAAACTACTATATTGATTAATCACGCAGCAAAACGAAGTGAACATTAATTAAGTAAATTTGACACAAAAAGAAAATGGTTTGGATTCCTGGATCGTTTCGCCCTTCTTTGGAGCCTCATCGGCAAATATGACCCGTTGGAAATCGACAAATTTTTATGCATTTTATCTTTCTATCAATATTAGATCGTTTCGCCCTTCTTTTGAGCTCATCAGCAAGAAATATTACCCGTTGTAAATCTACCAATTTTTTTATTATTTTATTTATTTGTTATTATTATTATAGGAAGTGTATTTGTTTTTTTTCTCGCGGTGGTGTTATTTATTTTTGTCTACTACACTAGTGTAATGTGTATACGACTTACGCTACCCCGACTTACGCGAACCTGGAGTTACGCGATTTTAAAATCTCGTCGATTCGTCTTTTGTTTCTCACTCCCCCGCTACATGTTCGGACGTATCGCGCGGAATCGACGCTTAACCATAATAATTTATTTTGTGTTATTTATTTCTTATCTATGGAGTGTGTGTTTGTATTACATGTTATAATTGTTATATCGTGTTGGAATGTAAACTTAACATTGTTCTTCGATACAAAAATTAAAATTTGTGAATTAGCATAAAAGTTTAATCTAACGGACTCGACGCGACGGTCAGAACATTTGTGAAAAGTAAAGAAAAAATTCTCGACACTATGAAAAATGCTCAGTCTTTAAATTCAACCATCGTTCGTAAACGTCACGGTATTATCGCTGAAATGGAAACTATGTTAAAATTATTGTGTGGTAATCAAGTAAGTGTGAAAAATTTTCCTGTTGATCAGAACACGGTATGCTCTTAAGCTAAGCTGATTTTTGAGAGACTGAAAGAGGATGATGGAGAGACGGCTAAAGAGTTTAAAGCTAGTAACAGTTTGTATAGCATTGCAGAAAGTGAAGAGGCCGCAAGTGCAGGGTTTTTAACACCCTTTTATACAGGGTGTTAAAAAAAAGTGTCACAAACTTTGAGGGCTGATAGTATGGTCCAAAATATGCCGAAAAGTCTTAATGGACATGGATCCGCAAATGGTCGGTTTCGGAGATACGAAAATCCTCCATGCTATTATGGAATTCAGACACCAGGTACGTTTTTCATTGAACAGTTGGATGGGTATTTTGAGCGACAGGTTAGGCCCGTTTGTTTTACCAAACCAATTGACAGGCGCTGCTTGTCTGAACTTTCTACAGAACACACTGGGTAATCTTTTAGACGAGATTCCTTTGAACCAAAGGTAACAAATGTGGTGCTCCGAGGCATTTTTCGATTGCCGTTAAAGAGTATTTACACGGAACTTTTGGACGTAGATGCGCAGAAAGGGGTGGACCTGTATCATGACCTGCAAGATCGATTTAAACCACCTTGATTTCATTCTTTAGGGATATTTCAAAATGTTGGTGTACGCTACGCCTGTAAATGATCTCCCGGAGCAACGAGTATATCAAGGATAGTTGATAGTAGGTGGATGTGGTGTAAGTAATGTAAGTATCTCCGAAACAATCCATTAGCGGACCCATGTTCATTAGGACTTTTCAGCATATTTTCACCCATACTATCAGCCCTTAAAATTTGTGACACTTATTTTTTAATACCCTGTATTGCTGGTGTCTACGTTTGTCCCAGTTTTAACACTAACAATATTAAAACATTGGAGGTATTTCTGTTGCTCATCGGTGCTTTCAATGCAACACAACATGCTAATTTTCCGTGCACGGATCCTAAAGTAACCGCGATAAATAATTTTTCAGCCATGCTCAACTTAAAAAATTAATAAGATTTATAATAATCTGGGAACTACTTGGTCTTGTTCATTCAAATATTAGTAGAAATACTTCTTGAACATGAAAGTTTACCAGTTCTACCTGAAGATGAATATCACCCAGCACTCTCAAAAACGCTAAACGTTCCACCCTAATGCAGACCAATACCTTCTCCAGCAAATGGCAACAACCGTTATAACTTTTACAAAGTTAACTATGTTAATCTGCATAACGAAATGTATGGTGCTGACTGATCTGTTTTTAAATTATCCAGTGACGTTGAAGACTTTATCGATGTTTTTGTGAGCTATTGAACAATATATTGGATAAATGTGTCCCTTGATATAATAGGACAAGCATTAACTCTTTCCCACCGTGGTTCACAAAGGATATAACGTACAATGCTAAGGTGAAAAATACTATCATGGTAAATGGAAATCTACAGGACGGATGTGTTATTATCGTGAATATGCGCAGTTACCAAAAATCAAATTGATTTTGCATACAGAGCTTTTTACAACAAGCTGAGTAACAACTTAAAGCTGACCTACGAACTTTGTGGTAGTACATACGCCTTAAGGAAGGTACTTCTCGCATCCCATCAGTAATTCATAGTAACAACGTATATTATGAGAAGCCTAAGGTATTATGGAAAGATTTGCGAAGGTGTTATCCAGATTATATACTGCTGGGTCCGACACTGAAGAGACTTTTATGAACTATGCTTTGTCTCATTATTCGTTTGATCTTTGTAGTATCACTGAGGACGATATTTTGAGCAGCATTGGCAAACTTAAATCCAGGTGGACAGCGGGCCATGACCAAATACATTCGTTTCTAATAAAAGATTTTCGAATGGTACTTTTGACAACGTTGAATGAGATTTTTAATCTGGCGCTTCAAACTAATTCTTTCCCGTTGAAATGGAAGGGGCTAGGATAAATCCTGTTTCCAAGAAAGGGGATTAATCTGACATCGTCAACTACAGGCTTATTGCGATTTTGTTAAATATTTGAGCAAATTTTGTACAGCTTTATTTAGAACAATATTCGCTCAAGGATTTCTTTGGTGCAGCATGGATTTATGACGAGACATTCAACAGTAACCAATTTATTATCTGTTACCGATATTTTTATCGGGCATTTGATATGATTGATGACCACATATTATTAGGCAAACTTCACCAATTCTAATTCTAACCTAATACCATTCATGACGCCATACTTATGTAATATGATTAACTACGTAAGTTATAATGGTTTTAAGTTGGGACAATTTATAGTTTCGTTTGGTGTACTACAGGGATCTAATTTGGGGCCGCTACTTTTCCTATTATTTATTAATGACTTGTTCGAGTCTCTAACCTTCTCATATTTGGCTTTTGCCGACGACCTATATATGCTCGGATCAAAGGCATAAATGATGCATTTCATCTACAAATCAATATTGATAGTATTTCGGTAGTGTCAAGAGAACAAACTTCAAATAAATTCTGAGAAATGTTATGTGGTGCGATTTTCAAAGGAGAAGGTAGTCTTACTCTTGTCACAACATAAATATGCAGGTGTTGATATGTAAATCCCTAGTTAGAGACCTGGGCGGTTTATTTGACAGCCAATTAAGGTTTACAGACCAAGTAATGCTGTTAATACTCTTATATTTGTTATGCGAAACTCTAAACATTTCGGACCAAGATCCCATTAAGTGTCTCTACTTCGCTCTGGTGCGTAACAAGTTGGAGTACTGTACTTCTACTGTACTTCTACTGTACGGAGCCTAATTTACATTTCACATAAACTTCAAGTTGCACGAGTTCAGTGACGTTTTCTAAAATACTTAAGTTTTAAGAAGTATGGCATATATCCCTCAAAGAGTACTGAGCATGAGTTGTTTGAACAAAATATGGTTTATTTGGAAACTAGCAGAGCAATTGCCGGAGCAAACTGTTCGCTCAATTTAATTCGTTATAAAGTCGACTGTTCCCTGTTATTGGAACAAATTTATTCCAACGTGCAGAGGCTGTCAGAAGCCGAGTGACTTTCTTTACGCCCAGTTGCAGGATTAATGCCACGTCGAGAGGCCCTCTGATCCAGATTTGTAGGAGTATATTTTGACGATGCATTTATGTTCAATTATAAGGCAGCTATCTTGGGTTATTATTTACTTTTTTATATTATGTTTTATGTACACTTTGTTGTTGTGCCTTTTTTGGTGTATACTGTTGGGCGCAATTAAAATTTATTATTATTATTATTATTGACATCGAATAATCTTATAACTTACACTAAATGTGAAATTAATTACGTGGTCCTACTTTTTATGACATTTGGCGGTTGAAAGCTTGTCTTTTTTATATGCAGCAATGAGTCGGGTTGGTTTATGTAATGTCTTGAAATTTTATATAAAATGTATGATGTTTAATTTAATTGCCTATAACGATTGGTACCTTTAGTCTGTAAGTACAACGCACGTTTGGATATTTAACTTATAGTCAATAGTCATCAAGCAATCTCAAAATTGAAATGGACTGAATGAATTGACAAACTTACTAATTAATTATTTCTAAATTATTAAAACTGAGACATTAGTGTCATGCCCAAACCCATCTTGTCGAACGACATAGATTTAACTAATATAAACTTTTTATATTGTTTCCCATAACTCTAATTAATCCTATAATCACAAGTAAGTTGTGGTATTCAACGATATCGTAAATGAACGAACAGTTTTATTTTAAATCTATTAATTTAATCGTGTCCATTTATACTTTCTTCGGCGCAATACATTACACAAATCGACAACGTGGAAAATTGATATAATTCTACTCTAATGCACCTATACA
This sequence comes from Geotrupes spiniger, assembly GCA_959613385.1. Lineage (NCBI taxonomy): Eukaryota > Metazoa > Arthropoda > Insecta > Coleoptera > Geotrupidae > Geotrupes > Geotrupes spiniger. The sequence continues at coordinate 8,111,818 of OY390741.1, forward strand.
TTTCACAGCCGACATAACTAATACTCTCAGCGATGTTTTAAAAATCCATTAGCAAAAAAGAATCCCCTTGAAAAATAAGTAAATGTTCTTTGTAATTGACTGGTGGCTGAGCTAAGTTGATATCCTATTGGCCTCTTCGTGACATTATTAGAACGCACAGCTGTTATTCCTATGATTCATAATAATTATCAAATAGTATCAAATGTTAGACTAAAAGAATGAAATAATAATAAATAATATCGGAAAAATAAAAAAAAATATCCTTTTTAATAAATTAACAAGGTTATCGGAAAAAGGTACAACAATGACATGATATTCTGTCACGCTTTTGAATCACCAAATTACAGTAACAGTAACGGAATTCAAAAATGACATCGCAAATTGCCTGATAATACATCACGCTTGTGGAAGTAGTTTCGTCGATAATAAATTAAATACCAGTAGGTAGTGTTACAACTCGATTATTCCAAAAATTGCAGCTCGTTAACATTAAATATGTATTAGTATCCAGCGCTGCGTGTAATAATATTTCCATTTAAGTCTAATGTGATTACACGTTACATGAATAAAATATTTTTAAGTACTGCAGTACAAATTATATATATATATATATATATATATATATATATATATATATATATATATTGTTGGTTCGTAGATTCTCGCGGGTAAAATCTGATTTTTCAGGTTCTCGGGTACTGAACAGCGTATTTTCGATTCATTACCCGAGAACCTGAAAAATCATATATATATATATATATTAATTAATATTAAGTGTAAACTGTAAAAAAACAAATATATTATCAATGTTCAATAAGAAATAAAACATTTTTTATGCATGTGCTTGAATCACTGTTTGTGATACACAATTTGAGAAACCACGTAACTAGCATGTTAATTTAATAATGAGTGTCAGATACGTGCAAACTGCTATGGTTTATGAACTCTGCTTATTTTATGACGCGCTATGCAGTTAAATATGTTGCACGCTGCTTTGCCACTGTTCACACACACTCACACACGCACTTATTTATATGCACGGTTCTCCTCGTTTTTACAAAGCTTTGGGCTTTATTACTGAAAGTAAAAAGAAAAAAATCATCGACTATAATCCGAGTTATAATTCATAGTGTTATGAATACATTTACGACAATAAAGTGTAAACATTAAGATGTGATTTCCTTAAATATGAGTCTACGAATATTATTACTCTGATATGAGTTTCTATTTGACTATATTCAACCGTTGTAAATAAAGCTGTTTTGATGAGAAAGACAAATTAGTGATTTCTAGAGTGTAATAGTCGATCAACATTGTTGGGCAACAATTACTTGTCCGTCGCAGGCTTTGAACATTCTGCATTTTATAAAGTAATTATAAAAAAATCCTGGCCGTTTGCACGATTTTAACATTCTATCCTCATAAGAAACTAGATACTCTATTATTAATCTTAATAATAATAATAATAAGCTAATACATTCGAGTGTTCTTTTTTAGAACTCATGAATCTTATCTTCCAGGTGAATTATTCTTTATTTCTCTTGTCGTGGTTTCTTTCTGCTTGTAACTAGTTTCCTCCACTGTACTTATCTTAAATTTTTACCTTCCTCTCCAGTATTTAAGTTTGTCTTCCTCTTTCTTGATCATAGCCACTCCTTCCATTAAATATATAACTGTTGGTCTTGTACATTCTTTTAGTCTTTTTGTTCAGTTTTTGAGCATTTTTTATTGCATTAAAATGCTGTATATCCTTGACGTATTCTCTTATTCATTTTTAATTTTTCTTTCTTTTAAAGAGAGCTACTTAATGTATGTATAGCATTCACACATAAACTCTGTAATTATTCTATTTTCCCTCTCACAGCACATATTTAATTCTCCTAGTCCTCTCACTATCGTGTTTCCTCTAGTTATTAATCTTAAAATATATAAATAAATAATGTAAAATTTAAAATTATTTCATACATTAAAATGCAGTGGACAATTAAATACATTGTATCTGCAAACCTAGTTTTTTTGTCAGATATATATATATATATATATATATATATATATATATATATATATATATATATATATATGTGTGTGTGTGTAAATGCCTTGTATCAATAACATTGTAGATAATATCGCCATGAATATTCCAACTGCAATAATCCTTTGACTAATCAACCACAAGGACTCAGACTCCTGAATTCAATACTACAATTCATTAGTTACATAGGTCGACAAAGTAGAACAGTTTCCTGATTTAGAATGTAAATTTAACCAGCAATATAATACAATTATCAATACGAACGGTAAAACCATTCCACGAACATAAGATCTATGATATTTAAATAATTCTTTGACGCCTTGTAAAATCTTTAATTTATCATTTAATTCGGCTTAATTTAATAACAATAAAAATCAGTTGCCAACGAATTAACTAAGATTAATAATTTTTTTTAAATCAATTTTTGTGAAGGCATATCTTTGGAAATAAGTAGATTTCGATCATCAAAGAAAATGTTATATATATATATATATTTAATAAAAATAATAACTATTTAATCCATGCAATGCTAATTATACAATGATTTCGCGAAATATCTTTTATCAATTTTTTGTGAAGGTAGGTCTATCTCTTTATTTACTATATTAATACAAAATGGAACACAATAATAAAAACAATAAAAAAATTTTGTCATAAAGCGACAAAAAATTAAACAAATCAAAAATTCATACACGGAACGTGATTTATGAAACAATGATAGTCGAGGGTGTCATTTAATTTTCCAAGCACATTATTATTGTACTCTCTTTGATTCGCATTTTTAGATGAATTGTTTACGCATCCTGGCATTCATCGTCTTTATCTTGAGATCGCGTTTGCTTAGTTTTTGAATGTAAGCCAAAGGAATTCAAACAAAGACCAAGAGAAAAACAATTTTAAAAATATTAAATATTGACTAAAATAAACAAAGCGTTACGAAGCAATGATGGGAGCGAAAACAATAGATGACGTAAACGTAAATGGCCACAATTCGGGTAACAATTATTATATTATGAGCAATGTTATTATGAAAGAATGTTGTAAGTGAATTATTTATTTATTTATATTTTATGTATATATATATATATATATATATAATATATATATATATATATATATATATATATATATATATAATATATATATATATATATGTGCTTCTTGGTTCTCGGGTTGTGAACCGCGTTGTGGAAATGTTCCCCGAAGGGTCGCTTCGACGTTTCGGCAGAGTCCCATCTGCCATCTTCAAGAAGCTCTTCTAGGTCTCGCTGACTTAGAAGAACTGACGTTCGGAGTTACTCGTAGATCCTTATGTACCGGTATGTCGTTGGGGTTGACTACGCTCGACTGCTTCTTACTTCGGCTCCTGGTTAATGGATAACAATAATAATCTTAATTGTTAGAGCCGATAAAGGCAATGTCACCGTCGCCATCAATAAAGATGACTGTCGATAAAGTCAACGAGTTGCTCCAAGAACCGCTCACTTACAGACCTACCACAAAGGATCCCACTTCGCTAATTGGAAAAAAGTAATAATGACTTAGTATCTTCATTTAAAAACAGATCAACACCAGATGAACCCACGTATAATAAATTAATAATTCATAATGGAATTGCTCCCAACATGTATGGTCTTCCTAAAATTCATAAACCAGAAGTCCCCATCAGACCTATTATTCACTTATTACAAGGACTAACAAAATACTTATCTAAATTCACCGGATACGTCCTCTCTATAGTCTTTCAAGATTACAATTCCTTTCGCATTAAAGACAGTTTTTCTTTCTCCGAACTCATTAACAATTTTCAAATACCTGAAGGTTACGTGATCGCTTCACTGGACGTTGTGTAACTTTTCACTAACATCCCTAAGGATTTAGTATGCAACATATCACTGAAAACTGGAATATGATTGAACCACACAGCTCTTTGTCTCACCTAATTTTCCTTACTGCTCTAAAATTTATTACGTATTAGGGAGTGTCGACTTAGAGAAAAAATAAAAAAATTGCGATTTTTGTAAATGAGGAGGTTCAAAAATATGGCTTTTGATGCGTTTTATTCTAATTTGAAAGGTTTTTGTTTATTCATAAACATTTACCTTGGTAAATTTGCGTTTGATAAAAATTTATATTGAAATTTCTTTAGAAAGTGATAATTTGTTATAAACACAAAAAAATGCTCAAATGACCTTAATGCAAGACGGCACTGCGCAAAACGTACTCTGGAAAAAATTTATGAATTGGGGTAGGAGGTACTGCCTCACGCACCATATTCACCCGATATTGCGTATTTGGATTTCCACTTATTCCGGTCGCTACAACATTTTTGGCAAAAAAAGGTTGTTGATAACGAGGGTTACAACACCATTGATAGAAAATAGAAACTTTTTAAAATTTTATGTTTTTGAAGGTAATGAAAAAAAAACGACATTACTTTCAGGGCCCCCTATTATATTCAATATTGCCTGTTTGGCATCGATCATGACATTGTTTTCTTAATCTTATAACTTTTTCTTGTGCCCTCTTTACTTTATTGTGATCAACCACAAGTCTCATATAACCTTCTGTAATTAATCCAGCATCCAAAAAGTACCTGTTGTAATGGCAGCTGTAACACGTAGACTGACACCATACCTAATACTTTGTAATGCAACATTGCGCAATTGTAATGTATTGCAATGACTTGTTCTTGAAGAAGAAGGGACAATAAAATCATCACATGGAATCTGCAAAGGTCAGAGGAAATAAATTCACTTGTTTGTAATGTTAACTCTTCCTTCTTTTACTGGTGATATTCTGAAATTCTTCTTAAATCATCTTCTTGTCTCTTCTGCTTTTTAATTTGTCTTCTGTGGTCACGTAGATCTGGGACTGGGACAATTTGATGCTGTCCAACAGATCCAACCTTCTCTCTTTGACTCTTAATAAACACTAGTTCTTTGACAGGGATCTTCATATCTTTACAAAAAGAGCAGGATATGTGGACTTCATGTTTACATCCAGCTCCGCCTGAATATGTACCCTCAAACCCTGAACATAGCTTAATCTCGTGCAATTCAGTATGTCAAAGAGCTTGTCTAACGTTGCTATGAAAGCCTCTTTCACTTCCAGTTTTCCTCTGCCAAGTGATATATTTTTGGCCTTTTTCCAGTTTCACTCTATCTTCTTTAGAACAGTGACTTAAAATTGAATTTAAAATTTGTACTTTTCCAGCACTTTTCAATAAATATCCTTTGCAACAGTAGCTGCTGGGTAATTTCTGTCAGTCTCTCCACTTTGACGTATTAGTAGAACCAGATATCTTAGAACACCACGAAAAGTTGGTATTTCCGAACGCAGCATTTCTCGACCAGTTCCATAAAGTTACTCATGTGAGTGAAAGTTGTCAGTCTTGTCTTTTTTTTACTAGTCATTGTTTGGAATTTTCAGATTCTGTAGGTAGAAAAAACGATTCGTATGACATTAAAATAATTAAATGAAGAATAAAAATAAAATAAAAAAAAAATAAAAAAAAAATAAAAAACACTCAGGTTCAAATGAGTATTGCTATTTTTTGCAGATTATATAGTATTATATATATATTCTTAACATTAGAGCAGAAAAAAAGATAGAAATAATGATAGAAAGGAACTTATGAGAAAACAGTTTGATGCTATTTACCAAGCAAACCATATAATATAATTGATAATCAATATAATTGTGAATAGCTAGTCAAAATACAACTTTTTAATGCCTCTCATTTTTGGAAAAAGAAATTCAAAAAAATCGACACACCCTAAAAACGTATTTCTCTTTCACTAAACATTTTTTCTCAAATTTTTGGTACCGCAATGGGATCACCCCCTTCCCCAATAATTGGCGAAATAGTTATGAATACCCTCATCAAAAATTCAGTCATACGCCTGCCATTTCAATTTCCCTTTATATATCAGTATGTTGATAATATCATCTGCAGTATCCTTAGGGATTCCAAGGAGACTGTGTTGGAAGTGTAATTTCTTCCACGACCGCATCAAATTTAGGAAATGGAACAAGAACAAAAAGTTCATTTTCTTGACACTTTAGTCACGAGATGATGACGGTATCATTAAACTCAACTGGTACCAAAAACGCACGAATTCTGGGAGATATCTTCATTTCAATTCCTACAGTCCTTTTCAACACAAACTAAAAGTTATTTTAGGCCTTAAACATAGAATCACCTGCATTGCATTGCTCATCCGGATTTTCATAAATCAAGTTTAGAGCTATTATATAAAATTTTAATCCAAAATAACTACCCTTCTTGGAAAATTGCTTTTTTCAAAGCCTTCTTCCAGACATACACCAACTATCCCCATCCATCAAAAAACTGTTCCATGACACTGGTATTGTAGTCGCTGACAAGTTTCTTAAACCTGTTGGCAAAATCTTTTCGGTTACTAATGACAAAACCCCTGTACTTTTACAAAGTTACGTCATATAACAAATCCCTTGTGATGAACATAACCAAGTGTATATATAGGCCAAACCAAAGGTGTTAAACAATGTATCACACATCATAAAATACACTTTACCTAAACCAAAATATAGTGCCCTTGTAACTCATTCCACCGGCAATGGCCATCACATGAATTATAACGAAACCAAAAGTTCCGTAACCATCAGCAACAAAGAACTATTATGGAAATGAGTTACATCGTCATTCCCTTGACGGTGTCAATGGTTTTGTTTTCAGTACGTCCGTTGCGTCTAATACAGTCGACGGGAACCTTTCAAAAACCCGCCTTGTACGTCCTGTTTTTTGGTATGGTTGCGTGGTTGTTCGTGCGTTAATCAGTCCTGTCTTCGTTATACAGGTCCAACGACAGTTTGTGCGTGTGACTTAGTAAATGTATTTGTTGTCTAATTGTCCGTATTAGTAAGTTGTGGTGAACGGCGGTCCGCCAACTTAGTCATGTACGGTTTCATGTCCACGTCCGGGCGAACCTGAGACACTTGTTCTGTGCCACCTGCAATTTTTTCAGGTTCGTTGCCGAAGCTCCGAAAAATACAGGTGACGGGTATGTCATCGTCGGTCTTATAATTCTTTTGTAAAGTAAAAGTTTGTTTTCAGATGTGAGTCTGGTGCCAGCGCGTAGATGGTCTTTAGGGCGGCCTCTCCGAGTCGATTCGCTTCTTTAATATGTGCACCAAATGTCGTTTTAGTGTCTAGTGTTACTCCTAGGTATTTCACAGTCGTTTTGATCGGTATTGCAATACCGTTAATCCTTGTCGGATTCGGTATTGCATACCGCCTATATCGTCGCGTGAATGTGATCGTCTCACATTTAGTCGGATTTACAGTCAGTTTCCAGTCGGAATAATATCGTTCGAGTCCCCTCATGTGATTGTCGATGTTCGCATGTGCTATGATTTCTGAGGATGATACTGAATATATAGCCGTATCGTCTGCGAATAACGCGATTGATGTGTCATCGTGCGTCGGCATGTCGTTAATGTATAATGAGAACAGTTGCGGACCAAGGACGGATCCCTGTGGTACTCCTGCTCTTATCGTATGGGGCGATGACATGATATGATCGAGTCTTATCTGAAATTGTCTGTAATTCAGGTATGAATGGATCAGGCTGGTTAATGATAACGGTGGTCCGTACGTAATTAGTTTGTAGATAAGTCCGTTTATCCATACCCTGTCAAATGCTTTGTACAAATCCAGTAATGTCATTGCCACAACTGGTTTCCGATTAAAAGCCGTACGTATGTCGGTTAAAAGTCTTGCCACTTGCTGTACGGTGTCGTGTCCACCTCGGAAACAAAATTGCTCGTTTCGTAAGAGGTCATGCCTTTCGACATAATCCCTCAGTCGATGGTTGACCACTGTCTCTGTCATCTTCGATAGCCTACTGAGGAGGCTAATGGATCGGTAGCTGTCCGGTTTGTCGCGTTGCTTCCCTGGCTTAGGAATAGGAATAACTACAACATTTTTCCAGTGCTTGGGAGATGCTGCAGGGTTAGAATGGCGTTGATGATGTACGTCAGTTGGACGAGGGCTTTCCGGGAGAGGTCCCAAAGGATTTTGTTTTGAATATTATCTAGTCCCGGGGCTTTTAGTGATCCTTGCTTTTTAATTATTTTATAGATTTCCCGGGGAGATGCCATTTTAATGGACTCCCCGTCGTCGTTGTCATTTCTGTCAATCGAGCGGCTCGTAGCTGTCCTGACAGACTCGATATGTCCACTTGTTCGTCAGTTAGATCGTTTAATCCGACGTGGTGTATCTGTTCAAAGGTCGAAGCAATGATTTCCGCTTTTCCCTCGTTTGTCATTTCAGTCGTCCCCGCATACACTAATGGCGGCACCGGCTGGAATTTCTTCCGCAGCCAGAGGGATCCGTCGCTGGCGGTCACTTGCGTTAGTTTTCGTGTCCGCGTATCGTTTCTGTGGGTCCTAATTTTGTTTCGTATATGTATGTATGTAGTCAGTTCGTTTGTTCTTAGTCTGTCCGCGTCTAGTTTCGTCCTTTCATCCTTTGTCAACTCACCAAATGCAACGAATTTTAAAAAAGACAAAACCAGTTTAAGGACTATCACACAGGACTTCTCACAAAAATATTCATATTTAAATTTAACATAATATAAGGTCAGTTTTGGCCTTGGTACCGTGGTTTTTGAATAGGAGGCGATCTCGTCGACGACTCTTTTCTTTTACCAACATCCTCCCTAACTTCCTTATTCCCTTTGTCTACTGTTTTTTTTTAATTTTAATTCAAACCACTTCAAATTAATTCAAATCTCGGACTTTATAACTTCCCCTCGTAATGTGTTCAATGCTAGTGGATTTTTATTTCTTTAAGTATCGCTGGTAGTAATTTTCGCCTTTTTGAACGATCGGTTTTTGTGCGCATGAAATTCTAACATTTATCCTTATTAGTAAATTTAATAAATGTTCCAATGGAACTATGCACGTTTGCATTTCTTATAAAATGAAGTTGATTGATTAGAATTACGTAATAAATAAATATAGCGATGATAAATGTAAATTGTATTGATGCTAGTAAATTAAAATTATGTTTTGTATTCTAGGTGTTTCATCCGACTATAAAACAGTGCATAGAACCTGATACAACATGGAATTGTGAGTATGGAAATGAAGAGAATGCAAATAATGTGAAGGAAACAGACGAGAGTGATTTTAATATGCACAAAGCTGATATAATAAAGGAGAACATGAAACCACTTTATAAGTCGCAAATTGTTCAGTTGAACGTTTTAGATGAAAACAGTGTTCCCTTTTCGGCGGTGAATAACCCATATATAGATCCGATAGGAAGCCAAATGCAACGTTTGAAGGAGCTAATTAACAGTCTAAAAGCAAGTTCTACGCCTGTCCCAGCGGCTACAACGCAAGTCTCGTATCAGCAACTCAACCCTATGGAATCCACAGCCTCAGCACAAAAGCCGCCCCGTCGCGAAACTCCTTCGTACATTTCACAGGATCTTAAGAAAACGACCGAACTAAACTTCCTTCCCGCAGAACTGAATAAAATAACAGCCCAACTAGTAGAACAAACACCTAATTTACAACATCAAACTAATTTGCATTCATTAGCAATGAACACCGATACCTTGACATATATTAAACAACACAATACAGCGAGCCTTGTAAATTCCCTTTACGATAAATACTTGTCTAACAACACGTTCTTAAGCCACGGGGAATTTGTAAAAAATAAATCTTTTTCGCTTGTAGCCGCGAAAAATCCGGAACAAACCCCTAAAATATCGACTGTCATCGGCTTAACTGATAAGAATTCTTTCACGGTTCACAACTATCGTACACCTCCTATTCCCGATATTAAACCCACTAAAACGAAATGCCGTCAAGGTGAAAGATTGCCAAATAATTCCGACTGCACACGATATTATCTCTGCGGTAATAATAACAATATTATTCATACGTTCACTTGTCCGTCTAACACAGCGTTCAATAAAGTTAAGAAAATATGTGATATACACGAACATGAATCTTGTATAAAACAGGATAACGAATATTACGTTAATAGAGACAGACAAACTGATATAAACGTGAACGATAACGTGACTTGTACTTCCCATGGTAGATTTCCGGTCCGTCAATCACCTTCACAATACATCGTATGTATTTTTCAAGACAAAATTGGATGGGAATCTTATCGCCTTAATTGCCCCTTAAACACAGAGTTTTGTTTACAAAAGAAAACCTGTTTATCTAAACACCATTGTCAATAAATTTGTTATATTATAAATATTTATATAATATATAATTAAATCGAAAATATTTATATTACAACTAAAATTGTGTTTTATGTGCTTCTTAATCTTACATAATTTAAACCTTTGATTAATAAATAATATATTAATACGTGTGTTAAGAAATTATGGAAAAATACATCGGTAAGTAAAACAGTTTACAATTTAAACATTTTTTGCAACTTCTGTAAATGTTTCAAATTGCCAAAACATTTTTATTGAAGAAAGTTTCATTTCACCAACCAATAACTAAGGTCTGACTTAAGTTCAATCAATAACTGTGCATATTTCCTTTATTCAATGCCTTAAAACCAGTAATTTGATGCACGTGTGATAATTATATTTAATGATCTTATTTTCGATTTAGTTTATGTTTTAATGCAGCTAACAGCTCTATATCTGAACTTTGTAAATATGTCACGTTGGTCACATTACTTGATTCTTATTTTAGAAAAAAAAACGTTTTTAAATTTTCGTTAATTTCATGAAACTTTTATTTTATCAAATGTAGTTGATATATCAATGTTCCAGTTATAAATAAAATATCCTATATTTTAAGACGTTGGTTAAATGAGAGCAACAACGATGGTCTCAAAATATAATTCATAATTCTCCGCTGGATCTTTATATACTCAGTGACATATAAACTGCACCACCTAGAAGGGGTGGGAATTTTTTGACCAAATTTGGCAGAAACATTGGACTAATCTAAGGTAACAATTGATTAAAATTTGATACAGAAAACACTTCATCTCTTTGATTTTTCTTTAATAATGTGTTGGTCCGCCCCTATTTCTGATACACTCATTGACCCGCCTTGGCATTGATTCCAGCAGGTGATAAATGTCTTCTTGGGGTATGGCATCCCAAGCAACCTGTACTTCATGCCGTAGAGCTCCTTATCAACGGTGGGTTCGGTAGATTCCTCAATCTTCTACCCATCATGTCCCACACGTGCTCAATGGGCGACAAATCGAGAGATCTTGGCGGCCAAGGCAAAAGATTAACATTGGCCTCTTCAAAGAAGTCAAGAGAAACCCTTGCTACGTGAGGTCGTGCATTATCTTGCTGGAAAAGTGGGTCTTCCAGCCCTCGAAGATATGGAAGAACATGTGGTTCTACCACTTCGTCAATGTAGCGTCGGGCAGTCATACTGCCCCGAATGAAGAGCAAGGGTGACCTACTGCCGTAAGCAATAGCACCCCACACCATCAACCCCACAGTTCGGTGAACATGCCTCGCAATCGAAAAATCAGGATTGCGCCTTTCTCCACGTCTTCGTCTAACAGTCATCCGACCATCATGCGTTCCTAAACAAAATCGCGATTCGTCACTAAAGACAACTCGATGCCACTCCAAGTTCCATTGAAGTCTTTCCGTGTACCAGGCCAAACGTTCCTGGCGATGTTGAGCAGTGAGGGGTAGCACAAGATGTGGGCGGCAAGACAGCAAGCCAAAGGTTCTTATTCGACGATAAACTGTTCGCAAGCCTATCGGACGACCTAACCACCTAACCATTGATCAGCTATTGATCTAGTTGTAGAGAATCGGTCTCTCAAGGCCATTAGTCCTAAGCGGCGATCTTGACGTTCATTGGTTCGTCTTTGAGCCCCAGTGCCTCTTCTCCGACGTTCAACCCCATGTTCAGACCACGCTTGATAAACACGCATTATTGTTGAGTGCTGCCATCCCAAACGATTGCCGATTTCTCTAAACGAAAAACCTGTTTCTCGTAAACCAACAATCCGCCCTCGGTCAAAGTCACTCAACTGCTGGTAAACTTCTGGTCTCCTTCCTCTAGGCATCATTAAACACTTGAAACACTTTAAACTAAAGAACGGGATCCGAAAAAGTGGAACAAATTCAAAAAATGACTCGATAATTGCTTGTCTATCACCACCTCTAAAAAAATGACACAAACGCCAAAAATCCCATGACTACTTGATGATTGGGTTCCAAATTTTAATCAGCTATTTCCCTGGACTAGTCCACTATTCCTGCCAAATTTGGTCCAAAAATTCCCACCCCTTCTAGGTGGTGCAGTTTATATGTCACTGAGTATATATCCGACAGACATTCATAATTTAAATTTACGGTTAAGAGGTTCTCTAACACCTATATAATGCAACTATAGTTTGAGAGTATTTTCTTTTTATAAAAAGACAATTCTGCGGGAAATATTTAATTTTTTCACCTCCACAGGAACGATATAAACAAACATCATATCATTTTATGACGCTCCTAAAATCCGCAGTATTTTAACTCAAAATTTACATAAACTTCAATAAAATAGAGGACACTATAATTTATTTTTTACAATTTAACTTCATTGTAGTTTGGCATTTTTGTTTTTGTTTCGCTCAGTTTTCATTTTTATCATTGTTACAGTTGTGTTTTAATTATGACATTAGGGTATATTATTCTATATCAAATTTTACTTGCTTTACGGCTCAGTGATACTTATGAAAGCGTTGTACAGGTTTATTGCACCCAACTCGTGTAGTCCCGCTACGCATGGGTTGTTTACGTATTTAAGATACGTAAACAAACGTACAGTTTAGAATTTTAGAGAGTTCTGTTTGGATTGATGCTCGCACACAAGTGGCGTGCGGCAAAAGGGGCGACTGTTTGTCGCAGTAGTTGCGCTGTTATTGTGATACTTGTATTATAGTCATTGGTGTGAACAGTGACTAGTATTATTGGGTAATTACTGAGATGTATTAATGACAACTGCTTTGAGTACGTTGCAGGTAAGCGAGTGATTGCCGGTGGAGTCAGGCAGACCGGCTGCACGTTGCTGTGCTGCTGTTGTGGTTGCCATTGTGGCGTTACTATTGTTGTTGTTAAGTGTCATGACGCAACCGGTGTTCGGCAGTGTAAAGGTCACCTGCAATATAGTTATGTGCATGTGTCATGGATAGCAAAGTGGGATATTCTGTCTCCTACAAGGCTGGTTGTACGGGGCACATGACACAATTCTATGAATTGTTGGTATGCGAGCTGTCTTCTGATGGCTTGCGTGCGCAAGTATGCAGATGCAACTTTCCTGTGACGGTACAATAGGTTAGGAACCAACCTGTGTCACTTGACTAGGACCGGCCATCCAGTGGTCCATTGTATCTGTTCTGACAGATAGTGGGCGTGGGCACGCAAGTGCATCGGAGAAGACTTGACTATCGGGTTGACTATGTCTATTAACTAATTATGCTTTTATGCTCTTTATACCGTCTCTATAACCATTTACTTGTAGAACTGCACCACGATAATGGTCAAATGTATTACTGGATTTACCTTTCAACCCATTCAAACTGCCGAGTATGATTTGCACCATACCAGCTTTCGTCTGTATAGAAGATTTTCCATCCGTGATTTCTGTATCTTTGAAGAAATGTCAAGAAATTGCAACGTGAGGATGTTCCATTAAGACTGATTTATTATTAAATTTCCTGAATGAAAATTTCATGTTTTTAACCACCCTACAGTGTTCTCTGGGAAAATTCCTTTCCATATAAAAGTTAAAAATCTTTCTCCTTATGACCCCTTGCAAAAATTCATCACATTCGATTATTTTTCTGACACTTTTTAGTTGAAAATCATCTACTCTATCTTCACTTCGGTTTCATGACAATACCTTAAGCCGTTCTTTCTACACTTTCTTTACTTCAATAATTGGCCCATTGTTATCTTTTTCTTCAAAAAAAAAATGTCTAACGTTTGTAATTGATTTCTATAGTACACAATTTGAATAATAAATACAATTTATATGAATCTGTTACCATTATCTACCTCGCTCTTCATTATCGTCTATGCGGTTGTGAGATTAAAATTTGTTTACTTGAGTATTGGTTTTTCATTATTTCATAATTCGATAATATAAGATTTATCTACTATTTACTATTATTTATTTATTGCCGTTTAATTTCATGTCTGCAATTTTTTTGTTTTTATTGTATATATGCTGATTAATAACAATTTTAAATATGTTAAATTAATAAAATGATAAGTCTCTTCTCGTTACTTTTCTTTCGGCGAGATCGACGGGATGTAATTTTGAATTATTAATCCTGAAGAGCTGGTTCGAAGAAAGCGAAAAGTAAGTATGCTTTTGCTTAACCCTTGTGTTGCTACCCGGGTACCCATCGGCGTGTGTTTTGTTGAATCATTTTTTTTCCAAAAAAGATTGGCCAAAACCTTCTCAAATCCCCATGCTTTGACCGATTACATATCAAAATTTGCATTCTAAATATTAAACAAAAATTTAACTTAAAAAAATTTGCATTTTGCAAAAAACAACACGTAGGAGCCACCCGGGTACCCCGATAGAAAAATCATGATTTTTGTATAGTATATCATACAAAAAAGTTGATTGTAAAAATATAATAAATAAATAAATATGGATTAATATATAAATAATAACAATATTTGTTTATTTCAAATTGTTTATTTATTGAATATTTTGAAATGTGATTGTTGTACAAAAATCATAGAATTTTCGTTTTTTGCACTGTAATATACAAATACTGTATGACAAATTACAAAAAAATAATTCAATTTCCAACTTTTACACAGATATATTAGAAATCAATGATTACAATGCAAATATTTTGCGACTTTTGCTGTGTGCTGATCACAAACGGGGTTATTACAGTCAACGCAAGACTTTGTCTTTCTTCTCTTTCGAATAAGCTGCACATTGCAAATGTAGCATGGTCGTTGTTATCAGTTACCTTGCTGGTTAGAAAATCGCTCTTCTACCATTGGCGTGGCTAGTCAATGTTCAAAATTTAATTGTTATATTCAGGTAGGAATGCCTTTCTAAAATATGAATAATTAAATATTAATCGAATGCATATAATTATTCTACTTACAATGGGCTTTTATCAAGAATTTCGTGGGCGGGGTACCCGGGTGGCAGATGCGAGTTTTTTGGGTGGCAACACAAGGGTTAAATATTTTCTCCCCTGCCTTAAATTTCTATCGGTCTTATGTTTTGTATTTTTCCTCGTTGCTAATAGTGAGTGCTCTCAGCTGTTCTATGTGTCACTCTGATTGTAAACACAATGTTTTTTGTATTACGTGTTGATATGAAATTTTTAGGTAACGAAGGTGATGCTGTCTACCGGCATCGTTGATGATTTTGCAGGACTACAACGATGTTTACATTCCTGCCTCCTTCGTGCTGATTTTTGAATTTCTATCGGTGGCTCTGATTTGTAGATGTTTATTGTACGTATATCCCTTTTCTTAAACTTTTATAATTTTTAAACGCTAGAATTCTATTTATTTTTAAATTGATATACACGATTTTAGCAATTTATGCACATTTATACACAGTGCGAATATAAAGTCTGGAACTATCGAAATAGAAATTTTGTTTTTGAGTTATGACCTAAGCGATATTTTTTTAATGGATTTTTTTTATGATGAATTTGGAAAGAGCATGGAAAACCAAATGTAAAAACATAATATTGTATTTTGAAATTTTGGACATAATTGCTTTCAAACCAAAATCGAATAACAATGAAGTTTTAATCAAAAAAAAAACAAATAGCTATATAACAATTAACGTTGAATTGGGTGAATTACAGTTTTATTTTAAACGAAAACATGTTTTATGCAAAAATATAAACTGTGCTTTATTATTGCGTACAAAGTTTTACAAAAATCCAAGTCAGACTAAATAACGTGCCTTCAATTAAATTCCTCATTAAGGTGGGCTATGATTTCATTGGTTTTCTCCTAAGATTTGTAGCACTGATAGCTGTTCAATTATTTAATTAAAAATGTGGTTTTCAGTAACATAACTGACTTACTTACAACTCCGTTCTCTTCAATTGCGTGTCGCCAACTTTATAAAGTAAACAAAGTTTATACATATTAATTATGTATGTTTTTATACATTAGGTAAAAAGCTGACGATGACCGGTCAGAGTCAGGGTTTTCTGATATTGGTATACTTAATATTGGATCTTCAATATCTGTGTATGCAGTTTCGTCAGTCTTGAGGCAATTGGTTAAATGTAGTTGCTAAACTCTCATTGGCTACACATTCAAGTGCGTTATTGTACATTGATTCGTTATCGTTTTCTAGACTGAATGTTTCTTTCGTGTTGATTTCCACTCTAGAAATTTCCACTCGCGTCTACGTTAGTATTAGATTTGTAATTCTTATAAATGATTTCATAGTCAAATTCTTCGAGCTTCAACCGCCATCTAATCAATTTTGATTTTGCATTTTTCAATGAGAAAAGCTCATTGGAGAGGACGGTGATCGAGGAGGATTTTAAACTTTAAGTATGGCCTAAAGTATTTTGTAGCCCAGACGATGACTAGCATTTCCTTTTTGATAGTTGAGCAATTTTGCTCAGATTCGTTTAAAGTTCTGGATGCATATGCGATCGGTCTGTCGATCCTTGCGATCCGGGTACTGAAGCAATCAATGGTTCATGTACCAGTAAACTCTTGCATGTGTCAAAGCATTCTAAGAATTTTTGCGAGTATTCGATTTTTGCATTCCTTTTTAGACATGCGATCAGAGGTTTTCTGATCTTCGTAAATTCTATTATGAATTTCCTATAATACCCAAATAGACCCAGAAATCATTTGATCTCTTTTGTTTTTCGAGGAATTGGATAATCGATTATAGCTTTAATTTTGGAACGATTAGGCTTGATGCCTTCCCGTGTAATTATGTGTCCTAAGAAAGCTACTTCGGTACGTAAGAACTCGGATTTGTCTATCTAACTTTTGAAATTTGTTTCTCTGAGTTTTTGGAGCCCTTGTGAGATTCACCATGTGTTCTTGCAGCGATGTGGAGAAGATAATAATATCGTCCATGTATAGGAGACATATGATTCCTTGTAGGCCTTTTAATACCTTGTCTATCACTGTTTGGAACGACGACGGAGCATTTTTCAGTCGGAACGGCATTCTCACATACTCGTAATGGCCATTCTCAACGTTAAACGCCGCCTTTGTTATGCCATCTTCCGCCATTTCTATTTGGTCACAAGCAAGATCTAACGTCGTGGAATATTAGCATCTGCCGAGTTTGTCGAGTACATCCGAAACACGGTGCTGGAATATTCCTATTAGGACGTTTCTTTGAATTTTGTTGACGAAGTATTGGTAATGAAAATACTGTTTTGGACTTCCATTCGCTGATCTCTTGTCGTCTTCAGGTAAACTAACAATAAAGTACCTAACGTGACGCGTTGCTTAACTGTATCCGTGTGCAGCGGTCCGTTTTAATGTTGCTGCGTTCTTGACGGTCTTCCACAGTGACTTGATGTCGACGCTAGGTGTGTTAAATACCTGGCTGTTGGAGTTAATGTACGCTGCTTCTTTAAATTTCCTTTTATACCACTGTTTCTCCTTATGTATTATTCGTGAATCATCTCAATGTAAACGATGTTGCTTGGACCATGCATGTTCTGCTACTCCCGATTTCGTGATGTCTCCTTTTTCCGTGTTCGTTTTATGTTCTTTTATTCTGACTTTTAGTGGTCTCTTCGTTTCTCCGATATATTTCCATCCACATTGGCAAGGTATTTCATATATCCAGTTTTTCGTGTCTTTGTATGAATCCGGTGTAGTCCTGGTTAATTTGGAACGGATGGTGTCTGTAGTTGAGAAGTACGTTTTTATTTTGTATTTTTGTCCAACCCGCTTGATCTTCTCGGATGTTCCCGGTATGTATGGAATACAGTTGACCATATGTACCTCATTTGTTTCCGTCCTGCTTGTCGATGTGTCCTTCTGTTCTCTGCAAATGTGTCCTTGTTATTGTTTTGATTTCCTCCTGGTATGCGATTTGGGTACTGCAATGTGTTTTTGCCCGGTGAAGCAACTGTTTTGCTATGCCTGTTTTGTTTGTTTGGAATGGTTGGACTAACACAGGTAGATACCTACACTACTTTCATAAAATTGCAACAGTGTTTTGTAAGTGAATTTTCGTCACGTCGGTCCCCAAAATTTTGTATAAGTGTGTTTTTATGTCATCCCAGTTGGAACACAACTTCTTTTGCTCTTCCTGTTAGTTTTTTAATTATGACTTGCAATAATATTACGATACACCCGGTATTTGCAGGAGTTGTATCAAAATAGCGGTTTAATAGGGTGATAGATACCCTGATGAAATAATAAGCATTTCTATTTTTAACTTTTTGAAAAATTCATTAAATCATCGTCCATATCTAACTCTGCACTAGGGTCGCTTGAAGGATTAGATACAGAGGAGTCTGACATGAAATAGAAAAATGAACTTAGAGAATAATTACGATTATGGCCAAAAGCATCTCGTTTATTGCTGTATTCTTACTTCGCAGATTAAGTGATTTCCACAAAACTTTTCCACGACTTGGTGATTTCTCATTCCCGGCGATGAGCTGCCGCTTCTACCGACGGAGTGATTCGAAAATGGATCGTGAACAAACGTTAAAAACGACGAGGATCTAATATAAACTCTTTCACATCCCGCCAATTACAGTTTTATTTTAAACGAGCACGTTTTTAATGTTTTATTTAAAAATATAAACTGTGATTTATTTATTGGGTATAAATTTCTACAAAAATCTAAGTCAGACTAACTACATATTCATTATGCATGTTTTTATATACTAGATAAAAAGCTCACGCCGGTCAACAGCTCCCCTTCTGCATCCATCTACCAGGAAAAAAATCGTTTAAATAATTCAGCAAAATGTGCCGGAACACCGCTTGTGTGTGCGTATCTTTTATGGTGGAGACTATTTCAGGAGCCTTGTTTCTAAACGGTCATGTACATTCGGAATGAATGGATTCTTTAAATTTCTACATTTAGAATAAGTTACTTTGACTGCCGTAGAAAGAAGATCCTGTGAAACAATGACATTCATATTGAGCTTTCGATTTTGAACAGCTCTCATTCAGTTCGAATCAAAAATTGCTTCTGTTATTTGAATTGAATGAATTCATACATTTAAGAATCCTCGCATTACCTTTTTTGGATCGAAGATTTGAAAATTCAGGAAACGGGACAACAAATGTGTTTCAAGAACTAAAATTTTTGAAGATTTATTAAATAACCATATTAGATACAAAGACCCGAAATATTATTTTTTGTTTTTTCGATAATGCCAAAATATAGGTTCAAAAAAATTGTGGAACATTATCTTTAAGTAGCGTCGGATGTAACGTGTAATAATTTCGCAATAATGTAATTTTGTCCTCCATATGAGTCCACTGTAACAGATAGGGCGTTCCACTTCGTCGGGCAGATCATTCATGGATCAGTAGTTTACGTGACTTGCATATATTACTAAATTTTACCTTATTAACCAAAATCTAATTGACCCACCATAGGCTATAGC
Organism: Geotrupes spiniger; assembly: GCA_959613385.1. Taxonomy (NCBI): domain Eukaryota; kingdom Metazoa; phylum Arthropoda; class Insecta; order Coleoptera; family Geotrupidae; genus Geotrupes; species Geotrupes spiniger. The sequence goes on from OY390741.1 coordinate 8,131,473, forward strand.
CTATATATACAACAAGGTTATGGCGGGGAAAATATTCTATGCTCCTGGAGGCTATATATGTCCCATACTGGACGACGCGGCTAAAATTAATTATTGGAAATTTGTCTTATGAATTTTTAATAAACATAAGTGTGTTGAGATATTAAAGCGGAAATCAAATTACGTGCAAGCAAGTAACGGTGGAAGAAAGGAAGTTTCACTGAAATAAATATTTTTTATTTGCATTAAAATGCTAACGGTGTTTAATTTTGTTCTCATTGTAAGCTACATTTATATTAATACGTTAGCGCAAATATTTTAATCGGCACTGTCAATTATTAGTTTTTCGAAATGTTAGTTGCGAAACGATTGCGATTGTCCACTTCTTATGGACTGAAAATATATTTTATTCAGTACAACGGACAATACATAAAAATGCCAATTAAAACCTGACAGCAAACGTTCTTTGTTCTCTTTAAACAAAAGAAAGAAATATATCAAACGAACACACTAAATCATTTATGACCGTCGTACAATGCAATCCAGTAAATATGACACCACATGAAACAAATGTTATGGATTACATTCAAATCGAAATATAATTAAATATGTTTTTTGCTAAAACGATCCATTTAAAACTGAAAAAATAAATGGAATATAATATTGTAAATATTATTGAACGTACCACGTACTTACGTACAATAGTTTATAAGAAAACAAAATAAAATTTCAGCCACATTGAGGCGATTGGAAATACTTAGTGAAAAAAATGTAAATGTGATAATGATACTGAAGAAGAATACATAAGCTTTTGAATTTAAATTATAGATAGCATTGACGAAAGTGAAATATAAACAAATGAACAATAGAAATAACTAATCATCGTTTGCTATGTGAATTGTAGAATATACTAGTCTTAAATTATATATAGACAATATATGTAAATCAGCATGACGACCCATGGCTTGGTTGCATTTTTTCCTCCATTCCTGTTTGTTACTTGTTAACCGTTTCCAGTTTGCTATTCCTAGTTCATGCAGTTCTTTTCTACTGCTTAAAAACAATTTGTCCGCGGCCTGCCTTTTTTCTCCTTCCTGTTATACCTCCCATTAATACCTGCTTTGTTGGTCTGTTCTCTGTCATTCTTGCTACGTGTCCGAGCCATCGCATTCTATGTGCACTCACTCTGCTCGTTATGATTGGGAGTTCACACAATTGTCTTAGCTCAACGTTTGTTCTTCTCATTAATTGCTTTTCCAATTTCTTCCCTCTATATATTCCCCTTAATACTTTTCTTTCCCATAATTCCAGTTCTTCCTTTTCTCTTTGATTTAGCTTCCATAATTCTCCTCCGTATGCAACTATTGGTCGTGTCACAGTTTGATAGATTCTTATTTTTGTATTTGAAACGTTCGTAGAACATATTTCTCAATGATCCCAGATATTTGTTTCCCTTAGCTATTCTTTCCTCACTTTCCTCACCGTTACTAGTTATTGTTACTCCAAGAGTTGAATTTTTCCTCTCTATGAATTTTGTATTGTAAATTCGTTACAAATACCAGATTTCTTTCTTGATTTTCATTTTGCCCATTTTCCATTACCATATGTTTCTGGTCTCAGGTCTTTCAGTTTTGATTTCGCCTGCATTAGCCTTGATTTGTCCTTTCAATTTTCAAGTTCTATCAAACAGGATTTTTCTCCTTTTTTGCTTGCTACCTTGACCGTAATATCAATTTTTAACTGCTCCTTTAAGAAATTATTTACTCCTTCTTGCAGAGCTTCTGAATCTTTTGCATCCATTAACAATCCCTTCATTGCCACATTGTTTTTCCTTTTGTGTTTTACCATCCACTCAATATTATTTTTAATGGCGAATGATTCTCCCTTTATCTCTTTATTTTCCTTCTTAATTTCCTCATTAGCTTTCTCCTTTCTTAGTTTATTTATTTTCTCCTTGGACTCTTTTTGTTCTACCATAATTCGATGTACTTCATTTGATATTTCTTTCTGATCTGCTTTCAGGCATGATGAAGGATACATCATATTTAATTTTAAATCTAGCTTATCCTCGTCCTTATTTTGCTGCTTTGTCGGCGTTCTTTGTTTTTTTCATTGTTTCGTTTTGTTTCATTTCAAAAGTAAAAATATTATCGCATATAGTAATTTGACGTACGTCGAATCTGCTTGAGACGGCCATAATACAATTGTATTAGTTGTGTGTTGGGTGATGGCTGCGTCTCGCAATTTATGAGGTATGATACAGTATAATTTATTAGAAAATATATTTATTAAAAGGAGTTGTCACAGGTTAATTTACACAGATACGTCTCACAAATTTCTCATTCGTTGCGTTCTAAACGGTGTCCAATTATCATAACCTTGTTTAGTTAGCCATTTTGAATAAGGCGTCGTACCTAAACATCTAAAGGCGTCATGTGTGATAAGCAATTAGGAGAAGAAGGCGAAGGTGTAACAGATGAAATTGATATTCTAGATGAAATTGCGCCTGTTGGTCATCTATGTGTACCATAGATTTTGACAAAGAGGATTATTCACGTTACGTTCTTTTCTTTACCGTCGGTGCAGATCCATCTCAACCACCACAATATAGTACAGATTGGGACCCCGCAGCACCACCCCAAGAAACTAATACAAGCCGATTTAATATGTCAGATGCCAACGTATTAACTCAAGCATCAACTTCAAAGCAACAATCAGCTGATAGTGATACGAGTAAGAGAGTGAATCGAAAGAAAATAAATGTTGGTGGAAATAAAAAGCAAGGAACGGTTACTTCAAACATTCAAAAACATAATGCAAACGAATCCCGTACAAAAAATAAGGCTGATAAAACAAGTGAAACTCACCACTACTTAGCCCCGAATGCACCGGCAGAATTTTTCAAATACAGAACTGTATCAGAACCATCAACATCTAAGGCAACTATTCAACCTATGTATGAAAAAGCATCAACTTCGAAGCAACAATCAGCAAATAAAGATACAGAGAGTGCCATTCAAATGAACTTGCAAAGAAAATTACATTTGGTTGACGATGGAAGTCCTCGAACATCTATGCACGACCAGATTTTAGAAGTAACGGAGCAAGGATTTGGCAAGCTTTACAGTAAACACGAAATGAAAAATGAAGAACCGCCGACCATGTCAATTGAGCCAAATACCGATAGGGTGACATCAGAGAAAATTAAAAACACAGATACTATGGAAATTGCGAAGTATAGGTGTGCCAGTCATGAAGATCTTGAACCAAATCAACCATTGGCATACGAAACACGGTTTAAGCCAGACATTAATACGTATGAGTCTCCTCCCAATTATGAATCAAAGAATAACACAGGTTGGGGAACTGAAACTACCGAGTTTTTACCCCCGCATTATATAAGAAGACATAATATATCCGGATGCAAGCGATTTCCTACCGAGCCGAAACACAAAAAACATACTGAAAATAAAACCCCATACGTGGATAAAAAAACTGAATCTTACCAATATTTAGTGCCGAATTCACAGGAAGATTTTTTTACATTTAACAGTCCATTATCTACAAATTCGGGACCATCAACATTTAAAGGAACTATGCATGAAGAAGCATATACGTCAATAGCGGATGGTAACGCAGATAAGAGAGCTAGTTATAGAGACGCTCGAAGGAAATTATATTTAGAAGATGACAAAAAACAGTCGTCAAGCCGTGATGTTTTTCCTTCCGCATCGACATCTATGTCCACCCACGATAACGTTTTCGAAGATATATCAAACGAAGAAACTTTTATCAACCGTTACAATAAACCCATAATGGGAAACAAGGGCCTATCGGCAATGGAACCATGTGGTGAAAAGGACGAGGTTGGAGGAATCAACACAGAAACAATGGAAATTGTTAAATATAGATCCACCTGTCACAAAGCTCTTCAAGCAAATCGATCAATGGCATACGAAATATTATTCACACCAAACATTGACACATACGAGTTCTATCCAAATTGTAATGAAATGTCCGGCTACAGGCAATTTTCTATGGAGTCGATTCGATCCACATTTAAGCAAACTATTGATTGTATTTATCCATCAAAATATGGTCTCCTACGTAAAGAGACTTACGACAAATCTCCCCACACTTCACCCGTAGAAAATGTTGCCTACAAGAGCAGGCCGTTATCCACGGAGCCATCGACATCCAAACATATGTATGAAGAATCACCAACAAGAAAATACTCAGTGGATGATTACACAGGTGAGAGATTTCAAAGATATGTAAAACAATCATCAACTCAAGATATTTTTCATTTTTACCAACTGTTACAATATAACTTAAATTACAGGCAACGTAGCAGTTGAGAAAGCGATACCGTCCACATCAGTGACACCTGATTTCAACGAAGGCAACAGCATTGAAACTTACCACCATTTAGACCCGAATTCAAAGGCAGACGATGTTATACTCGGCAGCAAGCCCTTCTCCAAGCAGCGACCATCAAAATCTAAAGGCAAAAAGAGCAAGAAAAGTTATGTAAAAGGAAGCAATAAATGTGAAAGAAAAACAGGTGCTAATACAGACGCACTTGAAAAACAATGAGTGAGCAGTAAGCCTCGTAAATTACCCATGTTATTATATTGAATAATTTCAGTTTAAAAATATATTAGTAAAAAATAAAGTGTTACGTTAGTTATACTTCTAGTTTCTTGTTTACTTGTTTAGGTTCACATATTGCCATTTATTTGAGACTTAAAATTTTCTTGCATTCATTTCGATTTATGTTTAAAAACATGTTCCCTAAATTATTTTCTGTGTAATAATAAGATATCTAGTTTTCTTATTTATGTTCATGTTCAATTGGTAAATAGTCTCGATTTAAAAGTTGTTCACTCTATTACAAATTATTTGAATAATTTTCATGGCAATATACTTTTGTTATTCTAAAGGAGTTTGTTTATTTATGTTATTTATGCCTAAGATTATCTGTATTATATGTTAACTAATTTCTGTAGTACAATATATGTAAATTTGTTTCTTTAATATTTGATAGTTATATTTTTATTTTCTCGTTTGCTTGTTTATATTAACACATTCCCAAATATTTGTGTCTTAAGTTTTAATTTATGTTTAAAAATATGTTGCTAGCTAAATTATTTTCTATGTAGTCATAAGATATCTACTTTTCTTACTTATGTTATGTGTTATTATAAAATTCCTAGTTTGTTTATTTACGTTGTGTTCACACTATGTCATTAATGTTAAATTAAAGGTTGTTTATTTATATGTTTTATAATAAAAAAATAATCGAAATATCTCATTTAAGTATATTAACCACATCAAGGTATTTATAAACACGGCTTTATATGTAATTACTAATTATTTATTCGAACGGCTGCAGAAAAAGCTCATGGTACCTTTCATTTTATCATTCATTTTTAAACTAAGTAATATGTCAATATTTGTCATTTCCATTTTAAAAAAAAAACCTTATATCAAACTCCAATTATAATCTTGTGACCTACGAAATAGGAATAGGTGAGAACATAAAAACCGAGGTAGTCAGACCCATGATAATATATAGCAGCGAAACTTGGGTGTTGACCGAAAAACAAAAAAAATTAATAAAATAGAAAGGAAACAGAGAAGGAAGAAAAGACAGAAAAAATGCAGAGAGAAATGGTAGAAAGGCAAAGGATTAAGAATACATATAAAATTATTTTTTTATCAAATAATAGAGAAAATCAATGGAATGGTTGCAATTTTGATAGAGCTATGTTAAATAACTGGTAAATAAAATTGTTTTGCAGCACCACTAAACTACTCCACATAAAATGTTGAATTAACAGTGTGCTAATCATATATCGGGTGGAAAGTATCAAACCCGAACATAGCAGAATTGCATTGGAATATACGTTTATACATATTCCTGCTCCCCATTTCCACCGATAAAAATTATAATGACATCAAATGAAAGATAATAATACCTTATCATTAGTTTTTTACAAATCAATTAATATTAAAAACCCAGGTGCTATAAACTATGGACGGCCGTGCTTCTGTCGGCACAACTCACTATTTGTCAGATTTGACAACTTCATAATTATTTTAAATTGCGTTCATACAAGTCTGATAAGATACATCATTATGAATGCTTATTCAATCGAAGAAAGGGTTTTTATAGTAAAAACCTTTAATAGTGATGTTGGACTTCACACGGTACGTGATTTATTTTCTGTCAAGTTTGGTAACAGACCAATACCGTCCGTCTCAACAGTACACGGCATAATAACAAAATTTGAAAGAACTGGTAGTGCCATTCCAAAAGTTAGAGAAGGTAAACTATTAATATCATTATTACATGTAGCAGTGCTAATCATTAAACTGGTCTGCTAAGTAACCGAAGAGTAAATGCAGGTGAAAATCCACAATTGGAAGAAATGGCACTTGCCATGATTAATATTGCCCCAGCTTCCAGTACTAGACACATTGCTCAAGAATGTAATGTAACGCATACCACTGTAAAAATATATTGAAAAATATAAATACCATCCCTATAAATACAAGTGCTATGAGGAAATATTTGGCGCAGACGAAGAATGCAGAAGAGCTTTTTGTGAAGATATACAAGCAAGAATAAATCAAGATAGAAACTTTTTACCATCGATCTGTTTTACTGACGAATGTACGTTTACATTAAATAATGAGCCAAACGTGCAAAATACGCGTTATTGGGCGCAGAAAAACCCTTGGCTAAATTTAAATACCAGGACCCAATACCCAGAGAAAATTAATGTTTGGGCGGGGATTTACAATAATAGTATTATTGATCCCTTTAAAATTGAAGGGAATTTGAAGTCTCAGACGTATTTAGACCTTCTAGTAAATGAGATCGGTCCTGCATTAGAAGTAGTTGCACCTGATAACCAGGAGATCTGGTTTCAACATGACGGCTGTCCGGCACATTTTAGCGTGAACGCAAGAGATTACCTCAATGTTACGTTTCCAAATCATTGGATTGGTCGCGGTGTTACTAATTCGCCGGCCAGATCTCCTGATTTAGCACCATGCGATTTCTTTTTGTGGGTCCATCTCAAAAGTAAAATTTATAAAACACGCCACCAAAATATAGATTTATTATGGGAGGAAATTGTTAAGGAATGTGCGTCGATCACAGACAATTAGCTAACGTTCGCAATTGTTTTTATAACAGATTGGGTTATTGCCAAGTATCAATTTATTGTAAATTATAAATAATAATTCTTTATCGTTTACTGATGCATTTTTCATTTAAATTATACTTTCTTAAAGATATTGTCAAACAATATAAATACCTACATACCTGTACAGTATCAACAGCGACTGCACGGGGAATGATTTCTTTTTAATATTAGAAATATTTTCCGTACACAAATAAGATGGTACACATCTTCGTAGATGTGCTATGGACAACATAACTGTAAAAAGTCCTATATTTTTCAAACAAACTTAACACGTTCAAGAAATAATATTCGTTTCGAGTTACATTTTATTATGAAAGTAAAGAAAAAGGGTAAATAATACCATACTGAACTCTACTTTCCTCTTCCGTTCAACACAAATGCTACTATAAACTTTTTAATGGACAAATTTAAAAATTATATATTTATTATAGAAAAGGAAACTCCAAGAAATAATTTTTAGTGTTATATTACAAGACATAATTTTCTTTTAACACCATTACCATTTTTGTACGTTCATAGGGAGCTGGTAAAGTGTAATTTTTAGAACACCCCTATCTTCAAATTTTATTTAGAATACATCCTCCTACAGTCTTTGTAAATTGTAGCTAGCTCATTTTTTTTATAATAAAACAGGTGCGCAACAAAAGTGTATTTCACATGTACAAATTATTATGTATTTTCAATTTATTATAAGTTCTAACGTACCCAATAGATGGAATTCACCGCGAATGCAATTTAAATCAATTATGCAGTTGTCAAATCTGACAAATAGTGAGTTGTGCCGACAGAAGCACGGCCGCCCATAGTTTATAGCATCTGGGTTTTTAATATTAATTGCTTTGTAAAAAACTAATGATAAGGTATTAAGAGAAGATTTTAGTATCAATTGACGCTGTTTATTATTCTCTGTCATTTGATGTCATTATAATTTTTATCGGTGGAAATGGGGAGCAGGAATATGCATAAACGTATATCCCAATGCAATTCTGCTATGTTCGGGTTTGATACTTTCCACCCGGTATAATGACCTTTCGATACCAATGTGGCTGATCTCCCAAAATTCTCAGACAAAGGCCTTTATGAAAGAATTTTTATAAACGTATCCCAACTCCACTAACAAAAGAGAACCAGTCGTATGTACATCTTGTCATTTAAATATAAATTAAATGAAATATTTTTATTTCAAATTGGAGAGTAAGTATTAGTATATGTTATTAGGAATGCCTAAGGTATCTGAATAATTTGAAGAGTTATTCAAGCAATTGCAGTTGGGGCACCATTCACTGTTACTGTAACAAAACTTGGCAGGTATGATAAATCACTTTTGTAGTAGCAAATGTAGTATTTAATGCAGAGTAAGAAGTAACCAATTCGAAAACCACTGAACGGTCAACTTTTCGGTCAACAGCTTGTAAGTTTAAATAATTGTAATAAATGAAATCTATAGGAAAACATTTCCAAACCAGCTTGAAAGTAACATGTTGTGTTGTACTAATACTTTAAGTACGAAAAACGTGTACGAATTTGTGAGTATTTAGAAAAACTAAAATTAATGGAGTAGAGAAATTTGGAGTTTATAAAAATAACGTTGTTACCACTGCCTTGCAACAGTGCGATTTGATTGGCTGTTATAAATAATATTATAGACAAATAGTTTCAATATAAATAGTAATAAAATAATCAATTATTATTCAACGTTATTGAAATTTTGCTTTTTTCGACGTTTCACACCTTTTATTTCAAATTTTACTATAAATATTATGAAATATACTCTTGATTTGACTAGCGCATTCGAAGTTTAAACTAGTTTCAAACGTCATTCAAGCAATTGCAGTTGAAGTTACTTTCGCCGCCAGTGCCATAAAACTTGACAGGTACAACACATTGTATTTTAATAGTACTAGCATTTAATGCTGAGTAATAGCAGATTGAAGTAAATAATTCAAAAACTGTACATTTTTGGTGTCCACAACAAACTAACATAACCTTAATCTTTTCTGTGTACCGTTTGGTTTGTAAGTTAAAATAATCGTAATAAAGTAAATCTATAGGAGGTGCCGTCTAAGTGTATTCAACGGTTCCTAAAAATACGAGAAACGCCATTTTAGACGTGCGTAAATCCAAATTCATATAAGTCATTCCTAAACCGTCAAACTTTCGAATCTGGTAGATTCAATTTTTGGTAATAATGTTTACTACCTATTTTTTAAAACATTTTCTTGTAGTTAACATGGAAGGCGAAAACAGTGATAATGGTGAGCATATTGAGCAACAAGGAGGAAATAGTTTTGGAAAAAGTAGCAATAATGTGGATCAGCGAGGTAAGTACTTCGTTCCTCCTTATCAGAGTGGAGCGATGCTAAGTGCTTATAAAACAATCTTAACCACCATAATGATTCCTAGATTTGACCGCTACACCACCCCCATCAGATAACACAGATCAGAGTTCAGGATTGGAAGCCCAAAAAACACCACCCCATGATACGTACAACAAACCACCAATAAGTCAATCGCTGGATGATGATGAAGCAAAGAAGATGTTCCTTCGAAGATTAGTTCAAACAATATCAACTGTTGATATGCCTTACACGTCAACTGACTACCAGGGTTTCGATGCGACGCTGAAGCAAAAATCTTCACAACCACCATACACCAGTCGTTACAATAGGCCTAAAACTGCATATAAGAGATCTATGAATGGGAAACCGTCCACGTCCAATGCAGCAGATAATGAGGATCAACGAGGTGAGCACTTATCCATAAAAACTTTCATTGCCAACCTTGTCAGGGTGGAGTGATGTGTAATGCCTTGAAAACCATCTCAACTACCGAAACCATTCGTAGATTTGGACGCCATACCACTCACAGATCAGTGTTCAGGATTGAAAGCCAAAAAAACGTCACCCAATGATACATACAAAAAATCATCAAAAAGTCAATCGCTGGATGATGAGGAAGCAAAGATGTTCGTTCTAAAACTAAGTCAAGCAATATTAAAGGCTAAGGATGAACAAAAATTTGTTCATATCCCTTCCACGTCAACTCACCAACAGCGTTTCGATGTGATGCTAAAGCAACAAGCTTCGCAAGAACCTTGCACCAGTGGTTACAATAGGCCTAAAATTGTATATAAGAGAGCTACGAATGAGGAACCTTCCACGTCCAGGAAAACATATTCAAAAACGGGAAAGTCTGTTGCAGTTAACATGGAAGGTGGAAATATTGATGATGATGATCAAAGTGACGAGCAAGAAGGTAAGCATTTTGGAAAATGTAGCAATAATATGAATCAGCGAGGTAAGTACTTACACATAAAAAATTTCGTTCCATCCTGTCAGAGTAGGGCGATCTGTAATGCCTGTAAAACAATCTTAACCATCAAAACGATTCCTAGATTTGGACGCCACACCACCCCCATCAGATAACACAGATCAGTGTTCCGGATTGGAAGCCAAAAAAACACCACCCCATGATACGTACAACAAACCAGCAAAAAGTCAATCGCTGGATGATGACGAAGCAAAGAGGATGTTTCTTCGAAAATTAATTGAAACAATATCAAATGCTAACGGTGAAGAAAAATCAACTGTTGATATGCCTTACACGTCAACTGATCAAGAGCATTTCGATGTGACGCTGAAGCAAAAAGCTTCACAACCACCGTACACTAGTCGTTACAATAGGCCTAAAATTACATATAAGAGAGCCATGATTGAGAAACGGTCCACGTCCAATGCAGCAGATAATGTGGATCAACGAGGTGAGTACTTACCCATAAAAAATTTCATTGCCAACCTCGTCAGGGTGGAGTGATGTGTAATGCCTTGAAAATCATCTCAACCACCAAAACCATTCGTAGATTTGGACGCCACACCACTCACAGATCAGTGTTCAGGATTGAATGCCAAAAAAACACCACCCAATGATACATACAAGAAACCATCAAAAAGTCGATCTCTGGATGATGAGGAAGCAAAGATGTTCCTTCTAAAACTAGATCAAGCAATATCAAATGCTAAGAGTGAACAAAAATCAACTGTTCGTATCCCTTTCACGTCAACTCACCACCAGCGTTTCGATGTGATAGTAAAGCAACAAGCATCGCAAAAACCTTCCACCAGTGGTTACAATAGGCCTAAAATTGTATATAAGACATCTACGAATGAGGAACCTTCCACGTGCATGAAAACATATTCAAAAGCGGGAAAGTCTGTTGCAGTTAACATGGAAGGCGGAAACATTGAAGATGACGATCAAAAAGGTAATCATTTTGGAAAATGTAGCAATAATATAAATCAGGGAGGTGAGTACTTACACATAAAAAATTTCGTTTCACGTTCTTTCGTTCCTTCTTGTTAGAGTAGGGCGATCTGTAATGCCTATAAAACAATCTTAACCATCAAAACAATTCCTAGATTTGGACGCCACACCACCCCCATCAGATAACACAGACCAGTGTTCAGAACTCAACAAACCACCAAAAAGTCAATCGCTGAATGATGAAGAAGCAAAGAGAATGTTCCTTCAAAGATTAATTGAAACAATATCAAATGCTAACGGTGAAGAAAAATCAACTGTTGATATGCCTTACACGTCAATACACCAAGAGGGTTTCGATGTGACACTGAAGCAAAAAGCTGCACAACCACCGTACACTAGTCGTTACAATAGGCCTAAAATTGCATATAAGAGAGCTATGATTGAGAAACTGTCCACGTCCAATGCAGCAGATAATGTGGATGAGCGAGGTAAGTACACACATATAAAAAACTTCGTTCCTCCTTATCAGAGTGGAGCAATGCGTAATGCCTTGAAAACCATTTCAACCACCAAAACCGTTCCTAGATTTGGAAGCCACACCACCCCCATCAAATGACACAGATCAGTATTCAGAATTGAAACAGAAAACAACACCACTCAAAGATACGTACAACAAACCATCAAAAAGTCAATCACTGGATGACTGCAAGCTGAAGCGAAAGGCTTCACAAAAACCTTCCACCAGCGGCGATAATAAGCCTAAAATTGCATATAAGAAAGCTACGAATGGGAAACGTTCCAGGTCACTAGAAACATATTCACAAAAGGGGAAGACTGACGAAGCTAAAGAGTCAGAAGGTACTGATTCAAAATATAAAGTGAAACTACGAGGCAAGAAAACAGAAAAATTCTAAATACAAGGATTAACAGGATTAATTATTAAACTGAGTTATTTTATTTGATGTTGAATTTTTAGTCTATTTATGTTCACAAGTTAGTTGTTCGATTTATTTTAAGACATTTATTTCACTATCCCTAAAAATAATTGTTACATTTTCTTGAATTTAATTTTATTTATGGATATAAAATGTTTAGTTATTTTATATGATATGTATTTATATTCACGTATCAATTGTTCAAGTGTTAATTCAAAGTTTATTTGTATTTTATTCAATAAAAATTAATCAAAATATTTTGTTTAATTGTATAATAGCAACTTGTATACACTACGCCATAGTTTTAATGTTTTGGACGTAATTTTCAAGTTGTGCAGAAAAGACCGTATCTATTCACTTTATGCCACTATTAATAAAATGACACTTTAGTAAACATAACATGTTTTAACAAATCGCAATTAAACAATATGAGCACATAATTACAGTTTCAAGTATGTGATCCATGATAATTTAAATAATAGGATTGTTATAAATAATTATATGACATCAGATAACTGACTGCAAACTAATAATAGAGATAATAACAATGAATACCTTACTACGTAAAACTTTAATTGCCATAGACCCTCCAAATACTTTTGTTCTTGAATATCAAGGAAATTATTTTTATAAATTGCAGTGCCAAGTAAGTGGTTAAAAGGAAGCCAGAATTCTTAAAACTTTTGATTTTAAAAATTAACATGGGAACTTATTCAACTTGTACATTTGCGCATAGGCACGAAGCCTCGAAAGCAGGGGCAAGGCAACACCAGAACCATCAACTACTCAAAATACGTATGAAAAAGCATCGACACGAAAACAAGAATCAGAGGATTATGACACAGATGACAGAGCCAGATATGTTCAAAGGAATTACATTTAGTTGACAATGAAAAAGAATCAATGTCATGTTTTTACTTCTACAACCACGCACAACCACATTGTAGAAGAAATGTAGCAAGGACATAGCAAGCCTTATAGTAAACAAGAAATGAGGAACCGTACATGTCAACGGAACCAAATGCTGATAGGGGGTATCAGAGAAAACACAGATACCAAAGCAACCAGTGGCAAACAACATACAGTTTAGGCAAAACATTAACACGTACAAATCTTCTCGTAATTGATAAAAAATAAAACCCCATACACAGGTAAGAAAATTGTAGCTCACCAATATTCAGCTTTAAATTCACTGCATTCCAACAGCCATTATCTACATTATAATTCAGGACCATCAACATAAAGAGGTATCCATATCAAATAAAAAAAAACCGTTTGAAAATATGTTCGAAGTTAATTACATTCTGGTGACAATAATCAAAGCATTATGTTTTTCCTTTGAAATCGACAATGTTGATGTATCAATGGCTACCAACGACGATATTTTAAAAGAGCAAGAAACTTTTATCAAACGTTACAATAAACCCACAAGAGTTGCCTATCGGCAATAGAGCTCTATGATGATAAAGGCGAGGTTAAAGTAATTAAGTCCCACAGAAATAATGGCAATTGTTAAATACAGATCTGTCATCAAGTTCTTCAATATTGACATGTACGAGTCCCATCCGAGCCCCAACTGCTCAACCCGTAATTCACCAACAGAAAATGTTGGCAATTCTCTATGGAGTCGAAGCTATCCACATCTAAACAAACTATTGAACATGTGTATCAAAAAGCATCAACTTCAAAGGAACTCTGCACATACTAACCCTATTGTGGTACCTAAAATAATGAGACTACGACTATTTACCCCAAACATTGTTTTAAATTTACCGCTTTGTAACGCTGTGATCTCATTGGCCACTGACATTCTGTCGACAAATAATTTCAATTACTTAATAAAATAATCACATTTATACAATCAATTAACAAAAGATAACTATGGAAAATCATAAACAGTCGTTAAAACGAATTTGAGGCTATTTTTTTAGTATTTCACCACTTTCATTTTAAGTGTAAATATTATGAAATATACGCTTGATTTGACTAATGCATCAAGCATCAGTATAGTTTGCTTCAGAAGCAGTTGCAATTGAAGCCGTTAGTGTAAAAAACTTGGCAGGTGAGATAAATTAGAATTGCAATAGCAAATGTAGCATTTAATCCAGAGTCATAACAGATTAGTAAACAATTCGAAAACCATAAAAAAGTACTAGTTCTCCGTGTTTTATTTGGCACCCACAAGAACGCAACATAACCTTATTATTTTTGGTCAACCATTTCGTAAGTTTAAATAATCATACTAAACCAAATCTATAGGAAAAGACAATTTGCAAACCAGCTTAAAGGCTTGAAAGTAACATACCGGGTTACTAACACCTCAAATACGAAAAATGTGTATTTCGAATTTGAGAATATTTAGAAAAACGAAAATTAATGGAATGAAAAAAACGTAAAAAAACAACCTAAAAATCTATATTTTGTAACCAAAATATGTGTGGTTACGTGATTTGCAGTAATTTAAAACAACGTTGTTTTCAAATTTAACGCCTTGCAACGATTGTCATTTTTTATTGTTTTGACAAGTAATTTCAATTAAGTAATAAAATAATCAGATTTGTCCAATGAATTTCAACGTTACTCAAGTTTTCCTTTTCTAAATGTTCCACACACCTTTCATTTCCAATTTGACTGTAAATATTATGAAAAATACTGTTGATTTGACTAATGCACCAGAATAGTTTCAAATGTTATTCAAGCAATTGCAGTTGATGCTACGTTCGCCGCCAGTGCAATAAAACGTGAAAGGTATGGCACATTGTATTTTAATAGCAGTAGTATTTAACCGGAGATTAAAGTAAATAATTTGAAACTGTTTAAAAAAGTTCTTGATCACAATGTTCTACTTGGTGCCCACAATAAACTAACATAACCTTAGCCCTAGGGTTTGTGAGCTAAAATAATCATAATAAAACATATCTACATGGGAAAAAATACACAGATGGCAGATTAATTCAAATTCATGCAATTCATTCGTAAAACTTAAGACACCGTCAAAGTTTCACATTTCGCACATATTTTGCTGTAATAATTTTACTACCGATTTTTCTAAATATTTTCTTGCAGTTACCATGGACAGCAAAAACAGTGATAATGATGAACATATTTGGCAACAAAGAGGCAATCATTTTGGAAAATGTACTAACAATGTGGATCAGCAAGGTAAGTACTTACACATAAATAACTTCGTTTCTCAGGATTCCACCCTTGTCAGAGTGGAGCGATGACTAATGGCTTAAAAACCATGTCAACTACCAAAATTATTTGGACGCCACACCAGTCCCATCAGATAACATAGGTCCATTTCAGGTTTGAAAGATGAAAAATTACGTTATAATATGTACGACAAACCATCTAGTTCAAAAAGTCAATGGGTGAATATCGCCAGGCAAAAGTTCAAACGAGGTTTACTTGAACTTTTGTCAAATAGTGAGAGTGAAAAAAAATCAACTGCTGATGTTCAAGAACGAGGCAATCGTTTTGGAGAATGCATTATGTGCTATAGAACAAGTGTGGATCTGCAACGACGTATCGATAAACCTGGATTCCGTGTAAATGGACCCATCCCACGAAAGCTCGTTGCGCTACCTTTTCCTTTTGATCCGGGCTACAATCCACCAACTTCAAAAAATCAATCTCTGATTAATGACAAAGTAATGAAAAGGTACTGTCAAGTATCAGCTGGACTGCCAAAATGTTTTGATTAATAAAAATCAACACTTGATTCTCAAAACCAGCATATCAATTGTTCGAAAGTGATAATTTTAAGTTTATGTATATTTTCTTCAATAAATATGAATCATAATATATTGTTCAAATGTATTATCCATCCCAACTTATTTATTCACTAAGCCATAGTTTTAATGCTTTGGACATAATTTTCAAATGGTGCAGAAGAGATCATATCTATTCACTTTATGCCACTGTTTAATGACACTTCTGTACACGACGCTCACATTTAAACAAATTGCAATGAAATGAAATGAGCACATAATTTTTCAATTACAATCAAATATGTGATTTATGATAACTTAAATATAACATAAGGTGGTAATAATTGGGATAATAATAATGAATGGCTTGCCAACACTAAACAATGTACACAATACAGCAGCCATAAGATTAAGGAGGTTGACTATTGCTAAGCGTAAAATAGCACAATGTTTTTCTAATTTCATCTAACGTTGAAAAGAGATATTGAACTGAAACTAGACTACTGTAGGAAATCCAAAAGCTAGGAAAAATTAATATTCCGCTGCTCATATTACAATGTACACTATTCCATAAACCAAAACAAAGGTCAAAGAATTTCTATAAGAATCGAATTGCAAAAAAAACTATTCAAATTAGTTATCGTTAATATCATTTACAAATAATGATCCAGTTAAGTAAAAAAATAGGTGCTTTACAATATACCAATACCTGCTACAAAGAATCTTAAGTGGTCCACGCTGAATTTTCTAATACATTTACAGCAAACTGTCACTACCACAATGACAAAAACAAGAAATGAGGAACCGTCCATGTCAACGGAACGAAATGCTGATAGGGGGATATCAGAGAAAACACAGACTAAATCAACCAGTGGCACACTACATACAGTTTAAGCAAGACATGTACCCATACCCAAAATCCTTCAAGTCCATTAACCTGATGTCTTTCATTCTGAAGACATTAGAAAAGGTGGTTGATGGGCATATTCGAAGGGAAGTACTAGTGACTGATGGCCATCAGTATGCCTATCAAAAGGGCAAATCAACAGAGAGGTTGCGTCTATGGTGGCTAGGATAGGGGCTATGTTCAGAACAATAACCACATCATTGTGTAGAGAAACGGTTAGTTTTAGGGCGGTAAGAGGCTGCCCACAACGAGGGGTTCTTTCCCCACTACTGTGGACTCTTCTGGTGGACGACCTACTAGCCATTGTCAGCAGTTTGGAGGTCGATATACAGGCCTTTGCTGATATTGTTATTCTGGTGAGGGGCAGTGATGAAGCAATCATCTCTGAAACACTGCAAGAAACGTTAAATGTCATAAAATGCAGGTGAAATATCACACTAGATAGAAAGCTCAACTGGAACTCCCATATAGAAAAAATGATACACAAAGCTAGACAGGCACTTTGGATGTGCCGTAGAATTTGTGGAAAAAACGTGGGAATTAGTCCCCAAGCAAATGTACTGGCTGTATGTGGTAGTTATTACACCGATCATTACGTATGGCTGTATTGTGTGGTGGATGGCCTCACGAAGGACAGTCAGAGCTAAACTGACTAGCCTACAGAGAATGGCTAGCATAGCGGTAACGGGGGCGCTAAGCACAACACCGTCAGCAGTCGTGGAAGTGCTACTGGATCTTCCTACCTTAAATATTTTGCTGCTAAATGAGGCCAGGAAGGCAACACATCGTTTTTAGAATGCGGCTATGCAAAGGCCACAGATATTGGCCTTCATACGGAATAAGCTGTCGACAGACATTGAAACGGATGACATCCTGGGTACAAGCGCTGACAAAATATCTACAACATACAGCTTCCGACTGCCCTATAAAGTCATAGTTCCTACTAGAGACGAATAGAATCGTAATCAAGTTGCCCTGTTACAGGCAGATTCGTGCTGGTTCACGGATGGCTGTAAGACAACTGCAGGAGCAGCGGCTGGGGTTTTCTGCCGCAAACCAAGGACTGAATTAGAATACAGCCTTAGCAAGCATGCAACAATTCAATAGGCAGATGTCTATGCCATTGAAATGTGCGCTATTAAAAAGCCCTCGGCAGCACAGAACAATAAAAATTTTCTGTGGCAGCTGAACAGCACTGCAAGTCCTTGCTGACAATCAATGTACGTTGACCAGGGACTGCCGCGCAGTCCTCTCTCAATTAGGGACAGCCAACAAGGTTAGCCTGGTCTGGATACCTGGACATAGAGGGAAATGAAGCAGCTGATTCCCTGGCAAAGAGCAGAGGAATTTATTGGCCGGGAATTTATTGGCCTAGAATAGGTTTTGGAATTATCTCAAATAAGAGCTGGATGGAGCAGAAGGTACTTGAATACTGGCAGGAGTGCCAGGGAATGAGACATTCCAAGATAGTACTGAAAGGCTCATCTGTTGGGCAGGAAAGACCTGCGCACTCTAACAGCCCTGGCTACTGGTCTTAGCCGACTAAGGCATCACATGCATAGGTTGGGAGTGGCTGTGGCCACCGAGTGCCGACTATGCCTTGAAACTGATGAGACAGCAGAGTATATCATGTGTGCCTTCCCCGCGGAGGACCAAATCAGGTTCACAGTCTTTGGTGAGACAAAAGTTGAGCTGGGCGAACTTGACAAAATCTCACACTCTAAAATCTTCTTCTATCTAAAGAGAATGGGAATTGAGGGTGAACTATAAATAGTTGTAAGCCACAATAGACCCTTGTGGTGGCCATGGAGGGGCGATTAAAAGCCCCACTCATTATAACTAACAAACTAACTAAGCAAAACATTAACACGTATTTACAAATTTTATTCCTTCTCCTAATTATGATACAAAAAATAAAACTCCATATACAGACAAGCAAATTGTAACTCACCAATATTTAGCTCTAAGTTCACTGCAAGATATTTTGTACATTCATCAAGCCATTATTTACATTATAATTCAGGACCCCCTATATGAAGAGGCATGTATGTCAAATAAACAATCAGCAGATGGTGACACAGGTAAGAGAGGCATTCGAAAATATGTTCGAAGTTAATTACATTTCGATGACAATACTCAAATCATGTTTTTCCTTTCACATCGACATCAAGGGCTACAATCGACCATATTTTAGAAGAGCAAGAAACTTTTATCAAACGTTACAATAAACCCAGAAGGGTTGCCTATCGGCAATAGAGCCCTATGTCGATAAAGGCAAGGTTGAAAGAATTAAGATCACAGAAATAATGGCAATTGTTAAATACTGCAATACTTATCAAGTTCTTCAATATTGACATGTACCAGTCCCATCCGAGTGCCAACTGCTCATCCCCTAATTGATCAACAGAAAATGTTGGCAATTCTCTATGGACTCGGAGCTATCCACATCTAAGCAAACTATTGAATGTGTATCAAAAATCATCAACTTCGAAGGAACTCTACACATACTAACCCTATTATGGTACCAAAAATAATGATAGGACTATTTGCCAGACGTTGTTTTAAATTTACCGCCTTGCAACGCTATGATCTTATTGGCCACTGTCATTTTGTTGACAGATAATTTCAATTATCTAATAAAATAATCACATTTGTATAATTAATTACAAAAATAAACTGTCGAAAATCGAACTAAAACGAGGTTTTGCTATTTTAAGTGTAAATATTATAAAATCTCTTGATTTGACTAACACATCATTATAGTTTGCCTCATTGAAGCAGTTGCAGTTGAAGCTACATTCGCCGTTAGTGTAAAAAACTTGGCAGGTAAGATAAATTAATATTGTAATAGCAAATAGCATTTAATCCATCGCAATAACAGATAAGTAAACAATTCAAAACCATTAAAAAAAGTTCTCCATGTTTTACTTGGCACCCCAAAAGAACGCAACATAACCTTAATCTTTTTGGTTAACCATTTCTAAGTTTAATTAATCATAATAAACAGAACCTATAGGAAAAAACAATTTACAAACCAACTTAAAGACTTCAAAGTAATATGCCGGGTTGTACTTAACCCCTCAAATACGAAATAGCGTCTACTTCCAATTTGAGAATATTCAATATTCAAAAATTAATAGAATGAAAAAAACGTAAAAAATGTAGAATCTATATTTTGTAACCAAAAAACTATTGTCATTTTTAGACTAATTTCAATTAAGTATTTAAATAATCAGATTTGTGCAATAAACTTCAACGTTACTCAAGTTTTGCTTTTCTAAATATTCTGCACCTTGCATTTCCAATTTGACTATAAATATTATGAAATTACTGTTGATTTGACTAATGCATCAGAATAGTTTCAAATGTCATTCAAGCAATTGTAGTTGATGCTAGGTTCACCGTCAGTGCAATAAAACGCGACGGTACATTGTATTTTAATAACAGCAGTATTTAATCCAGAGTAACAGCAGATTAAAGTAAATAATTTGAAAAAAGTACTTGATCGCAATGTTCTACTTGGTGCCCACAATTAACTAACATAACCTTAGCCTTAGGCTTTGTGAGCTAAAATAATCGTAATAAAACATATCTACATGGAAAAAAAATCTGCAGTTTTTTGTAGTATAACTAAGTATAAGAAAGTTCAGTGCGGACTGAACTTTCTTATACTTAGTTATACTACATTTTTCGAAAAAACTTTTCAAATGAAAGTTGTTTAAAATATCAATATCTATAATTTATGTAAGAATATTTTTTTCCGTAACGTGTACCGTTTTCGAGATATGGAAAAAGGTTATAAAAGTAAACCATCACTTCCGGTTGAGAGATTGCGTTCAAAATAGGACGTTTTCCTCCTTGCTACATACAAATGTTAAGTTTAAAGTTTCAGAGCTCTAGCTATAATGGTTTGGACGCTAGAGCGCGCACAGACACGCAGACACACACACACACACACAGAGACACACACACACACAGACGTCAATCCGAAAATAGTCAGAAACGATTCAGGGGACCTCAAAACGTGTGTATCCGTTGAAATCTCGAGGTCGAAATTTTTCATGATTCCTATACTTACTTATACATAATGTATAAGAAAGTAAAAATAGACAGATTGACATGGCAGATTAATTCAAATTCATGCAATACATTCCTAAAACTTAAGACGCCGTCAAAGTTTCACATTTGGCACATTCAATTCGCTGTAATAATTTTACTACCTAATTTTCTAAATAAATTCTTGCAGTTAACATGGAAAGCCAAAACTGTGATAATGATGAGTATATTTGGCAACATGGAGGCAATCATTTTGGAAAACGTAATAATAATGTGAATCAGCGAGGTAAGTACTTACACATAAATAACTTCGTTCCTCAGGATGCCATCCTTGTCAGAGTGGAGCGATGTGTAATGCCTTAAAAACCCTCTGAACCACCAAAATTATTGTACGCCACACCAGCACCATCAGATAACATAGGTCAATTTCAGGTTTGAAAGATGAAAAATTACGTTATAATACGCACCACAAACCATCTAGTTCAAAAAGTCAATCGCTGGATGATGTCAGAGCAAAGCGCAAGCTCAAACAAAAATTACGTAATTTTATTTTAAATACTTACTTTGCATCAATATCAACTGATGATTTCTCTTCCGAGCAAATTTGCAAAGAAGGAGGCAATCATTTTGGAAAATGTAACAATAATGTCGATCAGCAGAGTAAGTACTTACACATAAATAACTTCATTCCTCAGGGTGCCACCCTTGTCAGAGTGGAGCGATGCGTAATGCCTTAAAAACCCTCCGAATCACCAAAATTATTGGACGCCACACCAGCGCCATCAGATAACATAAGTCAATTTCAGGTTTGAAAGATGAAAAATTACGTTATAATACGCACCACAAACCATCTAGTTCAAAAAGTCAATCGCTGGATGATGGCAATGCAAAGCGCAAGTACAAACAAAAGTTGCATACATTTTTTTTAAATACTAAGAGTGAACAAAAATCTACTGATGATTTCTCTTCCGAGCAAATCTGCAAACAAGGAGGCAATAATTTTGGAAAATGTAACAATAATGTGGATCAGCAAAGTAAGTACTTACACATAAATAATTTCGTTCCTCCGGATGCCACCCTTGCCAGAGTGGACCGATGCGTAACGCCTTAAAAAACCATCTCAACCACAAAAATTATTTGGGCGCCATACCCGCTCCATCAGATAACAGCTCAATTTTCAGGTTTGAATGATGAAAAATTACGTTATAATATGCACCACAAACCATGTAGTTCAAAATGTCAATCGCTAGATGATGTTAAAGCAAAACCTATGCACCAACGAAATGCCAAGAATGAAGAAAAAGCAGCTTATTATTTCTCTTCCGAGCAAATTTGGCCACAAGAAAGCAATCATTTTCAGCAAGGTAAGTACTTATTTTATACTTTATTAACTTGTGAACAAAAATCCACTGTTGATTTTCTTTACGATAAAGCTTGGCCTCAACTACACAATCGTTTTGGAGAATATATTACGTGCTATGGAAAAAATGTGGATCTGGTACAAAGTATCCATAAACCTGAAGATGGACCCATCCCACGAATCCACCATGATCTTACTTTTCCTTTTGATCCTCGGGATGCCAAGTTACCCCTGATTGAAGATTTGCCAAAGCGTGGCCAGAATCGAACTTCAAAAAATCAATCTCTGATTAATGACGAAATAAAGCAAAGGTACCATCAACTAGCAGCTAAAGAGTTAATAAGTTTTTATGACTAAAAATCAACACTTGATTCTGATAACCAGCATTTTGATACGATATTGAAGCAAAAAGAGAGATGAAAACAAAGGGAAAGTCAGAAGTTTACTTATTTTATGTAATGTGTTGTTATTACATTTTTTGTCTATGTTCACTAGATTTAATTTAAGACATTTATTTGCATATCCTTAAAATAATTGTCTTTATTAAATCCCTTTCCATTCAATTTTATTTGACACAATGTTTAGTTATTTTATGTGATGTGTCAGTTTGTCAATTTGTTTATTTTTTAGTTTGCATATAAATTGTTCGAAAGTAATAATTTTAAGTTTATTTATATATGCTAAGAATGAGAAATGAACTTATTTCATGTAGTGTTATTACGTTTTTTGTTCACAGGTTAATTGTTGATTAGATTTAATTTAAGACATTTATTTGCATATCCATAAAATAATTGTGTTTATTATTTACCTTCCATTCAATTTTATTTAAGGACATAATGTTTAGTTATTTTATGATGTTCCAGTTTGTTTATTTAAGTTATAAATTGTTCGAAAGTGATAATTTTAAGTTTGTGTATACTTTCTTTAATAAATATGAATCAAAATATATAGTTTAAATGTATTATCTGTAGCAACTGGTTTATTCAGTAAGCCATAGTTTTAATGCTTTGGACAAAATTTTCAACTGGTGCAGAAGAGATCATATTTATTCACTTTATACCACTGTTTAATGACACTTTTGTAAACGTGACACGTTTTAACAAATTGCAATTAAATAAAATGAGCACATAATTTTTCAATTAAAATCAAATATGTGATCTATGATAATTTAAATATAACATAAGGTGGTAATAATTGAGATAATGATAATGAATACCTTGACAACACTAAACAATGTACACTATACAGCAGCCTTAAGATAAAGAACGGTTGACCATTGCTAAACGTAAAATAGCACGTTTTCCTAATTTAATCTCATGTTGAAAAGAGATATTGAACTGAAACGAGACTACTGTAAAAAATCCAAAAGCTATGAAAAATTAATATTCCGCTACACATGTTACAATATACACATAAACGTGACAAAGGTCAGAGAATTTCTATAAGAATCAAATTGCAAATGAAAACAATTCAAAGTAGTCATAACGAATTCATATAAATTATGTTAATATCATTTACAAATAATGATCCAGTTAAGTGAAAAATATGTGCTTTACATACAATTCCAGCATACTGGCGCTGTCGCAATGACAAAAGCATCTTTTAAAAGAACTTCTCAAATAACAGTTGTTTAAGATTCCAATTTTCATTAACTATAAAAAAGTAAGAACTGCCTTTATGGATCCAACTACACATCACAACAATTAACAAACAAGACCTATTCAAAAATAATAAGAAAACTGTAATAGGAAAAATTAAATATAATATAGCCAGAAGCAAAGTTACCAAATCCACCACACCCATTAATAACACAAAAAACCTAACAATTAGTAAACAAAATTTGTAATTTAAATTATGGAAATAGTAGACATTAAAATATGATTATGATAAAGTTCAGCCTTTCAATTGAAGTAGATAATTAAAATTTCATTTGTCGTTCATTTAGTACTTTAGTAACATTTTAAAATGGTTGAGGTCCTAATTGAAATTATCTTCTTAATGTCAAAACAATTTTGAAATATTACCAAATATTAATGTTTAGTTTATCTAAATAGCTTAATATAGTCTTTGTAAATAAATCTAAGGAATTAATTAACGATCATTGTTTTAGACAAGTAAATGTTATTATATAAGGCGATATATACATTGGGTTGTGATTCAGTCAAGTCAAATTAGATTGTTTTGAAGTAATACTAATAAAAGCCTGGTATTTATGTGACAAGTTTATTAAATTGTGATCTGTAATTTTAATAATATTATAATCTGTAATTTCTATTCGTTACTAAGTACTAAGTTTACTAAATTCAGTGAATTACTACTGCTGGTGTAGAATAAAATCCTATGAAAAATTGAATTATATTTATATTGGAAGACGTAAAATACAGAATTAAAAATAATAAAATATTTGAATTTAATTATATTTATCGTCAATATTAGAATACATTAACATACATTTATATTAAAAAACAACAAGATTGATTTATACAACTTTCTTTTAATTGCTTAATGGGAAGAAATTTCAACTGACACATATATTTGTGATTGAATCCAGAAAAAGTATCCTGTGAAAAATATATAACTATCTTTAACATAATATTGGAAAAAAATATTGGCAAGCGGTAACACATCGGCAGATTTCATGCGAATTTATTACCGCCACGTTATCTCTTTGTGCAAAAGGCAGGTGCGAAATTAGAGCAACTTCTCCACGTATACAAAAAGCTCAATTTTATATCACAATTTTATCAATTTAAACGCAAAGTATGACACTAGTTCTGTGTACGTACGTATATTTAAATAAATTTCACCAGATACATTTGAGATTCTCGAAGAAACGATAAAAAATCAAATCATGACACATATAATAACTCACTGTTCATTACAAATTACACAACACTTCATTGTTGTATTAAAAACATTCAAAATCACAATCATCATAAGAGTACTCTCAAACTTTCACCATTTATGGTTCAGGAAGATTAAAATACAGCTGATTTACCATTTTACATGTACACTTAAATAAGGGTTTTGGTGTTTCAAATGGAAACCAGTCTTGGATTACAAATTTTAAAGAGATTCACAAAATATATTTTTCCACCAATATAAACATGAATAATTTCACTACGGAATAAAATCTTCAACTACCCCTAAATATTCATACAAAAAAAAAAACAATTAGCGAAAACCACTGGTTTTGAAGTCACCAAGGAATTTAAGGTTTCAACGTAGATTTTGCTACAACACATTGTTATTTATAAACAAAAATATCCATTAATCTAATAATTAGATACCCCATTTATATTGAAAGTTTCACCTAAATTCGATTAAAAATAGACCTCGTCTAATAATGCTAGCTTTAATCACTTCCAAGTGCTTGCAGAACCAGCAGCTTCCTATTGCTCATTTTCAGGTCGTTTAAAACAAATGTTAAGTTACGATGTTAATAACACTAGAATATTTGGTCGTGTATTGATTGCATTACTCATTTTAGACTGGCTGTTTAATTTTCGTGATGTGTCAACTACTTTTGAATAAACTAAAACTATCTGAATGTGTTACAAACAAATTAATACTAAACAGTCATTTGATTGTAGGAAGTATGGTAACTATGACTACGCACCATATGAAGATCATATTAATGGATTTTATTCTTTATGTCAGCTAGGCAACTTTCAAAAATGTGACATTCAAATTATTAACATTTAGGAACGGCGAAAAAATACAAAGGCATGTACTTATTGCTTGCATAAAATTTAAGGCAATGTTTAAAGTGGATTTTTGAAACGAATGTTAATAGAACGAATGGACTATGTGCCCATGTATTATACATTTATTAGCTACAATATATTTACACCGTGGTTTAAATTTAAATTAGCTTACACATTTTAACATATTTTGCAATATAAGTTGTCTAGCTGTTTCTGGCCGTTCGACGAAACTGGAAGTGGATAAGATCTTATTCCACATTGTGGTTTTCATCAAACGGACAGTATGTGTTAATATATAAATATATGTATGTTACGGGTATAAAATGAAATTACACAAACTTATGACTAAGTGATTGTACGAATGATTTACATTTTAATTAGATACTAATGAAAATTCTATCGACAAAGAAAGTTTATACACAAATGAAGGCGTGTTTATTTTAGCTTCAGGCTGCTACATTTTAACCTTGCACTAATATAATTATTTATAATGATACATGATTATTTTTAATACAAAATTTAATGACAATTGCGAACCAGAGACTTGAACCGCAATGTTATTCGTACAAAATAATTTTACAATTTACAAATTGTTTCTAAGTACCTACTCTAAGCAAAAGAAAAGCATTGGACAAGTAATTAATTATACAAACATTTATATTACATGAAAACTTCGGCGAGTAACAATCCAAGTTTAATTTGTTACTGAATCGAGAGTATAAGCATTATAAATCATAAAGGTGAAAATGTTTTATTTTGAATTTGTTTTGCCAAGAAAGTTCAAAAGTGAATATTTAAACAACCACTAATTTCACAAATTTTACACTTGTAACTTTCAAATTCAATTTATTGAGCAGTCTTCCTAATTTTTATTAAAACTTAAAAGATGAATTGGGTTATTCTACCAAAGACATCTACTCTCAATTATCAAATCTACACACACAAAAACGCTACACATTCATCTTCACAAGAGAATAAAATTTGTTTTGGATTTTCTTCAAACTAGAGCCAATTATATTATAGTTACTTCCATGGTCAATGACCCAAAATTCATACAAGCAGTAACTTAAACCAATTAAAAGGTAACCTGATCGGTGCAAAGTAGTCACAAATGTATCGATTAATGTCAGAGCCGACGTGAAATATAAATAAAAATAAAATAAACAGCAACAATGGGTGAAAAAAGTGAAATTGTACAGAAAGGAAGTAAACTAAGCAATCGTAACAATTGGAAATAATAATAAAATGAAAGAACTGGAAGTGTATTAAAGTAAATCAAGCAACAAATGTAAAACATACCAAACGGTAACAATTGTAAAGATGAAACAAATAAATATACTACAATGATGCAAATAATACCAAAGTCTGAGAAGAAGCAAAGTGGAACAAACGAAATAAATCGACCATTAATTTGAATCAAACGAAACAATATAACTCAAAACAGAATAGAATAGCACCCCTGGGTCTTTTAGCTCATAATTATTCCATGTAGATTTAATTATTGAATCATCATAATATATATTAAAAATCTACTTAACACATGTAACCTTTAAAAAATAAATCAATTTGTGAATCAAATTCTTTAATTTGAAAATTGTATGTGCCTCTAATTAAAGTATAACCTAGTTTAGATAATTAAGTATATGTGATGTAATCTAAAACCACTAGCCAATGCTTTATCAGATTTTTGTAAAGTTAACAATATTTCTATATCTAACAAATGTTCTGAATAAATTAGTTTTCCAATTTTCCATTGGCATTTATGCCACCTGTAATGCACAATGAAAGAGTTAATTTTATGTAGCCATTGAAACATTTATTCTAGACAATTTAGAACATGTATTCAAATAGATTTTTGTTACTTACTTAATCTATTAGAATACAAGTTCTAAATTGTCCAGAATAAATGTTCAATGGCTACATAAAATTAACTTTATTTTCATTGAGGATTACAGGTGGCATAAATAATAAAGTTTTAAATACACCCTATGTATAGTTGATTCTTCGATACATATTTTATGTACCTATGCATATAGTACCTATGCATATCACCTAAGTCTAAGAAATTCTCCCGTATATTTAATTTCGATTGAAACTGAGAAATATAAAAAGTTACAATTTTAAATAACCATTGAGTAAATTTGCATGAGATGGACGATTATATGAGGTCTGGTACGAAGTAAAGAAGAAAGCCTAACATGTATTTACCTCCACAAGTTCATTTAAAATTTTTATTTACAGACAAAAACATGGAAACTGGGAGAGAACGTCTTTCTAAATAAAAATATTAAAAATGTCGTGTTCAACGATGTTTTCAAACAAGTTGTTACAGAGCACCTAATAGATAAAATTCATCGACCTATTGTGGCCTAACTAGTTAGGTGACAAATGATCTCTCACTCAACACTACCAATGGAATATTCCTTAGCCCACTTTGCTCCGTTGCACTGGTTATGTCGTTAACTGAAATTAGGTTGCATGAAAAGAACTTGAAGAAGTTTGAAGATATAGAAGACAATGACAAAGGTGTTAAACCCAATGGAAATCTTTAGAAATCATTGTTCATTTGACAGTCTCTCAAACGGCCAAATTTATGAAATATTACTTCGTGGACAAATGGAAGACTCTAATTGGCTATTTTAAACATTTAGCATGTTGCAATACAGTGGAAATTACACTACAAATTGAATTACCGTTAAACCCACCCATTGGTTCAAGTCTCCGTTTCGAATGTACAACGTGATGATTCGAGATTAATATATATTGTCCTTGTTTTAATTTAATGCACTTATTGTTGTCTTTTCTCTTAGTTTTACAAGCGGCAGAGTTTCTTGAATCCATACATCTGGTTCATTGTAATTACATTTGTTCATATTACACTGTGTATCTATGGTGTATACCAAAATTCGTTGTAATATGCCTATGTTGTATTATCTGAAAGTTTTATTGCAATGATATTAATTTCGTAATCTGCTTGACCCGTATAAATTCAGTACGTTATACAACTGTATTGTTCTAATACTAATCCGTATTTTTGTTAAAGAATAATATTCTAAGTTGTTGATAATAAATATTTAAAGCTATGTTTCGAACGCAAATTACTAAAGGAAGGGGTTTATGTTCAAAATTTGTAACTATGGAAGCAGGACATTATTACTAATTTTATGGATTCAATCAACCAAGCCGATCGTCAATTATCACAAATCTTTCTTCTAGTGATGTTTCAATACCTTGAGTTCAATATTCTGATTATATCTCACTTAAATATTTAGTTTAACAAAACATGAATAAATGAACAGTGAGTTATTTTGAATTACCCTGCGTTTAGTCAATTACCCTCATGGAGTAAGCACTCTATTTCGTTTTGGATTACATAAGTCATGAATTTATTTACATTTTTAGATTGTATATCACAACATCATAAGGTAATGTCTTATAAATACGTTCTACACATATGTTAAAACTGGTGAAGCACAAACCATTTAAAAATGACACACTTAGTGAATAGCAGCGGTTTCTAATTTTGGTAAATACACATATTAAGCCATTTGTGTCCCATACATCAACGATGTCGTATTTTTATATTGTTTCGCTTTATTTCGATAAATCTTTAAATAATAAAGTAAAATAGTGCATGTTATTATTTAAAAAATACAACATCATATTAATACATAAGAGCAACAATTTTATATGTGATGGCAGTTTGGTTAGAAAGATTGGGTGCTTACTCCATCGAAGTATAATCTACCACAGAGTGTAAGATATGCATAGGACACTACGCCCTACTAGGCTTAACCTATAGGAATACAAAACATCCCAAGTATGCTGTGGTCGAAAAGTATTGTCTAGTAGATAGTCTTAAGACTCAGAAATAACGCACACCACTGACTCAAAAAACTACCTCTATTTGACACCACTTAATTGGCAGTAGGTTTATCAAACTAATGTCTTGTCTTTTCATTACTAAATAGAATATGATATCTAAAAATTCAATAACAACTTTGATTTGGAAAATTTAACTCACATATATTGTATAATTAATTACAAATACAAATATTGATTAAATAGTAAATAAAATAACATGCGCTTAAAACATCATGCCTGTCACTGGGTGGAGCGTCACATCCGCACTTGCCTTCACGCTTCTATACACTTTGTCTTAGAATATAGTCTTGAAAATCATTATATACTTTTTTATTTGGTTCTTCATTATATTTTCTTTACAGAAGCACACAAATCGATTTCTTTTTCTGCTTTTGTTTCTTTTCAGGTGATTTTTTGTTGATTTGTCGTACTAAATCATAAAATATCTGCAAAATAATACAACGTTAGTAACTTTTTTTTTCAAATTTAGTTAAATATATTTATTTGCATAGGTCTGTGAAGAATGCATATCCTTTTTAAAATTCCACACCACTCCAACACAAACAAGAAATTTTCTGAAATTCGATTTTTGATTGATGAATGTAAAAATGTGAAATTATGTATATAAAAAATAATTCAAACAAAAAATACATGAAAAGAGTCCGAGAATATGAAAACAAATGTGTGCCGTGACTGTTCGTTCAAGATAATTGGTAATATTACCCTTGTAAATTTGTATCAGCAATTTTCAATTAAATTTTACTCGTTATGAAATGTTTACAATGAATTGAAAAAATATTCCTTTTTTTGACTTGTCAATCAAATTAAATATACAGTTACATACGTTTCGACACAATGGATTTTTGTATAAATATCCTATTTCAGCAATTTGATGGAGGCTATTTCATTGAAATATTTTGTATAAATGTGAACATATAACCACTGTGCCAAAACTATGTAAAAAAATTAATTGGTCCAGGCTCACCTACCACTTACCTTTTTCCTCAAATATCAATTATTTTTTAGAAATTGCAGTGCAGACTAAGCGTTCAAAAAGCAGCGACAATTTTTTAAACTTTTGATTTTAAAAATTAATATGCAGACTTCTTCTACCTATGCTTTTCTACAAGATCGGAATATATAAATTTGAAGAATGAAGTTGTTAAATTATAATTATAGTGTTATAACTAGTGATGGGAATAATCGAGATGCGATACACGAATTAGTCGATTATTAAAATCTCTCGAGATAATCGACTATGCACTCTGAAAATTAGTAGTACTAATTTAGTAGTCGTACGTCGATCACGGAACGTGTCGCAACGGTCCGAGAAGGCCGATATCTCGATATATTTTAACCCCACCACTAAATATTAATAGTAGTTCCAGGTTCGAGATATTTTATTTTAACATTGGACTCGTTCGATTGTGGCAACTAATTAGTCGTATCGCTAAGCGAAGCTTCTCTTTCAATTATTTTTTGTAGTCTCGACCGATCGTCATTGTCGTATTGAAGAATACAATAATTTAAATAAGTACAATCGTGTTGATGATATTGCGTTAGTAAATAAAACGCTTCAAAATTTACAATAATATTTATAAACTGCCAGAATAATATATAAAAAATATGAGCAAATAACAACAAAAGTATAATTCTCAATAAAAACGAAGGTACCTATATAATAAATTAATAACTCTAGATTAAACAATAATAATAAAAATTAATAAAAACAAATTTATAAGAATGTGGTATTAAGGAATATAATTTGATCTAAATTTTTAGACGATAGTTTGTTTCGATGTAAATTTGTAAGTTGCACGGCTTTAGAAAACACACTGTTAGTGGTATTATAACGTTTATGTTGTACGTTGCATTAATTAGTATTAGTACGACTACTACTAATTTTAACTACTAATATTAGTCGATTATTAAATTATATCGATTACTAATAATCGATTATTGAAATATCTCGATTATGCCCATCACTAGTTATAACCCCCCCAAAAGCTCAAAAATTATGGAAATTTTAAGTTGTGTATTTTATAGAACACCAAACGAAATAAATATAAACAAAACAAGGACAAAGTAATCAAAATTAACCCAACCCAACCCAACTAAACTGGGACAATAAAATGAAAATAAAAATAATCAAAATTAACGAAAGTGAAATAAAAAGAAAACGAAGCAATAAAAACGATCGATATAAAATAGAAGCAAAGCAATACAAAAAAGAGAAATTAATGATAATAAATTTGTCAAAGTAGTGACGCGATGGTAGTTGTTTCCGGCCCGGTTTATAAAAAAAGAAAAACGATGAATACTATACTAACCGATATTCCCTTGATATCGACCATTTTCTGACAAATTTGACATATTATCTTTATTATTTCACTTAATTTTTGGAGGCATGAAAATTTTTTTGTTGTCATGGAAATTACAAATTTAAATCATCGAACTTTCCACTTTGATATGGATGTAGTTTGAAGATAGTGTTTTATGTAGAATTTGAACCGGCACTTTCTGTTTAATATGTTAACATTTTTATTATTTAGACGTAAATCCCTAAATTTAACAATTTATAAAAGATATTGAGGAAATTTATCTCAAGTACATGTGTTTAGAAGATTCGAATGTTTTGCATAAAACATTCAAGCATGCATTTAAATGGCGAACATAGGTCTTTCAAAAATAATTTGCAAATAAATTGTCTCGTCTATAAAATTATTTTATCTGTGCCGTTTTAATAAATTATTGTGCTCTTGCAAGTCTTTAATTCAATAATCGATGTCATATAATGACCATCGCATCACTATTTCGACAACCTGTATATATGCAACGAAAGAAAACAAAACAATGAAAAACTACGTTACTGAAAACAAAACTAAATAAAATGTACTAATGAATATATGCCAATGAAATTATAATTAAATGAAAACGTAATTATACGAAATTAATAAAAATAAAAATGGATACAATGGATTAGGCACGACATCAAAATAAAAATATATATTTATCAGTATAATGATATTTATTACTAATAACACAAAGTTGTCATCTTGACCTTATCATGAACTGCATCTTTCTAAATTAACTTTTCTTCAATTTAACTTTATTTATATTTTACTCCATAGAGTCTTATAATTCGAATTAATTGCTTTTAATACCTGACATATTAAACGGCTAGCAATGAATGTCTCGTTATATAAATTTATATTTTGGTGACTAATTGCCCAAGAAACAAATGTTTGTCAGTAATGGTTATATAGATTACAATACTTACATCATTAACATTTATTTTAGCTTTGGCAGAGGTCTCCATGAAGGCACAGTTGAACTGGCGCGATAAATTAACTCCTTGGTCTTTTCCAACTACTCGTTCTTCCTCCAAATCACATTTATTCCCAACCAAGACCATTGGAACATCATCGGTATCCTTCATAAAAATATTGCATTAATTTCAAAAACTTGTCACTTTTGAAACGTGCTAGTTTGGACATTTTACACATTTCTTATGGTTTGCGCATTGTTTATTTTTTTAGTTTTTATTACGTTTAAGTTCGATTGTTCAGAAAATTACATTAACATTTAAATAAATAGTATTTATAAATTTATAATTCAAGGTCGACTAAGTTTTAATTTACGCAATTTTTGATTTACACAGTATTTTTTCAGAACGCGAACACCATAAATGAACATAAATAAAAATAACGTTACAATAATGAGTTAAAGCAAAAGTCGTAGTAAATTTTAACTGTGTACATTTCATCACAGATGATTATAACGCTGCCCATTTTCAACAGAAACTAAATAATATTCGCTAAGAAATTGGGTGGATATGTCGACGCCCTCCACCATCCACTCGGGTACGACAACACGTACCCGTGTCTGCTTGGTACTCCATCTATGTGGACTTATTACTTATTGTTACCCCATTTTTCAACAGCTTCAGTTTTACCAATTTGAAAAATTGATATATGATAATTTATTTCAAGAAATTAAATGTGCAATGAATAAAATCAAAATACAATACAGTTTGTTCAAACCTACCAATTGTGTGGATAAAACTATACATGTGCCTATGTTTTCTATTCAGTTATAAATAGCAGTAATAACAACGCGGAATTGTTTCTAAGTTATATAATTAACATTCCTTGTTATCGTTATTCGCAAAATATGAAGTTATTATTATAAAACTTCACCTTCATACATATTTCTTAAAGAAATAAT
This sequence comes from Geotrupes spiniger, assembly GCA_959613385.1. Lineage (NCBI taxonomy): Eukaryota > Metazoa > Arthropoda > Insecta > Coleoptera > Geotrupidae > Geotrupes > Geotrupes spiniger. Next base: position 8,165,698 of record OY390741.1, read on the forward strand.
GTCCAATCCATTGCATGTGGTCCATGTCTATTTTCAGTGCTTCCATAGCAGGTGTATTTTTTCATTTTGACATTCAGGACAAATTTGCACATCTCATTTGGCGTCTACAATTGTGATACTATGTTTCACTGTGCTTGGATGAGCACTTGATGAGTGGTTGCTTCTAGTGATCTTGTTCAATTTTCCATTTCCTTCTTAATGAAATTCTGCAGTTTTTCATAATTACTGTATTTATTTATCACATACTGATGATTTTAAGACTTTCCTGTAGTTGTCTTTTGTACGAAGTATCGTACTCATTAGATTTTTTTTTGTAAAAGTTTGGTAAGTTTCAAACGACTTTGATCTATGGTTGAGCGATGTGACATTGGGCATCATTGTTTAAAATATATATCTTTTTTTTGATCTGAAAAGTTGTACTCAGGTACAAAGTTTTTGAAGATTTCGTGTTAAAGTTTCAACATATCTAGGTGCTTTGAATTTCCCAATTGCCAATGGTTTTAATTTATTGTAATTAAACGCAGAAAGTATAATCAGGAATTACGCAACCTTCATGTGTGAATTAATACAATTCAAGTATACCAGCATGAGCTTGCATCATGTTGGGCAAAAAGGCATTTAATGTACATTTACATTGTTAATGTTACGGCAGAGGATACAAGTGTGATTAGTATGTTGTTCAAATAAACGCATGTTTACACTGTTATGACTGTGCTGTATTAAGAACCCATATTTAATTTTAAAGAAAAATAATAAATGAATTTTTTTATTACACACTTGTTTCCAGATATTTCTTTTGCTATGATCAAATGGACGGTAGCAATTAATTGGATGAATTAAATAGGAAGTAAACAGTTTATGAGAAACCTTCAAACAAATTTGTTTTTAGTCACAGTTAACAGATGAGTTGGGTGGTTTTTCCATAATTGCATGCATCATATCACATGTAATTATTATAGAAAATAAACATAATATCAGCAAATAATAATATATAAATTTGTTGTGCAAAAAACATTTTTTATTTACAACAAAAACCCAATATCCTTAACTAAATCCGCTGTGTACATAATGACGAAATTGAATTGCCGGTTTGAATAAATGTGTAATGTTGTCATTGGATGTTGTGATAAGCGAGTTAAAATATTATATACGATGATCTGGATTTATTATTTGGAGATATTTATTAATTTGTTTTGTAGAAGTTTTATCTAAGCCATCAATCTTAATAAAATCTAATCTAGCTATTTTATAATGCCTGTATTTTAAAGAATGTATGGTTGTAGTTGTATTAAATTCAAAGAATCGTTGTATTGAATTTTGTAAAAACTTTTTTGGAATCATTCTATAAATAATGTTCAACGAATTTTGAGGTCTGGTGTATAAATAATATTATTTACATAAGGACTTCATAAAGATAATTGTAACATTGTACATACCTTTACTCGTAAAATTTGTTCTCTTAGGTCTTGCAGATCATTAAATGTAGACTGTGCCGTAATAGAATAAACAAGAACAAATCCCTGTCCATTTTTCATATATAAATCCCTCATGGCGGTGAATTGTTCCTAAGGATTGCATCTATTAATAAAAAAATATTTAATGGTTTTTAAACGTACTGTTCCAGCTGTATCTAAAATTTCGAGCATACATTGTTGTCCGTCTACTTCGACTTGTTTTCTATAACTGTCTTCAATTGTGGGATCGTATTTTTCTACAAATATACCTTGTACGAATTGTACTGTAAGTGCGGATTTTCCTACACCACCCGATCCAAGTACTACAATTTTGTATTCACGCATTATGCTATAATTGTGTTATGGTTCAGTCTGCAAAAGATTTATAATGGTTAGAAATTAAAATTAACCATATTTTTGGATAAAATAAGCCAAAATCTACAAAAGCATAACTTAATCATTGTGGTTAGACAGACCACAGCCCAACAGGAAGCTTACTAAAAATATTATATACTACTGTTACACATACAACAAATTCTACTATGGTGAGTAATCATTTAATAAGCATGCAACACTGGATGCACTCTTGTTCACTGGATGCACTCCCAATTATTAGTAACTGCACATGTTAAAAACAACTACAATAGTATTGAACCAACATTTTGTAACTAATTAGTGATAACAGAAGGTTCTACCGCTGTTTATAGAGCTTTAACGAGACAAGTGTTAGCCCCTCTGCCAACCATCACTAAACAAGTCAATTTAGATGCATACGTACGTCGCTTAAACTATCCACCTCCTGTGGTTGACAGCAGTGTGTTTCTTCTCAACGAACGGTTCGTTCACTTCACGAATTTAAATTTAACGTCAAATCAGTTCATAAAGCACTTCAATTTACACTGTCATGGCTCAACGCTTCAACAAATACCCACTTGATAAAACTATTTCCAACTTTTTTTACACTTATATTCGTACGTTATTTTCATACTTATTTATGTGATGATATCTGTTGGGTGTGACTTACAGGAAAATATCTAACTTACCGTAGAATTTATACCGTTAATTCTGGCACGGGCGATGGCTAGCTGGTGGTAGGATAGCTGCTCGTACTATATACCTCGTCCCAACCCGCGCATGGCAGCATGCCGCACCCGTACTCAATCGGCAACACAACAATTTGCGTTACGGACTTTTAACCATTCAACAGAAGATGTAGCACTAACGTCGATTTCCCGCGACATTTAAAACTCCCATATAAGATTTTATCATCTCTCATAGAAAAAAAAATAGTTTAGCACATCTTAGTAAACACTCACTTCAAAAATAATCGCAGAAGTAGACTCTGTTATCAAATCTTATCTCACGATCACCATAAGCAAAACAATCTTTAATTCGACTTATTATTTTACTACACGAACGATCGTAATGATATTAAATAATAATAAATAATAAACAGCTACGCATGCGTGGTTCCCAATCATGGGTTCGTTTAATGCCAGTATTCATCTTATGTGTACAAAGTGGGGTTGCGACCCATTGATAGATCAAGATATTTAGAAATGGGCAAACCAGTGTTGCCAGTTGTAAGAAAATGTAAAATTTTAATGAGATTTTTCCAAAATGAAGACTCCTGATGTGCAGGTATAGGCTTAAATGTATAAAGCAGCGGTACCCAATTTTTTTCTATCTAACCCATCAGTGTATATTTTCTGCAGAATCCCAGCTTGTTATCTTGTGACAACCTTATCCGAACGTACGAGGGGAGATCATTATTTAGCGTCCCTGACAAAGTAGCATTCCTTAGTTTGTACTGCGTGAGCAATCGAAATGGGTGGTTTTTTTATTTCCAATGTGGAGTAGAGCCGCCTTCAAACTGTACTTAGAACCATCTATGAACAAACGCCATTCATTTCGATCATATGGTGTATTCATCACATCAAATAATCCTTTGATGTCATTGCAGAAACACATGTCATTTTCTTTTTTGAAAAATGGTAAAATCGCGTAATTTCTATTTCTGCACGTAATGACTTGTGTTGTAGGGTCAAGATGTTTCCATTCCTGCAATCGTGATGCAAGCAACTGTTCTTTTTGTTTCGATAAATTCAAATCGCGAATCAAATCACTCGGTTCACTTTGCGAAACTAAATCCTTTTCTCTTATAACGAAATCGCTTCCATTGCTCGTCTGTGATGAAGACGAAGGTGTTAGGGCATTTTTTGGACTTATACCTGACAAATTGTCCGTACGTGGAACTGATGATTCATTAGGATATTTATACTGTGCTAGTTTTTTTGCATTTATACCGACGACATTCATCGAGCAAAAGTAGGAATCATCAACATGATTTTTCTGTTCTCTCCATAACGTTGGCACAGAAAATGAAAAGTATACAGTTTCACCAAGTGACCACTTGTACAGCGTTGTTCTGCACGCGTTACAAAACAATTTCGGTACCCATGGCTTATCAGTGTTTACTACAGCAAAACCAAAATACTGCAAATACATCCACAAACGTAAGAAAAACACTTTGAGTGGAATTTGCAACGTTGTCTCTGCATCACAGCACAAAAACAAGTTCCAAATGATGTTTAATGCAACGTGATCAGCCGACAGCCGTTGTAAGTGCGCAGTATAGCCACCATGCACTACCTCGAAAACTAGAACCAATCTTGACACACGGATTAAAGATCTGAGTTCAGGGCATCAAATAACGTTAAGAATCGTTTTCATCTGCTCGGGTCCAAAATTTGTAAACTTGTGTAATTGGACAGATTTAAAAAAACGCTAAATACGTATGCTGATAAGCGAGATTTATACAACCTGTCTACAGAGATTACTGAATTAAAACAAAAATAAGTATCCATTTCAATTTTATTCGAAAATTCACATTTATTAAATTTGCCAACCTCATATGTGTCTAGTCATTCTAACGCTGTTAATTCAATATTGCATTGAGGATTAAAAGATCCAATAGGTTCACTTATGATAACGAAAAATTATCCTGATTAAAATACTGCATTAAACATGTTAACCTATGATTTTCAATTAGAAATTAACCAACAAAAACATAAAGATTTCCAAAATAATTTCAAACCCAATAATGCAAATCAAAACTATCAAATGAAAATCTTGCCAAATAACCAAAATTATACTAATAAACCTAAAGCAATTCAAATGCCATTTAACGTTCAGAAACAAATACAACATACAAGTTAAAATTATCGACCACCGGCACAAAATACTTCGAATTTGAATCACAGATTTAACCAGAATGAAAATGCCCTTAAACCAAACCAAAATCACACATTTAATAAACCAACACCCATGTGCATTTCGACAAATAACACTTGCAAATCAAATACTCAAAACATTGTTGTCGAAGAATTAAAAGGCGATACTGAAGATATCCCAGAAAACCAATTTTCAAAACCCGTTATTGACGAAATAGGGGGCACTAGATCGTTTATTCGCCTAAACGTTGGAATTAAATATTTTCGGACCCATATTGAAAAATGAAAAGCGTTCCAAGTTAAAAGTGCACATGAAAGCTCAGTAGAGAGTTTCAGCATAAATATCCCTTCTTCTAAAGTATTCAAAGTTGATGAGCAATTAAAATATTTATCTAATTTTCATAATGCATTCCAGTGTCTATTTGGCATTAGTAATTTAAGAAAACTTAATATTTTCATTGATCTTGTAAACGATGTAGCTATTACTCCCCACAGGAGAATAAACATTAATTACCATAATTTACCATCGAAAAATTTTAATTTAGTTTCGATTGAACCTAGTTGTCAACAAGTAGTTAAACATTAAAGTAAAAAATATCAAAAATGTCCAAGAAATAATTCCTTATACCAAAATTATCGAATTAGAAATCCCACAATGTATCACTAATGTCATAAACTGTCAAGCTATATGCACAATACCAACTCAGGAAACTGTAGACGTTGATTTTAATGATACTTTGGAAATAGAAAATATTAACGACAGTTTAGTATCAGACGATAATGTACCAAACAATTTAAATTATGTTAATGTAAGTAAACAAAGATTTGACTTGTCGAAAATTCATACTTCACAATAGAAATTGGCGATTGAAAAATTAGTTAAAGAATATTCAGATATACACAGAATAAAAACAACGGACGAAATTACTGTTTGTAGTAAATCATTTCGTTAACCAGAAATTCATAGAAAATATATTCAAAGACAAATCAAAAAGATGTTACAACAAGAAATTATTACATCTTCAGATTCAGCATATATATATATATATATATATATATATATATATATATATATATATATATATATAACGCATTTATTAGATAAATTAGGCAGTTGACAATACTTTTCGATATTCGACTTAACTTGCAGGAACACATTTGTCGATTAAAAACTGTATTCGATCGTTTAAAAGATGCAAATCTCAAGGTTCAAAATAGAATTTTTGCGCAAGGAAGGTTGCTAGTTAAACGAAATCCCGACAAAATTAGAACTATACAAAATTATCCATTGCCCAAAACTATGAAACAAATTCGAGGATTCTTAGGACTTTTAGATTATTACCAGAAATTTATAACGTGCCTAATTATCGAAGCCTTTAAGACCATGTCTTAAAAAAAGGTGCATCTCTGCACTTAAATATTCCAGAGTATATTAAATGTTTCGAATTATGTAAAAATTTGCTTATAAACGAGCCAATATTACAGTACTCGGGATTTTTCCCAACCTTTCAATTTCACAACCGACGGGAGTAATTACGAAATATGTGCGGTATTGTCGCAAGGAAAAATTATTTTGGATTTACCCGTCGCTTACTCTAGTAGAACATTAAACGATTCAGAAGTACATTACTCTACTATTGAAAAAGAGCTCGTAGCTATAATTGAAGCAGTGAAATATTTGACCGTACCTTTTTGGGAGAATATTCTAAATTATTACCGACCACAAATCGTTACAATGGTTATTTTCTCTAAAAGAGCCGAATACCAAATTAGTACGTTGGCGACTAGTGTTAGAGGAATATAATTATGAAATTGTCTATAAGAAGGGTAGTCTTAATAAAAATGCAGACGCACTTTCTCGTATAGAAATAAACTCTAATGAAAACTGCGAAACGGAAACACAATACATTTTCAAATACATTAATGAATTTAATAATCAATTGGAACAACCATCGACTAATTTAAATAAAAAAATCGATAAACCATAATTATTAATTGTAGAAGTAGGAAATGATCACGATTCAGATGACCACAATTTAGAAGACAATTTAGAAAATGAACAAACTCCAATCAAGAAGAAAATCCTGTAAATTTAGGTAAAAATCAGATTTTAATTTCTCAAGTAAATTATAATCCCGTCATAAAATTATTTACTTCCACCCCAAGAATACTAGCACAATTTTCTACATATAACCCTGAAACACAGATACTCAATTTCGTAAAAGAATGGATTGTTCCCAATGTAAAATATCATGTACACTTTGAAGCGGATAATTTATACGAAATATTCTCCTCGAAATATTTCAAGGATTCTCAAATTAGAATCGTTAAATGCAACACAAAATTAATTGACGTTGATGAAAGTCAGATCGAGGAAATAATTCGAAACTATCACGAAGGTAAAAATAATAGATGAAACTGAAATCCGAATTAAAACCTTATATTATTGGCCAAATCAACGTAAATGTTTGGATGATTTATTAACGCATGCGAGTCGTGTCATATCTCAAAGTATAATAGAAGACCATTAAAATTAAAGTACATCACTCCCACAGCAGTAAAACCGTTCCAAATTTTCCATATTGATACAATATCACTTGAAAAGGTAACGTTTTTAACGATAATTGATTCATTTGCCAAGTTTGCGCAAGCCTATAAATTAAATGAAGTATTGAAGTAACAAATAATTTAGAAAGAAATTATTTTAGATAACGGTTTAGAATTCAAAAATTCTATAATTCAACAATTACTATACGCACATAAAATAAAAATTCATTTTATTAGTTCACAACAACGTTTCCATTCTACCTTAGTGGAACATATAAGATTGTTAAATAACCAAAATGAATACGAAAGTGACGCAATAGAAATAAAAGTTAATTACGCGCTCTTGGCTTACAATAACTCTGTGACAAAGCTCAAGCTTCATGATATTGTTAGCGGTCATATAGATTCCGAAAATGCTTTCAATGTAGACATAGAAAACCAATTAGTAAATAACTGCGTAGAAAAGCATCGACATAGATTAAGTTTATTATACAAAAAACTAAACCAAGATAATAAAGAAAAAAAACAATTGCCAAATTAAACGGGCGGCAAAATTGGAGAATTACCAGTGCACATTTGTGCACTATTATAATCTATGCCCAATCGTAGATGAGTTTTACAAATTAAATAATCAGTATAATAATATAATAATAATCTTGTAAAAATCGAAAAAGATAATTTTTTGAAATCAGAACTACATTATTACGACAAAATAACTCGTTTTACCCAACCTGGAATTAAGAACAAAATTCTTAATTTTGATAACAATGCGATAGTTCAACAATCTAGAAATAAAAGAGGTAACAGGTAATTAATAACATTTTTAAATATTTACAATCCAATAAACACAACCTACAGGATTAACTCAAATTACATCATTCGGTAAGCAAACAAATTATTGAAAAATTAATAACACACTGCGTGACATTCAACATATTAATGTCTAGAATTTCGCTGTTGAACTTGAAATTGAAAACTCTATCACTTTCTGTTGATTAAATACCCTACATCCGAGTATTATAAAAAAGGACGAACTCGTGTTACAAATACAAAAAACCTTTAGTAATTATAAACAACGCGTACCGTTTGAAATTGAATATGCCAACCGACTAGACTTTCAATTATTGATTACAGTACACTGTAAAATACAAACTGTTGAAATAATTAATTTTTTGATCATGCCGATTTTGAAGAAGATTTTAAATTATATCATCTTCATCCGGAGCCATTCAAGCACGAATCAGAATTTGTAACGATCTATTCTAAATTTAATTATATCCTAAGAGGATCAAACGACACACTTAATCCTCTAAATAGTATTTTCCCTCGCGGTAAAATGTTTCATTGTCTTTCGAGTAATCACGAAGATATCACCTGCGAAAAGGAGATTTTTCATGCAGAAATCAGACCCTGCAAATACACCAAGTTAGAAGTTCCTGACAGCTACACATACTGGATACCTGAAATTGGTCAATATATTGACGTGTTCCCTGAAGAGGAAATGGTTGAAGTTGTATGTCCTGATAGAAATGAAACATTAGTAATTGAGGTTTTCCTAATCACATAAATCAAGTATAATGTTATAATAAAAGATTAAAAGTTACGTTTTGGTAGCATCGAAATGGGATCGATTACACAAATCCACGATTCAGTGAAAATCGATCATTGGCTCAGCATATGGACGACCATCCTTTACATTGGTATTATCATAGTGACATGTGAGTGACGTAATATCATATCATATATACAATTACGCAAATCTATTTATAAAAATGTTTAGTGTTTATAATTTCACTTTAAATTTATGATTTTGTTTCCATTTTGAAGCCAATATAGGATATTTGTATAAATTGATTTTGCAACTGAAAAAAACATCTATCTAATAATTGCCACAAACCTGCAGCTCGGTTCATTATCATTACAAGTTTATCCAATAAGCTCTATTAAACACATGACCAGTGCATCTCAATTTCTTGATAATGGAATCACTAGTTTTGTGGATGAAGTAACTTAAATCCGTTTTTTAATTAATATTAGATGAGTTTGCACTTTGAGCAGAACCTGCATTACCAACTCAAACAATACGCTCTTGATGTATAACGATGCTGATCGGCAAGTGAACAGTGTACTAATGTACAAAAAACCTTCCTACTGAATTCGTAAACTAGTTAATTTAATTAAAACTTCCGAATGCGAATATCCACTCATGCGTTATTTCATTACTGCCTCTCGCATACATTAATTTAACATTACATTGCAGAGTATATTTTTTTATAATAAAAATATTAGTTCAATTAAAATCATTTAGATAAATAAAAACAGTTTTAAATGCAAATTTCAAGAAAATATTTGAAAAAAATAGATTTTGACCTTTATAATTTTTAAAATTGGCGCGCTTTATTGCATAACAGCCATCTACCTACTTTTCTTACGAGTTCTTGAAATATTTGAAACATAGTATGCAATCGAATTGCGTCGGATCAACTATTTAAGCTTCACTGATCTTCGACTCATCAATATTTAAACATGCGCTTAACTAGTTCACCACGTCTCGTTAGATGGCACGCTTGTGTACTTTGCTCTAATGAGACCCTATTTACTTATCGCCTAGTAAATTGTAAAGTAAATCGTACAGAAACAAAATTAATTTGTATTATAATTATCACTTTCACTTTTAAATGAATACATCTAATGTTTCATTTAAGTAAAAATTTTGTTTCTCTTTTCTCTTTTAAATTGTTTAAATAAATTTACTTAGTTTTGTATACCTTCTAGGCTTTGAGAATGCTTCAATAAAGAAGCTTGAACAAATTGATGACTTTTTTTCCTAATCGTTTAAACCCGAATACTGTCTGTTTGCAGTAATCTTTCAATTTGATTCTTAACTATAACGATTGTTATACAAAATATTTTTCAATTATATATATATATATATATATATATATATATATATATATATATATATATATATATATATATATATACAATTATTGTACAAATTCTCGACTGTAAATCACTTAAAATGGTACTTATCTTGTATCATGAGCAGTCAGTCTTTTTTTGCAATAAGGTGTTTCGGAAACCCTTGTCAAGCAATAAACATTAATATGACAAATGACATTAAATAAAACCTATCGCGGTAACAAGGCCGACTTTCTATTACCCCAGTATTTACTGCAAGAACTAGGGAAAACCTTGTAAAAACTAGTTAGGGTATTCGACCAACATTTAATTCACTACAATACAATTTAAAATCACAACGATAAAAAAATATATATGATAAGATAAAAATAAATTAACCCGCAATTGTAATAATAATGATCAAAAAATTGTATTGTAATGAATGAAATATTGGACACTTGGCATTTTGTGACAATATTAATTCAATATTAATAAATCAAAATTAATATTAAAGCCACAAAACTCCCATTGTGAAAAGGCTAGCTAAGAGAACTATTAATAAAAATCTAGTAGAATGACGAATGTTTAATTCATTAAAAAAAAAAAAATTAACATTAAAACAAAGCAAATTTCTAAAAATGATTAAAATGAATTCAACATTGGTCAGACCTCTTAAAAAAATATACAAATCAAAATGTGCCAATAATCAACTCAAACGCAGGGCCGCTCTAAAAGGATAACGTATAAATTCCAAGTTAATACATGCCAATGCCATAAAAAATGACTATGCAAAAGTAAACATCAGCATGCACCAAAATAGAACCACACATCAACCTTAAAGATCAGCTCTACAATGAGTTCATTAAAGGTCACATCTCTTAAATATTAATTACTAATTTGATCAATGTTCAAACTAAAGCTATGTGAAAAAGTTAGTTTCAACATTGGTCAAAATAAAACTAAAATTAAATTAACAAATAAATTAAATGTTGGTCGAATACCCTAACTAGGTTTTTACAAGGTTTTCCCTAGTTCTTGCAGTAAATACTGGGGTAATAGAAAGTCGGCCTTGTTACCGCGATAGGTTTTATTTAATGTCATTTGTCATATTAATGTTTATTGCTTGACAAGGGTTTCCGAAACACCTTATTGCAAAAAAAGGTGTCGCAATAAACTTTAATATTGCTAAAAGTGTTTTATTCAACGACTGACTGCTCATGATACAAGATAAGTACCATTTTATATATATATATATATATATATAAAATTAATATTGGTATTAAATTATTACGTATTTGCTTCATATAAAAGAAATACGATTTAAATGAAATTAATTCTAACAAGAAACGAGCATTTCCAACAATTTTCGTTAGGCTTCGCCCAGCTCCTTGTACAGCTATACACAAAACTTAAATTAACATACGCAATTATTTTTCAACAACCAATGTAACAGCTCAAAACAAAGAAAATACGTTTGGACCGTTTCGTAGGTCTATTGAAGTTGAAGTTGGATGGCACACTGTGTGCCACGCTATTCTTTCCATAGTATTGTCTTTGTTATAACGCACTTAAAGGAAAATTGAATACATCGTTTATTTAGCGAGAAGTCGATCGACTTTATACTTAGTTAGTTACATTTTATTTTTATTCTATGTTAGGAATTGTATTGTAACTTTTACTTATTATATCAAATTTGTATTAGTGTGTAACGTAAAAGGTTTAATTTGTGACCTACTAATTATTACGTCGTTACCAACTAGGTGTTGCTGCCCGTTCTTCAATATTTTTCAATATTTTTTTAAAAAAGAAGAACGAAAGCATAAGAAAAAAAATGAGGACATTAAGTAGGAAAATAAAGAGATACATTACTCGCCATTAAAAATAATATTGAGTGGATGGAAAAAGACAGAAAGAAAATCAATGTAGTAATGAAAGGATTGTTAATGGATGCAAAAAAATAAGAAGCGCTGCAAGAAGTAGTAAATAATTTCATAAAGGAGCAATTAAAGATTGATTACGGTCAAGGCAGCAAGCAAAATAGGAGAAAATCCATGTTTGATAGAACTTGAAAATGGAAACGACAAATCAAGAGTGATGCAGACGAAATCAAAAGTGAAAGACCTGAGACCAAAAAGTATATTTATTAACAACGACCTAACGAGAAAAGAAAGAGAACAGCAAGAACACATAACATTACGAGCAGAAGAAGTGAGAGGAAAGGGGAAAGCTGTGAACATATGCTTTAATAACGTAATATATATATATATATATATGAAATAGAGTGGAGGAAAAAAGTGGTTGACAAAAGGGGTCAAAAAACGAACACATATAATATAATCGGGATAGGAAAATGGATTCAGACCAGGCTAATAAAAAGGAAAAAGTAAATCACAGAAAAGGGAGAAGCAATAAATATATATAGCAACGTGGAATGTCAGAGGAATATATAAGGAAGGAGCATTAATCATGCAGGCGGAAATAATTAAATACTGCAGTATATAATTGCAATGCAATAGACGAAACAACAAGGAAACCCCATCGTGAAGTAGGACTATGTCTTCTTTTATAGTGGGGGTACACACAGAAAATTAGGAACTGGACTTTTAACTAGCAGGAGAATTAAAGATGAGATAGTATCATAAGTTAGTGTCAGTAATGTACACTGCCCAACAGAAGAAAAAGATATAGAATAAAAATATGCTTTTTAAGTTCATAGATAGAACGAAATTCCAAGATACGACGTGAAGAAAATTATGGGGGATTTTAATGTCAAAATAGAGACGAAAAATGTATATTAGCCAAATATTGGAAGACACAGTAAACATTCAGAAACCAATGCGAATGGTAAGAAATTAGTTTGTAATAGAGTTTGCAATGGGGAGGGAGTTACGAATAGCAACAACTTATTTCCAGCATCGAGAAATATATAAAGGAACATGGAGAGCATCTGATGGGAAAACTATTAACCAATTCGACTACATAGTAATAGAGGGTAAGCATTTAAAGAATATAACAGACGCTGATAGTGATCGCATAAGATCACGTAAGAGCGAAAGTAAAATATAGAAAACCACCGATACTGAAAAATATGAAAACAGTGAAGAAAAAAAAGTATTCAGTGGACAAACGGAAGCAGGAAAAAGTAAAAAATGAATTCCAAAATAATTAATAGAGATTGTGAAACAAAGGATAATAACAACATAGAAGAGAGGTGGGCGGAGTTTGAGAAAATAATGGGAGAGGGTGCGTAAGTATTGAAATGTGGAAAACACCAAATAAAGAAACGACGGTTTGATGAAGAATGTGAAGAAAGTATAGCAAAAACATAAAAAGCAAGAATGAAAATGATCAAATCTAATTCCACCAGTAATTGTGAATATTACAAAAAATGCAGAAAGGAGGTCAAGCCACATGTACAAGAAAAAGAAAAGGGGACATTTGGAGAAACAAGTGGAAAACCTGGAAAGAAGTAAAAACCTGTAAACAAAACAAAAACAAAACTCTATTTTGTCGAGGCAAGAATGGTCAAATAGTTGGAGGAATAAGTGAAGCCTTAAACAGGTGGGCTGTATATTTCAAAGAAGAAGAAAAAATAATATGCTGCAACGAGGGAATGGGCAACAAGAGGGGTCAGGAGAAGAAAAGGAATCACCAAATATGGAAGTAATAAAAAATATAGTTAAATAGTTTAAGAATAACAAGGCACCAGTGGAGAACGAAATTAGTACAGAACTGTTTAAATTTTAAGGTGAGAAAATGAATTTGTACAAAATTATAAAAGAAGTATGTGGACACGAAAGAATGCCAAGTGCATGAAAAGAAGCTCTCGTTTACCCAATACATAAAAAGTAGACCATAGCATCTGTGGAAATTATAGCGGTATAGCCCTCTTAGATATGATCTACAAAATAGTTGTAATCGCAGTAAAGAAGAGAACAAATGAAATAACAGAGTAAGAGATAGGAGAACATCAATGCAGTTTTAAGAAAAATCGATCGGTGATGGACCAAGTTTTTTATTATAAAACAGATCATGACAATAGCATAGATCAGAATCTGCCTATATACATGGTATTTATAGACTTCCAGCAGGCTTAGGATACGGTAAAAAGGGAAATGTTATATGACGCAATGAGAGAAGTAGGAATACAAACCAAACTTATACGTCTGGTACAGATAACATTAAATGGGACACAGTACTGGTGAATAGGCATGTATCTGAAAAGTTTAAATTAATGAAGACCTACGACAGGGGGGGGGGGGGGGGCATTACCAACCCCCTATTTAATATAGTGCAAAGACCGATAGGGATAAAAACAAAAGGAACGATATACAATCAAATGGAGCAAATGCTGGCATATGCTGAAGACAATAAGTAGAAGCTATTAAAAGGGAGAGAAAAGGAGGCAAAAAGTGAGGGATTAAAAATAAAGTAACAGAAAACGAAATATATGGTAATGGGAGGCGTGCAAAATTAAAATCAAGAAAGGAATCTGGAATTTATAACGAAGTACAAATTGCAATACAAAATTGATAGAGTGGAAAAATTCAACTATCTTGGAGTAACAATAACCAGTAACGGTGAGGAAAGAACACAAATAGAGGATAGAATAGGTAAGGGAAACAAATGTCTGGGAACATTGAGAAATATGTTCAGATCTAAGATTTTTTCAAGAAGTGGAAAAGCAAGAATCTATCAAACTGTGATACGACCTGTAGTTGCATACGGAGGAGAATTATGGAAGCTAAATCAAAGAGAAAAGGAAGCACTGGAAGTATGGGAAAGAAAAGTATGGATGAGAAGAACAAACGAAGAGCTAAGACAATTGTCCCAACCATAACAAGCAGAGTGAGCAGATATAATGCGATGGCTTGGACACGTAGCAAGTATTAATGGGAGGTATACAGGAAGGAGAAAAAGAGGCAGGGCGCGGGCAAAATGTTTTGAAGAAGTAGAAAAGGATTTGCATGAACTACGAAAAGCAAATTGGAAGCGGTTAACAAGAATAAAAGGAATGGAGGAAAAAATGCAACCAAGCCATGGGTCAACTAGGCACGTAGTGCTCATATATATATATATAATTTACACGAAAGATGGTCTAATCTTACACCTCAATGGTGCAGTGAACATTAATTAAAACAGGTCCATGAAGACTAACTGGTGGATCGCTAGACAATTCTTGGCGCGAGCCAATCACTCCTAACGAACCACTGACAACAGAACACTGACGAGACGAAACCTTGTCTAACACCTTGCGGAGACTATATAAGAGATAAGAAATAATTAAGTGTTAACTGGGCAATCCATTAAATCTTCAAGGTAACTTTCTATTTCTCCTGTGCTAACCTGGGATTTAAATCAGTTATTTTAACGATTGTGTCTCTTTATTTGACTTTGACTCATTTGCGAATAAGGATATTTTATTTTTTTTACAAAATATATTAATGTTAGAAGTATCTATAGTGTTGGTGCGTACATGCTTTATTTTGATGGCTGAACGTACATGAGGATTAATTTATTACGTTATGCAAAAAGGAAAAAATATATTAATTATTTAATATGAAATTGATTTGTATGAAGAAATAGTAAAAATGATGACAATTATTTATGTATATAGTGGGTTACTGGAGGAGTACGCATTGAGTGTGATGTGGCCTACTACCTAGTGATCCGGTCATGATGCGGCAGGGTTGTTGCTCATGCGCCAACCTTCATTGATCTGTAGACAGGAAGACTGTAACTAGCTAGGACGAGCGTGGTTAAATATATAGTAGGAGGGCGAAAGCATCCTGTATTTTGAAGGAGTTGGATGAATCTGCGCGTCTTTCATGTGTCATACAGCATCCCTGCCTCCACGGTTAGGGCAGTGGGCTCGCGGTAGCGCAGTAACACTTCGGTGGAAGAGCATCTGTCTCGCAATGGCATCAGTAAACGAATGTGCAAAGTAGGCATGAGACAGTAAAGATGAAGTAACAAATCTAAACAAACACGGTAATTTCAAAACATATATGTGTATATACGTGTGTACGTATAGTATGAGCAGTACTGATGTACATAAGTATATATGTATATATAATAAACATAAACTTTTGAACCGAAGATATAAATAAAAAGTGAACTAATAAATTATGTTTTGCATCAAGATAAAACTGAAACTATAATAAAATGAATATAATACACCACAGCAATAACTAAAAACTTAATTAAACGATAAATATTGTTACTATTCAGCACTGGCGCGAGCTACCCACTCTACTCATGGACAGTGGCATGCGGCAATGTCAATTCTACTGCGGCCCCCGAGCTCTGACGCTCTTTGTCCTTTTGCACATCTGCCTGTCGCTTCCAAACGGTATGCTCACGCTGGTTACCCCCCAACAAAAAGTTGTCCTACTTCTATGTCTTTATAAACACGGTAACCTTATTTTCTTATCACATCTTCCAACTAGATGAACCTTTCCGCATGACCAATTAGATTAATCTACTAATATTTATCGTAGATTAAACTGCATGTAACATCCTCTAGAATTACGATTTTATGCATAAGATTCACCCCAACCATAACTAGAAGATTTAGATCTACCCTTATTTACATACACCATGCAAACATTGCGCCCAAACAACGTTTCATGTGTTTGGACGCAATGAAACAAATCTCAATGTTATAATCCATTTTTTATATTTCTTATATATTATCAAGAAATTTCAAAAATTACATGTACATACCAGGAATTCAAATTTTAAACTGAATAACAAATAAAAATAAATAATTCGAAATCCAATTATTATCAGATTTAGAAAACGAGCAATGGCACAAAAAGGTAGAAAAACAAAGTATTAAATACTATTTTGTGTTAAGTTTTGTAACAAGTTTTCATAAAATTAATTAATATTATACACAATATCATGTGGTTAACTATTAGTATCAATTTAAAAATTTTATAATGTAACCCACAGTGCTGCAAATAATATATTTATAATAATAATAATAATAATGTTATATACTGAATTAATAATTAATATATAAGATATTCTCTATAAAAAATTGAGACGTCTCTCTTATACGCAACGCCATATACGAATGTGTGCAATTAATTTAAAAACGTTCATCGATGCTTTAATTTAACAAGAGTGATACATCACAGAGCGATTGACGCTGATACTAATTAAATAACAGGACGTGCAATTTCAAAAATGAAACTGGCCACGTGTATAATATTGCAAAATGGGCAGTCACGTCATTTGCAAAGTGATGGATCACGCATATTTACAATTATTCACACGGCAATATCCTAGCGTGTTTTGCGGCCGTTTTGAAGTAAAAATAATAATTAATTAAATAACAATGGCACATACAGTTGTGCATATTAAACGTATCGACCATGGAAAGTCATCATAAACTCAAATTGGGCTTCGATGAAAGAGCCTGTTATCTCTGTGAAATGTTTTAGAGCTTCTAACAAACAATCTTGTTGTTCCAATTCAGGCCAGGTTTGGGAAACAATGACTTTCCTCGGAAGGTATGTTTATTGTGAACATTTTGGTGTGCCGTAATTGTTAAATTAATGGTTATTTTTTATTTAAAACTGTTTTTACTATTGCAGTGATATTGAAGCGTCAAATTGTACATTAGCTTTAAGTTGTAAGTCACCTCGTAATCGATAGGAGCCAAATGAGGTTTATCGTGAAATATACATAAATTGATATCAAATTAATTTAATTTAATTTAATTAATAATAAATAAAAAATGCCCCATTTAAAAACTCATATATTTGACTGCAATTGTTCCAAGAATTTATTTAAGGTGTTTTCGTAATTTTATTGAACTTGAAAAGGGCCGTCACTTCTAGATAACTTTTGCTTAAATCTTAATAGGATTGAAATTTTACCGTTAGTTAATTATTTAATTATTTATTAATTAAAATGCAAAAGGCCACAACTTCAAAAGGGTGGGTATTAAATTTTAGTAAGCCGTTGCGCGTTGGTTTGTGACAAATGCTTCTTGAAGCATTATCACACTAACTTTTAGCTAGTTGCATTTTTTACGATATAACTTTTTAATATTGTATGAAACCGTCGTAACTTGATTGATTTGAAAAATTTTAAAATGTAGATTTCCAAGCAACTAAATTTAAAAAATATAAAATTATTGACGCATTAATTTAACATCAACATTTTTTTCAAATTTGTATTTAAATGATAACTTGATGTATTAAATGTGTCAATTTAACATAGCGACGCAACGACACAATCTCGGTGCATTTCCGGAATTAATTCCAACGTTGCGCTATTAATGCTAATACTGGCTAATCTCCTTATGTCTGTAATCTTAACAATGCAATTTTCTGCAGAGTCATCGGCAGGATACAACGAGAAACGACTTCTCCACAAATTACTGGACCACTACAATGTTTTAGAACGGCCCGTTACCAACGAGTCAGATCCTTTGCAACTCAGCTTCGGATTAACTCTCATGCAGATTATAGATGTCGTATGTATTGTACTTAATTAACTCGAAATCCCTGCAAAACAAGATTTATAAAAAAAATACATTACAGCTTTCGGCGCTCATGTAATTTAATTAGAATTGAATGGGTAATTGTTATAAAATTGCTACAAAATTTAAAAGCCGAAATGTTGCCTCTAATTGCACCCTAATCCACTTACAAAGCTGGCCCTTTGATGAAGTCGCGTTATTGTTTTTAACAAATAGTGCTTTCAATATTCGGTAATTAAATTACCTTCATTGTGTACATATTTCTATTGGTGAAATGAACATATATTTCGAGGTAAATTTTCAATACAATGAATTTGTTCTAGGACGAGAAAAATCAACTACTAATCACAAATATCTGGTTAAAACTGGTAAGTGTTATAAATTATTAAGACACACACTTCACAAAGATAATGCAAACATTGTTATTCATCATGCAAAAAAAATGCTAAAGAATGCAATTTGAATGCACCTACAGCTATGTAATTCGACCGAAGAACTCGTCAGAAAGATACCGTCAAATCGACAAAAGCAGTTTTGATTTTAAATAATTTTGATCTTTATTACTTGATTTTTGATTACACGCAGTGATGTCATAATTAATCTCTTGATGCGTTGTGTCAGTAATTGATTGGGGACTGTTGCTATGCAAGTGGTAAGTTCTTAACTTAACTTAACTTAACTTAACTTAACTTAAGTACCACGGTTTCTTCCTGAGGAGTTCATTGATATAACATTGAAACAATTGTACTTGCTTCTCGAGTCGACGGTGGCCAAGTGGGTAGAGCTTGGTAGTCATATGCACAAAATTACGAATCAAAAACAACAACAGGTTACACGATAACAATTCAGGGCATCCTAGCTACAACACAGGACTAACCCTCCACCAATCCACTTGCACATTTTTGCTAATTTTCATTTTCAACGATCGGTTTGACGTTTCGATCACATTTGCCGTCCTCAGGTTAATATCAGACAGGTCTTCTCGATATCGACGTGATACGGAGCCATATAACATAGAGGCAGACCAACTTCCGACGCCAGTTCTTCTAGATCACTGCGACTGAGAAGACAAACCTGAGGATGGGAAATGTGACATTGCCGAAACATCGAAGCCACCCTTTCAGGGACAACGCGATATAGGCGAGAAGCTAGTAGAACCGTTTTTATCCGCCATAATCTACGTGTCACGGTGTAATTTAAACAGGAAAAGTTTACGTAGAATCATCAACGATGAATTTTGGCAAAATTTACATCTCTTTAGGTTAAAAATATTTCATATATTTTATCACTGTTTTTAAACCTTGTATGGGGTTTAGACACCACCTAGGTATCAAACTCATAATTTTACTTATATCTAAATGATATTAATACATTTGACTCTTAATAAATATTATTTTTTTACTCGCTATTTATTATAATTTGATCATAAAAACCATAACATTATATTGATCCTATTCTTTGCATTCAATGTTCAATACGGCGAACTTTGCTTGAGGGAATTGATAATACACCTGGAAGGTCTCAATACTGGTGTTTCTGTCTAATTGTGACTTCATTAGTGAACAATTATTTATGTTGGGTAATTGGCTCTGGTATTATTTGCGAGAGATGACTGCTAGCTGGTTCCTGCACAATGGATTCCATTTAACAACGAAATTGATTGCGCAAGATGGGTGTTGATCCACTTATGAAGTCATAATTAGACCTCCCGTTTGTGTTATCAAATTTCCGCAATTAAAGTTCTCTGCATTTAATGATCATTATATTTATGTGTGTGTGAGTGCTTCGTTCTTAACGTGCGCTTTTGCAGTAATATTTTTTATCGTTCACTCAAGAGGTTCTTGGTAGACGTTTCGAAGTTGAGCAACTTCTTTTTCAATACACATTTTTATACAAAATTTTAAATTTAATTTTTTTTTAATATGTATGTGGTGGTAGATGAGGGTAATATTATATTTGAAATATAAATTTATTCAAATATTTATTAATGGTTTAATACTAACGTGCTACACAAGAAATATGGATTTAGATATTATTCAAATTGGTGCGATGCTTACAACACTATTATTCTTCACTACAGTTTTTATTTTATTACAATTCAGGGAACATTTTGACAATTTCTGATATATTTATTATAATTGGAAAGAGGATATTCGAATATAACTCACCCCTATACTATCATATTTTGTAGAATGTTTGCGCAGACGTCGATTTTAAATATTTTATTAATTTATACAAATAATAGAAATTTGTTTTAAAACAATCAAAGTTTAGTTTGTTAATCAAAATGTTATTAAAATTCATACATTTTCCTACATATCGATATCTCCCTGCCTTCAAATTTGTTTGACACGAGCAGAAATGGACACATGCAACATTCCACATGTAAAGAGAACAGGGGATAATGAGAAAATTATTAATTAAAAAATCTCATTATATAAATTTGGTTTTAATATAGTAAATTAAATTGGTGTTATTAGAATTTAAACTAATAATCTTATTTATTATATTAACTTAACACGGAATCGCTACCGTAGCAATTTCCTTTGTTGCCGGATGTACTATAAATACAAATTATTAGTAAATTGAATTGACACAAAGTCAATTGTAATTATATTTCACTTACGGTTTTGTTGAAATGTCTATAACTCGATCACGTAGCCGGTGTCTCGCAGCTTGAGTAATTTGAAAATCAATGACGACATAACGGACATTCTTCAAAACACCGGGTGACAAGTTATCGATCTCGATATATTAAATTCCACCTTAATATGTCATTTACTCGTCAAGGAGTGGAACGACATGAATCTTCGATGGAACTCGTCAGAATATGGAGGGGTGAAAGATTTGAGGATTCCACCGCATCGACTTTGGAAACCGGACGTTCTCATGTACAATAGGTAATATTTCAGCTAAGGGGAGATAATAGATAAAGTGTGCTATTTCGAACAGCGCTGACGAGGGTTTCGATGGAACTTATCCCACGAACGTAGTGGTTCGCAACAACGGCAGTTGTTTGTATGTTCCACCGGGCATTTTCAAAAGCACATGCAAAATCGACATTACCTGGTTTCCTTTCGACGATCAAAGATGCGAAATGAAATTTGGTAGTTGGACGTACGATGGATTACAAGTAAGTTGACAAAAAAAACACGTAAATTAATTAATCGAGTTATTATAGCTGGACGTGCAATTGCAAGATGAAGCTGGTGGTGATATTAGCAGTTTCATAACCAACGGTGAATGGGATTTGTTGGGTGAGTTTTTTATTATTAAAAAAATATTTTAGAATTAACGATTGTAAAAAAGTTGTCTTTACCTGCAACAAAAAACCGTTTAAATATATCTAATTAAAAAAGTTGGTCGTCAAAGTTGTAAATTAAAATTGTATGAAATTGTAGAAATTATTCTAATACGAATTTTGAAAAAATCACATCACTCTATGAGTCATATAATGAAAGGGAGAGAAGTGATTTTTTCAGAGTAATCTTCCATTGTTTATCTAAAAGCACGCGATGTTTTGTTTATGGTGGTTCAAAGTAGTTTCGCAGTAATGACCTGTTATAAGCAAACATGCCTATATGGATACGTGCATATTACGTTAAAAAAACGTTGTAAAATAACATCAAAATACTCCCTAAAAGACTACCTACCAATTTAAAACGATAACAAAACAAATAAAATAAGAAAGTAAAAATCTGCAGTGGTCCGCATTGAACTTTCTTATATTTAATTATATTGCATTTCCGAAGAAAATATACAAATAAAAGTCGTTTATAATTTCAATATCTTTTATAAGAATATTTTTTTCGACAACTCGTATGTACCGTTTTCGAGATATAGACAATGTGAAGAGAATAAACCATTACTTCCGGTTGAGATATTGCTTTCAAAATAGGACGAAATTATTGAAAATGTGTGACAATTGAAGAAATGGCCAACATTTTTACAAACTTGATAAATTATAATTTTGAAAATGAGCAAAATTAAAAAAAAATCCCAAATGCTAAAAAATATAAATATAAATAAAATAATAATAATAAATGTGTATATTGCAAATAATTTAATAACAAGTGTAAGAAATCAAAATTGTAAATATTGTCAACATGGTGACAAATATTAAAGTTGTGGACAATGCTAAAAATTTCAAATTGTAGAAATACGTCAAAAGTATGAAAATCTCAAAATTGTAAAAAATATTTAATTTTTTTATTTGATATTTTGAAAAAAAATTCTCAAACTATGATTGTTTTCCAAATATGACAATATAAGAAAAACAAAAAATAAATAAATTGGTCAAAAACCGTTGACTAAAATTCAAAAGTACGGTTAGTGCCTCTAATACAAAATATTCTAATTGTCACTCAGATTTTTTAACGCAAAATTTGTCGAAAATGCTAAAATGTCCAAATTGTGTCAAAATGGTAAATTCGGTACAAAAATAAAAATTGTTTAAAACGGACAAAATGATATATTGATGTTATCAAATGTGCCTTTCCTCCCACCCCGTATACGAGGAGGAAGGTACCCGATTTTATATTTCAAATGAAAACAAGGAAATAAAAATGTGTGTAAAAGTTGAAAAAATTACATTTTAATTAAAAAGCAAAAATTGTAAAAAAATATTATATATACAATTACGTCGAAATGTTGAATTCACCAAAATGGACAAAGTGTAATAATGTATGCAGAAAATACTTGCATTACCTTGGGACGTTACTGCATAGGGTTTTCGTGTAACAATATTCATAAAACATAAAATTTACAAACAAAAAAAAAATTATAAAAATCGTGAAATTTTAAATTCCAGATTTGTTTAAAAGCAAATTTTTATCGAAAATACTGCGAAAATACAACTAGGTTATTACAATAGTTCAAAATTAGAAACATTTAAAACTAATTTTTTTTAAATGTATAAAAATTGAAAATATTAAAAAGTGTATACACAAAATACAAAATTGTTGAATTCTAAAAAAATTCAAAAAGGTAAATTGTATAAAATACAAAAAACTATTCGTAATTCTCAAAATTGTAAAGATTTCAAAATTATCAAAAATATCATTGTTGCTTACTCGGTATGGAGATAAGGAGCCCCCTCCCCCTCCATACCGAGTAAGCAACAATGATCATCACCATTAGCATCACCATATCAATATTTTAACAATTTTTACAACTCCGACAAAATAGACACAATTGAAAACTATACCTTTCTTCAAATGTGAAAAATGATGAAAAGTATCAATGTAAAAATTATGCAAAATATAAAAAATAATAATAACAATAAATGCATAGATTCCAAAGAATTCCATAACAAGTGTAACAATTCAAAATTGTAGATATTGTCAACATTGTGATAAATATTAAAATTTTGGACAATGCTAAAAATTAAAAATTGTTAAAATAGGAGAAAATATAAAAATTGTTAAATTATAATTGACCCAAAAGTTATTGTAAAAAATGCAAATATCGTCTAAAATGTCACAAGTATATGAGAATTTTTTTGAAAATCTCAAAATTGTACTAAATTTTAAAAATATTTTATATATATTTTTATTTAACATTTTGAATTAATTTTGATTCTCCAAATATGACATTAACAAAAACAAAAAATTATAAATTATAAAATTAAATTATAAAAATTTGTCGAAAATATTGTGCGTAATTGTTATTAATCGGAATGATTGATCACTTATATTCATGTTCAATTAAATCACAAATGCTTATTACTCGTGTGCGTTCTCTGGAAAATTCCATGTTATCTCACATTGTCAGGTTACATCATTACTATTTAGTTAACCTTTTTACTTAATTCAAGTATTTTTCTTAACTATTATTAATTTTTATCATTTACGCAAATGAATTAATTATCCTAATTGTAATACAATACAATAATTCTTAATTATCCAGCACCGAGAAGACTAGCGTGAAATAATTATTTTAATGATTTTTAATAAAATAAGTTCACAATCATTAGGCTGATTAGAATTCTCAATAAATAATTTGGACGACGGTTTCTTATCTATTCCAGCTCACTTTGACGAACGGTCTTCTCAAACGTTGAGTTTTGTATTTTATACCGTTTTTGGTACGTAGGTTCTCACGGCTGAAATCTGTGCTTCTTGGTTCCCGGGTTAGGAACCACGTTGTAGAAATGTTCCTTGTCTTGGAACAACTGTTCTTCCAACTCACTGAAACCAAGAACTACCTGAAGATAAGAGATGGGACATTAATTGATTCTTAATTTTATTGTTGGAGAAAATATGGATCGGAAGTATTTCATTACAACGCCCCACTTTAATTTTATATGAGATTGATTAGCACTTTTACACATTTTAATTAAGATTAATTACTTCTGGCGGCTCACGTCCACATTGGACGTTTAAACGAATTTTTAGGTTAATCTTTGCTTCTTATGTTTCAAGGAGCGATACGTTCAGTTGGCAAACTACTGATAAAAAAAGTCACCCATGGCTTGATTCCCCCACCAAATAAATTATCGATGTATTTTGCATTTTGTTACAATTACAATTATATATCACTTATTACACAGCTTATAAACTAAAACCCTTCGTCAAGCAACTGACAAATAAAATAGACAAACTAATTTTTACATGAAATAAATGTTGAATAAATTTATTCTTACTTGAACTAATGGTCGCGGCTGTCGTGCCGGTGGGCGTTCCGCCGTCTTCTTCTCGGGGGGTTTCCTATCGCCAATGCTACAGTCACTGCAGGTCTTAGCTATGAATTATTCCCATTTCACAACGTCTACCATACTCATCCTACTTGCCACGTATAACAACGCCTTCTTACTATTATAACTATATAACATTCTTGTTACTCTGTCCTCGATCCTGTTCCGTTGCGTGTAATTTTTTCCTGGACATTTTATTTTTATAAATTAATCTTCTCTGAAAATTTTTAATAAATTTAGATAAAAATGTATGCTAATAAACTTTTCGTGGCGAAAATGAACTAAACAGATGAACAGTATGGAACAATTCTCTGACATATCTACGAAATATTTATTGAAGACATCAGAAACTAACTAAATAAACGTAAAGAAACAAATGATAACCATAGGAAATATTGATGCAGTAGATGATGCCATAACCTAATTTTTTTTTGGGGTCATGAACAAGGTTCCTCAAAAAATTTGTTCGATAAGACCTAATACATAAAATTTAAAAACAAATCGTTGATATTCATATGTCAAATATGTTAATTGTTTCAGGCGTTCCTGGGAAAAGAAATGAGATCTACTACAATTGCTGTCCGGAACCTTACATTGACATTACATTCGTCATTATTATTCGTAGGCGAACGCTGTACTATTTCTTCAATTTGATAGTTCCGTGCGTTTTAATCGCCTCAATGGCGGTTTTGGGATTTACATTGCCACCGGATTCCGGCGAAAAATTATCGCTAGGTGTAACGATTTTATTGTCACTGACAGTGTTTTTAAATATGGTTGCCGAAACGATGCCCGCTACGTCCGACGCTGTACCGCTGCTTGGCACATATTTCAACTGCATTATGTTCATGGTAGCATCTTCCGTCGTTTCGACCATACTCATCCTCAATTACCACCATCGCAACGCCGATACACATGAGATGTCTGGTTGGGTAAGTTCCTCATTGATGCCTGACCCAAAAAACTTATTTCTTCGTTTTAGATCAGAGTCGTGTTTCTTTATTGGCTTCCATGCATTCTACGGATGACCAGACCCGACGCTAGCAATTGCGACTACGGCCCGCAAACGAACAGACCTGCTTCGGTTGGCGCCGATCGCAAACCTGTTCATTTTCAGGATGTAGAGCTAAAAGAGCGCTCATCGAAAAGTCTGTTGGCCAACGTGCTGGACATAGACGATGATTTTCGACACAATCATCGTGGCGGTGGTACACCAACACCACTACCAACCGCTGCATTCTTTCGAACTGTATATAGGTTTGTTAACTTCCGACCATCCTAGGGTTAAGGTGAAATAATTGCAAAACCGACCAATGATAGATAAATATAGAAGTAGAAACATATAAAATGGACTAATGATATCAATGCAAAAATAAAGAAAATTAGCTAAAAAGTTTTTATTTTAATAAATTTCATTTATCTGTTCTATTTTTTTGTGTATAGACAGAAATTCTACTTAAGTGATATAATTAAGTCTTCGTTAAAAAAACGAATTTTTATATTAATGCAATGAAATATATGTTTTATTCGCGGTAAGGTGAGAAGGTCGAACAAATATTCATGAGATGCAATTAAAGTTTTTTTTTTAATAATTCTATAATTTATTCTATAATTATCCAATCGTTTATTTTGTTATAAAAAATTCAGGGCGTAGTTCAAACTCGCTCCAACAAATCAGATTTGATTCTTTTTAATTATGTTTTTCTTCTGCTTAGGCAAAACGAAGACAACGGCAATGGAGGGAGGTTGCACGAGTCGTTAGTTTCGAACCACGCATGTCTAAGTGCCGACTACGAGCTGGCTCTCATTTTAAAGGAAATCCGCTTCATCACGGACCAGTTGCGCAAAGAGGACGAAGCTGCTGACATAACGAGAGATTGGAAATTCGCAGCTATGGTGGTCGACAGACTGTGCCTTATAATTTTCACATTATTCACCATCATCGCGACTTTAGCGGTACTGTTTTCGGCGCCACACATCATCGTGTCGTAGCCCACCCGCATTGACCCTTAGTTCTTCCTATTCAAGCTAAATCGACTAATTATAAATTGCCAGCAAACGGAATACACACCATCTCATACGATCCTCCTCATAACCAATTAAAGTTGACTCGTTAATTAATCAAAGGAACAAAAAACGTGAAAATTATTTAGACAATGTTTAGCAAAACGTATTTATTTGTAATAGAATAATACAACGAAATTTTCATCAATGAATCATATATAAATGAACATCTTCAGTCCCTTCGATTTGAACAACGTTCACTGTAGCGAACTGCTTTAAATTTCAATTACATCTTTTTGACTCCATTATTGTTTGTTGTTTCGCTACATTTATGTTGTTTGGGGTTAATTCGAGATTCTTTGTTAACTAATCACACACATTTGATGAAAATTGTCGAAATAAAAAAAATATGTATTTGTAAATGGTGCCTACCCTGCTACATGTAACGTTGCGCTAACTGCACTTTCACTACCAAGTACCCAATTAACGAAAATTTGTTCCTAATTGCTGGCCAAAGAAATTTTACTTGTTATGTGGATTGTATCAGATGTTGTATTTCAATGGTCCCGCCATCAATCCCATCAATAGTTGGCAGTCGTTTTATACGGATTTTCGTTTTGTATCGTGTTTTTTAGGGTATTAACACAATCATACTGTGATAAATCAAGTTAAATGTTGAGTTATCGTCTTACACACGTGCACTGCACCAACTCGAAGATTTCGAATTTGTCATAATGCAATGCTCGAGTGTTAGCAAATGTATGTGCAATGTTTTGTCTGCGAGGCGACGTCTCGCTTCGCATTGTTACTTCACACATTGTTAATGGCGTTTTATATTATACGACGTGTAGTATATATTTTTCTCGTAGGAGTTTTAAAAGTTACTTTGGAATTAAGTAAAAGAATTAAAACTTATAAAATACAAATGATGACAAGGGTAAAACATTATTAAG
Source organism: Geotrupes spiniger (assembly GCA_959613385.1). NCBI lineage: Eukaryota > Metazoa > Arthropoda > Insecta > Coleoptera > Geotrupidae > Geotrupes > Geotrupes spiniger. The sequence continues at coordinate 8,193,981 of OY390741.1, forward strand.
ATTTTCCGACGACAGACAGACTGCTTCACCGTTGATTTTGTTTAAGTTTTGACCGTCTAGCATGCTGCGTAGGATGTAATTGTCACTATCGAGTTGTCTATATCTTGTAAATACTACATTCTATACTTAGAGCATGGCTGGCGAAAAGGTACGTTAAATTATTACATATCCTCGAAAGAATTGCGTCAAGTCAAATTTCAAATTATTTTCCGACTAAATTACTAACACAAAAGTCTAAGCTAATCCTATTCCGATGGCCGATGTAATATATATATCATCCGAACGTGTCATGATCATCACTTTCGTTTCCAGTCCCATTTTCGTCATTAAGGTGTGTTACGTTATTGCTCAAAGAGGTTGCTTGCATGACTCCCATTAAAAAGGAAGTTGCTCAAATATATAATAAACGCCGAATCAAAACGTTATTTAGTTTGGGAGTCAGTAATGATCATGTTAACCGCTTGAAGTGGATCCTGGGAGGATCAAAGCAATAATAATTCACATCGCCAACGTTCTTCCACTGTCATACAAGACAATATCTTGTTAACCGAAACTAGGGCTATAATTCTAATTATTAGACTCATGACCATGTTGATTAATTGGTGGAGGTCCACTTGCACGAAGTGGCAATATCTCGTTATGGATTCATTAAATCATCACAAATTAAACATCCATTTTTAATTTATGCTAGCGGGTAAATGGTTGAATGATTGCTATCGCTGAATAAAAGTCATCTATCTCTCTTAATGGCTTAATACGGCTGACAGACACATTGACCTAGAACAATCCCACGATGGACTATGAAATCTGCATCGGGTGATTCTTCTACTAGCGGGATATCCTTTTCTCTTATTCGTATAATTATAAAGTCTCATTCCATTGTTATATAATAAATAATTCCCAAGACAAAGATGTAACAAAAACTGACTGGATTAAATTCTACGTTAAAGAAATACGACAATCCATTTATGGAGTAGAATCCTCAAAACGTACAGAAAGCTGTATGCAACAAGCATTGTTTTCGAAGTTGTTGTAATATTCAGTCACAATGGATTGTAATTTGTTAAATGAATTTGAATTAAATTATAAAACCAATATTCTATTCGCATATTTTTAATTACTCTCCCCCCCTTTCCTATGAACCCCAAAAGTTTAAGCTAAATTAGACTTGTGTTTAAGTTGAATGTTGAAACTGTCGTTGTATTAAATCGTGTATGACACGCACGCGCTTCTGATATCTTATAAATCGATACTAAGGTGGGAAGCTGCACCGATTGGTCGACCACGCGCCTCTGCGCCCTCTTATGGCCTGCCATCTAGATACAATTTTGACAATTATTCTTGAGGGGGTGGTGTCGCGAAACGTTGCACGCTGTGTACCTCAGAATGACACGGAGGGTGTGTGCGTGCCCTTGTCTAAAATAGTGAGTGTAAGGACATGGTCTCACCAGTGCATAATGTTACGACCGTGTAAATGTTATTTTAAAATTTTTAACGTGGAGTGTTGCGGGCAGGCTCGAGCCCTCCTTTCGGACCGAGCCATGGACTTGAGTTGCCGTGCCCGTTCCCGATGATCTAGTGACCACAAACGAGTGCAATGCTCGCAATGTGGAAAGCGTCGACGGCTAGTGTGCTGTCCATTGTAGTGTTCACCTGCATCTTCATCATAGGTAAATCAACCGGCACACCCACTACCATGCTGTACTACATGTAAACACTGCCCCTCCCCTCCAAATCGAAACAAAGGCTCAGCGAGACTTCTTCACTTAAAAACACCCAATTATCAATCACGACTTATTATTAAACATCAAAGGCCTACTAAATTATTAAAAACCGATTTGACGATGCTGCAAATTCGAGAAGTCAATATCTGTCACTTCTCCAATCATCATCATTTTCCCATTCCTGCCACCAATTTTCGTCTCTACAAATTAATTTTCATAGGCAAATGTTCTGAAGACGAGGAAAGGCTAGTTCGTGACCTCTTCAGAGGGTACAACAAGCTGATTCGACCAGTTCAGAATATGACTGAAAAAGTTGACGTGAGATTTGGCCTGGCCTTTGTTCAACTCATCAACGTGGTAAGTCCAAAGCAACCTTTAAAATAACAACATACTAAAATATTCATTACTTTCCCAGAACGAGAAAAACCAAATAATGAAATCGAATGTGTGGTTAAGATTGGTAAGATTATAAATTATTAGAATGTCCACCTAAACATTAAACATTTTAGATTTTCATACACATTTATTTAAGGGTATGTTTTAAAGACGATTTAAAACATTTAATCATCCAATACATCTAATGTTTTGCATTTAAACATTTTCTTGCATCATTTGTGGACGTGTTTAATCAAATTTGCAAAACAATGTTGCAATAAAATTGGATTCAAATTGTCTCCAAGACTCATTTCAATGATAAATATAAATAAAGTAAATAATGTACACACAATAAAAATTCAAAAAATAGACAGGAAACAGGTTCGGTTGTTATTGAATGGAAGTAAAACAAATACGAAAGCAGATTACTGAAAAAATAACGAAATATAATATTTTTTAACGTGGAAGATTTAAAGAATTGAATAAAGTCACCCAAACAAACAACATAAATCAAAAGAAAGGAATGGAAGTAAAATAAGTACAAGTCAATGGGAGTACAATAAATTACTGGAAAATGTGAAAATTAAACAGACTTTATATGAAAATGAAAATGAAAGTGGAAAACAATTGTAATTAAAAATCAATTTGCAGTGATTTAACTTTCTTATACTTGCTTATACACACTTTTACGAACGAACTTTTCATATAAAAGTTGTTTAAGATTTCAATATCTTTAACATTTGTAAGAACATTGTTTTCGATAACACGTACCGTTTGCGAGATACGGAAACATGTGATAAGAGTAAACGATTACTTCCGGTTAAGATATTGCTTTCAAAATAGGATGTTTTCTTCCTTGTTATATAAAAATCTTAAGTTTAAAATGTCACAGTGTTAGCTTCAATAGTTTTGGCGCTAGAGTGCGCGCAGACACACAGACGTCATTCCAAAAATAGTCAGAATAGGCTTAGGGAAGGAAAATTTTCATAATTAATATACTTCATTATATAATATAACATATCATACGAATGTAAAAACAGCACCAGTGAATGAAAAGATCTGCAGCGGCCCGCACTGAACTTTCTTATACGTAATTATACTTATTTTTTCGAAAAAACTTTTTAAGTAAAAGTTATTCAAAATGGTAAATTGTCAATGTCGTTAACTTTTATAAGAACATTTTTTTCGATAACACATTTTCGTTTTCGAGACACGGAAAAAGATGATAAGAGTAAACGATCACTTCCGGTTGAGATATTGCTTTCAAGATACGACATTTCCTTCCTTACTATGTACAAATCTTAAGTTTATAGTTTCATAGTTCAATAGTTTCAATAGTTTGGACGCTAGAGCGCGCACAGACACATACGTCATTTCGAAAATAGTCAAAATCGATTCAGGGGACCTCAAAACGTGTATATCCTTTAAAATCTCGAGTTCGGACATTTTCATGATTATTATACTTTCTTATACATAAAGTATAAGGAAGTAAAAATGAATATTGATTCGCACGGAACTTTATAGTTACTTGTAGTTCATTTTTCGAAAGAACTTTTCAAATAAAAGTTGTTTACAATTTGAATCTCTTCAACTTTTATAAGAATTTTTTTTTTGATAACACGTAACGTTTTGGAGACGCGGAAAAAGGTGATAAGAGTAAACCTTCACTTCCGGTTGAGATATTACTCTCAAAGTATGACGTTTTCTTCCTCGCTATATACAAATCTTAAGTTTAAAACGTCAAAGTGTTACCTTCAATAATGTGGGCGCTAGAGCGCGCAAAGATACACCGTCGTCATTTCAAAAATAGTAAGAATAGGCTGAGGGAAGGTCTATTTGAAGGTATATTTCCGTTTGAAACTCGAGTTCGAAATTTTCATGATTACTATACTTTCTTATTACTTTCTTACTTTATGAATACCGTATGTCTGTGTGTCTGTGCGCTCACTAGCGCCCAAACGACTAAAGCTAAAGATATGAAACTTTAGACTTAAGATTTATATACAAATACGAGGAGGAAAACGTCATATTTTGAAAGCAATATCTCAACCGGAAGTGATGATCAAGACATTGAAATTTTAAGCAAAAGTTCTTTCGAAACATAAAGTATAAGTGAGTATAAGAAAGTTTAGTGCGGACAACTGCAAAATGACAAATTTAAAATTGAACCTGCAATTAATTGAAAATGATTTTGTTTCGTTTTCCTCACCAAATTGCAACACAAAAAAAGTAGTAGTAGAAAAACGATGTCTAAATTGATGACAAAATTTACCCAAATATGGAACAAGGCAAAGCAGATTTTACAAAATAATACACGAAAAATTACTGATGAAATTACAATGAAAAATAAACGGAACCTAATATAAATTGTAATTAAACCTAAATGTAAAACACAACATACAAATTAATGGAATACAACAGAAAATTATTAAAACTAGGAACTAATCGCAAAAATAGGAAAAAGAAAAGAAAAATAAAAAGTAAACAGGTTATAACTAACTCAAAAATAAAGCAATCAATACAACCCGAAACAGAGAATGCAATTTCTGTTGTGCAATATTTATATAAAATATAAATAATAAGGATGCAAATATGAAAATAAGTACACTAAAATAATATAAGGATGTGTTTTTAAGTGGTACGCCAAGTTCATGTATTACTGAATAGAAATAGCCTAAAGATCCAATTATCTAAAACTTGTGTTGCATACAAAACTGAGATCAGTGGAAATAATCTAATTTCGTTTTGTTCAAATGTGCATCCGTTTACTGATTATTTTAGGTGTGGAACGATTACCAACTACAATGGGACGAAGCTGATTACGGTGGAATAGCTGTTTTAAGATTGCCCCCAGATAAGGTTTGGAAACCAGACATAGTATTATTTAACAAGTAAGTTCGAATAAAAATAAAAATAAGCGCTCAATTAAACAAACAACTTTTAGTGCCGATGGCAATTACGAAGTTAGGTATAAATCGAACGTATTAATTTATCCTAATGGCGAAGTACTATGGGTCCCCCCAGCCATTTATCAGGTACGTTGTCCGAAACGACTATTTCATTTAAATCCGTATTTATATTTCAGAGTTCTTGTACAATAGATGTAACGTATTTCCCTTTCGACCAACAAACTTGTATTATGAAGTTTGGCTCGTGGACGTTTAACGGCGATCAAGTGTCCCTCGCACTGTATAATAATAAGAATTTCGTCGATTTGTCCGACTACTGGAAGTCTGGAACCTGGGACATTATTGAAGTGCCAGCCTACCTCAACATTTACGAAGGCAACCATCCTACTGAAACTGATATCACCTTTTATATAATTATTCGCCGCAAAACATTATTTTACACTGTCAATTTAATACTACCGACGGTTCTAATTTCGTTTCTATGCGTACTCGTTTTCTATTTGCCTGCGGAAGCTGGCGAAAAGGTAAATTTGAATATTAGATTTAAAAATGTGTTTATTGCATTTTTTCATATTTATTTGACTTTTTGATTGCTAATTTGAATTTACATAAAAAATTGAAAAAATTTGAAAAATCCAAAGGGTCCATAAAAATATAATTGGTTGGATTGGGTTGCCAAAAATATGAAACGTAAAAATGCAGTAGGTGGTCAAGGAGCTTCGAAAACATTTCACTGGGCTCGATTGCTCCAATGACACGTCCAAAGTAACGTTTTTCTTTCTAACTTTTCCATTCCAGAAACGATTAGTTTCATTTTTTTAATAGTTCATTTTTTCCAATTTTTTTCGTCATATTATCTTATTTTTATATTAGTTTTCATGAGGATATAACTCCCCTTTTGGGCGTTATTTGTTACATATTGAACAATCAATTATGATTAGTAAGCATTGAAATGTTTTGAAATTTCTTACATAATAAATACATTTGGTTTCGACAGGTTACATTGGGTATAAGTATTTTGCTATCACTGGTTGTATTTTTACTGCTGGTATCGAAAATCCTGCCACCAACCTCGCTCGTGTTGCCTCTCATTGCCAAATACCTCTTATTCACATTCATAATGAACACCGTCAGTATTCTCGTCACCGTAGTTATCATCAATTGGAATTTCCGGGGTCCTAGGACACATCGGCAAGTTTGCAACGTGCACATTACTAATTAATTTGTAATGTGATCATTATTTTATAGAATGCCTTCATGGATTCGATCCGTCTTTCTAAATTATTTACCGGCGTTGTTACTAATGAAACGGCCGAGGAAGACGCGATTAAGGTGGATGATGGAAATGCCCGGAATGGGCGTGCCTCCCCACCCTTATGGTTCCCCCACCGACATTCCAAAGCACATAAGGTTAGTGATTAATTAGGAGATTAAATATAGCGCACAATCGTAATAACGCTCGTAACTTTAGTTCCATAGAATCCCAAAGCAAGGTAGAAGTGATGGAGCTATCAGATCTCCACCATCCAAATTGTAAAATAAATAGGAAACTTAATTCTGACATAGGAGTAGGTGTTGGCACTGATAGTTGTAGGCGAGAAAGTGAAAGCTCGGATTCAATACTTTTATCACCAGAAGCTTCCAAAGCAACCGAGGCTGTTGAGTTCATAGCTGAACATTTACGCAACGAAGATCTTTATATTCAAGTAAGTGACATTTACATTTTTTTTGAGTGTTTTCGTTTAACTCACCAAATCAGACCAAGTTGATTTTTATGAATTTTATGATTCGACTCGACTTGGTCTCATTTTGGTGATCAAGCAAAAGATTTATTGTGTTTAATGTTTATTTGTTAGACACGTGAAGACTGGAAGTACGTCGCAATGGTCATTGACCGACTTCAATTGTACATGTTCTTCATTGTCACAACAGCTGGCACCGTAGGTATACTAATGGATGCTCCACACATCTTCGAGTATGTAGACCAAGACCGAATTATAGAAATATATCGGGGTAAATAGAAAAGCACCGAAGAGACAACAGATATGGCTTCCTCATTGCTGGCTAACATAAATCATGTGGCTTCCAAGTGTGAACGCACAAGTCCTAATTCTTCAATGTTAAGGATGCGGCTGCGAATTAAAGGGTTGTTTTGCGTTCGTATACGGTGCCTGTAGCCATCCAATATAGAAAAAAAGAAACAATGAAGATCCTATTGGTTGTTTTAAGGTGTTAATGTTCGTGAGTGATCTAACCTTGTTCCTTACTTCGCTGAGTGACAATCGACGTTATCAACAGACATTCGCGAGTGTTGAGCACTCATTAAGGGCTCCGTGAGTTCGTATTCTTCCAATTTTAGTGACTTATAACAAAACAAAAACATTTAGGTAAACTAACGATATGGAATCAAAATCACCACCATTCTCGTGAGAAATCGTCGTTAATAATGAGGCAGTTATAATAAATCGTGCGTAATATGAATGAACAGCAATTCGTAGTAAGTTCAGTCACATGATTGCATCGTTTGCGGGAGCCTCAAGATTGCCCGAAGTGACCAGAAATGTTGTATCATTTATTTTTAGTTTTAGTATTGTGATTGTAACGGCCTATGCAGTTTCACTATTTAGATATCTCACCAATTCAACGAAAGCACCAAGATAACCTGCCCTCAGCAGCCGCACCCCAAAATGGTGAAACTGTTGACCTTGTGGAAAAAACGCGAGCTCCTGTCAGCAATCAGTCAAATATTAACACTGTCATATGTTTAGAGTAGAGTAGAATGGACGAGAATGGGCAGTGTTATACTGTAAATTGGGGCGAAACGGATATCTGGTATTAATCAACACTTCTAATTTCAGATATTCAAGGCTCCGAAGCAGATCTGACCTGTTCACGTAGTTATTATATTTAGCATGAAGTAATGCCGATAGGCGTTAACACCAATTCTTACTTTGTATTGTAAATACGTATAAAAGTCGGCACAATTAACAATTACAACATTTGAAAAGATTCATTAAAAAGATCCTTACTTTCACTTCAAGACGTTGTCACAAGAAGTGATGTGACATGTTAGCCTAACATTAAATTCATTCATATCTAATTTTAGCTCAACATTCTTCAAATGATATATTTTTATACGTCGCACACAACATAAATGTGCCGATCTTTAATTTTTCTATTGGACTCAAATACACTCCTGTCGACTAAGGAGGCCTAAGTAGTATATTTTGATTTGCAAAGTAAACAGCGTTACAATTGCTCAACAAATAAAAGAAAAACATGCAATCATAAAATAAACAATAGACATTTTAAATAAGCGTTTATAAATTCGTAGATCAGTGATCACTATGGGCACGTGTTTTTCTTTTCCCTGCTTTTTATTTGCGAAATGTCGAAGAAACAGTACTAAAAATTCTCCTTCAAAAAAATTAGTATTTACAAATTTACGATTGAGTACTGTATGGGTGTATATTGAATGGTCTTCCAATAATCTTACTACTGTTTCCTTTGATATTTCTTCAAATTGACGCAAATTTTGATAGGAAATGCAATAAATAATTTTAACGGGTCATAATGTAATCATTGGCGTGTCGATAGTTATCAAATGTATTATAATGTTGTTGTTACATACATTTCAGATATGATAGTTAAAAAATGGTCTAAATAAAAATATTCTGTACCGTATAGCACTGCCTGCACGTGTTTCAGCACAATAACGCTTGGAACACTTATTGACTATTAAAATACAATAATCATTTACTTGTTAAAATGTTAATGTACCAGACAGATGCATTTACAATAAAAATACGCAGAATAATTGTTATTATTGTTTCATTACCTTCTTCAAATAAAAATATATAAACTTTTTATAGAAAATATTCGTACTAATGAGTGATATAGTTATTTTAATAATTACCTTCCATATAAGTCCTAGATGTCCTATAAGTCCTATCGTTGCGGGCACTTTTATTACATTTTGCCAATCTACAGAGTTTAGATACAAGCTCGGTTTCCCCCCTTGTATTATAATTATGAACATCAGATATGTATATGAAAATTGTTGATATTGGTTTTGATATATAGGAGGCCCTCTAGTATGTAGAGTGAAGGAAAAGTTAATATTTTTAATTTAATGAAAGAGTTTCATCTCTATAATGTATACCACAATTCGAATTGCCCTCATCTGTAGAGCAAAAATTCTCCCCCATGATGCAGCATTTCCCCATGATAGCAAGGAGTAACTCATTAGTGAGTAGCAGAGGGCATAGTACACTTCTGGACACATTCATACTTAAAACCCTTAACAAATATATATTACCGCTCAACTTACTAAAGAACATGTCCACATGCTTTTTTACAAATTCGTCTCGTGTTGACATGGGATTATCCTTAAGGGTAAATAGCAATGTTAGTCTTAGAATGATTTAAGCTCAGCCTATTTGACCCAAACCATTCCGCAACGGCTGTTTTTGCTACATCACCGGCGTCCACGACATCATCCGCGCCTGCCCCGACTTATCAGAGTGGTGTCATCTACATATAAGATTGGCACCGAATCAGCAATACTGAGTGACAAATTATTTATATATATTAAAAATAGTAGAGGCCCCAAACTGGAACCCTGTGGGATGCCTTGAGTGATATATTTTTTGTCGGACAAAGTATTACAGCATATTACTTGCTGGCTGCGATTTTGTAAATATGAAGTTATTACCCTAATACTGTTGAAATCAAAATAAACCCTCGTTTTTCAAAGCAATCCACAACCCGCTGCACAAAATCAAAAAAATATGTTATTGTAAATATTTTTTTAATATTATCTTTTAAAACTTTGATAATAATACATATTACAAGTACTACATGTTTATGTAAATGTTGTGTTGGTGGAGCTTGTGGTTTTACTATAAAGAAAATAGAAAAAACTTATAATAACACTGAAGTGTTATCCCACTGCTGATCCGTTCAGATTCTACTGAAGATGGCAACGTAGTTGCCGAAATACGTATATAGATTTGTTAAAATCAAGTGTGGTAAGGGGTTTTTATCTTATAATTGTTATTATAAGTTTTCACTTTTTTCTTTAACAAACAGTGTTAATTTCAATCCTAGTTTTTCGATCGCCTCAGAAAATCGTGTATTGTCATACACACTTTTGTTGTTGAATAAAATGTGTTGTTTGAATCTTATTGTATCGTCATTTTAAAAATGCGCGCTACAGAAAAACATCAATAAACAAACAATCGGAATCTCGATTTTTTGAGCCTTATTGTACCTTCAGCGCATGTATGTGTGGTTATCCGATGAGTCCATAAAGGGTGAAACGGCTGTCACCATTCGCTGAAATTTATATTCCACGAATAAACTGAATACAAAATTGGACACAATAAACTAAAATAACTGAAAACACACTAAACAAGATATAAAATAATAAAAATTATAATGAAATAGCTGAAGCGAAAAACGAATAAAAATAATAATAATAATAAAATAGTAAAATGATCAAGTTTTTTCATTCGAAAAGTACTTAACACTTGAACCTCGCTAAACTAATGGCAACAAATTTAATGACTGAAACTACTGTTTTGGAAAATTGTTTATAAAATACACAAATACTAAATAAATGAAATAACTAAATCTTCGACGTTTCGGCAACCTATGATATGTTGCCGCCTTCAGGAAAACTAACACTAAAGTTCCTAACTAATTTTTGGCAAATTATAAAATGTCATCTACGTATCCTAGCCATGTTTTTGGTTTGTGTGTTGCTTCTTCGAGTGCCTGTTCTTCGAAGTATTCCAACTTGACAACTAGTGGTGATAAGGGGGAGCCCATCGGCAATCCTTTAGTCTGTCGATAGTGTCTTCTACTTGGAAATACGTAGTTTGCAGGCATAGTTTCAGCATTTTTAAGATGGCTTCCACAGGCAGATTTGTGCGAAGTTCTAGCTGGTTGTCTTTATAACTTCCAGTGCTTCGTCGGTAGGCACGTTGGTGAAGAGGCTTTCCACGTCAAAACTTACCAATTCATCTTCTGGATTTACCCGAATGTCTTGCGTTAATTCGACAAAATGTTATACGTTTTTTATATAACTCTTCGTTTTTCCTGCCATTGGCGTAGTTACTGGAACTAGGAACTTCGCTAGGTTGTAGCATGGTGAACCTCTTGAACTGTTGATTGGTATTAACGGTGATCCTTGCTTGTAAATTTTCGGTAGCCCGTAGAGATGTGGTGGCTTACTGTGTGTGGAGTTTAATTCCCAGTGTTTTCATGTATATGGCCATTATATTTCTTCAGTAGTTCTTTTACTTTCTTCTCAATGCTGGTTGTCGGGTTCCCCCTCAGGTTTATAACTGTGTTGGTCTTTGTGTTGATCATTTTCTTTGAGGAATGATCCCTCAAGGTCTTCAATTTATTGTTACGTCGGTCCTCTAATTTGTAATTTCTAATTTCTAATTTCCATCTTATCTGTTCTTGGTCCTTTTGATTTTGTTCCTGATGTTTTCAAAATCTTCTTCGGCGACTATTGTTTTTATATGTATTTTAACTTCTTTGATGTTAACCAATAGCTGGCTTTTTCTCCATCGATGGTAACTTATCCTTTCTCTGGTCAGTCATTTGCTTGCATCTGCCATGATCTTATAGGCTCTTGAGCTCATCACTGGAGACGTGACGCCTAGACCTGTCGGTAAGATATATATTTGATACTACGCAAGTTTGTGAAACAAGCTGATCAAAAAAACACTGTAGATTACAATTTTATAAAATAAACAGGGTTGGTGTCAGGAAATTTTCAACAGTTGCGATGACTTTCTTCAATACATTCATTTTATGAACAAAATCAAATAAAATTCAATAGACTTAAATTCTATTTAGTTCAAGGAAACAATCCATGCAAATATTACTAACGTGGGCCATATGTTAATATACTAAATAAAACGAAATGACATCGTTCATCCATTACACCAATAGCTTGTCACATGACACTTTAACAGCAGAAACCGATCGAACGTATAGCCACGTTTAAGATACATAGATAGATATCGTTGGTTAATATGTACAACAATTAATATTTTTTAATTATCACATCTTGTTGTTATCATTGATGATTTCATTTTGCAATTTACTTAATCGGCATATCTTAAACGCGTGTATGGAAATAGTATACGTGTACATAAATAGTAAACACGTTATAAATAGATATTTCTTTCCAATTTCAAACTTATATTACTTTAGTTTATATATTTACAATGAAGACGAAGGCACTTGCGGTCGGTGACACGAATTAAACTTGCGAATTAGTTAATCTAACTTTTAATCATTCACCAGTTCCAATTTTTATGCGCAGCTTTATGCCAGTACTGCAGTAATCATTACATAACACATTTTATTGGAAAACTTTTGCAGTGTAATAATTAGAGATAGAAATAAATCACGTGTTTCTTGTTTCGTTTTTAATTGGATCTGCAAAAAATAAAATCGAATGCAAAATAAAGCTCCGCGAACAATAATTACATATAAAATTTCCAAGAAGCTAAAACAAACACAATGTAATTATGAACGTTAATTAACGTCAAGTTCACGGTCGCATAATACTTTTTTGCAAAAAAAACTCGTATACAAAACGTGTAGCTTTAATTAGCGTAAATTCCATGTGCGCATAATACTTGGAAATGTATAAATCGATTAAAAAAGATAGAATTTCCGCTTTGATAAATTTTAGGAATTTCGTGATAGGGCTGGGATGTATTTACGTGGGGTGAAATAACATAGTTGATTAATACACAGTTTTGATGTCATGTTGATTAATATCTTATTTTAGGGCTTACAAATGTTCTGAATGCTTGCGATTGTTTGCTTATTGATTTTTTTTGTAGCGCACATTTTAAAAATCACTTAATACAATAAGATACAAACAACATATTTTATTCAACAACAAAAGTGAGAACATTCGCAAATATGTGTTTATATATATATATATATATATATATATATATATATATATATATATATATATTGAAAATGCGTCGTGTCAAATTTGACAGAAAAATGTAAAATTTACATGAAAGGTGGTCTAATCTTACACCTCAATGGTGTAGTGAACATTAATTAAAACAGGTCCATGAAGACTAACTGGTGGATCGCTAGACAATATTGTTTCTGGGTTATTACCCTTCGTCAGTAGCGCTGACTTGTTTTTGAACTTAATTGCAGCAATCCTTTTATATGTTGACACTGGACATTTGACAGTCGTCTTGTTTACTCGCCGCAAGGTGTTAGACAAGGTATCGTCTTGTCAGTGTTCTGTTGTCAGTGGTTCGTTAGGAGTGATTGGCTCGCGCCAAGAAGTTTTGATGGCCACTACATGTAAAGGTATTTCAACAACTAAGGTTCTTGGTAATCGCTACTGACGAAGGGTAATAACCCAGAAACAATATTGTCTAGCGATCCACCAGTTAGTCTTCATGGACCTGTTTTAATTAATGTTCACTACACCATTGAGGTGTAAGATTAGACCATCTTTCATGTATATATATAGATATATATATATATATATAATTAGTTATTCTACGGAAACACTCCGTTGGGTTTGCGGTCTTAATAAGGGCGATTTATTCTATATCTTTATTAATAGTCTATATTTCGTGGATCATTATCCACATCATCAGGACTTCTACAAAAATTATAAATAGAAGATGTAAAATAATTATGGTATAACTTACTCAAATTGATACAATATAAAATTGGACATCCAATACAATAAGAACTAACAAAAAGGTTCAATTCAAAAGTGTCACCAAAAATCAAATCTTACAAATTAATAAATAAATCAATTTTTGACAGAAAAGCCTACTAATTACAATATCAAAATAGGAAAATGACTTGAACACGAAAGAACGAAGGTTATTGTGTTGAAAAAAAAATATGATTTAAAATATGAAACAGCAACAATCAATTGTATCAATTTGAGTAAGTTATACCATAATTATTTTACATCTTCTATTTATAATTTTTGTAGAAGTCCTGATGATGTGGATAATGATCCACGAAATATAGACTATTAATAAAGATATAGAATAAATCGCCCTTATTAAGACCGCAAACCCAACGGAGTGTTTCCGTAGAATAACTAATTATAATTATTTCGGTCGTACGTATTACATTATATATATATATATATATGTGTGTGTGTGTGTGTGTGTGTGTTGGTGCGTAAGTTCTCGCGGCTGAAATCTGTGCTTCTTGGTTCTCGGGTTGTGAACCGCGTTGTAGAAATGTTCCCCGAAGGGTCGCTTCGACATTTCCGCAGAGTCCCATCTGCCATCTTCAGGAAGCTCTTCTAGGTCTCGCTGACTTAGAAGAACTGACGATCGGAGATACTCGTTGATCCTTATATTCCGGTTTGTCGTTGGGGTTGACTACGCTCGACTGCTTCTTACTTCGACTCCTGGTTAATGGACCTCGGTGTAGTGGGCGTGTGATGACCTGTAGCGGTTCCTGTGGTGGTTCCTGTGGCGCTGTCCTTTGAACACTGCTTGTACTGTATTGTTGTAATACTGGTCTCCATGTTGCAGGCAATCGTTGGGCATCATCTCGTGTGTTGAGGATTTCTTTCCGTTTCTCTATTTCTATTGCCTCCCGTATTATTCTGCTGGTGAACTGTTCAATGCTAGCTATTGTCCTTGTATTGTCAAAGTCGATTCTGTGTCCTGTGTCTAAGAAATGGCTAGCTAATGACGATGACGAATCTCTTTGTTTTACGGCGCGAATGTGCTCTTGTTTACGGACTTCGATGCGCCTATTGGATTGACCGATGTATGTCTTCTCGCAGTTTCCACGTGGTATTTCGTACACTCCCTGCGTTTCTAATGGAATTTTCGTTTTGGTTTCCTCAGCATCGTTTCTATCTTCCTGTATGGTCTGAAAGTTGTATCGATGTTCTGTGTACTAAGGATCCTGCTTATCTTGTCCGTGGTCGAAAACGAATTGCTTTGTTACCTCCAAATTTTGTCCACCTTTTAATTTGGCTATGCCGTCCTGATGACGACTAATAAGTCAGAAACACGTGTCGGCGGCTGCGTGCTTCCATGCGGGTGTATGCCCATTAAAATCTTCCTGTTATATTTAGAAGTCCCGCGTTAAATCCTTTTTTCATTAATTATATCCTGGGCTCGGTTGTTCACGCAGGTGGCTATGTCCTCCCGCGTGGCTATGTTGAATGTTCCCACACAATGTGTGGGTATTTTGACTGTTGTCACAATGTGGCGGTCGGTTGCTTGTTGTTGACTCCGATTGTTTTGTTACCTCCAAATTTTGTCCACCTTTTAATTTGGCTATGCCGTCCTGATGACGACTAATAAGTCAGAAACACGTGTCGGCGGCTGCGTGCTTCCATGCGGGTGTATGCCCCTTAAAATCTTCCTGTTATATTTAGAAGTCCCGCGTTAAATCCTTTTTTCATATATATGTATATATACGAATGAACGAATGATATGCGTTCAAGTGCTGGGTAGAGGAACCGCACACTCACTACACCAGTCAATCTAGGACTGATCTGAACCAACTCACCCGGACGAGCTGAGGACATCCAACCCCAAAACCCTATAGTTATTCGTACGCTGTGTTTTACAAATGCAACATTTTTTTTCCTTATACCGCCTGTTATTCCTTCTACATAGAGGTTCCGTATAGTCTCTGTCCGATTTAAACACTCTCATCACTAAAAATAACATTTGACCAATCTCGGTTTAAATGCTTTTGAGCAAATGCTATTCTATTTTGGCGATGATTTATGTTTAAATATGTTTTTACAGCAGGGCGCCTGTTAAAGTAGCTGTTATCAATTAAACGACGCCGTCTTGTATGGCGGCTGCAACTTAAATTTAAAGTTTCTCTACGCTACATGCAAATTAAAAAACACCGAAACGCAATCACGACTGCCGAATTTTGTAGTTGAGTGTTTTGGGATTGAGAAATTCCACCAATAGAAAACTTCTATTCAAACTTCGCGCACTTATGTGGAGATGCATCTAATGGGTAAAACGGGGTATACTGTACTTCTTATTGTACCTTGGCATTAAAAATAGTAAACAGTGTTTTGATTGTATCGATCGAAATTAATTAGCTATTAAAGGGAACAAATATTCTAATATGATGAAAATTCACGGAATAAATAAAACATTGCATTGTTCGTCTCTCCAAATCGTAGGTATTGTGTTTTGTGAAAAATGAAAAATCAACCGGTAGATACGTACATTTATGAACGCTGCGCAGATTTTTTGTCGAGGAAAATTCATTTCAAGTTCAGGTTCAAGTACAAGTTCGTAGAATGGAAGCAAATTAAAAACGATCCCTCTTTAAGAAGGATTTGTGCATGAATTCGCTCGAGCATTTACATGAAAATAATAATACCGGAAATGGAAATAAACAAGGAATATTTGAAAATCTTTGCTGATATGTAGCAGGAAGTGAACACGACCTGCCGTTTTCTACGAATTTATTTTTACAATATATATTATATCGAGAAATCTTCAGCTTCGTGAAACTGCGCTTCTGGATGGCTTTTTATGACAATGATCAAAGGGAAATTACGTTTTATTATATTATTGTTACTCGCGAACTATTCTCCGAAGTGGAAAATTTTACATCAATTAAAACGATATGGCATATTTTTCCTAATTGGCTGTTATGTGTCGGTTGCATTTCACAGAAATTCAAAAGTTCTCGGATATTTTATGTTTAAAATTTAATTAACAACTTTTCCCATTGTGCTTTTTTATACAATTCGCGTGTACCATTGACCTTGAACTTTTAATATAAATAATAATAATAATAAAGGTCTTTATTCAATATAATGAATTTGTCTTCTACTCAACCTTAAAATAATGCTCAATTCTAATCCAAGGTAATTCTTGACTCAAATCACTGGAAGATACTCATCTCCAGTTGGTACATTATCAGTCATAGAATAACACCCATCAATATATTAATCTTTAATATTGCTGTTATATTATATAACTGATATGGGAGATGCGTGTAAACTAATATTTTCAGAACTAATTTAATTTACAGTAAGATACTGATTATCGACACATTATCAAAAATCTATCTTTTTTCCAAGCATTCTAAAATGTTCATTGTTATTATTTATTTATCTTACAATAAATTAGTATCAAAATATATCTTGTATTTATAGATGAAAACTACTACATACAACAGTATTTTTGAGAGGGATTATTTTGTTGAGAATTATTTTTAAAATGTAGCAAAAAACAACAAAAGGAAGAATTGTTGTGAATAAAATAAAATAAAAATCCAGAAATAAAACATATACATAACATATTTTTGTAAACAAAATATGACAAAAAGTGAAACAAAATAAATGGATTCTTAAAGAAAATATCTGCAGTGGTCCGCGCTGAACTTTCTTATACTTAGTTTTGCAACATTTTTCAAATTTCAAATTTCAGTGTCTACAAGTTTCATAAGAATAACTCGTACCGTTTTCGAGATATGAAAAAATGGGCTAAGAGTAAAGTATTACATGCGGTTGAGATATTGCTTTCAAAATAGGACGTTCTAATCCTTGCTATACACAAATCGGGAGTTTAATGTTTCGTAGCGCTACCTTTCATTGTTTGGGCGGTAGAGCGAGCACAGACACATAGACACACAGCCTCACAGATAGACACACACAGACACACACATACGCCATTCCGAAAATAGTCAGAATTGATGCAGGGGACCTCAAAACGTGTATATCCGTTAAAATCTCGAGGTCGAAAATTTTCATGATTTCTATATTTACTTATACTTATAAGGTATAAGAAAGTAAAAATCTGCAGTGGTCCGCACTTAACTTTCTTATACTTAGTTATGTTAAATTTTTCAAAAAAACTTTTCAAATGAAAATTGTTTAAAATTTCAATATCCACAACTTTTATAATAAAAAATTACATAATATGTAGGTTTTTTCCGTTATCAATTGGCATCAAACAGTGAAAAAAGTATTTATATTTATTTAAATTATAATGCCATATTCAATTTTTTTCCACCCGTGATTGGAATCATAAATATTCTCTTATGTTGATATACATTTCTTCGAAAATAATATTTTTATACTATGCATTTATTTATGCATCCATAGAGGTACAAATCTGAATTGAAAGGCATTATAATTGCCAATATGTTCATAGATTTTCTAGTTATATTTGCTCCAATAAATATTCCAACAAAAGACTTGACTTTCATCCCTATAAAATGCAAATAATTATTCACAAAATCAATGATGTAATGCCGCAGGATCTTTGGCATTGTGCTCGTTACAATAGTCCTTAGAGTTAAATAAAATCGCGCACAATATAAACAACAACAAGGAATAAACAAGTCCTTTATTGGCGTAAAATGATTTCATTGCCAAGGTCCTGGGGCTGTGTAACAATTGGAAATGCGCTTTACTTATTGAGACATCGTAGTTAATATGAATCGAGGTAATTACGACATTCATAATTACGATTTTTTAAAACGAATTTAAAATGGATAACTTAAATTTATTATATATATATATATATATATATTTGTTGGAATTAAGGGTGTGATTTTTTTAACTAACTAATTGCAATGACTTTGTTTTCCTCATAAATGAAATGGGAAAAAATCAGGGCAACACAACGTGATAAATTTATATCAAAGAAACTCAGACCAAATGAATCATAGGAATAAAAAGTGGGACAACGAACGACCCAAACACAAAGTGCAAAGTGTATTATTTTTATACTGATGGATAAATACTTGCCATCTACTTGAGACGATGCATAATTCATATGGAGTAAAATTAGAGGAAAGTTTATTTTTCTGTACCATCTATCTATAAATAAATACGAATTCTGTATCAAGTGGTACAAAATCTGATATTTGAAAAACGCTATCTTAGTTGCTGAAATATTTCGTGTATTTAGTTAAGAAATCGTGGCTTCCAACACCGGATTATGTGTTTTTCCTCAAATTTCATCAATTTTGACATTTTCGCTGTCGTTCCATTGTTTCATGATATTGCTTTTGTGAATTCCTTGACAAAGTAACGTGCCATTATTTCAAACAATCAGCAAGGTTTCCTTTTTTTGCTGGGTCGTTCGATTTAAATAATAAGCAAGATAACGAGGAACACGTTCGCTGTTGTAATTGCGAGAATATTTTTATTCGCCTTGTTTTGTTCATACGATTTTATTTTTGAAATTATTCTTCATTGTTACGGAAGATATTTTTTATGGAGTTATTATGAAACGATTGGGTCATTGTACGTATTGGTGTTACTAGTCCAAATTGCCACGGTGTGGATTTATTTTTCGATAACTCGTAGCGTTTTCGACATTCAAGGAAAACGGTGATAAGAGTAAACCATCACTTCCGCTTGAGATATGGCTTTCAAAATAGGACGTTCTCCTCTTTGCTATATACAAATCTTAAGTTTATAGTTTCGTAGCTCTAGCTTTCATCGTTTGGTTGGTAGAGCGAGTACACAGACACACAAACGCACACATACAATATATGTAAAAAGTATAAGAAAATAAAAAAATCATAAAATCATTATAAAATTGTAAATATCGTTAAAAAGTTGTAAATATCAAAATATCACACATCAACTTATAATATAATATATATAAATATTATTAAAAATCGTAAATCATTGAAAACAAAAAAAGGTTAAAACACAATAGTAAAAGGAGTAAATGGTAAAGGTCGTAAAAATCGTAACGTACAAAATTATTATAAATCGAATTATATCGAAAAAATTGTAGACTTTGAAAAAATATATACATCTTTGGCTGTTGAGATTTAAGTAATCAATAGAATCAACCTAGCTGTCTACGTTCAACGGTTTATTACGTTTCGTATACGTATGCCCGGTTTCACAAACGCTAATCGGTCGTTAACAGCTTGTTAACGAATCCTCAAAAGTTTGACGATTCGTTAACGAGTCTTTAATCCATCGTCAAATATTTGACGATGGATTACTTTGACGAACCGTTAAAAGCAAAATTACCATTGATTTGGATTTCACAAATAAGAATGGGTCATTAAAGGCTTATTAACGAGTAGTTAATTTAAATGTAGGTGGATGTGTGCTTAAATGTCATTTAAACATTATATTTTCTAAATATCATTAAAACAATGGCTTAGTTGAATAAACTCCAGTAGTATCTTAAAAAATATTATAACAAAAAACTATATGTGAACATGAAGGTCAAAAAATGGATCGGATTTGCCATCGTTGAGTGATTTTGAAGAACCCCCTCGTCGCATTTTTTGGCCGTAGTTCGACCTAATATTTTTACGTTCTAGGTATTTAATTTAAAAGAATATTATTTCTTTATTTACATATAAATCAAATAAATAACAAACATCCGTTTTGTTTTTGTCGATTATTTTACATCGATGAATTTCGCACCAATTTACTTTCGCAGGTTTCGTTACCATTTCTTAACTTGATTTACTTTTATTTACTTTAGGTTGAGTTTCAATTTCTTTTATTTCATTTAAGTCACTTCAATGGAATGATTTCATTTTATTATTATTTTTCATTGTTTTACAAATTAATTATTTATTTATTATTTATTACTTTTGAATTATTTTCGTTCATTTTAGTTTTGTTCTGTATTGTAATTTGTTTCACTTCCGTTTTTTCGTGTTGCGCTTCTCATTATAGTTTGTTTAATTTTCATTCCTTTTTCAATTCTCAATTAAAATAGTCCACATATATAACAGTTGTTTTTCTATCGAAAACTAGTAAGCAAACTTGTATGTTTCTTTACCAGTAATTATAAAATTCGGTTTAATAATTTCTAATAACATAAATGAGTCATAATTTATTTTACGTGAGTAATTCAAGATAAGTCTCGCTTTCGTGTGCATTATGTCAGCCCAATTAGACCCTACCCCCATTCCAATTATCGCGTGCGTGCGATGATTCAGATTCGAAATGAAATTTAACCATTTACGAAATTATGTAGTATTTAAATGCAAATACTAATTCTTCGAAATTATTATTCATCGGATATTGTTTATCTATGCCCATTACATTATAATCGCAAATTACGTTTATCTTCAGTTTTCCGGTACGATAGAAAAAAACGAATCAAACCGGTGAGTAATAAATAATCGTACCACTGTGCGTTCTAAATATTACAAAGTTGTACCTATGGCTCCCTCTATCGAAATCGCCCGTACTAACACAGAACACATTGAACTGGATGTCTGTATTTATATACACTGCAGGAGGCAATTCGTGTATTCACATACGTTGCCAGCATTTGAGGGCCTGTACTAAGCAACTCAAATTTAGACATTCGTTTCATTATATTACTTAAAAATGTTATGAAACGACCGGTAAATACAATTGAAATGCAAATTTTTCTTGCGCAATATACGATCGACACGCACATAATGCATAAGCGTGGCGCCGATGACGTAAATAAATTAGAATAGAATATTTGAAATATTCAAATAGGTTTCGTCTCCATCCTTTATAAATGCAATAAACCTATATAACTCGTTTATTTAGAATAGTATCTATAAATAATATTAAGATTCCTTATATAGATTTTATTTGATTGTCTGAGATTTTATTATATGTTTAAAAATAAACAATAGTGATAGTCATTACTCAAGAAGATGACCGTTGCACTTCAATTAGAGATCTTAGTGTACACTCTGGCCCCAAATTTGACCAGGTTTGATTGAAAATAGAAAATGCTTATTATATAAATAACTGTATAACATACATAAACATTCAATAGAAATAGTTATATGTGTATACTCCAACAGGATATGATAACAATGCGTTATTATGTTTGTTCGATATGGAGACCTTGGAAACCAGAATTAATTTCGTCGGAATAAGATTTGTGTACAACCTACTGCATAAAAAAAATTCCACCACGTCATTATTCTCTCACAAATTTCTGCACTCGAGTTTCAAATCAGTTTCGCCTATTTAAACCGATATAAAAATGACAAATGTTAAACGATTGAAAACAAAATTGGAGATGACTATAAAATGTTGGAGAAACTTGTAACGGTTTTCATAGTTAGGTAGAATAAAAAAAAATCCACTCGTATATTAAATCTTGTTTGTTTTTTTAATATTTTAATTACTGGTGGCAACAGTGGTAAATTTTGCTTTACTAGTCAGTCAACGCCGTTTTAAAATTTAAAAAAATGCGGTCAAATTTAGAAGTCTCTATGTGATGGTTCTTATTATAAACTAATATAAATTATAATGTGCCTTATTACTTTATATATATTATTTTGTTGTGTGTACGATATTTCAATAGATCATTTCTTATCCTTGCTATTAAGCACAAAGTCGCTTGAAACGCGGGTAATGTCAACATCAACATCAATCGATTCCATCAGTCACCTAAAAACCTCGAACGAGTTGTTCGCAAACGAAGATCCCTTGTAAAATAAATCATTTTTAGTGCTTTATAACAGCGGCAGTTAAATAAAGATTGAAATGTTTCACACTGTTATAATAAATTGGAAATGTGTAGAAACTTATACAAACTACCTGCCCTAACGTTTGATGTGAGATGTGCGTCGTAAAATGGCGACGTTCAATATCCAGCTATGACCCTATTTTTTTTGAGCATTAATGTGTAATATCGTCCAAAAAATCTTGGTAGTGCATGATTTCATTCCCCGATTATGTTGCGACCTTGATTAACATGATATTTACATTGGAACCACTTTATTAAAAAAATTGATGCTTCGGTGGAAATCAAGGAGAGACGACTCGTCGCAAATGCTGTTCAAAATAGCCCGCGTAAGTGAAAATGGTCAAAAGACCGTTTTATTAGTGACTTCGTCATCAATTTATTAGATTAATAATAAAAATTTGTGCATAAACCATTATCATCATAGTCGAATTTATATATATCTAAGTTTTATTTTGTTCCAGGACGTTTTACGTCCACGTAGATTAACTTGAAATAAAGTCCCTAAAATCATGTTAAAGTTATATGTATATTTGTATTAAATAGTGCCGCAAATTTCTTAAAATTCTTATAATAAATAGTCATCGTTGAAGCACATTTTTTTAAAATCAAATTTTAATGTTTTAGGCCGACGATATGAGACGTAGCTTATAAGACAAGGCTGTGGGAATCTCAATCGATGCTAGGAAATCATTTCCAGGATGAATTAAAATTCACGAAAACCAAGTAGGTACATAAATTCAATGTCCATATCTCCGCACGTTTGAAACAATGCTTTATATCCATTTATGTTAAATAAGGTAACAACCAACGAATTGATAAATAATTTTTATAACAAAATAATCATCAATTATATGACTATTTAAAGTTTTCAGTCCTTAGACGCAGATTGCGTGTGCACATAAATAGTGACTGCAATAAATGGGTATCAGATTTGTAGAACAGTGTAGTGAAAGATGCAAAACATTTCTGGACTTACATTAAATCCAAACAATGTAAATGTAAATCCCTGTATCCCCAAATACATATATAGCTACTGGAGATCAGTTTTTTAATAATTATTTCCAGATACTTTTTGCGTGAGAGGATCCTCGGTTGAAACCAATCCTTCAATCATTACACACCTAGTTTACCAAATAACAACACCAATTTACATTTCATGAACCTGTCATTAATGTTATTAAAAATTTAAACTTGAGCAACCAATATGCAACATTGTTTTAGTAAAACATTTGTTGCTACGTTTGTCATTGAACTTGAGATTGTGTTGTGATTTTATAGTCTCGATCGAAATGGAGCACAAACTACATAATTCAACAATGCCCCAGGCCAACATATTTAATTGTCACATTCGTATTTCATCAGCAAATCAACTTTTGGATTTATTTGTAATTAACGACATAACGTATTACACATACGAAGGTGGATCCCTATGCTCCGCCCCAGACCTATTTCTAACATCTACAAAATATCAACTTTGTATCTCAAAGTGTTGTGCTGTGGCTAATTGTTGCCACAATTAGCCACAGCCCCAACCCAACCCAACTCAAATTCATGAAGACATTTTGGCAACTATTGGGGAGTCTGCAGTTTCTTATGACATAGCCAAACGCTGGTGTCGAGATTTTAAATGCGGAAGAACATGTGAAAACCAACATCCCATAACGGTGACAACAGTCAAAAATATTAAAAAAGTACCCGATATCTTACTGCAAGACCGACGAGTACGCATGAGAGACATTGTGGAAGATACTAGCTTATCATATCATGTGGTGCACTACTGACTAGAGAATTAGATATGAAAAAAATGAGTGCCCCGAATGATAACCATTGATCAAAAAAGAAATCGGTTGTTGATATGTAAGCGTCTTTTATACCAGGGTACCAAGTAAACAAAAAGAACTTTCTTAGTCGATATGTGACTATGGAAGAAATCATGGGTGCACTACTATGATCCGGCGACCAAAAAAATAAATTTTCCTGTAATGATGAAGTGATGCAAGCTGTAGAGAGGTAGTTTGCAGAGGTCGGACAAAAATGTTTCCAGGAGGCAGCTGAGATGTTGGAGCACTGATGGACCAAGTGTATTAGTGTAGAGGGAGAGTATGTCGAAAAATAAAAATATAATGCCACTGTAATTTTACTGTAATGGGGTCAGGGGTGCAGCATAAGGATCCACCATCGTAAAACAATGAGTACCGATTTCCAGTCATTCGTGAACTAAAGAACCAATAAAATTTTAAATACAAGAAAAACTCATCTCCTTGCGTGATTTAACGCCTATCGAGAACTATTTTGCTATAAATGAAGAGTTTTAAGATTTTATATAACTGTTAATTTTATCACTTTGATTAGATTAGAAAGGAAATGTGGATATTTAATTTACATGTCTAACAAATGATAGAAATATGTGGCCCATCAAGGGATGCGAGGGATTAAAAAAAGAATGGAGCGATTGCAAGGAAGAGGCTGCTAGAATATCTTGGAATAATTAGGGCTTAAATGTGTTTGTAATCAGATTCGGTGCATTTAAAAATTTTAAATTTAAAACAATGTAGTTTTTACTTACCGTAATTGCATTCAATACAGTAACTTATGTGAACCAATTACATAAGTAACATTCAAAGAACTTTCCCTACTTTGACCAATTAAATCCCGGCCTACTTTAATTTAATCTTTATGTTGTGCCAAAACTGCCTTTTTTTTGACTGAAGGTATTTCTTCCTAAAATATTAGTAATTTAATATTGATATTAGGCGTTTTGTATAACTTTTAGCAATCCTTTACTTCGTGTGAAATGTAAAAATATCAATTTTAATGAAATTAATAACTTCTATAGTGATTCCAAATGTTTTCTTACTATTGAGCACAATCAATCAAATATAAAATAAAAGTACCATTATTTATACGCAGTTTATTAACATTTATTTAAAACTAAACTTCTATTTTATACAAAAAATAAATTAAAAAACATTCTAAGAAAAATTAAATAACACGAATTTTATAAAGAATCATAAGAGTAATTTAAATTTATTGTTTTGTGTTGTTTTCCGTATCATCTGGTAGTGGTGGTACATTTTTCGTATCATCTGGTAGTGGTGGTATATTTTCGGGTGCCGGTAAAGGCGGCAATGCGACAAACAGTAAATCAGCGTCCTTTAACAAATTGCGAGCCAACGCTAGAAATGGTTTTTCTAAGTTGTAACTTAATTTACTGCTAACGTTGTTGTACTCGACAACCTTATCTGCATTGAATACAACACTTTGAGGCGTCGTTTTCCTCGTGCCAATGTCAGCTTTATTGCCACAGAGTGCAATGGAAATATTCGGGCAAGCAGTGATAAGTTCTCTGTACCAATTGGGTACGTTATCGAACGTTGCTTGATTTGTCAGATCGAACATTATTATTGCAACTTGGGCATTTGCATAAAAGTCCTGAGGCATATCTCCACAACCCTTTTTACCAATAGGATCCCAGACGTTAAATTTAATAGGCGCGGCTTTGTTTGTCCCAAAAACCAAGTGATAAATGCCTACATCTGATGTAAAGGAAGTCTTCCGTTGGTGAAGATGATCCATGGTGCTATTCATAAAGGTAGTTTTACCAATACCGCTATCGCCTACCACGACACATTTAACAGTAGGCCAGTCATCAGAGAAGATTGCTAGAATGCCCGCGACTCTGAAAGAAAAAATTGTATTGTTAATGCGGTGCATTTTTTAAATTAATAATTATTTGTTATAATTTGTTCAAAACATCGTTCAACTCGTTCAAGCAAATTTAAATATAAGAAATTTTTTTACGCATTAGTGATGTGCTTGTTGAGTACTTCCTCAACTTTCTGGTCCAAAACTTTGTCCAAGTATATGTCTCGTAGCAAGGCATTCGGTAATTCAAGAAACATCAAGTCAGGATCCCTGAGTAAATTGCGTGCCATCCATAGAAACGGTCTATAAAAATTGTATTTTGCTTGACCACTGACGCTGTAATAGCCCACCGTCATGCTTTTGTCGAACGAGATATTGTACTTCATTACGTCTGTCACAACATCAGCTTTCGTGCCACAGACTGTAATCGGAATATTTGGGCAAGCGCTGCTAATATCATTGTACCAATTTCGTACGTCAATGTACGTTGTTTCTTGCATAAGATCAAAGATAATGATTGCACATTGAGCCCCTGCGTAAAAATTCTCTGGTAGGTCTCCGAACTTTCCTTTGACGGTAGAGTCCCACACGTCAAATTGACAAGGGCCCTTGCATGTCTTAAAAATCACGGGATACATATTTGAGATTGATGTACTAATACACTGTGATTCTTGAAGAGCCGCCTGTCCATTCTTGATGAAGGTTGTTTTACCAACACCACCATCGCCAACCAGGATGCATTTATAATTGTGATACTCTTGGTTTTCCATTATCACAGAGCTGTCAGTTCTGAAAAACAACAAATTTAATTTTGTTGCAATCAGAAATGCATATCGCAACTTATATTGAAAATGGAACCACATTTTTATTCGCATGAATTAAATTTGCATTTTATTAAAAAACTAAAAATCAACGCAACAAATGAAATTGATACGAAACATAATTGTATCAATTATTATACACAAACTATTGCAAACTACATTAATCAGAACCTCAAAAATGTATACAAATACTCTGATAGAGTAAATTAGGGTGTAACGCATCATATCTTAAAAGGAGGAAGAAGAAAGGCAGTGTTAAAGAAACCGGTGGATGCCTAGAAAATAATGAGCATAAGGTGGGACTGAAATTTATAATAAGTACACAGGATAGAATTGTTATAGTATACCTAGACGAAGTTTAAAGTAACTCATGTATATGCGATTTTTTTTGTGTTATCACAAATAAATGATATCATTATTATTTGTTATATTTATTTAGCTAATTTCAAAATAACAATAACAGTTTTTTTTATTGCAGATGGAGAGACAAGCAGTGGCGATTTGAAGTCGTGACATCCAGAATTTTGTTAAATTTTTCGACCAGTATTTTATGCAACGGATTTTTGTTTCCAATGACAAGGAGATCAAATGATTTGAAAACGAGAAGGGAATGTAAGCCAACAACACAACAGAACATTTATGGCAGTTGAACCTGGGCGGAACATCGATACAAAATATTATCCAGTATTATATGTGAATTATCGATTGATTGTGGAGTTACTTGTTGAAACTTCATTTTTATAATAAAACTCATACACCGAATGTTGTAAGTTTCAAATTTATTTAATAACACTACATGTTTCGACAACACTGTGGCTTCATCGCCACGATTTTCGTCACTTGATGTTATTAAATAAATTTGGAACTTATAACGTTTGAGTTTTATTATTATATGTGAATATGAACAATGATAGACAAATCAAGAGAACCAATATTAGAACTAAATAAAATTAAAAAAATTATTAAAATCTATTGCAATATAATCAAAAAAATTAACAAACGATTAACGGTGCCAACTTATATGCAAAATTAAAATAATTACAAAAAATTAAACGACGTAATTTTAGCAATAAAAGCAAAGCACGGATACAAAAATTAAATTACTTTCAACAAATTTAATTTCATTTTTCGGATCAAATCTGCAGTACGAATTTGTATGAATTTATCCAAATGATATATATTGGTTCAAAATGGCGAACGCGTGCTTTTAGTACATTTAGAAAATTTGCAAGAAATGTATCACAAATACGTCTTCAAATTTGTAATGTATGGTCATCAAAAACTATTTATTTTCCATTAATTAATTTGCGTGGCCAATACTATACAAAAGCGTTGAAGCGTGTAATTATGAGTGGTTACCTTGCAAAATTGATGGACTGCTATTTTGAATGGGCACTGGCGAAATGGACGAAAGATGTTTGCAAGAGCAGGCACGGCGCATGCTCGAGATTTTACGGACATCTATTGTGATATTTGAGAACTAAGGGTAATATAGGGATTTTTGTTTCATTTTACTTGAATAAAATCCGTTGTCGATAAATTATTAAATGTAACAAATATATCGATTCCTTCCTTTGCAAGTCGTTCCTTTTCTAGACTAAATTACACATTCTTGCACATTAGTTTCAATTGATACAATTTTTAGGAAATAAAGTGTATTTTGGCGTTTGAGGCTTCAACAAAGCTTTAAAATCAATTTTAGAATATATGGGATTGGCTTAATTTAAGGTTAAGGGCTTCGCTAAACACAAGGCTTGCCGGGGAATCCCCGACTGTTCGGTAAAATTTCTATTTTTTTTGTCAGCAAATTTTGCTCGCCGCAGATGGATCAAGCTATGTATGCGAATACAACAATACTTATTCAATCTGTAACAACAATCCAACAATACTTATTCAATCTGATTAGAAGGATTCTTCTAATAATTGGTAAAAGCGCAGGTTTACAATCTAAATAATTGTATAGATGTTTTCATTGTCGTGTTTATTTGTACAATAGTGTATCCTATGATTATAAATACGCGTTCCAATTTAAGATGTACCCCGATTTTTGACTTTTAATAAACCATTGCTGTATTTATTTGAAAAGAACTAACTAATAAAGGAGTCATTGCTACATGTGATGATAAATGTACAACCGATTTCAGAAATGATGACATCCTTTAATAAATGTATGTAACTGTTGTGATCTCAGCCCTCCAAACATAAATTATAAATATATATTTAGTTAGTAACATAAGTACATTCGTTATAGGTCGGTATCAATAAACCCTGCCGATGAATAAATAACCGTCGAACAAAACTAATATTCGCCCGACACATCACAAGGGTTGGGGTGGCCTCAAAATGTGTGTGCTAACACATGGCCCTATAAAATGAATTCTGGCGTTTCTGTTTGGAGATAATGAAACTGACAGCAATTAACAGACATCCAAGCATATTGTAAAACTAAGTTGTAAACCTTTAATGTATCACTTTAGAAGACCACCGGCAGTCAAATTTAAATGGTTCCACCCTTCAAATTTAGAAAACGCCTTAACCAATGAACATCCCTAAATCGTATCTCCATTTACTTAATAGGTAGGATTTAAAATATAAGCCAGAAATATGTAAGAATTTACACATTAGATTACATACGATATTCAGATATTGTCACTGTAACCATCATATTCAGTACAATTATTGTATCCAGACATTAGTACGAGTAGAACATTACCATTCGAATTTTATCGTTAGTATTATTATAGTACATTACATGGTTACATTGTTATAAGATAAGTATTTAAGATCCAAAAATTAAAATATAGTTTAAAGATTGTAAGGTCTTTTATTCCTGCAAGCAAAGTGAAGGATACAAATTCGATCGAGTTAAATTACTGGTGCCTAAGTAAGATCGCTCGATCATAACAATGATGGCAGCGTCCCCACGATCATAACGATGGCAGCGATGGTCGCTCGGTCATAACACAGTTATAGTTTGCTTTAAGGAAACCTTATTCTTAATTAAAACGCAAAATATATTTTATTATCATCTACACAACCAATTGAATTTGTGATCCTACACAACTGGACACAGGGCCGCGTCTAGAGCTTTTCGGGCATCGACCCCATATAAATAAGAATGTGGGTGATATTTGTTTAAAACAACCATAGTTTTTAGTCTTGGCAATTTATATTATTAGTTTGAAATTACAAAAAATATAACATGAATATTATACTACTTTTTAATGTTTTTATTAATTGTGCCATCTATAAACTTATTAATATCCTCATAACCAAATTTTTACGACTAGCACATTAAATTTTGAAATACACACAAGTTAAAATAAAAAATAATTAAATACGTTCTAAACACTGATTAATATGGGAGTCAGCGCCGGCCCCGCTTTTGAGAACCGCTAGCTGCAGACAACAAGAAATCGTGGAATGAAACAATTGTTCCAGGAATATTTCATGGCTTCCGAGAAGTTTATGAATGGAAATTTGGGTGTTTTAGATTTTTGAATGATACTAAGCAATATGTTTTTAGTGCCTGCAAATCGATTTTTGAAATGTAAAACGAATTTTAAAAAATCAATTTACAACTTTCAATTTGGAAAACGTATATAAGATATCTGTAATAATTTTATTGAACAAATCTTACCATTGCCAATTATTCATATGTTTCGATTCGAAATTAGCCAATATAAAAATATTAGTTTTATTAATCATGGTCGACCTGTTGATCGACTTCATGATGAGTGGGGATTGTGGATTATTCAAAGTTCGCAACAATAAGTACATTGCCAACTCTATGGTTTAACCTGGTCTAAAAATAAAAACAAACAACGACAAACTTGGCATTGAAATGATGATATAGGTTTAAAAATGTAACTAGGTACGTGTTTATACAATACAAAGATATTTTCGCATACCAAAGTAATTTCCTTTGGTTTTAAAAGCCGCTTACATTCTAACCTATAACCTTACATAACAATGTTTTTTTTTAAGATTTAAACGTATACTACTAACAACCATGCCAGGAAAAGTGAAAGTGAAAATTATAGCCGGCAGAAATTTGCCGGTAATGGACAGATCGAGTGACACTACGGATGCGTACGTCGAAATTAAATTAGCGAACACAACGTACAAGACAGACGTTTGTCGAAAATCTTTGCATCCACAATGGGATTCCGAGTGGTACAGATTCGAAGTAAGTGACACAACGTTCTGAAACTGCGGCTGCAGGAATTTGTTTGTTAGGTTGACGATTCAGAGCTGCAAGACGAACCCTTACAAATAAGACTAATGGACCATGACACGTACTCGGCGAACGATGCCATAGGAAAAGTATATCTAGATTTAAATCCGCTGTTGTTACCAGCTGCAAGTTTGTTAAAATGTAAAGAAAATGCACTTAATCATGAACATAAACCAAATTCTGTGATGTCTGGGTGGATTCCAGTCTACGATACCATGCATGGTATTCGTGGTGAAGTTAACGTAATAGTAAAAGTTGAATTGTTTATCGATTCTAATAAATTTAGACAATCGTCTTGTGGAGTACAATTCTTTTGTTGTAAGTATTTTATTGTAAAGCAACTCATTCTACATTTAATTACTAATATGGTATTTGCCTTATTTGTTATTTTGATTATTTTTTACATATAATAATGCTGGATGTTATAACATCGCCACTAGAAATATCTCGTTATTATTTAAGGTACAGCAAATCATTTTCAATGAAATATTTAGACTACTTACAGTTTATAGTGTACTTTCAGTTTAATAAGAGAAATTCATTACATCAGCTCCCTTAATCTTAATCTAATTTGTGATTTCAACTATGTAACTACCAAAACTGGTGACGTATTAAAGTTTTGATTAGGGATTGCATATTAAAAAAGCTTCGTCTTAGTGTTTTATTTTTAAAACAAAATCATAGAGTACTTGCAATAGCCCATGTTACGGTAGTACCATTTATTGTATCTTGAATTATAGAAATTTAGAGTTATCATTATATGTCCAAAAATGGTACAGAAATAGCAGCACCAAATGTGGAGTATTATAACTCTACTGTGTGGGGTTTAAACTTAAATAAAATTTTACCCAAGAAAATGTTTTACTAAGTACTCTAAAAAAAATTATATAATAAGCATTCATTATATTAAATTATATTTCAGTATTGAAAGATTTTCATTAATAGTCAGTAAAAACATAATCAAAGTAACAAATATTTCATAGATTTTTCTATTTCTTAATTGAAATTATAAAACTTTTACATGCAGCACCTGCCATACCGCAAGGATTCTACGCTCAAATCGTTCATGGATTCGTGGAAGAGCTAGTCGTTAATGATGATCCGGAGTACCAATGGATCGATAAAATAAGAACACCGCGAGCGTCCAACGAAGCCCGGCAAACGTTATTTTTTAAATTATCTGGCGTACTGCAGCGAAAAATTGGCGTAAAAGCTTTAGATTTGGGTGGAAATGCCGTCATCGGGTACATTCAATCGTTCGATTTGGAAGGTGATTCCGGCATCGTTGCACGTGGTATTGGAACCGCCGTCACGTTGGTTAAAATGATCGATATACCTACCCAAACTATTGCAGATAATATCATCGAAGAGTAAGTATTATTATTTAAATTAGATTCAAATAAGCACAATGTAATAATGTTGTTTGTTATGGTGATATTTTTAGTGGTGTAGCGTAATTGAATGCTTTTAAATGTCAAATATTAAAGGAGATGTTGAAACAAAGAGATATATAAATGAATTCAGAGATTATACTTTTGTGGCAATGAAATCTTTAACAATAATCTGAAATTTGTAATTGTTAATTTTGTTTTATTATATAGTATCGTTATATAATTGCTAAAAGTTTAAAAAACGATTGTGTAGCTAAAGATTTGGTGTAGTAATTATATCAAAAGAAATTCATAATTAAATACTAAGGATTAAAATGTTAAATTGTGCTTATTTAATTAGACGTTGACTGAATATATTATATTATTATTATCATTCTTTATCCATCTTTTCCATTATTGTAGAATTTATAGGTAAATATAAACTAACTTGTCGACCGAGTCAATCTAAACGTGTCTATAAAATGTGGATTATTTAAATATAAATAGATATGGAAAATAAAACCCCCAATAATATAATTTATAATTTAATCTTCTTCTTCTATTTTTTACCTTTTCTTTACATGATTATCAAGATATATGACTCAGATGTGTTAAGATTTTGAACGAATAAAAATTACTTTGCGATCGATCTTATGGACCAACTCAAACACTAATTTTATACAATAACCAAATTGGAATTTTTTACAGTGCAATGGATGGTGTCTGGCCTGGTGTTAAACCATTCGGCGCAAAATTCCATTCGATGGCCCGGACCTGATTTGAAAAATTATAAATTACTTCTAGAGTAGTCGCTCGATTTGCGTAACTTTGATCTTGATTTGTTTAACTTATAGTAATAGAGAATTTCATTTAATTAAGACTGATTCACATCAAGATTCTGTGAAAATTAAGTCGACGTTAATTTACACACAACACACAACATCCTCATGTAAATTAAGGGTCTACTGTGATCAATTTTTGCGTATTTTAAATAGTATAAATATTTATAAAAAAAACATGGAAAAACCTAATAATTTATTTCAGTTATTTCCTTCTTTATTAAACAATAAAATATAATAATTGTGTGTCATGTTGACAAAGTGCTGTATAAGCAGGGCATAAATAATTAAAATTATTTGAAAATGTTAATTGTTAACAATTAAATTGACTTTACATTAATATTAAATTTTATATTTTGGTTTAGTTAGTTCATTTGTGATTCTAGCGATAAAATAATAATAAAATAAAATTAGATTGATATTGACATTGAAACAGATTACATAATTTATATATTTTATAATATATTCAGTCAACGGTGTACCAATTGATCCAATATATTTACTAATTTAAATTTGTTTATCGTGCATGCAGGCGTGCTATTAGTTATTTAAAGTTCCTAAGCTGTGATAAAGGCTTTCATCTTAACAAGAGGCCTCACTTAGTTAATTATAACAAATTGTTGCGTCATGTACACCCCAGGCATTTTTCATATACCCCGCGACCTACCTTTGAAATTAATAAATTAAATCCGGACATAAATGACCCACCGAAAATGTTCACCCGTCATCTTTCTCAAATGGATTTTACCAAAGTGCCGCAACCTGTTATGCAACACAGCACGTCTTTGCAAACCTTGTTGAAACAAGAGGACATGCGAGGAACCCCTGGTACGGGTATATCCCAACGTATAAAGAATTTGAAATATTCTTCACAAAACATCCTATCGAAAAAGATGACGGCTCTGAAGGCGAAATTATCCGACGTTGGGACACCCGAGGAAGGCGAAGAACCTAAAACGATATCGGCTACAGACTTACTAGATTTAAAAAAGAAAAAAAGTAAAT
Source organism: Geotrupes spiniger (assembly GCA_959613385.1). Lineage (NCBI taxonomy): Eukaryota > Metazoa > Arthropoda > Insecta > Coleoptera > Geotrupidae > Geotrupes > Geotrupes spiniger. The sequence continues at coordinate 8,228,401 of OY390741.1, forward strand.
TTCTTAGAAGCAGCAGTGATTCAAATACAATGGCTGAATTGTTAGTGAGATCTGTTATTCAAGTGCACAGCAGCTTGGATTGTATAATGGAAGCTCATGACCCACCACCTGCTTTTCAAAAGCAAATATCGTTAACGGAATCGACGAACGATAATGAAAATACTGACATTAAAGCGGAGTCATTTTTATCTTTACCTGATGCGTCTATGGATACACATTCTTCTGTGACGTCGGAAGTTTCAGATTCCAGCTCGTCGGACGACGATGTTTCTGATGCTAAAGATAACCCGGTTGATTACGACACAATTAGTCAGATTGTTAAAAATGTTAGAAAATTAAGTCTATTCGACAATAATACTTCAGGAAATGTGATGCAAAACATCGATGCCTTGGACACACACACAGAAGTTGATTCGAGCGAAGAAATGGATGACATTGAAATCACCGATGCTGATTTAAAGACTGGAAAAATATCGCCAAATGTGCAACCCCCCATGGACGATTTAAATATTTTCAAAGAAGCGTGGCAGTTTGATACTAAAGCTGATGAGAGCGAAAAGAGAGTTTTATTTTTATTGGGTGAAGACGAAGTGGATACCAAATCCATACCACCAATCGCCGAATCGGACAATTTTTCCATACACTCGAGCAATGATGAAATAAATACCGTACGATCAACTCAAAAAAATTTAGACCAGGAACCTATGCAGGATAAATTAATTTTCCCTCCTGTTATGATGGGAGCCAACATTGAAAGTAATGGACTGATGAAAACTGCCTTGCAAACTCTTTTATTAGAAAAAGTGAACATCATTGGTTCGTACACTCCACCAACATCACCGGTCGAAAGCACCAACACATTTGTTCTGCCATCGAAGTCCACTCCACCCTCTGAAAACGATCAATCGTTTTTCCCCAAAATCACCAAGACGTTTGAATCAATTCGGCGTTCATCATCCACTAAGTCGTTATCTTCTTTCGAGCTACACACTTTAAAGAAAAGTTCGTCTTTACGTGACATTCCGAGTAAGAATAAGAGTAGTCGACGTAGCATATTGTCATTACAAGACCACCAAAGTCATCATGTCCTAGGTGCACCATTTATGGCACTTAATCTAAAAAATGAAAATATAAAACCCGATAGGGTCGATAATGACACGTCTAGTGATGCAAAAACAACGAAAACTTTCTTAACCAAAGCAGAAGGTAAAATAAGAAATGTTTTCCAAAGCCCCATTGCTTTCTTACATAATAAAAATCGTGAGAGTATCAAGAAAAAAAATGAGCAAAAAGGCTTGCTTGGTACTGCATTACAAAACGTTCTTATGGAAACCGTTAATGATATATTAGCCACTTCTCAGGGTAATTCTGAAAATAAAGTTCCCGAAAAAGTCGCATTAGAAGAAAAATCTGATCCTGTTGGGGAAGTAACAGATAAGCAGGAAATTTTACCCACATCCCCAATTATAGTAACAAGTAACAGCTCTGTTTTTGATAAAAATGTAATCGCTAGTATGCCTGCCAATACAGAAATTGAAAAAGGCATTAATAAAGCTAATAATTTGCATGCTAGCTTACACCCCTCTCTTAGGCTACCGGGATCACCCTTACCTGAATACACCCGTCAAGAATACGGACACCAACGAACGGAGTCAGTGGGAGCTAAAATGTCACATTCACCTGCCAAGCTTAACGCCATACCTTGCATACACCGTAGATCTTCAGACTCTGATCTCAGTATCACACCTAAAGGTAAGTTAATTTCTCGATCTACTCTGTACACTCTCTGCCACCAGCCACATCAAATATTGAGTAAAAAAATCAGTTATTCGAGATATTTTTATTCAATAAACGCTTCAAGAAATTATACTTTTTTTTAATCGGTCATTGAATGTTAAAGTATATTTTTGTTTTATGTATGATTTAAGGATTCTTTAGGAAAAGTGAGTATATAATTGCTTGGTGGAATTTGCTGTTGCATCGTTGTATTAGTGTTACCTATACTAGGAGGTCACTAATTTTTATCAAGTTTCTGCCCGTTTTTTGACATTATTTGGCAACTACATGTTTTTCTGTACATTTCTTTCTCTTTTTATGACAATGCAAATATTATCTTAATACAGAGCACACATAATGTCCAGTAACATACATCATACATCACATTGCTTAGTCCTGCTAATTCGGCATTTACGAGGCACGGTTGTGTATCTTTTATTACCTGATACACAACCGTGTGATATATTGATAAATTATATTGTAGAATAGGTTCGTGGAAGGTCAAAACGTGTATTTCTGTTAAAATCTCGAGTTCGAAAATTTCCATAATTACTTATACATAAAGGATAAGAATAAATTTATTTAAAGAAATACTGTCTATATATAATAAGTGTTGCATTTTGAAATCGACAACAACACTGAACTTGCGCAAATATTTAATTATTACTTACTGTATCAAAGTTTGAGAACCGCTGGTATGTGTAATACACTTGATTTATTGAATTCCTCTCACGCCATGTATTGCCTAATTTTGCAACGACCGACAACTTGTCATCAACACTAACTGGGAACAATTTTGCATTACATCCATAGTTGACGATGTGCTCTGTGTTAACATACCTGGGATCTTACCGAAAAAGCCCTTGGCGCGCAAATTAAGCCCATGTGGGGTCACATAAGAACGATTTATTTTTTGCTCACATGCGTTTGCCAAAGCGATAAATTAATCCATTGATTTTTGTTACCTAATCTTTTTTTTCTTTTAATAATATTTGCATTTGTTAATCATTTGTTTTTCTATGAAATGTGTAAATAATGTGATTAACACTTTTGGTTTCTTTCTAATTGTCATTTTGGTGTTCATAGTACGTGTTCTATAGTAAGCTTTTTGAATACAGGAAATAGTTTAACAGGGAGTGATAGATCGGGTGGGGCTATAGGTGGTCATTTCATGAGAAATAATACGCTAATGAGATCAACGGTGCCGCAAGAAAATTTCGATATCATGGAGTACCCTTTTCTGACGATGTCAAAGTACCCCCCGGGTTTTGTGGCTTATATGGGTATGATGATTAAATATTGTGGTAATTTTTCTTATTTGAGAACAACTTACAGGTGGCGCGGTCAGTGCACGCTCAGTCAAACTGTTAGAAAGGATAACAAACATAGAAGAACCCGAGTCTAGAGACACTTGGTGGTCAGAGATACGAATGGAAATTCGTTCACACGCCAGGGCTTTAAATTGCAACGCCGTTTTGGGTTATTGCGAAACCACGAGCATCTGGTACTATGACGTAATTTGTGGTTGTTTTATTAATTTCATAATTTCAGTGATGACGTGTGCGTGCTTAGTGCGAACGGCACAGCAGCAATAATAGGATTTCAATATGCCACCGAAGTCAGTGATAGCGTTGGAGGGTTGCCAATTATTCCAAAATCGCAATTAATGGGTAGAGAACTGATGAGTACGTCTTTAGATCGTAGTGAATTTGAGAAAGATAAGAAAACGACTGAGACGCCTTCAGTAAACGTAAATGTTTCTAAACGAAAACATCGAAGTGTTGAATTTTGTTTTGTAGCAAAATAATCGAGTTTTACCCGAGAGTCCTGATCGTGATGTGACATCAAGTGGACATTCGCACAATCCACAGTCTTGTGCCATTTGCCATTTACCTTATACCGGTGGTTCTATAACCTTACGAAGTACCGTTTTAAAATGTCATGTATGCAGGTTTGTGTATTTTAACTATATTTCAATTAGTAGAAAGTACCATCAGATTTTAATAATAATAATTACTTAAATTTAACCTTTAAGAAATGCCTCCGAAATTATGTTTTCTGTTTAAACAAATACGATTAATTTCCGATGTAAAAATTACACATAATCGTTACTTGTATGTAAGTGAAATAAAACAAACAAAAAACGGAACAGAACACAAAGAAAAACTGAGACTAAATGCTTGAAACTTATAACACAATTCAAAGAAAAACTTTATTCTCTTATCCTTAGCTTCCTAATTAGGGTATCCAATTTTCTCCTAATCATCTATCTATTTCTTCCATTCCTCGTGGTCCTTTGGAAGTATTTTCATTCCCTCCAGGTTCTTGCAAACAGAAATGACACAAAATGCTAAAGAAAACGAAACGTATAATTAATTAAAAGGAACAATGTAAATTGTGTAAACGAAATATCACTTGTGAAAATCAACTCAGCCACCGAGTGACAGCCCTGGCTTGTTTTGTTTCTAGAGCTTCTAATCATTGAATGCGCCCAGTTTGTATTTTGGGGTAAGGCTTTAGAATTATTTGCATTATTGACGTTTTGGGCAATTTGAATATTTGTCAATAAGTTAAATTATGGGAAATTAATTTTGCAGCTTTTTGTATTTTGTGTATTTTGTGTTTTCTGCAGGCTTTAAATGGGGGGAAGGGTGTTTCGCTTAGTTACAAATAACCATTGCCAATCCAGAATGCTCATGAAAATTAAATTATCAGTAATTCTACAAAAACTTCGCGTAGTTATTTTAATGTTAGTATCCTTGGAGATATAGACTGAAATCATATTTCCCAATGGCTTTTCCCCACGGTTGAATGACTTGTTAGCATTCGGGAACATTTCTGGTTCAAAAGTATGAAACACACAAGAAAAAGGTTCCTTCCCCAGCTCTACACATAAATTAGGATGCGATCGAAATGTCCGACGTAATTGTATTATGTCCAAATTTGCATTTGAAACATAGTGTGATATTTTATAGAACTGGAAAGGTACCTGATGTATTAATTGCAACGATCGAAATGCCTGAAGGTATACCAAGTATGGGTCGTGGGTGTTTTGTGGAATCGCATGTGTGTCGTCCCTTAAGAGATTTAAAAGGTGAATCGTACGCAAAGGAAATATCAGACGGATTACCATTTTTAGAATACGAACTGCATAGAATCTTAGTAAACAAATTAAAAGTGAAAGGAATGAACGCAATCTTCGGTTTAAAAGTCCGCGTATCGATTGGTGAAAAAATGTTAATCGGCATGGCGACAGGGACCGCCGTTTTTCTTTCACCGTTGCCGCCGCCTCCGTTGCCGAAATTGGTTTCTGATCGATCGACGGACGAAAGAAAACTGGCGGAGTTGCAGAAAAATTTGCATGACATCATTAAGCGCAACAAAGAAATTTATCAACTGAAACCACTAGTAAGATTCCGGGTTTGTGTCATTGGATTCGTTAATTCAGTCGTTTGCAGGATGAACACCCCAACGGCCGTGTGTTATCAGATACTGACGATTCTGAAGACGAACAAACGGTCCTGGATTTGGCTCTTGGAAATAAAGATTGTTGCATATTAGAGGTTCGTCTGCAAAACTGGACCATCAACGTTATTAGTTGATTAATTTCAGGTTGATGACCCAGAAGATGTCGAAGTAGTAAATTTATTAATGGAAGCTCGCCCGCCAGACGGCTTCCACGTCGTCAACACCGAATTAGTTCCAGGTTTAGAAGACTTGGAAATCGTTAAAAATTTACAAATGTTCATACAAATATGGAGGGCGAAAATTCAACCATCGTCGAATTTAGATAAACATTTCAAAAAACTTTTAGAGACGGTTTATTTTAAATTGAGGAGGATGATTCCTTGCGCTTTGTGCGACTTGCAGTTTCGCGTGGACTCGCCGGAACCAGACGAAATACAACTATGTGTATTGGGTACACTTCTAATTTATTTTACGCGCGCCTATTTCATTATCGATGTTACAGGTATGGCTTTAGGGCTGGGCGACCCACAGAAAAGTTTCAAATCCAAACGCAAAATAGTTCTTTCTAAACGAAACGGTAGGGCGATGTTAAATTTTCTACAATTTACTTATTTATCGTGTTTATAGAGGACGAACTTATATTTAATTTAGAAGAAGACCAAATACCTGAAAACAGTGTCGTGCAAACTCCGCCTAATGCGACTTTGTTACATACACAGTTATCAAAACACAGACAAAAATCACCACAAAGAAAAAGGACACTTACGACTCAAAGACACGTCAGTATTAATTATTATTATTGTTTCATTTAACTGGAATGGCTTTGTGTGCATGAAATTTATTTTAGGTACCATATCGAGAGCGACACGGTGTTGATATAACGCCATTATCTTATGTACCGGGGGGTAAAATTGAGCGGTATTTAGGAAATTTAAATTTCTTTTTCATTAGAGAAACGACTTCTATAAGAGAGGTATGCATTGGTTTCTGTTTAATTTCTTCCTTTAAAAATCTTTTTTTTATGTTTACTAGGAAGGCGGACTTAGTGGATTCATACATAGTTTCGTTACGGAAGTTTTGGCAATTGTAAGGGCGCATGTTACTGCTTTGGGAGGTAATGCAATGGTCGCATACTCTTTGACCGAGTGTGTATTAAATCATAATTTACACAAAAATCAAGTGAGTAATAGTAGTAGTAGTAAATAATTGTTATTGTTGCATTAAATTTCACCTTCTAATACTATATTATAAATTAAGTACTATTATGTCTTATCCGCTATTACTTTCTCTCCCATTTTCAATGTCTTTCGTATTTATTTTCTTTTCTTTCCTTACTTTATTTTTCATTCAAAGTAAAGTATCTTCTTGTAAACGCCTCAGTTTCTGCTGTGTCCATGCCCCTGTCTTATTTAAACATTTTTGCCAATCTTTACCCTTCATTCCACCTTCTTCACTCGTCCGAATCAGCAGACATTTCCATTTAGTACTCCCACCTGCCCCATATTCGCAAAATACGCCTGTGCATCGTCATTAAACCTTTTTGTAATAATGTGCTATAAAGCTAAACACAGAATCAAATTCAATAGGAAATAAAAAATGAAAAAACATAATCTAAAAATGGAAACGTAAAGCAAAAACGAATAAACATGATAATAAAAATCTTATCAAGGAATTGAAGAACAACTAAAACCAAATAAAAGTTAATAAATAAATTAAAATCGTGCAAAAGTGATGCTTTTGGTTATATCTTTTTACATTTTTGATTTTTGGCTTCTTGTGATTTGACTTTTTCTTCGTTTGCTATCAGATTGTATGTTTTCTTTGTTTTTCTACGCTTAATTCTATTCACGACGCACGTTTAAATATTTGAAATGTTATGTGCATAAAATACGTTCAACTATTGATCTAAATTTAGATTTTGCATTCTTTAAACTATCGCACTCGCCTCATGTAAACGTGAACCGTTTCAACATACATGTGTATTCAATTGTGTGATTAGACTATTAATTAATTGTACACGTGTTTCAACAGTACATTGAATTGTCCAGTTCCTATTATTTTGTGCAAATAAAGACGATTGTGTTCTTAAATTGTGAAATGCACGCACATTATTGAATATAAAGTGCGTATTATGTTCGAAAATGTATTTAACGGCAAATGAAACGTGGTGCATTTCAAGAATTTGGTATTTATATACTAAAAGTAGAGCATATCGATCATAAAAAACCATTTCATAGACAATTAAATATATATAAATATATAATACTTTTCTATCTGTGCGCGCTCTAGCGTCCAAACGATTATAGCTAGAGCTCTGAAACTTTAAACTTAACATTTTTATGTAGCAAGGAGGAAAACGTCCTATTTTGAACGCAATCTCTCAACCGGAAGTGATGGTTTACTCTTATCACCTTTTTCCATATCTCGAAAACGGTACACGTTACGGAAGAAAATATTCTTACATAAATTATAGATATTGCTTTTTAAACAACTTTCATTTGAAAAGTTTTTTCGAAAAACGTAGTATAACTGAGTATAAGAAAGTTTCGTGCGGACCACGGCGGATTTTTAAGTTTCCCATTTTTGGCGGGGGTCAAATATATGATATTGAGATTTTTTTTACATTTTAATTTTTTGCTTTCAATTTTTCACGTTGGCCATTTCCGTATATTTTGCGTTTAAACTTAAAATTAGCAACATTTTTGACATTGTGTCTTTTTCAAATTGTAATTTGCGATTTTGTTTTTTCCTTCACATTTTCTGTAATTGTGAGACAATTTTTTAACTAAAAAGTATTGCTTCAAAATATTTTTTTTACATTTCTTTTGAGTGTATCAATTTTAGTTTTGAAATTCATCATTTTTTTTAATTTTAAAATTCTGACTGCTATTCAAGGTTTTCGCCAATTTTTGATATTAAGATTTTTTTAAATTTTTATTTTTTTTTTACATTTTTCACATCTTGGCCATTTCCGTACATTTTGCTTTTAAAATTTGCCACAAAATTAGCAACATTTTTGACATTGTGCCTTTTTCAAATTCAAATTTGCGATTTTGGTTTTTTCCTTCACATTTTCTGTAATTATGACACGAATTTTTTAACTATATATTTTTTTGATTTATTAAAAAAAAATATGCTTCAAAATACTTTTAATTTTTTTACATTTATTTTGAGTGTATCAATTTTAGTTTTGAAATTCATAATTTTTTTAATTTTAAATTTGTGGCTGCAATTAAAGGTTTTCACCAATTTTTGATATTGAGATTTTTTTACATTTTAATTTTTTTCTTTAAATTTTTCACATGTTGTCCATTTCCGTACATTTTGCTTTTAAAATTTACTAAGAAAACATTTTTCTACATTTTAATTTTTTTCAATTTTTCACATGTTGACCATTTCCGTACATTTTAAGTTTAAAATTTCCTAAAAAATTAGCAACATTTGACGTTGTGCCTTTTTCAAATTCAAATTTATCATTTTGTTTTTTCTTCTTCACATTTTGTGTAAAATGTGAAGAAAATTTTGTGTAAACCTTCTTTTTGTTTTCAATTTTTTTAAATTTAGAAAAGGCCAGACATTTAGAAACAACATTTCTATGTTTAATGTCATTAAAAACCAAAATTCACTAATGCCCGGTTTCACAAACGATTGTCAAATGGTGAATTAGTTAACAAGCCTTTAACAACTCGTTATTACTAGTGAAATCCAAAACAATGGTAATTTTTCTTTTAACGGTTCGTTAACGTAATCAATCGTCAAATATTTGACAATTGATTAAATACTCAATAACGAATCCTCAAACTTTTGACGATTCGTTAACAAGCTGTTAACGGCCGATTCGCGTTTGTGAAACCGGGCAAGAAAGTATGTATTGGTTCAAATTATCTTCGTGTGTGTGGAATATACGTTCTCAATGATGCGAGTATTATATATTCTTTTTGTTTAATTTTATTGTTGTCATATTTTCTCTAAGTTCATATCGTCAAATATTTGACAATTGATTAAAGACTCAATAACGAATCCTCAAACTTTTGACGATTCGTTAACAAGCTGTTAACGGCCGATTCGCGTTTGTGAAACCGGGCAAGAAAGTATGTATTGGTTCAAATTATCTTCGTGTGTGTGGAATATACGTTCTCAATGATGCGAGTATTATATATTCTTTTTGTTTAATTTTATTGTTGTCATATTTTCATTTAAATGTCTTTTGTATTAATTTATCATGTTTCCAACGTATTTGAATATAAAACTAACCTTTGTTTAAACTGTTATTTGAGATTCTAAATACATATTTACTTTAACTATCTACAAAAAACGATGATCCACTGTTCGGGTTGCTCGTGCTCATTATTTTTAACTTCTCGCACACAAAGCATAAAGATATTAAATTGCACCTTTTAGGAATCTTACACCATCCTACATATGACTTAAAATCCTGCACGTGTCGGATTTCCGCAAAAGAAACACAGCTATAAATGTTACAAATTTTATTTTATTCCTATTATATTTATTACAAATTATAGATTAATAATAATTTATTGATTAGAAAAGTTTCGATGAATAACGTTACACAAGTTCTATCCAATTTAACTTGTTTAGAACAAATTTCGAATTTCATAATGTCATTGGTGAAATTCTAATAAAAGGTGTTTACTTAAAGTTGAATTTAGTTTTCCAAACATATGTTAATATGGAATAGTTTAGATTTGTACGGCATAATTTTACATATAAAGTATCCCGCAATAATTTGAACTAATAAAAAAATATGAGCAACAAACAAATAAATTGAAATATTATATCAAATATAAAGAAATTGTCTATGAAACTAAATAGAAGTTGAATGGAAAATTAAGTAAATGTATATTTATTATTTAAAAATTAATGGTTTCCATTATAGGGGCAATGTCTTATCAACGTTGGTGGAGATGTAGTCTATGTTTCATACTTCGCCGAGGACCAATAGATACCATTATATTACTATACTCTAGTCCATTGTTAATAAATTATTTTATAAAATATTTAACAGTATTTATGTTTGTATTTGTACGATTTTTTTGGTTTTGGATCGTACCAAATTGTTGTAAACGTAGTACTGTCTGGACTCTTGTAATATGTAAGGTTGTCTCTTCGTATGTTCAGGAATGAAACAATTACTCATTAGTAGGTTGCGTGTATTAACAGTTCTTAAAATAAAAGCCGGGGATTTCCCGCAGTCTGATATTTCTTTCGAATACAATTATATCTTAATAACTATAAGTCCTATATGTTCCATAGTATGGCGCTGTGCGTCATCACCTGGTTAGTATTAAATTATCACGATCCAAAATCACGGTAATTAATTATATCAGTGGTGTAGTTCGCAAACAATTACGTGTTTGATACTCATAAGTTTTGCGGTCGGCGCTGAGTTACGCCACTGATTAAATTATAATTTGAAGGCTATTTTCCTTCGAATTGCTGTTAATTTCTTGCCGCCAGCGTTGTAGCTTTCTTCTTTTCCTAAAGTTAATTTAGCAAATTTGTATATTTTAACGAGAAATATATAGATTGATTATTTTTAATATAGTAAGGTGAATATTGATCGAAAAAAAATAATAATAATTTTTGAGCTCAAGACGTAAATGATGGTGGAGACCACGCTCATTATTATTATTTTTTTTTAATATGCAATTTATTTTAAAACTTATAGATTTATGCAAACCAGTGGCGCTCAAGTTGGATTTCTACTTGATTAAAAAATCAATTTTTATGTGATTTAAATTTAACGGTTACGAATTTGAAGGAGGTATTATTTTACGTGAATTGGTAAAATTTATGAAATGTGCAATAACTTGTTATTTACGAATTTATGAGTATTTTTTTTCGTTATTAATAAAAATTATGTGGTTATAAAATGACACAAATTTCCGCAATTTTTATTTTCAAAATTGGTTATTATTGGTATTAATTAATGGTGATAGAGGTAATTTACAATTTGGTTTTCTAGAAATGTCATTTTAAAATTTTAATTGACAGTTGAGAAGCTAGATACATCAATCAACATCAACGAACTTTTAGGTGTTATATCCACGTGAATTTATCTGTAATTATTTCTTAATATGAAGAATTTGTCATATTTAAAAATATTTGCACCGTGTTACCTTTTTATATCAATATGATGGTCAGCATCATTTAACATCCAAATACCTCTGGGTAAAAATGTTGAAGTAATTATTCGGACTGTCAGTTGCACTGCGGGCGGTGTAAGTAACTTTGATATATACAGGGGGATTCATAAAAAACGGACAAAGCCGTAGAGTTACTATTTTTCATTCGAAGTTAATTAGCTACATCATAAACGAAATGGATCGAAATATACTGATGCTAGAAACATATATACTTTTTGAAAAACTTTTCATGTGCGATAGGCAACTTTTTTCAAATGACAATTTATTTTTTTTTATCGCAATGATTACGGATCTTTGGTAATGTTTTATGCATCCCCCTGTATATATCCATTGATGTTAGTCCGCCACTACACTACTGAAGCATATGATTATATAAACTTACACCCAGCTCACCTTACATATTAATTATTATTTTGTAATCATGGCAAGATTGAAGATATTACATGCGATTTCCTGTACTTAATATGTGGATTTTTATATATTTTAGATAGTTAGTTAATTTGGATGATTAAATTTAGTGAAGCTCTCTATATTTATACATTACAAATTATTGTTAATCATGTCGTTATTTGATCTGTGTTATACGATTTCGAAACATTTTTGAATTTGCCACGTGGCATTAACAATTCGTAGTTAAAATTAACCACATGTATTATTTTTGTTTTTGTAATATTTGTATTTTTGTATTGTGTACATAAAAGGAGTACAAACTGATTGTTCGAGAAATAGAGGTATTTTTGGCTTATGTACTTACGTTTGTTAAAAATCTCAAAATATATTAATTTGAATAAATCGGTTGTTTGTTTTTCATTGAGGCTTTATGGCATTGAACACGGACGTGCACAAACATGCACCATCCTTAAATAATGTCTATCGCTCCCCATCACATGTCATCATAATCAACGGTTCATGAAGTGAAATTGTATATAAACATTTTTTTGCAATAAGAAAATGGGTCCTTCCCGGTAAGTACATATGACGGTGTTATTTATTTACTGATGTTATTTATCGATGAAAATGACATGAACGTTAATTAAACAGAACCTGTAAAAAGAACACGATCGTTTCATTCTTTATTAAATTTTCAGCAAGCTAGGGAACATGTACATATAACTCATCGTTCGTGCACGTCTTCGCTGATCAATTACGCAGCTGAAGACATTTCATTAGAAGCGATTCCACGTGTCAATACCAGATATGGTATTGACACGTTTCTTGCTTAAGATCCCATAATTAAAACGTATCCTTTTTGCAAATCGACCGATAGCTGTTTGTAATTTACATTTATTTGCACCTCAATTACTCTTGAGCTGGGTCCACACAAGACTTAGAACCATTCCACAATTTTCTGTGAATCTGTAGCAGATCGTGACGTATAAGATATGGCGCAGAAAAAAACTTCAAGGCCAACAAAACAAATTCAATTTAAACAAGGTAAGAAATGAACATGATGTTTTTACATAAATTTTATGATGAAATAAAACAATTGACTACGTTTATACCACTGATATTTTATTGTTATAAATATTACTAATGAATATATATCAATACAAAACACAACTTTTGAGGGCAATTGTCAATTGAGAACAAACTAACAAAAAAATACATTTATACGCACCTATTCAATTGTTTTATTTCATCGTTAATATGGATTACCAAATAGTAACGATCTCAACCATACTCCATAGTAATTTTTATGGCTGAAAATATAGCATTACTCCTATATTGCGATTTTCAAAAATATGAAAAACGCGAAATGTCTATTTCCACAGCTGTTATCGAAGGCAGGAATAACGTGCTTCTCTTTTACATTATATGTGAGAGTAAATTTCAATTGGAAAATGATCTATTTAAATTTTTACTTATATTTTATGTATAAGTAAGTATAGTAATCATGAAAATTTTCGAACTCGAGATTTTAACAGATATACGCATTTTGAGGTCCCCTGAATCGATTCTGACTATTTTCAGAATGACGTCTGTGTGTGTACCTGTGCGCGCTCTACCGCCCAAACGATGAAAGCTAGAGCTATGAAACTTTAAACTTAAGATTTGTATAGAACAAGGAGGAAAACGTCCTATTTTGAAAGCAATATCTCAACCGGAAGTGATCGTTTATTCTTATCACATTTTTCCTTATCTCGAAAAGGGTACATGTTATCGAAAGAATTGTTCTTACAAAGTATATTGATATTTAAACAACTTTATTTGAAACGAATGGTTGAAAAATGTAGTATAACTAAGTATAAGAAAGTTCAGAGCGAACTAGATTTTCATTTATGGATAATGAAAATGTTTTAAATAAATTAAATTAATTTTATGTAGTCGTTAAACTGATACAATATAAGCAAAAATTCAATGAGCAATCATTGCAATGCAATCATAAGTTAATTAATTGGTCGATAAATAAGTAACTTAATTACGTAAATTCGGATATTTATACGATTATAAATCCTTGAATGAATCGTTTTATTTTAACAATGAATTCAAAAAAAAATCTATATTGACAGATGAGGATTAAGGGGTAATTAAGACAATTGTTCGGATTTTAATGGTTTGTTGAATTCTAAAGAAACTGGATTGTCATTGAAGTTGCCTACTCACCAGGCGGATCGCTATCTTTTCGCACTGGCAATTTTTATGCTGAAAGGATTTATGAATCTTATTTTATCGCCTGTACTATCTTAATGCACGAATCCTTTCGGATATGCCTGACGGACAGTTTCTCGAAATGTCCGGTTCTGTTAATTTAACTTTATAACAAATTTATCTTTACCGATACCAACATCACAAACTACTAATGAATCTGCTATTTAAATCAAAATTGGTTTAATTACGAGAATATAAATATACATTTCTTTTAAATGGAGATTGTTTCGATTGGAGATTTATTAGTCTCATGCCGATCAGCAATATTTCCAAGCAACGCCGCTTCGCTCATATTTGGTTTTAAACTCATATCAAATATATTTCTGATCTTTGATTTGTGATTTTTTAATAGATTCTTTAAATTCACTCCACTTTCATTTAGATGAGAGTGTCAGGGCTGCATAGAATTTATCAAAAGTGATTTTTTCAAGTGGTCGATTTTCCGAAAAAACTTTCCAAATAAAAGTTTATAAAATTTCTATAGTTTATAAGAGTCATTTTTTCCGAGATATGAAAAAGTGGCGAGAGGACCAAACCATCAATCACTTCCAGTGCTTTCAAAAATAGTAGTCACAGGCACAAATCTTAAGTTTAAAGTTTTATTATTTCATAATTCGGCAATTAGGACAAGGAAATACATACAGGTGTCCCTAAAATGCGTGGACATCACTTAACTACAGATTCCTGGTTCGAAAATAAGACGATTTAACTAAACTTATCTATATGCAATTACGTTTCGTTTAGGTAGTGTACTGCTTCAAAGTTCTTTCAAGAAAAAATTATTTTGTCCATAACGACAGAACGCTTGGATCGATTTGGATAATATTCGGTATTGTACTCCTCACGGGTGTAGGTCATCTTTTAAGGTGATATTAGTTATTATCAGTAGACCATTAGTGTACGAAACAATGGTAACCCGGCATAAACCAGTCAAAAACTTTTTAATGTGAAGGCCAATAACTTTCAAAAATAGTTTCAGAAACAGGCGTTCAATAGTATTTTTTTTGTTACTTTGTAATTGATGATATCTGTTAAGGTTTAGACACAAAAAAATAAAATCTGAGAGACCGCGCACTGCATTTCTTAAAACAAATGTAATCTAGCAGTATGATATTCTAAGAAACAAATGAAGATATGATATGTATTAGTGACAAGTAAGCGTACAATGAGTTTAATGGCAGTAGCTGTTGTCTATCAATTGTGATGTGTCTCAAATTTCTGTTGGTGTTACCTAGTGATTTTTAGCAGTTAATATTCTTCGTTATTTCCGTAATAATGGCTGTAAACTACACTAACGCTGAGCAAACGGATATGTTGATGGTTTTAGGATATTGCGAAGGAAATTGTCGCAGAAGTGTTAGAGTGTACAACGAAAGGTTTCCAAATCGTCGCGTGCCCAATCATAAAACTTTTGGAAACATTGAAAGACGCCTTCGCGAAACGAGAAAATTTGCACCGAGCACAGCTGATCGTGGACGTGCTCGTACAATTCGCACCCCCAGGATTGAGGAAGAAATTCTGGAAATAGTAGAAGAAAATCCAGAAATAAGTAGTCGATGCTTAGCATTGCAACCAGGCGTTTCAAAGAATGTTGTTCATAGAGTTCTTAAAGAACAATTGCTATATCCTTACCATATACAAAACGTCCAGGAGCGTTTGCCAGCTGATACCATCGCGCGTCTTGAGTTTTGTAGATTCATACAAGAAAGAAGAGCTGAAGATGTCAATTGTCATACGAAAATTCTCTTCACTGATGAGGCGTGCTTCACAAGGAGGGGTATGACAAATTTGCACAACGAACATGTGTATGCAATTGAAAATCCACATGTCTGCAAGCAACGCCACTTTCAACATGAGTTTAGAATGAATGTATGGGTAGGGATAATCGGCAGTTTCGTCATAGGCCCTGTCATTTTACCAAATCGTTTAAATGAAGAGAATTATTTAGACTTCTTTATATATACCTTACCAGATTTATTGGAACACTTGCCGTTAGATCTTAGACGCGACATGTGGTTTCTACACGATGGAGCACCACCTCATTTTACATTGGACGTTCGGAATCATCTTCTTGTACAGTTTCCTAACAAATGGATAGGCAGAGGAGATGATGCTCCTGCAAAATGGGCACCTCGTTCATCAGATTTAAATATTTGCGATTCTTTTATGTGGGGAGCTCTAAAAAGCAAAGTGTTTTCTCGTCCTATAAACACACAGGACGAACTTTACGCCAGAATACAGAACGCTTCACAATCCATTAAGAATAATTCAGAAATGTTACAGCGAGTACAATTCAATTTTTTGCGTCAAATCAACCTTTGTATCCAGGAAGATGGTGGTAACATTGAGCATTTACTGTAGATCTAATAAAGTACATACTTGTTATACTAATAAATATCATAACAAATTGCCTTATCGTCATTTATTTTTTAGAATATCATACTGCTAGATTACATTTGTTTTAAGAAATGCAGTACGCGGTCCCTCAGATTTTATTTTTTTGTGTCTAAACCTTAACAGATATCATCAATTACAAAGTAACAAAAAAAAATATTGAACGCCTCTTTCTGAAACTATTTTTTTGAAAGTTATTGGCCTTCACATTAAAAAGTTTTTGACTGGTTTATGCCGGGTTACCATTGTTTCGTACACTAATGGTCTACTGATAATAACTAATATCACCTTAAAAGAAGACCTACATCCGTGAGCAGTACAATACCGAATATTATCCAAATCGATCCAAGCGTTCTGTCGTTATGGACAAAATATTTTTTTCTTGAAAGAACTTTGAAGCAGTATACTAGCTAAATGAAACGTAATTGCATATAGATAAGTTTAGTTAAATCGTCTTATTTTCGAACCAGGAATCTGTGGTTAAGTGTCCACGCATTTTAGGAACACTCTGTATAGATACAATGAAATGGTCAGAATCGATTCAGGGGAAGTAAAAACGTGTATTTCCCTTAAAATTTCGAGGTCGAAAATGTTCATGATTATTATGTAATGTAATGTTTTTTTTTTACAATTTTTTTACTCGATAAATATTTGTGATTTATTACATTTTTTTGTAGTTTTTTTAATCGGTAAATACTTGTGATTTCTCACTCGCATTATGTAATGAATACAATGCCATGTTTAAAGAAGTGTTTAGATCAATCAGTGGTGATTTAGACCGGTAAAGCCGTAGACGTTCAGTATCTAGTTTGTGTTAATTCGTGCGTTACATTTTAAGTGTCAAATATTAGCAAGATGGCTTTCCAGATAAAGGTAAGTGAAATTGAAATAATGTACACCATATTTACGGTATATTTCAAACTACAAGTATAATTTAATTAGGATTTTGTTAATGCATTTGTTTTAAATTTGCTCTTGGACGAGAATAAAGTCATTATTTCTGTTACATCGTTGATTATGTTAGTTGCTCGTTCTTAACGTTCTTAAAATTAGTGGAGCGAATATTACAAATAAATCACTTTGTAGATAAAGTATGTAACGTTTATTTGATGTAAGTTAAGACGATCTTGTATAAAAGTATTTCGTTGTCAACAAAGATTACACCGAGTGTGATTTTGACCGCATTATTGAATATTGAAGAATTAAATATTTTAACATTTACAGATATTTACAAATACGTGAAAAATTGCTTGAAACAGAAAAGGTATTAGTAAAATTTGTTTGATGCATTCCAAGCAAATGCTCAATAAATAAAAATGAAAACATATAACTTATATTGTTTGTTTTTAAGAGTTTATTTTTAAAAACAATTTTATTGGTTATTACTACAATGTAAACTTTTTTCCGACTTTAACACAATTACAGTATTAAAATGATTAACCGTTTAATTGATTATTTATTTTATTGCGTTGATTATTTATTATTTGATATTTTTTTAACAACAATTGTGGTTAGCGTAATGCTCGTAATTGTTCGTGCGATACGAATAATTACAGAAAGCACATGTTCTTTGTTCTGTATATGCATTGCGTTATACGTTAACAAGTTGCTGACTATGAGAATGATGTCACCTTGGTGATTTTCTTGGTATTTTGACGACATTACTCCTCCCTTCTTAGAATGGAGCCTGTGAGGGTAGTTGAGTGGGTTTCATTTCCAAATTTTCCTTTGGCTGTTCCTTCTTCTTGAATTTTCAATACAATTATCACAGTAGTATATATAAATATTGTCCAAATGATGGGGGTGTAAAGATCGGTAATCGGTACGCAGGTTACTCCTTAGTTGTCCTAAGTTAAGTGTTTCCAATTGGATCGACATGTTGGTAATCTTTATAGGGTTTTGTTCGCGAGAAACATCGATTTTTCTAAGGGCATCGCCTCTCGTTGGTCGAAGATTATTTTGCACCTTGCTAATTTATCAATTAAAAGTATTCCATGTGGGTTTATTGTTCGTTTTTCATTCGGGCAGTTCAACGTTAAAACTTATATTTGTTTGAACCATCCTACACATTTATCGGCGAACGGTATCAGTTCGATGTGATATTGTTTTGTATGGATCTCGATGTAGAGACACCTTGAAGGGTTGTTTTCTTGTAATTTTGGCTTTACATGTAGTATTGACTTTTATTAATAATTTCCATGGACAGTCACTCTTAGTACATATATCATATAGGGGTCTTATTGATTTCTCCGATTTTAATACAAAATCTTGAATTAGGGATTATTGTGAAATATACTCAGTGACATATAAACTGCACCACCTAGAAGGGGTGGGAATTTTTGGACCAAATTTTGCAGAAACATTGGACTAGTCTAAGGTAACAATTGATTAAAATTTGACAAAGAAAACACTTCATCTTTTTGATTTTTCATTAATAATGTGTTGGTCCGCCCCTATTTCTGATACACTCATTGACCCGCCTTGGCATTGATTCCAGCAGGTGATCAATGTCTTCTTGGGGTATGGCATCCCAAGCAGCCTGTACTTCATGCCGTAGAGAAACCCTTGCTACGTGAGGTCGTGCATTATCTTGCTGGAAAAGTGGGTCTTCCAGCCCTCGAAGATATGGAAGAACATGTGGTTCTACCACTTCGTCAATGTAGCGTCGGGCGGTCATACTGCCCCGAATGAAGAGCAAGGGTGACCTACTGCCGTACGCAATAGCACCCCACACCATCAACCCCACAGTTCGGTGAACATGCCTCGCAATCGAAAAATCAGGATTGCGCCTTTCTCCACGTCTTCGTCTAACAGTCATCCGACCATCATGCATTCCTAAACAAAATCGCGATTCGTCACTAAAGACAACTCGATGCCACTCCAAGTTCCATTGATGTCTTTCCGTGCACCAGGCCAAACGTTCCTGGCGATGTTGAGCAGTGAGGGGTAGCACAAGATGTGGGCGGTAAGACAGCAAGCCAAAGGTTCTTATTCGACGATGAACTGTTCGCAAGCCTATCGGACGACCTTGTTCACCTAACCATTGATCAGCTATTGATCTAGTTGTAGAGAATCGGTCTCTCAAGGCCATTAGTCTTAAGCGGCGATCTTGACGTTTATTGGTTCGTCTTTGAGCCCCAGTGCCTCTTCTCCGACGTTCAACCCCATGTTCAGACCACGCTTGATAAACACGCATTATTGTTGAGTGATGCCGTCCCAAACGGTTGCCGAAAAACCTGCTTCTCGTAAACCAATAATCCGCCCTCGGTCAAAGTCACTCAACTGCTGGTAAACTTGAAGTCTCCTTCCTCTAGGCATCATTAAACACTTGAAACACTTTAAACTAAAGAACGGGATCCGAAAAAGTGGAGCAAATTCAAAAAATGACTCGATAATTGCTTGTCTATCACCACCTCTAAAAAATGCCCCAAACGTCAAAAATCCCATGACTACTTGATGATTGGGTTTCAAATTTTAATCAACTATTTCCCTGGACTAGTCCACTATTCCTGCCAAATTTAGTCCAAAATTGCCACCCTTGTAGGTGGTGCAGTTTATATGTCACTGAGTATATTTTCTTTTAGTAATGTAAACGTATGTTCTAGGTAATATAACTCAAATGGAATGTCATGTGCTATAGGAACAGATAGGAAATAGTCGATTTGGTTGTTATTTCGATGACAGCTCACCTTTATTAGGGATTCATAATTTATAATATTTCCGGTATTATTTGAAATGGTAACTGATATCGATAATATGGTGATATCCTTTGTAATTCATTAAGTAAATCTGTCGCTTTTATGCATTGCACCTATTTCACAAAATGTTATTGAATTTTCAATTTCAACTGGAATTTGCAAAATAGTGTTATATAATAAAATCATATCGTAATAATCTATTTTGGGGGTATTTTGATATTTGACAAATGAAGTTAAACGGGTTTGTGGAATAATTTTACTGGTTTTTAATTCTGGTTTTATTTCTTTCAAAGTTTCTATTTTGTATTTATTGGATGTTTTTTTGCATTTTTATTTATTTTTGACAAATACAAATACGTTCTGGTATATCAGGTAAGTCTTCTTTGGTTTCGTTTTGTTTTGTTATCGTTTTTTGTTTAATATCATTTATATTATCCTTAATTGTTCGTAAAATAATTCAGTTTTGTCACGATGTTTTTGATTGTATTGAGAATTTTCAGAGTTTTTTTTTCTCTTTTACTGTGTATTGAGTAACAACATCTACGAACACTGCGAAAATCAATAAAAATCGAAATTTTCGGAATTGTTTATTTTTTTCTCCATTACTATGACTCTCATTAGAGTAACAACATCGCCTACGAGCACTTTGAGAAAATCAATAAAAATCGAAATTTTCAGAATTTTTCAATCTTTTCTCTTTTACTATGAGAGATCTTTCATTCGAGTAACAACGTCGCCTATCTTCGAACACTTTGAAAAAATCAATAATAGTATTTTGTGTACCAAGGCCAAAAAGTACTGTTTTTTCGTCCGAGTTTTCTTTACGACCGAGGCGTAGCCGAGGTCGGAAAGCAAACGAGGACGAAAAAACACTTTTTGGCCGTGGTGCACACATTTTTTAGGCGACCCTCATAAAATTTTCAAATTTATTGCAACATTTACTTACAATTTATTGACATAGTCATTTATGACAACTGAACAATTGTACATATTTGTGACACCTTCAGACATGTTTATGTTTTCTTTGTCTACATTCGAAGTTATTTCGGCTTTATAAACAATAATTACCCAATAATCAGTTAAAAAGTCTATCACCAACACGTATTTACTAATGTAAACAAGATGCACAGTTTGACACTGACGGCAATGTGGTTATTTTTATACAATTTCGGTAACTGTCGGTAGATGGCGCCACGCTATAGCGGACGAAAAATGAAAGCGGACGATAAACGATTACTTTTCGTCCGCGTTTGACGACTGAAATTTCAATTTTTCGTGTCGGTCGCCTAAAAAAATCTTTATATATCTTTATCTTTATAGTGTTCGGCTTGCATACGCGATCGGAAGATTTGTGTTTCCAAGAGGGCCTTTGTGTTATGTAGAGTATACACGTATTATTCATTGAAATACTCATTGACGTTGCTTTAGGAAATTTGTTTCGATTTTGATTTGGATTTGGGTGGAACGAATTTTGTCTAGGCTGGAAATATACTGGTTTATTAAAATGTGTCGGTTTTGAAAAATTATAATAAGGCATTTATTCATAAAAATTATTTGGAACAAAAGGTTTGCTATAATTAGGTGGATTGTAATTTTGTAAAATAAATTGTTTCGATTTTTTGTTTGTTTAAATGATTTTTTGGGGTTAATTTCTTTTTGATACGTGTTAGTTAATAAATTTATTGCTGTATCTAAATATTGTGGATCTTTTGTTTTCATTAAAGAACCCAAAGGGTCTTTTAATCCGTTTGGTAAGGTTTTAAGTACAACTTTGCTACAATAATTGATTATTTTTCTGACTGCTGAATAAATTATGGTAACAATTCTACTTCGCCTTTAAAAAACAGGTACCATCTCAAGGTATTCATTAATATCGGATAACGTTAGGTTTGGAATTGCATGTTTGCTCGATTTAATAAACTGTCGCTAATTAAACAAGCAGGTCTGATTTGGAAATTGGTATAATTGATTACTGCGATATTTATTCAAGCGTCTAAATGGCATGAAGCGCGAAGAATAGCATCTCGTGTAGATCGAATCTTCTGTTTAGGTTTGTTGTTTTTTTTCTTTTGCCGATGAACCGTTGAAACGGACCAGGTCTTCTATGCAGAACTGTTCAGCTTAATCCCACCGACTGCGCCACTTATATTATAAGAGTTCATTTTTAAAACCAATTTTATTAGTTTCACTACAATGTAAACTTTATTCCTACTTCTTGCAAAACACTAGTGCAATGCTCGGACCCACGTAATTATTCGAGCGATATGAATTATATACGAGGGGAGATCGGTATTTACGGCCCCTAACATAGAAGGAAACAAATTGAAGAAATATCAAAAGTTTCTTTTTCTACATAATCTCCCTGAACGTCGATGCATTTGGTCCAAACCTTTGATTCCTCTTGAAAAAAATTCTTTCGGTTGCTCTTGCAACCAGTGATTATGATGAAAAGAGTTAAAATAATTTAATATTGTTTTGGTGTATTCTTGTGGGATAGCAGTGAAAATGTCATCAACATAAATATACAAGAAGGGAACCACAAAGGTAAAGACGCAAGTAGATACCTCAAAAGTGTGTTCATTACTAACGATGCCAGAACTGGAGAACAAGGATAAATGATCATTGAAGATCCAGATCTTTGGTAAAAGCGAATCCTTACAGGCAAAGTAGCTGTTGTCGAACAGAAAATATATCATTCTTACAAAAGTGGACAAATCTATTGGTGTGTGAACCTGAATATCCACCCAATCATCTGTTATCCTCTTAATGACCAAATCATGGGGTACATTTGTGAATAGTGGCACTACATCCAATGAAATTAATAAATGGTTTTCAGGTAATTCAATATATTTAATGTTATCAAGGAATCAGATTGCAGCTTTGATAATATACGGGCAATTGGGTATAATAATGTTCTTGATTACAAACACAGAGACCAAGTGCACGAACCCACACACGAGGCTATGGGTGTAATGGGATGCCCCATTTTGTGAGTTTTAATTAACCCATACATTTTACGAAAAATACCATTATGGCAAATAAATCTTTTGTAATCAGCTTCACTAATAAATTTAAATTTTTTTAATTTTTTGATTAACGCGTTGTTCTTATCCTGAATGATATTCGTAGGATCTCTTTTGCTCAGAACATTAATGTTGCGTCATTTTCTCCTCATAATCTAGTCTGTCTAAAATCACAGTCGAGTTACCCTTATCACACAATTTTAAAATACAACAACTTTCCCAAAAAGTTTATTCATAAAATTATACAATCGTAAACAAGAATACCGACATAATTAGTAACAAAAGCCAAATTCCTATGCATTAAATTTATAATAATTTTGTTCGAAGTTGCATGAAGTGTCAAATACAGATTATTTATATTAAGCTTTCTTTAATTTGATTTAAAACCCAGACATAACGTATTGTTTTAGCTATATTCACCATTTTATAATTTTAAGGCTAAAGTGTTTATTTCAGGTGCCTCTTTCGCAAGTCTTAAACTGCTCAAAAACTTCTAGCTAACGCATAATAACAATAATTTCATTTTGTCAAAAATAGCGTAGAACATGTCAACAAATATCCCTAAATACACATTATAAAATATTTAGTAAAACATTACAATATTACAACAACAACAATAATACAATAGTTAACTTCACACAATATTTGCATCTTTGTCTTGAATCTTGTACTTTTCTGGTAGGTGGTTATAAATATTTAAGGATTACGCTATCGCATTTCGCTGAACCGTCGTTGAGTACGTTTTTGGCGCGCACTGTAAAGAATTTACACAGTAATAAGTAATTATTCTTTACATAACACGCACACTATAAGAATATAGGGAAGTTAAAGTAAGTATTCTTGATTTTTAAAAGTACCTTTGCAAGATTCTCTGCGATCTAGACCAAACATACATCCAAAACAGCATTTTTGTAACTTAAAAATTCGTGAAACTTCTGTCCCCAAAAATATTATGCCATACGACAAACGAGAGGGGACGTAAGCATTATAGGCACATATAGCTACTACTGTGTTGACTGATTTTGAAGTAATGTGTAATGCATACGCAAATGAACTTCATTTTTCAGCTATACATTGAACATGTGCTTTCCAGTTTAATTGCTGATCAATTTGGATGCCAAAAAACATAGTGATCTTCTCTGATGCTATGATTAGATCACCATATTTTACTTTATATGTTTTCTCTTCTTTTAATTACCATTTCAACATTTTTGTTTTATCTGCATTCAGTTTTAAACTGATTACCTTGAACCAGCCACTCAGAGTTCCGATTGCATGAACGACCTCACTTTCAAGTTCATCTTCCTCTGTACAGATGATAATTCCCGATGTGTCATCCACAAATATGTTTATCATGTCTGGTTCGTCGCGTTCGGTAGGTCATTTATGTACAGTAGAAAAAGGAAAGGGTCTAGTATGGATCCCTGGGGGACCCCTCGTTTTATTTCTTCCTAATTGAATTTAATTTTTTTCCAGTACCATTTTCTAGAGCACACTGTGATCTAGTTTTCAAATTTGATGATATGATGTTAAGAATGCGTCCTCGGAAGCCCATTCAGTTTTTTAAGTCCTATGCCGTGGTTGACGCTATCAAAACCTTTCGATAAATGTATAAATAGTCCAAGCACATTTTCTTTTTTACTTAGTGCTTCTAGTATTTCACACATTGATATGTATATTGCTCGGTATGGTATTTGATGTTAAATATACACTGGCTTAATTATCGTTTTCTTTAGCTCGTTTGGTAACACACCAAACGATAATGCAGTGTATCAGACTTGAATTTTTCAACAACGAATAAAGGAATTACTTCCAATGGGTTGGTAGACGATAGATGATTTTGTTAATAGTTTATTTTGTCACATATTCTAACAATGCAAATATAATTATCAAAGTTTTATTGCGACCCTATTTATTTTTTATTTGTTGTTTCATATTTTTTTATATTATTTTATTCTTCTTCTCCTTTTTTTGTTATTCTCATTTTTCTTGTAGTCAAGTGAGCTTAATATGCAATTTAATGTATGAAGGTGCTTTTTCACAAAGACTAAGTTAACAATAACTGGAGATGCCAGAGGTTATGAAGCAAAGTTTTATTTCATTTCTAAAAAATATTTACGTGCGCATCCAATTGAAAAATTTTAAAATCTAATTGAAATGCTGATGGGGTGGCAAAAGAAAACCTCCGACATCAAAGTGCAGCATTAAGACTATTAAAAGTTTCTTTGAAATATCCATTTAAATCTTAGGAAACAAGAGAAACTTCTTGAATTTAATTACGTTGTTGGCAGGTTCGATGTTTGCCGGTGATTAAAATTTTTAATGTCACAATTTAAAGGCTTAAAATCTTGTATAATAATTATTATTTCAATAAGTCTAGATTGTAGTTGTCTACATTTTAAAATAATGTGTTGTTGCTAAAAAGCTTTCGAGATTTTAAGATCTTTAAGTTGCATAATGCAGGAATATTTTTACTTAGAAATATGAACAATGCCCAGATGTTGTTAGAAATTGTAACAATTATGGACTTTCGTTTCAGGGAGGATTGGACACATTTAATAATTTGCAAAGCAAGTTAAGCTGTGTCCCGAAACACGAATTATACGAGTGTATGTATATTGAAATAGTGACACATCGATATTTCCACACAATGCACACATTGAACTTACAGTTTCCAGTGCCCTTTGTATTAATTAATTGAAGTGTGTTCTAAATAGTAGTAATACATACAAAAGCAATGTTTCATGTATGCATTATCTCAATTAATATCAATTTTATGGAACAATTAATATCGTTTTACGTAATCTTCCTACTGAAGCTTTGTTTAAATGCTAACTAAACCATGTTGCTATTTGAAAAACAAGTTTCTTTTAGTACTTTAAGCACCAACTAGAATGAATATATTACGTTATACGAGGAACCACCCATGTATTTTCTGGTTAACTTCAGTTAATTACAACTACGCTGTTGTTGCATTCACTCAGCCGACACGTTGGTACGTTGAGTGCCATAGTTACACTTTGGATTTAAAATGTTGTAATTTGAGATTTGTTTGAGAGATAAAGTTTTTCTTTCCTTTAAGATGTTATCGGTGAGGAAATGCAGGAATGCTTCCCGCCAGCACATTAGATCTTTGATAAATTATATGAATGATAATAATTCTCATTAATAAACTAAAATCAATGGAGAGGAACTTTTATTTTTATTTTAACCAAGAGAAGAAATTAAGAAATTTAACCAAAATTTTAGTCACCATAACTGGTGCTGTGAATTCTCGGCTCTCCATGGTCGAAATAGGCAGCTGATAACATAGCTATCAAATCTTATCAAATACACTTCTATACAATTTACACATAAACCTACCAAATATGCCCAGAAAAGAAGTCCGTTCTTTCTAGAATATTTTGATCGTACAATTCCATCAAAAATCGCAAAACACACCAACGGCGTCATAAATAATATCTTTTCCATTTAAATCGTCTAAACACCTAATACATCAAATCATTTAATTTAATCATATTTTACTTCATTATATACGTAGAAACCTTTAATATATTTTAAAAATCTTTTTCGTAACGAGCTTAATTATTATTTAAAACACAGGAATCGTTGTAATTCATTTGATCATAGTTTACGTTTATTTTATTATTCAAAATGTCCACACAATAACATATTCCAAGATCCTTTTGCATCTTGTTTTATATTATTTAAGCCTAATTAATTTAAACTAGTTGAATTATATATAAATTTGTTTAAGTAACTTCATTTAAATTTCTGTTATTTTTCGTGGTCTGAAGCCCACCCATCTTAAGACTTTCAAACCCTTATGCATTTTTTATTTTATTTTATTATTTTATTTTTATTGATGCAAGAGGGAAGTAGAGGAAACATGCAAATAGAAACGCAGATAGTAAGAGCGAGGGTAAGAAAAAATGTAACGGATGTAGGGGTAGCGGAAATTGAATCATTCTACAAAACAGAAAATAATGAAAAGGAAAAGCAAATTTAGAGACACCAGAATATACATTGAAAATGACTTAACATTGAAAGAAACAATGGTGCAGGGCCAAATAAGAAGTATTGATAGAGAACATAAAACGCAAGAGCAACAGGTTAAGGTTGGATAAAGGAAAATCACCATAGATAATATAGAGTATCTTTAGAGTAACAGAGAGAGTGGAGCGAAAACCGACAAATATGCTTTCAAAAAAACTAGTAACTCAGGAGAGAATAATAGAAATGCACATCCAAAATGATGAATTGGAAAAGGAAAATGACGAGATCAGTATTTACGGTCCGTAACATGGAAAGAAACAGATTAAAGAAATATGAAACGTTTATTTTCCTACATAATCTCCCGGAACGTCGATGCATTTGGTCCAAAGAGGCTCCAAACTTTTGATTTCTTTTCCATCCAGTCGTTTACGGCCGTCATCACTTCTGGGTCCCCCGAAGATATTCTTTTAATTTGTGAAATAAAAAAGAAATCACTAGAGGCCAGTGTTTGTGGACAGGAGCGTTGAGGATGAAATAATTAAAGAAATTAAGTTAAAAAGTTAGACTATTTGGGAATAAAGGAAATAAAAAAGAAATGTCAAGGAATAAAAGAATCAAATGAACAGCTATATTTGGCCGGAGTAGATTTAAACATCAGAGAGACACGGAGTCGGACTAATAGAATAACTAGATAAAACAAAATCAATTATAGAAGAAAGATAAATGAACGAGAGGCTAGCAGTGATCAAAGAAAAAAATTATGGTCCATAATATGTGGCCTATGCACCGATGATGACGCAAGAAAATAACAAAAGATAAGTTTTACAAAAGATTACAAGAAAGAAATTTAATAATAATGGGCGATATAAACGGAAGAATAGGAAAGAACAACACTGGCATGGAAAAATATGGAGAAATAATAAAAAAGTGATAATGGGAACAGATTGATAGAATTATGCGTATATTATTACAAACAAAAAAGATCTATTATTGACTACTTCATAATAAACAAAGAAAATTGGAAAATGGTAGAAGATGTACGAGTGAAAAGACATGCGGAAATAAACAACGATCACTATGTGGTGAAAATGGAACTCATGGCATTCACGAGAGGATAAAGAAGCAATCAGAAAGAAAATAACAAAAATCAAAGCAAAGTGCTATAAATTGCAAAACAACGAGATTAAACAAATCTACCAAGAACATGTAGATATAGAACTAGAAAAGATGAAACTACAATAGAAATATAAGACAAATGGAAGTAATTCAAAAGAACTATACTAGGAATAGGAAGGAGTAATAGATAGTTGTGGATTAACCAAAACTATGAATTCCTATACAAAACACATAGATGGTGGACAATATAAATACAAGTAAAAGACAAGAAAATAAAATGGAAAAAATTTCTACAAACAGGATCAGAAGCATACCATAATACATAAAAGCGAAAAAGAGTGGAGGTAAAACAAATGATTAGAAATGCAAAAAGGCAATCGTGGGAAGAATTTGGACTCAAGATGGAAGAAAATTATTTAGAAAAATTGCTCTAGAGTACGCTGAAACAACTAAGATAAAATCAACCACTAAAGTTAAAAAAAAACAAAAATGGAAATATGGAGAGGATATTTTAAAGAGCTAGCAGAAGGAAATAACAAAGCACACAGAAAATATGAAGAAATATAATTAGCTTACAGCAGAGAAACTAATATCCAACAAATAACAAGAGAAGAAGTTATCAAAAAACTGAAAACAGGAAAAGCACCTAGAGAAAACCAAATCACAACAGACATGTTAAAATACATTGGAGATAAAACAAACGAAGAATTTCGTAATTTGTTGAATGACATTTTGACTAAAAGAGAAACACCCAAATATTGGAATAGGGGAATAATATTCAAGATATATAAAAAAGGAGACATGAGAGAATGCACAAACAATCGAGGAATTACAATGACCAGTAACCCTGAGAAAGTACTATCAAGGATATTAGAAAAGGAGTTAAGGAGATATATTAGAAACAACGTTAGAAGAACAACAACATGGATTCAGAAGAGGTAGAAGTACACAAGATCTAATCGCTGTCAGACAGCTAGGAGAAAATTCCTTAAAAAAGCACGAAAAATACACATCTGCTTTATTAATCTGCAAAAAGCATTTGACAAAGTCAGGCGAGAAGACATCTGGAAATCTGTAGAAAAAAGCGGTGGAAAGGTATATAATTGAAATAATAAAGGCGCTGTACAAAGATAACACAAATAAAGTAAAAATACACAATGAAGAATCAAGAGAATTCGAAATAAGAATAGAATTAAAACGGGGCTGTGTACTCACCCCGCTATTGTTCCCAATAGGTGATAAAAACCTGCAAAAAAGATGCAAGAAAATAGTAGACGGTAATTAGAAAATATGGATAGATGGAACTCGGACAAGCGAAGAGCTTCAACTACCTAGGCACAATCATAGAAGAAAATGGAGAAATGGATAAAGAAGTATCAAAGAGAAGAACTTACTACATACTGAAAGACACATTCTTCGGGAAAAAGGAAAATCAAAAGAAATAAAAACACAGATATGCAAAAAAGTAGTAAGACCTTCGTTACTATATGGCAGTGAGCCTTGGACGGTTGCAAACATATATAAAAGTAGAATAACAGCAATAGAAGTGAAATTGCTGAGAAAGATCGAAGGAATCGCAAGAAAAGAAAAAATTAGGAATGATACGATAATACAAAAGAGAAGATTGACACCGGTTAAAAGAGTAATTGAAGAGAGAGAACTTGGGTGGTTAGGGCACCTCCACCGAATAAAGGAAAATAGAAGGGAAAGAATAAAATAAGAAGACTTAGCATGAAATGGGAACAAGTACGAAGAGCAGCAGAAAATGAGCAATACAGTCGTGTGAGACAAGGAGCATAGCACAAGACTGCAACTTATGGAAATGAAAATAAATGATGTGAAATGTATAATCCCACACCAGTTTAATATCTAGCTATATCTAGTTTAGAATAATATATATATATAGTCAGTCAGTCGTTGAATAAAACACTTTTAGCAATATTAAAGTTTATTGCAATAAACTTTCATTGCTATTGCTAAAAGTATTTTATTCAACGACTGACTGCTCATGATACAAGATAAGTACCATTTTAAGTGATTTACAGTCGAGAATTTGTACAATAATTATATATATATATATATATATATATATATATATATATATAGATTTGGTTACGAAGTTTTGTTATTGTATATTAAAAACAGAATTCGGGGTGTTGAACGATTAGGAATATAAATCACTTCAATGTTTTCTGGCTAACGTTTCGCCTCGTTTATTGAGGCCTTATCAAAGCCTATAAGGTAACAATAAAGAAAAATAATTTTAATGTAAAAACAAATTTCTAGTAAGTACTTACACGAAAATTTTAGAAGATTATAGAAAAATTGAAACATTGCAGAAGCTCTAACACAGAGCGACGAGTGACAGGATCGAAAGTTATGATTTAAAACACAGCACTACATAATTATAATTAGTTTAAACAAGTTAAAAGTTTGTAACGTCTAAGACGTAAAAGTCGTTGCAGCCATTGAAACTGTCGAAGGTCAAGTTGTGCCAATTTGAACCTTGGTAACAACATGTGATCCACCGAGAAAAAATGAAAGTTACTAAAAATTTAATAATTGACAGTTATTTAGGTATAGTTGAATTATGAAGAAAACAATTTAATTAATTTAATTGGAAATAACCAAAACACAAAGAATCTGACGAGACCAACCGCAAAAGAACCTACTAATAACCTAGGAGAAAAGACAAGGATTGAAAAGGGAAAAAAGATACAGGTTATGAGTCGTCGGAAGACTCACTCCACACCCAAGTACTAAACTGTTAAGGACAAAGAAAAGTTATTAATGAAAGAAAATTAATGTGAAGCAAGGTGTGAACATTTACTCATGAGGCCTGGGTAAATAGTGCTGAGATTGTCTTTGTCTTTTTTAAAATTCATGGCATTATTAGAGTTAACAATGTAACACATTTCAATAAAGAGCCTCTGATTTAATTTGTTGTTATGTGCCAGGACCGTGACTTCATCATAATTTATATGATGTCCTTTATCATTTGCATGGGATGCCAATGCACAATACGTAGGTTTCAGACGAGCATCGCTCTTATGTTGTTTTACGCGGTGTTTAAGCCTTTGCACTGTTTGGCCAATGTAAATACTGTCACACTCGCCACAGGGTATTTTATAAATGATATTACTAAGTGATAAAAGAGGAGTTTTGTCCTTAATAGCTGTAAAGAACCTTGCAATGGGGTTAATAATTCCATCGGCGACAACAATACCTGTATCATGGAAAAGTTTTTTATGGAAGGAGATAGTTGTTGGTTGTATGATAATGAGGGCGTTGATTGGAGAAAAGCAATTTTTTTAAAAGTAAGGAAGGATAGTTATTATTTAGAAGTATATTATAAAGTAAGTTTAAATTAACATTATGAAAATCAGGATGAGCAATATGTAAAATTCTGTGCTTAAGGCCAAGGACTACATTAAGTTTATGTTGTATTGGACTGTAGGAGTCAAAATGCAAATATCTACCCGAGTTGGTAGGTTTTTGATACCAATTTAATTTGAAGACATCACCCTCGGTTCTCATCAACAAAGTGTCTAAGAAGGGGATTTTGTTATCGGTTTCCATTTCAATGGTGAATTGAAGGCGTTCATGGAAGGAATTGAAGAACTTCTTCTTTGGAATTAACCGGAATGGTACAGATGATATCATCAACATATTGATGCAGAAAAGGAAATTGAAAATATAATTTATTAATGGCAAATTTAATCAAAGTATTCATAACAATTTCAGCAATTATGGGGGAAAGAGATGAACCCATAGGAGTTCCGAAAATTTGTGTATAGAATTGATTGTTAAATGAAAAGTAAGTTGATTTGAAGATGAATTTGATTGTAGTGAGAAAGGTTGAACGTGGCAAACAACTATGTGGTTGGATGAGGTCCCAATTGTCAGTGATTATGTCACAAAATAAATCCATGGGAATGTTAGTGAATAGGGAGACTACGTCTAGAGAAGCAACTACATAGCCTTAAGGGATGTGAAAGTTATTAATGATTTCAGAGAACGTGAAACTATCTTTGATACGATAACAATTAAAATCCTGAAAGGATAGTGAAAGAATATTAGCAATAAATTTAGAAATAAATTTTGTAGGACCTTGTATTGAGGATACAATAGGCATAAGGGGGGTGTCAGGTTTGTGAATTTTTGGAAGTCCATAAAGTTTAGGAGCGAAGGAATTATGAATAATTAATGTTTTATAAGTACGGTCATCAATCAAGGCCCTCTTTTTAAATGAAGCAATTAATTCATTGTTTGATTTTTCATAAGTCAACGTAGGGTCCTTGGCGATTGGTCTATATGTTGTACCCAGGGTTCAAATTGGCACAACTTGACCTTCGACAGTTTCAATGGCTGCAACGACTTTTACGTCTTAGACGTTACAAACTTTTAACTTGTTTAAACTAATTATAATTATGTAGTGCTGTGTTTTAAATCATAACTTTCGATCCTGTCACTCGTCGCTCTGTGTTGGAGCTTCTGCAATGTTTCAATTTTTCTTTAATCTTCTAAAATTTTTCGTGTAAGTACTTACTAGAAATTTGTTTTTACATTAAAATTATTTTTCTTTATTGCTACCTTATAGGCTTTGATAAGGCCTCAATAAACGAGGCGAAACGTTAGCCAGAAAACATTGAAGTGATTTATATTCCTAATCGTTCAACACTCCGAATTCTGTTTTTAATATACAGTAATAAAACTTCGTAACCAAATATATATATATATATATATATATATATATATATATATATATATATATATATTTACTAGCTGTGGAGAAGTATACACGTTTTGTATTACGTCTAATATAATATGGTTTAGTCGAATCAACTTAATATTCGAATTCTGAAATACATTTATTATTATGTACTTTGTGTGCTCGTGCATGCATGCATTCATATTACGTGTTACATAAGATAATGCAGTTAAAGGGGTTGCATAGTAATTTCTATTCTATTCCCGCAATGTCATTTATTTTTTGCATTTTTCTAAGACGACTTGGCTGTTATATAAAATTGAACATCGTTGCACTGAAATATGTCTGATATTTCATATTTATTTTCAGCGAGTAATTGAAGCGCATAGGTGCATATATTGTACATTACAATTTAACAATAATTTACCAACAATAAATATTTCAGTTCATTAAGTTTATTAAAATTGCTGTTTAATGTTTTTTATCTATTTCATTCAAAAATCACTGCGAGTAACAAAATCATAAACAAATCAAATAAATGGCGACTTTGAAGCCTGGATTTGAATAATAAAGTAAAAAGCAAACGTAGAGAAACACGAAATGAATATAAATAAAATAAAATTAGAATTAAATCGAATATGGGAAAATGTATATGAAACAACTGAAAAATAATTGCATTTAATCTGAAAGAAGTAAACAATAAAGTATATGAAAATTAAAGAGTTGAATACAAGCCGAATACTTCCTTGGTTTATTTTCATTTTCTCAATACCTTTTGTTTCACTTTCTAACAAAGAATAATAATTTTAATAATAGAACAAATTTGCTCATTTTCTTTAATTGATTTTTATTTTGATTTCTCGTTGTTTTTATTTTCGGTTTTTCTGTTACGAAACTTATTTAATATTATTTTTGTTTTCATTTGTTTTTGAGATTTAATTCACTTTTTGATTATTTAATTTTTTGTCTTATTTAATAATACAGAAAATATGTTTTCAAAGAAATCCTCGAACAGGTCAATTTCTAATTGTCACTTAAAGATCGTGTTTTGTTTTTGAGTTATGACGTAAACGATATTTTTTTTTAATGGAAACCCTAATTTTTTATTATGAATTTAACATGAAATTCTAAGACGACATAATGTAAAAAAATAATATTGTATTTTGAAATTATCGAGATAATTGCTTCTGAAGTCGTGTAACAATTGTTTATCTGTTTTTATTGTGTACTTTACGTAGTTAAATAAATAATTGTGCGATATTTAACTGAAAAATAACGAATGGAAATTTTCATATTGTGGAGGTGTGGCGACTGTACTAGAACACGTTTGTGAACTATTTAATATCAACTATCTTGATAAAGAACCTATTACAAGAGCGACAGTTTCCAAAATAGAAAGAAAGTTCTCTGAATTCGGACATGTGAGGGATCGCCATAGGGGTGCTCGTCCAACAATCGAAGAAGGTACCGATTTAGATATTCTGTAGTATCTACAAGAAATTCCTATAGACCTACAAGGGAACTAGCTGCAAATAATGACATTTCTCAAAGGTCAGTTATAAACCTTTTAAAGAAACATGGCATCCCTACAATGTTCAATTAGTTCAAGAGCTTAACGGGGATGATCCTGATCGCAGAACAGAGTTCTGTGAGGTAATGATGGAGCGATGTAATATCGATGGCAACTTTTCCAATCGCATCATTTTATCCGATGAAGCAACAGTTCTCCTTAATGGAACAGTGAATCATCATAATTATCGATATTGGGCACCTGAAAATCCGCACTGGATGAATGGGACAATTTTTATCGAGGGTTCATTGACAAGCGAAAAGTATTTGGATTTCTTATGAAACAATTTAATTCCTGCTCTTGCGGTGCTTTATCCGATCAATGAAGATCCGAATCTACCCAGCGATACGTTATGGTTTCAACAAGATGGTGCTCCAGCACATTTTGCTGTTGATGTTAAGAATTATTTAAATGATTTTTTTTTCTGGTAGATGGATTGGCAGAAGTGGAGCTGTTGAGTGACCTCCGAGATCACCCGACCTAA
The DNA here is from genome assembly GCA_959613385.1 of Geotrupes spiniger. Lineage (NCBI taxonomy): Eukaryota > Metazoa > Arthropoda > Insecta > Coleoptera > Geotrupidae > Geotrupes > Geotrupes spiniger. Next base: position 8,263,453 of record OY390741.1, read on the forward strand.
CTCCGATGGATTTTTTATGGGGCTGTCTAAAAAGTAAGGTTTACATAAGCCGCCTAGAGACAGTAGAAGAGTTACAGCAAAGTATTCGCCCAGAAATAAGATTAATTCCACCCAAAACTTTTCGTAAAGTTCGCAAGAATTTCAGTACAGATTTGGGTACTGCCTTGCGCAAAATGGTGGTCAATTCGAACTTTTCATTTAATTATTTTTCTTTATTTTATTAGTTGTTTTTTGTATTTCATAGCCATGACAATACCCTCAATGCAACGTCAATTGTTACATAGCTACTTGTGTTTGTTTTATTAAAACTTGGAACTCGATTGTTATTAGATTTTGATTTTAAAACAACAATTATCTCGAAAATTTCAAAATACATTTTTTTAACACGTTATGGTCTTAGGATGTCATGCTCTTTCCAAATTCATCATAAAAATAGTGTTCCCGTTTAAAGAAATTATCACTTCCATCACTCAAAAACAAAATACTATTTTTAAAGGACAATTGCAGTAAAATGTGCCTTCTTCCGATAAAAATTGAGGTGTTCGAGGATTTCTTTGAAAACATTTGATGAAGACCTATTTCGATGGTTCCAGACTTTAACCTACTTTTGTGCTCTTTTACATGAAAATAGAACAAATTTTGTTTCTCTATTTCTGTTATTGGTTTTCATTTTGATTTCCCGTTTTTATTTTTGGTTTTGCTGTACGAAACTTATTAATATTATTTTAGTACTATGTTTCTATTTTTTATTTCTTTATAGATTTTTCATCATTTCGTTTTGTTTTCTATCCATTAATTATTTCGCATAAATTTTGTTTTCTCGATTATAGTTTTCATTGATCCTTAGTTTCCTTTTTGAGTTATATTTTGAATTTGCATGTTTTATTTTGTTTGGTGTGTTGTATTTTTTTTGTAGCTTATATAGTAGACAAGTGTTTTTTGTTTTTAATGACAGATTATGTTAATATTAAATAAAGACCAATAATGAATTTAACACAGAGTTAATAATATTTTTTAGACTAGAGAGCGAGATTTCGTTTGCATATAAGGAGATTCACATAAAAATACCTTTATACTTACAAATATATAATTATTTAAATATAATTACAATATACAGCTGAATTAAATAGGTTTTATACACAAATATTACATGTTTCAAATAATTCGAAAGCGTCTTGGTTCCCAAATTATAGACGAGTTTTAATTTCAAAGCAATGGCGTCAACTGAAAATGTAGGGGAATCGGTTCAACAAGGATGAAGCTTGATCGATTACAGTTCTAATTACATTTAGAATCGTCTTCCGAAACGAAGGAAAACGTGGTCGACATCTTGTCGCTTAGTTCCTCTTTCGTATAATCGTCCATCTCCAAGTTCACCTGGAAAACAAGTTTTTATCAAAAATCCACAAAGAGTTGCATGAATCAAGAGTTTAAATAATAATCGCGAAATACTTAATTGAATTTATTATAGGAAGAAACGCAAACGAAGTATACTAACCATTGTCTTGGGGTTGTTCGTGAAGTTGTTCCAGCACAAAGTAGCACAATTGGCGAATCTTCGTGGGAGCTTCAGCTAATGACTTTTCTTCGCAATTAATGAAAGGTACCGTCGATGTCATCGATGAACATACGAAAACGACGGCTACAACTCCAAAGACTGCTAGGAATACAGTGGATTGATTCATTCTGAACAAAATAAACAGACATACGCTGTTAATTTTAAATCAAAATTGTAGGTGTACACGAAGATAATTAAAATTAAAATTCTCTTGCATTTGCATCGAGCATATCAAGGCAGTCCATCGAAAAATATTTCCGACTTTGTATCAAATTAAATTTGCGGTTTTGCAATTAAGTTGTAACGTGCACTCAAATCGATTCGATGCCAAGTTATATCAATTTTTAAATATTGTTAAGTGCAATTTAATTCAAGACAACGCGCAAATAAATAAACTTTGAAGGCGAACTTGTTTCGTGATTGCTTTTAAAGTTAATGCAATTGGTAGACATTTAAATTCCGGCCTGGATTTATTTCGCTGGTTTTAGTTAATTTCATCCGATTGTGCTTTATAATGAGGAAAACTCAAACAATGGGATTATTTAATATTTGATCATATTGTAATGTACGTGACTCGAGGAAATGGAACATGCTGCATATTTTACCCAGGAAAAGCTTTTATTGAAAACCCGAATTAAAATAAAAGTAAGTGCTTATAGAAATGCAACCCCAGCGCGAATAGCAAATTTGAATAATAATACAAAAAAACGCAAATCTTTAAAGCAGCAGTCCGGGCGTGTTGTCATTTACTATTTTTATCAAGAGCAACTCGCCAATTTCATTTTAATATCGAGTGCCTCAACTGGTCTTTATTTTCATAAAATATTCGCACGTAATCATCCAAGTTATGGAGTCTTATTTAAGTAAATCAACAAGTCGAAACGAAATTAATTATTTTCATTCGTTTGTAGCTTTAATAAATATTACATTTTCAACGCGCAAGTTAAACTTTGCGAATTAACATCTTAATTAATCAAAACAAATTAAAGTAAACAAAAATACGAGAAATGGGAATTTTAGAATGAAATTTGCAAGTCGACGTTAAGCCCCCGTAATTTTCACACGTCTTATTTTAATTCCCCTTTTGTTTATACCAATAATTTTTAAACAGGTCAAATTAAGTCAAAATAAGGTTAAAATAAATAAAAAAAAACATAAATACAAAACATATATTTGTCAAAATAACAAAACACAGCACGAAAAAAAAACAAATAAAAACTAATGTTGCTAAGATAAAATAGGAACTTATTATCACGAGCACATTTGCAGAAAAAAACTGAGATGAAAATTTACAAACAAAAATATTACATTGCATAGCCTGGACATACAACTAACTTACTTAAAGTTTGCGTTGAACTGTAACTGTGGAGGTTGTTGGTGCTTCTGAAGTCTTCAGATGGTAATGTGAATCATGGGGCCGAGAGATCTTTTATATGTAGTCCTGTTGCGCCTACGACGGTATTTTGCGCTTCTCCCCGCCCACATTTAAAACACTACCCTGCGCGCGTATGACTTCGTACACCTTTCCACAGATCAACAATTAACAGCAAATCCGACACAATTTTCTGCAATAGAAAAAAAAACATTTGTGTAATTGTATTTAAAATTGTGAAATTGCGTCGATAGTGATCGTGGTAACAAAACTTTAGTTTGCAAGTGGCCATAAAGTTTATCCCTAGCGAAATAAAATATACGTAGTTTCATTTTCCCTAAGTAATTGAAATTTGATTATTTTATTTGACGTTGAAAAAAAATATAGTTAAATAACCTAAAATTGCAACGGAATAGAATGATTTAAGTGAACAAACGAGGATTATTCCTTTGCGTTATAATTTGAAGGATTAAAAGCGGCGAATTAAATTAGTAACGAGTCGGGTGAGTCTTAGTACAATATATAAATGTGCATTTATTTGGAAATATTTCATTCGTTTATTATTCGTCGTCGGTGTAAAATATAAACTATATTTTCCAATTATTCTTGCGATTTGGCGTAAATCTTAAAACAATAGAATTATGAAGAAAAAAATTGAGGTATAAATATTTAAATTGTCACGTATAAAAACACGAATATCGTATCTTGATTTATAAAATTCGTAAGACAGTCACGAACGACTTTATATTAAATGATACAGCTTATTTGGGTATCAGACTGGGCTTAGTAATATTTGCATCCATATTTCGGCGTCTAATTTAATACATTTCATTTACAATGATTTTATTACAAATTTAATTGATTAATATTACGTAGGTTTTGTTATTTCTAAATTTTTATAATTCAAAATTAATTGTGAAATATGAGCAAAAACTAAACAGTTTGGTTTATTAATTTATTTGGTGCGTAAAAACGGAAAAAGACGTCATTATTTCTCATTCAATTCTTGTGCAATAAATGAAATGGCTCGAAATATATTTTTTTAATTTTCTTCTAATAACAATAAATATTTTGTATTTTTTCCCGTTCTTTTGTTTGTAATGATGTGATAGTGTCCATTGCAATCAGAAAATAAATCCATAGAGAAAACGAAATTGACTATCGTACATAAAAAGTTTTTTCAAATATATGTTTTTCTAGCATGCGTAAATAGTATATTTCGAGTCATTTCATTTATTGTATAGCTTATAAAAATTGAACGAGAAATAATGACGCTACCACTTGGTTCCTTTTCTATCCCATGAGATCTATAGTTATTTTATTAGAGAGCCATCTAAAAACATATTCATTAATTAGATACTAATAAATAAAATTTTAATGATTTATTTTCTTAATTTTTTTTAATTCTATTTCTATTGCTTCGTTGTATTTGTTTATTTCAACGTATTCGTATGTTTATTAGGGTCCCGTAACTTAAAAGATAAAAATCAAATCACTCGCTTGCCCGTCTGCCACAGTTCAATTTCTCTGGACCAAATAAAAGCTGAAATTTTCCATAGTTATAAAACGTAGGACAGTAATAGTAGTAATAATGAAATAAAAACACAGACTACGTTTTTACCACAAAACATTTATTGTTAGTATTATATTTGTAAAATATATATATTAACAACACACGACTTAAGTTTCGACTTTTTAGGGTCATTGTCAAGTGACAACAAGCTAAGAAAAATTACATAATTTACACAAAATTTTATAGAAAAAGAAGTAAGGGAAATTTGGTGCATAACACATGTTTAGACGTATTTAAAAAGGGATTATTTGTATCGTGGTAAATCCTGTTGCTCGTTCAACAAATTTATGACAAGATTACGTTCGGTTTTTTTGAATTTCGTCTGCTACTAACAAATTAAGCTTTGTGCTATTTTTACCGTTATGTAATATTTTAAGTTTATTACCTTTGGGGAAAATATGCTTACATTTTAAAAGATGATTTGCAAATGAACCTGTATCGCGATTTAATCTAAATGCTCTAAAATGTTCATTATATCGTGTTTCAAAACTTCGTCCAGTTTGGCCTACATATACACTATTGCATTCGGAACACGAGATTTCATAAACACCAGATTACTTTAAAGGATTGATTTTATCTTTAGCATTAAAAAATATGTTTGACAATTTGCAACTTGGTTTAAACGCGATTTGTTGATTTTGTTTTTGGAGAATGTGCGCTATGGTGTTTGTTCCAAAATACGTTAATGTTGTAAATAGATCTTTATTTAAATTTGACACTGTTGGATAAATATGAGAAATTGTGTTTTGGTATCGTTTATTTATTAATTACGTTTTGTATAAGACTGACTGGAAAACCATTCATATTTCCTATGGATATAATTTCATTCAGTTCTACATGAAGGTTTTAATGTGACAATGGAATTGAAAAGGCTCGATGTGCCATAGCATGATAGGCTGCTAGTTTATGTGACATGGGATGGTTGGATTTGAAGGGAATTGTAGAATTGACGTTGATCGGTTTTCGGAATATATTGAATTCTATTTTGTTATTTTTATGAATTAAGGTTAAGTCTAAAAAAATTATTTGATCATTTTTCTATGTTTCAAGTGTAAATTTAATTTTTGGGTGTATACTGTTAATTACATCGTCCACGTATCGATACGAAAAGGATATATGTTTTTTTGTAAAGTAAAGTAAAGGGTTTAATGGGGAGCCCATTGCTAAACCTGCAGTTTGCTGATAAAACTGATTGTTAAATTGAAAATAATTTTGAGTTAAACATGTTTCAAATGCATTATAAATTTCTGAATGTGCAGTAGGGTCTTATATATATGCTGAATAATGTTAACGCATTCATTTGTTGGAATATTTGAAAACATACTTATGACGTCAAACGATACTAATTTAGAATTTTTTGGGGTGGTTATTGATTTTAACTGTTGGGATAGGAAGAGTGAAATTTTGATAGCGTATTTAGACGTAAAATTTGTTTTTTTTTAAAAAAGAACATTTAATGTAATTGCTAGGGTTCGCGATGGACTATTAATGTGTGATACTACCGGTCTAATCGGGAGATCAGGTTTGTCTATTTCTATTAAACCATAAAGTCTTGGAGCAAAATAATACATATTTATAATTTTATCAGATTGAGAAAAATTATGTGGGTGGTTTCTAGCAAGTTTTTAATTTTTGATTGATGTGACGTTGTTGGGTCTTTCTTTAAGAGAGTTAAATTTTCGGTTGTAATAAACGTATTTACTTTGCTAAAATATTGACTATTTTTTAAGATGACTATTGATTTGCATTTGTCCCCCTTTGTGATCGTTTCATTATTTGAAATGTTAGACTTGATTGGTTTTATAATTAAAGAATCTGTTGGGGAATGTTCAGAATGTGATTTTATATTTTTTGAAATTAATGCTTGCGGAGGGAGAGGTTCTTGAATTTTTTTTTAAGGCGATTTCAGATTCTACTGTTATTATTATTTTATCAGCTCTGTTATTAACATTTTGCGACAATAAAGATTATTCTGACGTACGGAATGTTATATATCCCTAAGATTGATAAAAGTTGATGGAATTACTGAATTTAATGGATCTATTGAGTTTACTACATTTACTAGTTTCTCTGAATTTTCTGGTGTTTCTATAGTTGGTATGAGTTTAACTTGATTTTTTCGAAGGTTATCTAACTTTTTAAAATCATCAAATACGATAAATTCTATCGAGTGAAGTTAAATGAAATTTCCGAATGCAATACCTTGAGATAATGTTGTACGACATCTCTCCTTCGATGAAGGTTTTTGATTTCGGCTCTCAACCATACACGTTGGACTGCATGGACGGCTGTTCTTGCTGCTGGTGTGGTGGATCGAGTTTTAATTTTGATGTAACTCGGGATGAGGTTTCCGAAAACCGACCAATGTCAATTCTACAATTCTCTTCAAATCCAACCATCCCATGTCACATAAACTAGCAGGCTATCATGCTATGGCACATCGAGCCTTTTCAGTTCCATTGTCACATCAAAACCTTCATGTAGAACTGAATAAAATTATATCCATGGGAAATATGAATGGTTTTCCAGTCAGTCTTATATAAAATGTAATTAATAAAAACGGTACCAAAACACAAGTTCTCATATTTATCCAAAAGTTTCGAATTTAAATAAAGATCAATTTACAACATTAACGTATTTTGGAAAAAACACAGAAACCATAGCGCACATTCTTCAAAAACAAAATCAACAAATCGCGTTTAGACCAAGTTGCAAATCGTCAAACATATTATTTAATGCTAAAGATAAAATCAATCCCCTAAAGAAATCTGGTGTTTATGAAATCTCGTGTTGTAGGCCAAACTGGACGAAGTTTTGAAACACGTTATAATGAACATTTTAGAGCATTTAGATTAAATCACGTTACAGGTTCATTTGCAAATCATCTTTTAAAATGTAATCATATTTTCCCCAAAGGTAATAAACTTAAAATATTACATAACGGTAAAAAGGCTACAGAGCTTAATTTCTTAGAAGCAGACGAAATTCAAAAAACCGAACGTAATCCTGTCGTAAATTTGTTGAACGAGCAACAGGATTTACCGCGATACAAATCATCCCTTTTTAAATACCTGTAAACATGTATTATGCACCAAATCTTACTTCATTTTCTGCAAAATGTTGTGTATATATGTAATTTTTCTTAGCTTGTTGTCACTTGACAATGACCTTAAAAAGTCAAAACTTAAGTCGTCTGTTGTTAATATATATATTAGAAATATAATACTAACAATAAATTTTTTGTGGTAAAAACGTAGTCACTGTTTTCATTTCGTTATTAATATCGATTACCACGTAGTAATGGTCTCAACTATCCTTTACGTAATAGTAGTAGTAGTAGACAGTAACCCAAAAAATATATTTTGCGTTTCACCAATTTATTTTTTTGGTTTCCTATATTTTTCTTAAAACGTCGTAAATGATCCAAAACTAGAACAAATATATATTTTTAAACATTCGTTGTGTTTGCAATAGTTTTCAAGAAATTAATAATAAACTATGACAAACAACTTAATTGTCCGGTTGATAAAATGACTTCTAAATTATTATGGAGTGAGGAAACTATACAACAGTTTAATATGATTTTTTTTTAAAGTCAAAAAAGTTTAATGTAATAATTGACAATGGCACTTATATGATAGGCACGCTGTTTCCATTTTTTGTGTTCAACTCTGCACTGACTGACCAGTTTGGGCCTAATTATATATTTATGTTATTTAAAGTAAATATCCTTTTACAATTAGGTGTCTGATTATAAATTACACTTCATTTATTTTCATTTTCCAAATAAGTGCATGTCACGTGTGCTAAGCTCCTTGTCAAATACCACTGTATTTCTCGTTTTTCTACCGCTCGTCGTACTTGTATTCTTTCCCTGTAACCACCCAAGTTGTCTCTCTTCTATTAGTATTTTAACAGATTTCAATCTTCTCTTTTGTATTACCGTATCATCCCCAATTTTATCTTTTCTTGTGATTCCTTCGATCTTTCTCAGGAATCTTATTTCTATTGCTGTTATTCTACTTGTATGTCTGTCTGTAACCCTCCAACATTCACTGCTATATAGTCTCGCAACTTCTTTGTATATCGGTGTTTTTATTTCTTTTGATTTTTCTTCTTCTTCTTTTTTTTCATTATATTGTAAATTCTTCCTGCCTTTCCTAACTCCTTGTTGATGAATGAGAACAATGAGAACATCTTGACAGGCATTTGAATTGGTATGTGCACTGTGCATCCCTTTGCAGCAAATTGTGCTCAGCGCTTTATGGATTGCAAATTTTAAAAATGTATATGTCTACGACCTCCTTAAACCTATATTATTTCGCCCACTTAGAATCGCATATGCGTTATGGTATATTTTTTTTGGGGATCGGCTTCTAGCTTTAAGGATGCGTTTATAATTCAAAAACGCACTATTAGATATATGTGTAACAATTTACAGAATTCCTTATTTGCTTTGTCTCCCATGAATTTAAAATATCTGTTGTGATGTGGTCTTCTTCATGTGACTTTGTTGTTTTCAGTTTCTTGAGAGCTTCTGTAACTTCTTCTCTTGTTATTTGTTGGATATTCTTCATGTTTTCCATGTCTTTGTGATTTCCTTCTGTTGGTTTTTTAAAATATTCTCTCAATCTTCGCATTATTCTTTTTGCAATATTTTTATTTTTGTCGTACTGTTGAAAAATTGCTGGTTTTCTGAATAATTTTCTTACATCTTGTATTGAAATTCTTCCCATGATTGCCCCTTTTGCATTTTTAATGATTTGTGTTACCTCCACTATTTTCCGCTTGTATATTTGATGGTCTTCTTCTCATCTTGTCTGTAGGAATATTTTCAATTTTATTTTCTTGTCTTTTACTTGTTGCTATAATTCGGTTTTTCACCTTGTGCTTTTTTTTTTGTTACTCCACAACTAGTTTCCTGCTTCTAGTATAGTTTCTTTAATTGGCATTTGTCTTCTATTTCTATTTGTAGTTTTCATCTTACTTTCTAGTTCTATATCTATATGTTTTTGGTAGATTTGTTTCATCTTCCAATTTATAGCACTTTGCACTTTGCATTTTTGTTATTTTCTTTCTCTTTGCTTCTTTATCCTCTCGTGTATTTGGCATGAGTTCCATTTCCACCAGATAGTGGTCGCTGTTTATTTTCGTCATCTCTTACTATTTTCCTTTGTTTATTATGAAGTAGTCAATAATAGATCTCTCATTTCTCGAGTGCACTTCTCTGGTGTACTTATTAATGTCTTTGTGCATGAATTTTGTGTTTGTAATAATATAATCATTTTTTACGCATAATTCTGTCAATCTGTTCCCATTATAATTTTTTATTATTTCTTCTTTTTCTTTTATTTTCCCATGTGTCTTTCTATGCCTGCATTGTTCTTTCCTACTCTTCCGTTTATATCGCTCATTATTATTATACTTACTTCTTCTCTATCTTTTTCTGCTTGCAATGTTTCGTCGAACTCATCTTTTTGTTCTCTTCTTGCTTTATCACTAGTATGCACCTATTATGGACCATATATTTTCTCGTCTATTTTTACTTTGAACAGCCTCTCGTTTATATATTTTCCTTCTATAATTAATTTAGCTTTATCTGGTTTTACTATCAGTCCGACCCCTTCCACCTCTCTGTTGTTGAAATCTACTCCAGCTCAATATAACTGGTATATAAGTATAACTTAATTCTTTTATTCATTGACATTTCTTTCTTAATTCCGTTATTCCCAGGTAGTCTAAATTTTGTAACTTTATTTCTTCAATAATTTCATCCTCTTTTCCATTTATACTTCTCACAGCCACGTGCCCATGTCTATGATGTTTTTATTGCTTTTCTGACTCGGTTTTCCCCTTCTGTTATATAAAATACGTATGTCATTTTCCTTTTCCAATTCGTAATTTTTGATGTGCACTTCTATTATTCTCTCCTGAGTTACTAGCTTTTTGAAACCTTATTTGTCGGTTTTCTCTCAGCCACGCCTTTCTCTTTGGTTTTCCAAAGATACTTTATAATATCTATGGTGATCTTTCTGTATTCAACCTTAACCTGTTGCCCTTGCGTTTTATGTTTTCTATCAACATTTCTTATTTGGCCCTGCAGCATCGTCTCTTCCAATGTTAGGTCATTTTAAATGTATATTTTGGTGTCTGCTTGCTTTTCCTCTTCATTATTTCATTTATTCCATTTTTCTTATTTCATCTTTAATCTCTTTTATTTCGGTTTTTAACCCCTGGGTATTTTTTTACCATTTCCTGCATTATTTTTTCCATCATCTAGTCCATCTTCTCGCTGAATTGTTCCATATCTCTTTCTTTTTCTTTATATACTGCCTCGTTTGTGTTGCTATTTCCCCCTATTTTCAATTGACCATTATTTTTACATTTCTGTTAGTGATATACTTTCTAGAATTCATTGGATTGAGTATAGTGAAATGCCGTGGAATCTTTTGCAGTCAATTGTAATTTAACTTTGACATTTTTGTTGGGGGTTGCATTTAATTTTAGACGTTAACATAGTATGGATGTGCCCGTTCATCAACTGACATATTGAATAATTTATGATAAATCGCATATCATGATGTTACTATAATTCAATATTTGGTCTTCCAGATATATTTCTGATGAATTTTTGTACATTGGGTTGCCGGTACGTTTCGGTCTTGACATAGTTGGAATATTTTGAGTTGTAAATTTTAGCTGTCGATACCTTAAATGTCAATGAATTTCTCTGAACTAAATAAAGTTATCACGCTGAAATTTATTTAACATAGTTATCTGTTAACCCGATGTATTTATTCTACTTTGATATTTGTGGTTCCATGATTATATTTATTAAAAGGTTTATTAATTTTTATATGAGACGTTTTAACGATCTTAATACCTAAAATAACCTGGAAAACTAGTCGAGAAATAAATCTCAATCAACCGAAGCACACATCTTATTCGCATGTTATTTATGCAACGCGATTGGTTGTATAAATCACATGGAAATAAGATGTGTGCTTCAGGTGGTTGAGCTTTATTTCTCGGCTGATTTTCCAGGTTTTTTTTATGTATTAAGATATTTCCTGTGAATGGCATCGTTAAAATGTATCAAAACATGAAAGTGATAAAATAATTTAAATCTGCATTATTGCCCTCTGACAATGATCTTTATTAATTCTAAAAATACGAAATTAAGAAACTTAATTCTTATAAAGAACCAGATAACTATGGATTAAAAAAACTGTTGTTCTAATGCTTGTAAACTTTCATCGAAATAACATTGAAGAAAAATCACAAATCGCTCTATTATACCATAGTATCCCATATATATTTTAATCGCAGTTTTAAATACGATAAGGTAAACATTAAATTTATTTACAATAAAATTTAACAACAACAAACAAAACTTAAAATCAATGCAAAATAATATATTGTTAAAACGCGTTGGACAAATCTGATTCGTATTGGCCCATATGGTACACAAATACATGTGTTTCGTCCAATCAACATGCTGAGAATTGACAAAGAATAACATACAGCAAAGGTACAATTAAAACGTTTTATAGATACCGATAAAATTGTTATCGTTACACAATCAGGGTCATTCACGATGGAATGCTTTTGAACTTGGTAATAGCAAACTGTGACAGGAATATGAACAAAATATAACAGATATGAAATAAAAACCAGCAACAAGTAACAATGTGAGATTATTTACAACAATCCCAGAGTTGTATGCCATGCACCCAGACAGGATTCAAGATCTGATGTCAAACAGAATTGCGTCCAATATTATTTTCAATTTTTCATATCTTATTTTCTGACGCACTAGTTTACACATCTTAGTTTAATATTTTGTGAAATTTTAATCTTAATAATTAATCATGAATTAGCCCCGTTAGGTGGCTTATCTTGATTTTGGAGCATTAGTTCTGCTACGTATTTTAGTCTGAAGGATGAATTGGTGAATGAGGTGTGTAAACATTGCATTTAATGGCAAATAACACAAAGAAGAAGAGTCCCAAGCTAGAGTTCCCCAAGGGTTCATTATGGGTTCATTGTTTTTATTTAAAAAATGCGAATTGTAATCTCAAAAAAAATTCAATAATATGGCATCTTTTACGAAATATTAACATGATAAAGACCGTTCTCTCTCTGCAACTGAATCAAAAATAAAAAATAATACATTATATAAATGCGAACAAGTTTATGTTTTTATGAAATAATACGACATATATTTAAATATTCCATTTTAGAGCTTTAGGCAATATTTTAGTTGCTTAATGCGTTGCGGTGGCTTATTATAATTTTAATTAATAAATTATTGTATATTACGTTTAAAGACTAAAAGTTATTTGCCAAATTATTTATATAAGGGGTTAAATGTAATCAATTATTTAAAGTCGACTACGAACGTATTGTTTTATGTTAAGTTCTGTTGATGTAGTATTTGAAAATATGTTACCATCGCCAACATAATGTAAATAAACTTAGTTACTTACATAAATTTTATAATTTTAATTTACTGTGTCATTGTTTGATTTCGATTAATTTGTAATTATTTACAAACGTTCTCGTTTGTTCTAAATTGCTTATTTCTAATTAAGTTTTAAAATATTAATTATTTATTACACGGAATTTATTTTTCAAGTTGGATGATTACTTCGTTTCGTTGGTTTATGGAGTTTTAATTCTTTAATGAATACAAATCTACATACAAATTCACATGAACTAAAGTGAAAACGTAAAAATAAACCAAAACAAGATAAACAAAATTACACAATAGACGCAAAATAAAAAAAGAACGAAACCTAAAACTCGAGAGTAGAAGAAAAAAATCGTTTCACTTATTTTATCTTATTCTTATTTTTATTATTAATTTATTTTAGTTTATAAACTTTTATAGTTCTTTGATCCTTTTTTACAATTTTCATTTTTCTTTTCATTTGTATTTTCAATTGATTTTGTAGTTAATTATCAACAATATCTTTTTAGTTCACTTACGTTATTTAAGGGGAATCGTCGTCACTTTCATCACCCTGTTTTCTGGTGTCTGTTCCCCCATCGTTTTCTTCCTGTTCAACACCATCTTGCGAAGTTCCAGGTTCCTGAAAATAAGTGTACATTTTTATAAGTCGCAAAATAGTTCACGAATTGAGAGATTAGTCGAGCAAAAATAAATCAAATTTAATTTAGAAAAATACATTAAATGAATGATGACTGAAAATGAAAATTAAAAATCAACAACAAAACATTAAAGAAATAATTAAGTGGAAATAAGTAAACAAGAAATTCTTGTTTTTCAAATCGAGGAAGAAAATTTAGAATTAAATTTTTAAAGATTTTGACTATTTTTCATAAGTCTACCATTGTTATTGTCCTTCGATTCATCCTCAAAGTAAGTGCAATAAATGTAAATTAAAAAATGTAGATCACTTGTGCAATAAAAATCTAATTAACTGAACAAAAATAATGGAAAAAAAATAAAAACAACATAATTGGAATTAAAGTATATGAACAACATAATGAAAGAAATATATGATACACAATACAAATAAGTGAAATAAACGAAGAATAACGGAATAAAAGTTAAACGAACGGCGTGAATACAAACGAAGATGAAATGAAAACAAATTAAACTCGAGGTGTATGTATATTGAGGGTGGCGTCAAATTTGACTTAAAAACGAGGTCGCGATCGTGGTTGAGGAAGCAGCGCTGACAAATAATAATGATGTTCGTTAGAGCGGAAATGTAGATTAAAGGCAAATTACGTTCTCACATACTTGATAAGCGAATGCAATTCGTTAAAAAAACGAAACGTGTTGATTGGTTTCTCTCGTCTCTCACAAATTAATTTTTAATTAAGACGTATCACGAAACACCCGACCATATCATTAAATAACGTTAGTAAATGTCCGTTCTTAATTATAATTTCATTTCTGTTAATTGGGTACACCAAATTTTGTATTCATTTAAGTAAAAATGGATGGAAAATATGTAAAAGTATTCGTAACTTATTTTCACATTCATAGGAGCGGTAATGGCCTTTAAGTGTCGATAAATAAAAAGCAATCTATATTCTGATATGATTTCTTCGACACATTGACTACATATGTGAATATATTTTAGTCCATAACATGCCCTGCCATAACGTATTTTGTTTATTTTAATAGGCGATTACAATTAATAAAGACGCAATAAAACGAGTTAAATCAATAAACAATAATTTTTATATCCACGATAAAATTGATTAATAATTACGAATGATATTGCTACTAAAGACGACTCCTGAATTAATATCCTATAGCAGAACTCATCGTAGGGTTAAATTTAAATATATTTGATAAAAAAATACATTATTTAAAAATAGAATTTTTAAAGCACACACTTCAAAGAAAGTTAAACTCAAGGGAGACAAAACGTTGTAGAAGAAGATTCCATTGTTAAATACGTCGGTGATATTGGACTCGCTCTCTGATGTAGTTTATTTTGCACGACTAGATTTGTGTCAAGGATATTATAAGGTTAAGATACCGAAGTAGGGATTATTTACAAACGACGCGATCACCAATTTAGTTAAAAACAAGTTTCTTAAATTTATTCAAATTTCTTAAATTTAATCAAAGATTTTTGAAACGCAAGCTGTGATCAATTCACCTATTCTGCAATATCCTGATTTTGTAATTGATAATCCTCATCATCACATGAGATGAGATCAATAATTGTTTAGTGACCATTTATGTGACTGGTGAGTTTTTGCATAGAAATTAGAAATTAGGCGTTCAGCATTTTATATATCTTACCAAGAAGCTCAAAACACGAGTACAAACGAAACGATAATCCAAGAATCCAAATAAATCCCTACTGATTTAATTACTACTCTTGCATACGTTTAATGCAAGTTTAAGTTTGGATTAATGCATTCATTGGCGAGATAGTATTTGTATTTATGAATTTAATAACTTTTGTAATACTATAAACACGAATATTAATGACATAAATAAATTACATTGACTTTCTTAGTAGACATGTTGCTATCAAAATGAAAAAAGCGGACGTCGCTGCAAACGGGCATAAATAATTAGCTATTGAAGACTGCAGGCTCTGCATATGCTTAAAACTTATTTTTATTAAAAATTATTATAAATGCATATTAAGCTTTTATTTTGTTTATATGTAGAAAACCTGCCTGATATAATTGGAGCAAATTTAAGCAGTTTGAAGCTACATTTCCTAATAGATATAATTGGAGCAAATTAAAACAATTTAACGCGTTGCATCGTAACAGACAGTCATCGAAATAAATTTACTGATACAATATCAATTGTTGTTTTATTGATCATATTTGACGTTTGTGAAAACAATTAGAAATGATTGGGTTGATTTTGATTTCTGACCAAGTTATCAACCGGTAAAATCGTGTTTTGTTGTTATTGATAAACCTCAGATTTATTCAATGTCGTACAAATTTGAAATTCTTAAGAGTATTTATCGTTCGGTTGGGTTGGAGGTTGAGTTAGGTTGTATTGAATTGGGTTGCGTTGGATTGGACTGGGTTGGCTCGATACGTCGGAAGGAAGGCCGAAGAGATTTGGGAACGACGAACGAATGCAGATGTCTAAGACACAAATCAAGAACCAAACATAACAAAATTTATTAACTCGTCGAGTAAAGTGAGTAGGTAATCTTCAAAGAGGACAGATTTATAAAATATGTAGGCGGCGAAATACCAGAAGCAAAAAGGAAGAGAGGCAGACCGAGGTGGAACAACAGGACAGAAAGAAATGGACAGCTTTTACTAAGCAATGGGCCTAAACAGGTTCTGAATGCTTTATGTATATTTATCGCTCCGTTACGCAATTTAATTCTTTACAACTTTTTTATATATTTTTCTCCGTTCAGAGAATTATGTCCATCATCGAAAAAGAAGGAAGCGTCCCGAATACACCCAGGCACAGCTCCAAATGCAGATCTTGCAGAGCCCTGAGGCGAAGGTATTTTGTGAGGAACCTTGTAATTATAATGGATGATGAGAAATATTTCAGGTTGTCACATTCTGGAATGAAAGGTAACCAGGAATGTTACACCTATCATGTTCAAAACTACCCAAAAGAAATAAAATTCAAAGCAAAGACGAAATTTGCTGACAATGTTTTAGTCTGGTGCGCGATTTCTGAGGCTGAAATTTCAAAATCATATGTTGGCGAATTTGGTAAGAAGCTGTCAATGATGGGCTGTATACCCAAAGTTGTTTACCGAAAACGCTTAACTTTATTAATATCCTGATCTCGCTTCGTGCCATTATCCCAGGAGGACTCATGAATGATTCCAGCAGAATGACGTCAATTATCTATGGAGAGAAGATCATCTTCCAAATGTCTCTAAAGCTCGATCAATAGAAGAATTTTGGTCATTATTGTGTCGAATGAAAACGGTGGTAGGCCAAACTGAACAACAATTCCAGGCACGATTTTTTTTTCAAAAAACATCATCCAAACCAAGATGAGACAAGTCCGCTATCAATTTTCTAGATTAGTATTCATGAAAAGAAGTAAAATTAACCATTAATATTTAAGTTTGTATAAATCGTCATTAAATCATACTTATAATTACGAGAGGAGATCATTATTTAGCGTAGGCGTTGAGTGACGTTGAATCAATTTGGCACATTGAAGTATTACTCATTTGTTGTTATGTTGGTTTAATTGTAGTTTTGTCACTTGTTACCTATTCAAATAATTAAGAATTTAGAAGTATACAAGTTTAGATAAATTCTAAAAATGGAAAAATCAGAGGTGCGTGCACTTATAAAATACTTGCAAAAGAAAGGGTTGTTGCCAAAAGAAATTCATGAAGACATGGTAGGTGTATTAGGTGAGGGTGCTGTTTCTTACCAAGTGGTGAAAAATATGTCTCGATAATTTCAACTGGGAAGACAAACATCAAGAAAATGTTAATCGTATACACGATAAGGTAATCATAGATAGACGACTGACCATACACCGGATAGCTGAAATTACGAATTTTTCTTTTGTTACTACAGAAAATATTTTAAGAAATATTTTGGGGGTAAAAAAGTTGTCTGCACGTTGGGTCCCAATGTTGACACCTGATCAGAAACGTTCTAGAGTATTACATTCTGAAGTCAGTTTGGCAAAGTTTACAGCAGATCCGGATAAATTTCTTTCTCGATTCGTCACTGTTGATGAAACGTGGGTTCACCACTTCGATCCTGAGTCGAAGCAACAAAGTATGGAATGGCATCGCCGAGGTTTTCCGCCACCCCGCAAATTTCGTGTTTTGCCATCCGCTGGTAAAATTTTTTGGGACGCAGGCGGAATTTTGATGACTGATCTTTTGGAACATAGGCATACAATAACAGGCTCCTACTCTGACAACTTAATTTCAAGATTGCGCGATTTTGTCAAGGAAAAAAGACGGGGGTATGTAAGCAAAGGAATTCCATTATTTTGAACGCAGAATTTGAATTGTTTGAACATCCCGCATATTCACCAGAACTGGCCCCTAGTGATTTATTTTTATTTCCAAAATTAAAAGAATAACTTCGGGGGACCAGATATTACGACGATAATGAAGTGATGATGCCCGTAAACGACTGGTTGGAAGGCTACAGAAAGATTGTTTTTCCAGAGGAATAAACGGTTAAGAGCATCGTTGAACCAAATGCATCGACGTTCAGGGAGATTATGTAGAAAATAAAGGTTTGATATTTCTTCAATTTGTTTCGTTCTATGTTAGGGACCATAAATACTGATCTCCCCTCGTATGTCCGATACTTTAGTAAGTCGTCCAAATGTCTTTTAAAATAATAATCTCATAAAACTGTACTTTCTTTAAATCCATTAAATGGTAAATAACCAATAGGAAATACAAGAAATACATGTTTGGAATAATTTAATTTTCAGTCGATTTAAAAATCTCTATGCCATTTTCGACAGCTATTTGTGCAGTTTCGAATAAATTCGTGCGCAATATTAACTCATATGATTACAATTTATAATGCGCTCATTTGCATAACTAAATATTAATTATTCTTTTGTTAGATTCCGCATATAATTTACAATTGATTACTGGATACAGTACTTTGTAATACTTACATTTGAACGTCTATTTTATAAAACTTGAAGTCATGCGTCGCCAATTTTTTATCTGTGAAACTGGTCTTTTTTGTTATTTGTAATTTGTAGTAAAGAGTTTTGACAATTATTATATCCAGAATCTGGTGACACAATGACACTATACTGTACAATTGTATAAAATAGCGTCGCTCAACCCAATCCTCGAGGTTTCCTCGATACGCAGTTTTCGTTTTATTTCAAATCCATTGCGTTTTACGAAACATTTATCGATTTTGGACGCGCGCCGCTTCTAAATCATCATATAGATAGTTATATGTCATCGCGGAATTTAATTCTCTACAACTTTGTTTATATATTTTTTTCCGTATATGAAGCGGTTTGGGCAGCGTTTCAGATAATGTGCTACTGATCGCCAGATACATGATGGGTAATTTCAGGCATAATTCGGTATAAATCGAGTGACACGATAATTACAGATTAAATAGGTTATTTTCAATCCAAAAAACCTTAGTTCAAATTAATTGTAGTTTGAAATAGTTAACTCGTTGACATTGGCGGGTGATAAATCTAAATTAAAATTATAGTCACTGAAAATGCCATAAACGGACTACTCATTAAAACTTAATTGTGTAAAAATCGTATAAAAAATACAAAGAATCATAGTCCGGAAAACAATCAACAACTATTAACTACGGAGGTAAAATTTAACTACTAGGAACAAATATAAAATGAGCAAACAATGGAGACAATAATAATAATAAAAACCTTGTTGAAAAAATAAGAAAAACAAAAATATATAAAATCAAAATTTTAGCACACGAAATATATCTAAAAGAAATAAACAAGAAAAATCAAGGCAATAAATTCGAAAATAAAATAGTTGGAAAGTGTATGAAGAAAAACGTAAAGCGACGAAAATAAATATAAACTAAATCATAACACAAAGAAATGCAAAAAAAACGAAAAAGATTTCAAGCAAATCAAATGCAAAAATAACAGAAAAGCCAAGACACACAAATAAAGATTGTCAAAATCAAAGCCAATGTAAAACTGCAATAAAATAGCCGTCTACGAATAATAGTTCAACGGTGTTGGAGAAGGTTGTGTATTCAAAGGATGGGATGAAGGATATATTGTTATATAATTTTAGTTATGAAAGGCTGTCGGTGTTACGATGTCAAATGTAATATATATTTTTTTTTAAATTAATTTATTTTGCTGGATTCTTAACTATTAGGAGCCTAAAGATAAATAAATATTATTAAAAATCTGTGCACATGAAAGATTAACATTTATTTTTAAACACGATGAAAGGTAAACAAACAATAAATTTAGTTTATCACAGTGCACAGGTTTAAGCGACGTAAGCAGCCATAACTAAATAAAGCGCTAAAATGTTTCGATTGTTAAAAAGAAACATCGTGTACAGAATTCACAATGCTAGGATAAATATATGTGTCCTTAAACCAAATAATCATATTATACTTTGTATAAGTCTGGACTTATTCAATGCACTTTGTGTGAGTTCCGACAGTAAACGAAGCCGAAGCAAGAACATCAAGTGATAAAATAATGATTAAGATGTTTTCATCAATTACTACACAAGGTAAAAATTCAGCTTCATTGAAATTCAATTAAAAATTTTAAAAAATATTACACGACTCGACTCAACCTGCTAGTTGCTTTTGGTGCCTGATAGTTACTCAAATATCCTGACACATACGAACAATAATTGCTACATTCTGACAGTTCCTCCCACGTATGATTTGCTGACAGCTATCGCCACTTGAATTGACAGTTGCTGTCATTTACGTCTCATATTACGTACCGACCAAGTGACAACTGAATCTTACTGACATCTACTGACAACTGGCATTGACGCGAAATAAAAACTATTAGTAATTGAAATGATTTGAATTTGTTGCCCAAAGTTGGGCACAAATACAATTTTCTAATTGCGGCGAGTCACGAAAATATTTTAAATAGATTACAGCATAAGTAAATAAGTGGTTTAAATAGTTTAGGGATAACATTCGTTAAAAGCATTAATATAAAATTTAGTAATTAAATGTTTTACCGTTGAAAGGACTGAAAAAGAACATTTTAGCATAAACCTGGGTTGTCTCTACATATCTATATTAAACTAAGAATGATTTTATATATAAAAACATTCAAATATTTATAGATGACATGGTTAATTATCTCTTAAATTTTTATCGAGAATCGAAAATCAACAATTTTCGTCTCGAAATAAAGTAATTAAATTATTAAAATTATTTTTGATATCCGTAATAATTATTTTTCAAAATTTTAATCGTTCTTGTAGCATTTAATTATATTTATATTATTAACTGTAAATTCCTTATTCCCTCGAACTTTCATGCACAAGCTTTGTACACATATTCTTTTGCAAATAATATACAAGCAATAGTTTTATTTATTTCTATGGACGTAATTTAGTGACATACCCAGATGAATACTAGACCCGGAGTAACGTAAATGTGGGTAATATGTGAGGTAACAGCAGCAATAGTGTGCGACGTTCCGGAAGGATTTACAAACCTGAAAATGTTGGTGATTCAAGTCAAGAAAAAACATTGATTCAATTTGTATTCTTGCTAATTAAAGAATTTTTCCAAATGGTGTAATCTGCCACACTCTATTTCACGGTACAATAACTTTTATTTTCGTGGGGATATATCCGATGAAATTTGTTTTTGTACAATGAGGAAAGGTAACGATATATGATGGTACAGCCAAAAAATATTAATATTTTATAATTCATTTTTATTTTTGTTCGTTTTTCTCATTTTCAATAGTATTTCAAACTAATATTTTACGTCAAGTAGATCACAATCATAGAATCCTCTTGAAACTTAAATTTGTAGAACTTATTAGCGTTTTAATGGCAATGATTTTTTAATTTTTATAAAATATAATTGAAAGGCTGGTGTTACAGTTGTTAAATTATTGGGTGCCAATTTATTTATTTTTTTTTTGTAATATTTTTACTTTATTTCATTGACAAATTTCTATTTTAGTACAAAGCTACAATCAAAATATTTTCATCGATGTTCTTATGGCGTAAATAAATAAATTATCAAAGATATTAAAAAAAAAACAATTAAAAATGACGATTCTGGGAAGTTACGTTTATAAACGTAAAAACAGAACGACCTTCACCTATTAAATTTGTAGTAAAAAAATATCAAGGGGTTTATGACGATGGACGATGTGCACTGCATTTTTCTAGGAAATTAGAAGCGCCGGCTGATCTATTAATAGAATCCATTATTTCTATGCATATATGAAAATATTAATGAAGTTAATCCCGATAGTCCCTGGAAACATTTTTTTCCATTAAATCATAACCACCTGTACGGGCACTTTTTGTTTTTTATACGCATTGGCTACGACCTTGCTCGTGTTAAAACACGAATCGATGTCCATTGTCGTCGACCCCTGTTTACAATTAAAAACTCTAGTAATATCGCAAAAATCAAATCGACACACATATACTTAAAAACCATCAATGAACATAATTACATCGTTGGACCAAATGCAGCGATGTGCAGGGAGATTATGTAGAAAAAGAAACGTTTGATATTTCTTTCCTTTTTTTTATTTGTTCCTTATATATATATATATATATATATATATATATATATATATATATATATATATATATACTCCAATAATCCCTTCTACCATACAATGGTGTAGGGCGTTTTTCTTCTTCTAACTTTTTATAAACCTTATCCATTCCTTTCTGTTCCTTGTCATGTTCTTCGCTTGTGCCATGTTTTGCCTTTCTTTTCCAGTATTTCTGCTATGACCTTATTCCATGTCATTCTTGGCCTTCCTCTTCTTTTATTTTTCCCTATTCTTGCTTCCCATATCCTTCTTGTTAGTCTTGTATTTTCCATTCTATATAAATGTCCCCCACCATCCTAACTGTCTTTGTTCAATATTTTCTAGCACTGACTGCATTTTTAAATTTTTAAATTTCCGAGCTTCTCATTTTCTCAATCATTGTAAATCCTCTAAGTCTTCTTAAATATTTCATTTCTACTGCTTGTATTTTATTTTTTTGTCTTCTATTTAATATCCAGGATTCACAACCATATCTTAAAATCGGTCGGTATACTGTTCAGTTCCTTCTACTTCGATTTTCGTATCTACCTGTTCATGTCCCACTACCATTATCTTTGTTTTGTTCTTATTCATTATCATTCCGCTGTCTTTTAGTGTCCTATTCCATGTTATTAAATTACGTTGTAGGTTCTGTGTCCAACTCAAACTTTTTTGCTCATACTTGTACATTTTTTTATAATGTCGTTCATGTAAATAATGAATAGCATTGGGCTCCCTCCTTTGTTTTCAACATCTCCGATTCTAAGTTGTTAGTTATTACACCATTAGTATTATTGTTATATATTTTCCCTATTAATCGTCTTAGTTTGTCATTGACACCTCTCTTATTTAATATATTCCATAATCTTTCTCTTGGTACTTTATCGAATGCTTTCTCCAAGTCTATAAATGCTAAGAATACTTTCTTCTGTTCTCTGAAGGCTTTTTGTATAATTTATTTCACGGCGAATATTTGGTCTTGTGTGCTCCTTCCTTTTCTAAACCCACGTAATTTCGAGTTTTGTTGTCAGTCTTAGTCTATTATTTGCTCGAGAATCTTCATTGCAGTACTCAGATGGTCCGTACACTACTATTATTGTTTTCGTTGTGTTTCTTTCCTTCATCTCTATTTGTATTATTCTCTCTGACCATGTTTTCCAATTATGAATTTGATTTTCTATTTTTTTTGTGTATAATGCATCCCACACCTGCAACTGCTCTTTTTTCTTTTCCTACACCACTATACATCATAATATGACCATTGTCTGTCTTACAAACTGTTGTGTTTTCTTCTTTGTTTCCGTAATTGCTAATACATCTACTTCTAACTCTTCGAATTCCTTTTCTAGTTCCTTTTCTTTTCCTGCTAAACTTCTTATGTTCTAAGTACCAATTTTCCATGTTATATAGTCCTTCCCCTTATTTTTTCTTATCTTTTTAATTTTTTTGTCACCATTTTCATACTCATCATCGTTCTGTTTATTTTCCTTTATCGTGTCCTTTTTCATGTCCGGGTCATCCTCGTTATTTTCACTGGTCTTTATTATTAGTTTTTTGAACTTTTTTCGGGGTTTCCTTTTTTCTTTCTAATTCTGTTTCCGCCTTATTCCAATTTCATTTTTTCCTATTCCATCTCCATTGTTCCCCTTGTACTAATAGCTTTTGGTGTCCTATCATTACGGTTTTCTTTTCATTCTCTCTTCTTTGGCCTTTCTTCGTATCTTAATTAATGTATATGTATTAATGTACATGTTTTGTTCCTTGTATTCTCTTAGTTTGCTTTTGTTTTTCATTATTTTTATCTTATCATCTGTATTTTTCAGTTCGATTAAACAGGTTTTGAACCCAGATATTTCACCGCTTTAATTTCTATTTGTATTTCCACGTACTTCTTAATAATATCTTCCGCCACTATCTTTAGTTGGTCTTGATCACTCGTGATGAGATGCTCACCAAGTTAATTTTATATGACATTGAACGATTGTGGACACTACTCAGAAGCCGCGTCAGCGTTTCCCAAACGGTCACGACTAGTTGAATAAAATAATAGTTTTATTATATTAATTTAAAAAATCCCTCAGATAACGGTGGGCATAAACACAGGATATTATACGTGCTAATTGAAGTAATTAATGGACATCGACAGGTATCCAGAAAAAAGTTTTGAGAAGTGCTGCGTTACGGAGGTGCGGCCGTCGATTGCAATAAAATAAAAACATGAGGACCTTTACCGTAAATATAGTAAATATATAAGGATTCATCAATGAAAATGTGGAGGTCTTGATTCGTCTATTGATGTGAGATATTTTTATTTATTTATTCCAATTAGGAAGCGGCTGGAGTAGCATATTTTTGAAAAAAATTGATAAATTGGTAGAAAACGAAAAAAATATGCTTAAAACCCTTAATATTCAAAAAATTTTAGATCTATAGATTTAAATAACTGAAAAATTAATAGTCATCATTGCTGTCTGCGTTAAATCGTTTATTATTTTCTTATACTCCATGTATAAGGAAATTCGTAAGTATAAGAAAAATAAAAATAAACGAGAAAACAAGTATTTAATAAAATCAAGGAAACTATACAAAATTTTACAACCGTGCAAATAAATAAAATAAAAATAATAAAGTACAATAACAATGAATTATAAAGCAAAGCCAAATTTTAAGTAAAATAATGAAGTACAACAAAAATATCTTACAATACATTTGTGTGTGAAAATTTATGCCGAGCAAGATTTACTAGACAAAGAATATTTAACGATGTCAAGACGCATAAATGTTATAAAACCACCATTTTAATTAAGGAATTAAACAACGTGTTTCCATTCGATTAAATTAGATGAAGAAGTTTTTACATAATTACTCGTAACAAATTGATTTAGTGTACCCAAGAATTTCATCATATTACGTTAATAATGCCACGTGTTCACGTAGTTTTCCATTTATGTAGGTGACCTTGCATTTTGTATTCAGTTAAGTTGTTGGATGGTGGTTATATGTGTTCGTATCTATCCTACATTTGGTGGCATCCCGCAAAAGACAAATTAAAGACTGACTTTGAAGTTTGTGAAGGGCAGATGGAATTATGTCCCAGCTTATAAGGATTCCTCGTCTTTATCAAATTTGTGTTACAAAGCCAAAGACGGGCGATTCCTTCTCTATATGAGATATTGTTATGCTAGGGTGTTAAACTTTTATCTCTATTTTCTAAGCAACGTAACAATTTACGCCTGTCTTTCCTTGAATTCACCACACTCCATTTCACGGTAGAACAATCTTTGTTTTTCGCGCGGACATGTCCGATGAAATTGCTTTCTGTATAATGCGGAAATTAGAAAATATTACGTTTTTCTTATATTCACGTGTTGAAATATAGTGCAAGTGGTTTCAAATTGCGACGCTTGCAAAATACGAATAATTTTATAAAAATTGTAAAAAATATTTCATCGCAAAATCTAAATATTCTAATAATATATTCTAATAGATTTAATATGTAGCTTCTTGAAATCAATAACAATATTTATCAGGAGGATGAATAAAAAGTTATTACTGTCGATTTTTGTTTGTGGTGTATTTATATTTAAATCGAATACGATACGAATTTTTATATGCCTACAACTTATTAGTTGATATCATTTAAGAAGTTTTTTTTGCAAAACACATTTAACATCGATTCGGATCAAGTAACAAGAGTCTAGCCTTATAGATAGTTAAAGAGCTTCCGTTATACTATACTTGTGTGTCTATATTTTTATACGTCTTTTGTTTTTGTTTCGTATCACTTTCCGTTGTTGTTATGTATTTTTCCTATTATTTTAACTGTTGGCTCTTTTAATTAAGGTTATCGATAACGACGCACTAATATTTGTTGAATAAGCTCGTAAAATGTCACTCAAGTCAATTAGAACGTCCAACACCGTTGGATATGGGAAATTAGGATTTTAATTTACTTTTTATTAGACATAAACCGTTCATATATCTTTGTTCGAACTTTCAGCTCACCTCGCACGAAATTTTGCAGAAACAGCGACTACTTACTAAATACTGATAAATACGATAATAAAAACGTAGTAATGGTAAATATGGAGGATTTGTGAACCGAATAACAAACCAATACTACTGGATAAACGCGCATAGCATCTGTAGGTCTATTAAGACATAATTGTTGTTTATAGTCGTACGGAAACGGCAATTACGTATTCTGAACAAGTATCGCTATCATTTAAATTGGCCCTGGTCTAAGTTAGATACCAAAATAGTAAAAATTAAAAGTCGTTTCAAGCAACTGCTTACATTTAAAAGGATTTGCAACGAAAATAATCGCGTTTTAACCTTGACAAATATTTTTTGCACATTAGTTTCATATTTGTTTTCCTGACATGTATTTACTTAAACTGCGTTTGATTGTCATTCGTTTTCCTTGTTTCGTTTCGACAAAAAAATAACATAAAACTACTTTAGATGCAATAAACATAGCAGTTAAAGTACGTAAAACAAAAAAAAATTAAACAAAAAAGTAAATTATTCTAACAAATGAAAAAACAAATGAATTTAAAAAACCTTTTAATTGTGATAAAATTCGCAAATCGTAGACCATGAGGTTAATGTTATTTCGTATGGCTTGCTCACTGAAAACTATTTATGGTAATGTATGTTAACATGGTTATGTTGGCTACATGCAAAGTTTAAATTCACCAAATTATCATGAATGCTATTTCTTAACGGACGTTTGGAATTTTTTTTAATAAAAAGAATATACAAATTTTTTTCAATGGCACATAAAAAATTAGTTAAACGAAAATAAAATAGAATGAAACGTTATTTGTGTCTTTTATTTTAACGATGTCTTTGGTGGTGAAGGTCTTGATGAAATAATATTTGTGTTTTTCATTTGAACAATGTTTTTGTCAATAAATCTCTCGATGAAACAATATTTGTGTTTCCTACTTTAACAATGTCTTTGGCAATAAATCTCTCTATGAAACCGTATTTGCGTTTCAACAATGTCATTGGCAATGTTCTCTGGATGAAAATTTTTGTGTCTTTGACATTAAAAAAGTTATGGAAAAGTAAATAAAATTAAAAGTTTTAAACAAATAAAAGTACGAAATAGGCATTTAAACCAATTTACACATTTAAAGTATTATACCTTAAAAATGAAAGGCAAATAGAAATTATTCTAAATTTATAAAAAACAAATGAACTATAAACAGTTTTGTATTGTAATAAAAATTACAATAGGGTCACGGACCATTATGTTAATATCAACGTTTCCTATGACTTGCACATTGAAAATTATGGCATTTTTGCAAAAAGTTATCATGGTTACGTTGGCGTCATAAGAAATTTAAATTTACCAAATTATCTTTTGTTTATGAACGTCTTATATAAAAATTTATTAGACATGTTTTCAGTGAAAATAACGCTTTTAAAATTAACTTATTGGTACCTACAACATAAACAATTGGATTTGAAACTTTTTTATCAACATGACGGTATTTTTTCTTATTTTCTTCTCATTTGCTTTATTTTCCTGTTTTTGTTTTGATTTATTTTAATTTGACTTACTTTGTAGTTGAAACACATTTATTTGTTGATATTCATTATTTGTGCCAATGTTTGGTTTTATTGGCTTAATAGCTTTGTTAAACGGTGTTTAGAAAAAGTTATCCACACATACCACTTTAAATTAAAAAAACCTTGATTTAAAGTACTTAAAACCATGAAAACAAAGTACAGTTCAAATGAAAGTTTTCTAAATTTACAAAAGCAAATAACTTATAAATATTTTTCCATTGTAATGAAAATCACATTAAGGTCACAGACCATTAGATATACAGACCTGGTTTCCTATGACTTGCTCATTGCGAGCGAAGTATTTGTGGCATTTTTACGAAAAAATTAACGTGGTTTTATATTAACGTGTTTGTTCTTTATAAGATTTCGAAAATACGTGAAATAAAAATCAACAACACGTTTTACTTTCAGGGTTCCAATTTTTCTTCCTTCTGTTTATTTTTTATTAGAAATGAAATTATGAAATAGGCAAATTTAATTATTTCGTTTGTATAACATTTAAACGGTTCATTTAGATATTTCTCGTTAATTTTCTTCCCATTATTCATTTGTTTGAATGTTTTTTAACTTTAACTTTTTCGAATTGAAACATTTTGGACGGTTAGTAAAATTCAAATGATTTAGAAGTCTTTCCAAATTCTTATATTTAATCAATAAAATTTTCACTTTTAATTCTCAATTAGTGTGTAAAATTAAAAAAAAATCGAAAATGAGTAAAACAACTGAAAAAATTTGTATTTAAAATAAAATATAATAAATATTTATTTATCTAATTTTGTTCGTTCGTCTTTTATGAATTTAATTTGTAATTACTTTGATTATATTTTAATTTGATTTTCTTCAGTTTGATTTTAATTTTTCGATTTATATTTTCAAATTATTCTTTTAATTTTTTCCTATTACTTCCCACTTTTATTTGCGACGTTTTCATTTTATTTCTTTAATTTAATTTAACTGTAATACTTTAATTCATATTTGTTTCATCGTTGTTAATTGCTAATCATTATTTTTTCAATTACCTCGTTGAATTTAATGTTGTTTCCAAAGTTTATTTCGACTTGTTTTCATTAAGTTTAATATTTCAAATTTTAAAAATGGGACCCAGCGAACAATTGACACAATTAAACTAATACTACACAAATAAATAAATTCTATATATATATATATATATATCTTTTTATATAAATTTGTATTAGAATATGTTGGATATATAGGATAGATAATTAATATTGAATTTTCAATAATCTTGTTTGTTCCCTTCAAATAAACTGTGAAAATATTGTGTATATTATCGTAGTAATTCCACTAAAATGATACTAAGATGAAGTACGTGTCATTGTGTAACATCATATGTAACATCAACATATGGAGCTTATCTTGACTCCCGTGTAATGGGCATACATAATTTAGGAGTCATTTACATGTCAACAATTTTTATTCATTTACAAATTGATTTATCTAGCTCTTCAGTTATTATTTTACATATTTACATTATGTTTCACGATGTATGACACGCAATTATAAACCGTAGCGTAAATGGAGAATGAACGACATTTAATAATAACGAATAAGTTAATAAATACCACAATAAAAAATAATTCGAGTGGTTCTTTGATTGATTCATACTTTCAATTGAAAATAAATTTAAAATTGCACCTGTTTGTTCTAATATATAATTATTTGTTTTTCCACTTTGACATGAGACAAGAAAATGTAAAAAACAGGTGTTAAATAAAAATATAACATAGAAAAATGTAAATAAACAAGCATAGGCTACCAATGATATTGCATAGAAGAATGAAAGTTATGAGGCAATTGTTGGGAGGAAGGAAGAGTGGATGTGAAAAGGATGGATTATTGAAAGACTGGATCAGGATATAAGAACAAGAAAATTAGAAGAGCATTGGGATTATTTGGGCATATAATACGTATGTAAGAGGAGAGGACGATACTGAAGGCCACGAAGATATGGTAAGAAAGGATGAGGGAAATAGGAGGACGAAAAGTCATTGTGCAGTAAAAATTAAATCTTATTTAACCGAACTAAACACATTGGTACAATGACAAAAGTCTGTATAAATATTTCATTGATTTTCGCGGTTTTGGTATCAATTTCCATACGGGCACTTAGATGAAGAAGGGTAAACTACTTTTAGTTACAATTCTCCCTTACTTAATTGAAGCATAATCTTGGAATGAGCACGTCTGTGATATAACCCCTTAAATATTGTGGTGGTTTCCGCAGTCTGCCAGATGAGCGTGTGGACTGTTGGTTGAGAGTTGATTCAGCTTCAGCATTTCGGGTTGGAGTTGACGGCTCTTCAATTTCTGGTGCTATTGGTGTTGCAGAAACGCTAGGCAATACATCGTCGTCGACAGGTACACTTGTTGAACATCCAGCTATGACAACTGGATGTTCAACAAGTAATTGTTGATCAATTTCTTGCCTTTTATCTGGTAGCAAATCTGGCTATTGGATACTTATTGTTACTGGCGTTGAACATTGGTGAAATGGAGTTGGTCAATATGTCGTTTGAAGGCGAACCCATTATCGAGTTTAACGATGTAATGGAGAAGACCCACCTTCTTAATGATAATCTCCAGTTTCCATGTCCTTATTCGATGTATAATATCGGGCTTGAACTCAGTTTCCCTCGTTTAACTTGCTGACCGATATTTCTGGTATAGAAAATTTATCTAGTTTTGAAGGTTTTAAGGCATCCAGTTGAATTCTTATTTGTCTTCCTAGCCGTTGTTCCGACAGATATTTTCCATTCCGACGCAGTATTGCTCTGTATTTAAATAGAATCTCCCTTATTATCTTTGATATTGGCGATGGATCACCTGACATGGCTGCTAAATGTCGTTTCAGCATATGAACGTTCCTTTCGGCTAAGCTTTTCGTAGCTGGAAATCCCAAAGCAACTTGACTTGACTTTAAATCGATGACTACTACAAATTGATGACCTGATAATGTCCCGCGTAGTCGATGTGTATACGTTGCCATTTTTTTAAGGTTCCTCCGACGGATGTTGTTACTTTTGGGGGATGCACATGCAGAACAGGATCGTACTAACTTTTCGCTATCTTTATCAATTGACTTCCAATATACATATCGTCTAGCCAGCTGCTTCATTTTTGTTATACCGATATGTGTAAGGTGTAACTTTTCTAATATTTGCTAATATAAGTTGTTGAAGTGAGGTTGTCACCATGACCCTTTGAACAAAATATCTCAATCAATAGTATAATCGGAATCGACTATATTTCAATTAAGTAAATCAGTTAACATATTTGAAAGTAGTTATTTGTTTCCTCTCGAATCGAAGTAAAATTTAATTTTGTTGAATTAATTTGAATTATAGTAGAATCGCAAATACAATGAACTTCTTTTTCTATGAAGTTTTGTTTATTCGTGCCTGTACCTATGAGAGCTCTCCTCTCTTTATCATGAGTTCAGTCTTCTCCAACTAGCTCCTTATTAACACGTTGTGTTAATGCATACAAAATCTGGCACTCCTTTGTGTAAATAGGTGTGGTATTGTAACGCAGTTCTAACGCAACTTTGTAGTTGGGTATACAGCCGATCTTCCCTTGAGAAATATTGGAAAATTCTGACCTAAATTCTTCAATTCCATTCCCATTATCGAACTCATTTAGGTTAATTTCCAGGTGTCGTATCCACGTCCTGCCTATTGCGTACAATCATCTAGAACCACTTAGAGGTCATTACTGATCGCAACTTTATTGAATAGAACGTTGACTCACTTTTCCATCCGGAACAAATGTGTCTTGGATGTACAAACGAAACACGATATGTGTGGTTGACAAATTCAACTGTTCGAATTGATATCTTGGCAGAAACGAATACCCGGAACTAGAATCTATTCAAATTTAATAATTTAGCCCTCGATTGATATTTTTGCATAATATCGCTCAAAATTGGTATTTGCATGATCATTGCAGTACACATCCACTGTATTATTGATCCCGTAATGGGAATCGTCTCTGTACACCTGATTTGTAGGGGGTTACCCCTTGGACCGGCATCAGGACCATCTGCCAAAATAGAGGCGATACCGACTTTGGCCACGTGACCCTTTTTATGCACATAAATTGCGCTCTAAATTTTTGTTACAGCGACACTCCTTCGTAAAATAATTATTTTTGTCACAGCGCAAACATAAGCCAGCAATACCCTTCGTAATTAATTATTCTTCGTAATTAATTTGGTTTTTTGTTGCACTCGGTGATTGTTTTCACGTTATGAAGACTTTATTTACGTCTGCAACGAACGTATTATCATATTCGATGAATTTGCCGTCGTTTCTAGTTTCTCTGGCATCTACCTTCGCAGCTTTGGCAGCCTTTGAAGCAACAGCTCCCTCAGAAAAACATTGGCTATTGGTGTTTTGAATTCGCACGGTGACAAAAATTCGCAGTCGTTGATATCAGTACGGAAAACTGCCACCAAATCCACCACTGCCTGTCCTACAGCCTGGCGTATGTTGCGCCAGCATATCCTTTTTCGGGGCCAAATGATTTTCCAACAGCTCATTCCCTTCGATATCCTTCATGGTAACATAATTTGTAAACCGTTATATATAACTCCCGTAAGATTCCTTTGTCGGGTCGAAAATTTCGAATGTTGCTGCTGTATTGCCCTGCACCTGACGATGTGGCACCAACTGCCAGTTAAGCAACCATTGCCTCCTGCATCTTCGTAAATGCCGAAAAGTGTTTTGTGTCCATTTTGTATTGCGTAACCTTGTACTTGTTTTACACTCGTCGACAAACTGTTATATCATCGAAGGATGCTATTGATCAAACGATCGCACTACTAACAATGTTCATTAATCTAATATTTAAGATACAACAATGGAATACAAATGGAACAACGACAATATGCCAATGACAAGAATGTAAATCATTACATATGTTTTGTTTTAAACATTATGACATGTGTCATATGTTGCCATACTGACACTACGTAAAGAGTATCGATGAAGAATAGAATGTAAAGTACTTTTAGTTAGAACACTAATGCTTGTGTTTTTTCTTTCCGCGTCCTGTTGTCATTGGGATTTATTTATTCCTCCATTTTCTGGCTATATATCACGTAGAGAAAAGTGCCTGCCTTTCTTTTCTTTGAGTTCTTTACCCTGATCCAGTTTATCTTCCGACTATTCCTCATCAGTGAAATATTCATCTTGAGGTTTATCTTCATCTGATTTTCTCCAATAGAATTTTTCTTCTCTAATATGTATTGCTGGTTTTCATCTGTGCCTGATTTTGCAACTGTCTATAGCTGACTCACATCAACTTTAATTTCTTAGAACTCCTTGTCGAATTTTTCAATAACGATGAACATAATTGGAAGTAATATTCACATTAAGTGTTAAACATTGCATTTCCATTTTTGCAAAACACAGAGCTTAAGCAACGTTTCGCAATTAATAGAAATTGCTATAATTACATTTACTAAGACAGTTAATTTACAAATTTTTGACATTTTTTAAATTAAACTTTGAAGCACAATTTTTGAAAATAAACATTAATTGATACTTAAATAATAATTAGAATACAATTAAAAGTATCAAAAGAATGTATTATATATGAGCTTAAAACTAAAAATAAATATAGTTGACACAGATTACAAAGTTCCAATGTCAAAATTATAAGTGACCAATTGCGGATTGAAATCAAATTATAGCAAATCATTTAGGGACGCCATAACGATTTGTGTCACGAACAGAAATTAATGTCATTGGGTCTCAATTTCAATGTATTTAGTTTAGTTTTAAAAAGAAATAAATGTCCAACGAAGACTGAATGCGGTAAATACAATGTTACAATGTTACTTTATAAATATAATGTTAATACTTTATAGTAACATGTACAAACAATCTCATAATCTAAATTATAAAGCTATAACTTAATTAAGTACGAGAAAATAGATGAATAGTTGAAAAAATGGCTCTGTAAACCGAGGTTAAATAAACTACTGGGGGAGTACATTTATTAACAGCGTTGTGGCTGTGTATCGGTTCTCGTGTAACATATCGTAGAGAAAAGTTCTCGACGGGATATATCTATCAGTAATAGTTTAAAATGGCAAGCGTTCAAAATCGTACGGTTTTGTGTGGCAGCGTGCTGATTCTTTACGTAATTTAGCGGTGTTTTTATAATTCCAAATCGATCTATATGACGTCACAAAGAGAGAGAGAGAAACAGACAGAGGAGAATCGTGATAAATCTTAATAAAGAATAGCAAAGGCCAGTTTAAATGCTGAAGATGTATCTGAAGTTTAATAATAATTAAAACGTAACGTTAAAATAGTAATATTAATGGTTATACACATAATAATAAGTCTTTACGTAAATGTTCCTTAAATTAATACCATCCGCTTATTGTCGCTATGCAAATTTTATACTTGCGGATACCCTATTGTGATTGCGTTCCTTTGACCTCCGAATATATGAAAATATAAAAACTTTTTTTTGTATTCCAAAATACCTTGTTATTTTATTATAAACCGTTGAAATATAATGATATACTACAGTACGCATAGGAGATTAAAGATTAAAGACAAATCATATTGGATCACACAAAGAAAATGTGCGAGAAAAAATCTTTTTATTATCATATACAAGCAACGACCAATTTGTTAAAAGTTTCGTAAACTCTGTGAAGTTAATTTCGAAATGCGAATCTTCATTTAATCACTCATTATGGCGAGTTTTACATATAAATCGGAATCCATACATTACACCGCTCATTTCAATGCCCGTAAATCAAAAAGAGGGGATAATTATTCGATAGCGTATAAAAGGAGCCATAGTTAAAACAAAACCAGTGCCTACAAATTAATTGACTTATTCCTTCATCTACGACTTTTTAAATTTAAGTGGTGAACAATCAAACATGATCAACATAGAAGATGATAGTGTCATATCAAGTGCCAAAAAACGTTCCAACAGTACAAATGGATACTCCGGTGAAGGTGAGGCTCAAGTGATAACGTGTCTTGCAACCTGTGGCCTTTATTTTTTTAAATCATTTCAAAGTTTGCCCAAATGTCTGTCCTAGAAACATTTTATGATTTAAACTTAAACTAATTTTTGATATTGAGCGTGAAAATGTTTATTGTTTTCATAATCTTAATTACAATGAATAATAAAATAAGAATGAATAACTTCAAAAAAATAAAAAAAAATTAATTTAATTCAAATTGTCGGCAATATTCATTACATTCAAGTGATGCCAAAAACCAGCCCATGCGCAAATTTGAAATCGTAGATTAGGGGTGCTCAGTTCTATCTACCATAAAAGTATTTGGCAGCAAGTGGTCGACTAGGTAGGAAAAATACAAAATTTATAAATGGTAGGTATTTATTAATTGCACAGACGAATAATAGGACGTAATTATTATTATTTAATTATTTTCATTTGAGAAAATGTAGACTTATATGATGCTAATTGAAGGCCAATTTGTTTCAAACATGAATTTTTGCCTGCAGATAAAAAGACCAAGATTTGTAATCTGCTCCTCTGGCTTTGATATCCAAGCCCACGGGCAAGTGTGGCAACTATTTCAGAAGCAATTTTTTTACGTCCCGGTTCTCGCTTTTAAAGCCGGGGAATTATTCAAATCCTTTCTATTTAGGTCATCAATATATAGGTAGCTGTAATTTATTTTTAAATTCATTTATTATGGTGGTTCTATCTTTTCCTTCTAGGTCCAAGTTAATAATATTTAAAGGACCTGTCATTTCTGTTAAAAATAGACAAATCACAGAGTCATTTTCGTTCAGGGTTTCAGTGTTATCTTCCTTCATATAGAAAAAAATGATTTCAGGTAGGAATTGTGATAATCTTTTCAAAAACTTCCCGTAACTGAATCACCTAAGCTCAGTATGAAGACGACAGTGTGATAAGATTTACTAGTCTTCAATTGCGTGTTAAGGAGCGTCGGCGTCGTTACAAATTTTGGGTTCGTGTGGAATTCACTACCTTCAGGCCATGCCCATAACATCGTCCATATTTAATATTCTTGAATTTCATCAGCAAGTCCTGTTGATGAATAAATACAGTGGAGTGGGCAAAATTATGGAAAATACGAGTTTACATAATGCCAACTTGTTTTTTTTTTACAAAATTTAGGAAAGAAAATATCATCATAATCGTAAACACGCAACTGGGCTGTATCTGTCTCACCAGTGGAGTCGTCAAACTGTAAGGAAATGAATGTGCATTTTTAATTTTTGTTCCTCGTCCATGACTTGAACTCATCTAGTAACAGTCGGTCAACAGTACTCTAACTTTTTGATACCAGACTTGATCTCGGTTTTATTTACATATCGTCAGTATCTTCAAAAGATTTTTGTGTTTCGCCAGTATATGACCCATTATTCCAACTTTTATTGTTGGGCTGGCTTGCTGAATATGACTTGCTTTGTCCACTTTTCAAATGTGGCTTTTTATGTCGTTTAGGCAATGCAACTGAAACTCGACAAACAAGACATTGTAAACAAGAACCATTCATCCCAATCTAGTGGTATGTGGAGGTGTATTATCATTCATGAAAATTAAATTATTTCCCACTGCGCCTCTCCACAGCCTAACTATGGGTTGTGGCACCAAATCAACCTTATTTTCGGACATATGTTTGTATTCTAGTAACCCGATTGCAACTAATCTGATACCAATTCTGCTTTCATCTAATTTGTACCAATCTGCAATTGCCCAGTTCTGGTATTAACCAATTTAACCGATCAATTTTGTTTGCCTAGATAACTCGCGATCTTCTAATTATTCCCTGCTAAATAAACTTCAGGGACGAAGTCTCTTATTGTTTCAACTAAAACACTCACATCTGCAGTTGATGAAAGTTGTCTCCGAAAGAGAAGTGGTTGGATTTCTTCCAGCTATTTGACTTAAGAACCGGTCTTGCGACCAATTCTTGTTCTTGAGTGTTTCCACCTTACTTACACATTTTTTTTGAAGCAACGCTCTGCGAGACGTCCAGCGTTGCTGCTATTTGCCTTTGTGACATTCCCTGTTCAACAAAATCAACAATTCTTCCCCGTTGAGGATCTGACAACTATGTAGGGGCTATTACATTTTTTGTATACAAAGTTACTATTACTCCGATCCTTTTTAGACGTAAATGTGATTATAATATAAATATTTAAGTTTAAACAAAATAATATTTTTCGAACGTCTAGATTAACATTCCTTCAAAATCGGTAGGTCCGATTTTTAAAAACTATGACTTGAAAGCATACGGACTGATAGACTGACTTGAAGTGTCCTTAGTGCGAGAACATCCTTTGAGGATATATCTGGGGCATGTTTTGTAATTCCAAATCTACCAACTTGCCCACTTCAACCAATTACTTTAAGTGAGTCCTAAACGGGTTGCTGTCTTCACATATGTAGTTTTCTTTTATTTTTAACTTGCTTTTAATTTCGGAGATCTTAAAATTAATAAAAACAAACTAGTCGCATTGATAAAGTTTCGTGTACGTTTTTTTCATGTTTTCTGTTTGCCCAATATGATATATTTGCTTTAGGTTGTGTAAAATTGTATCATCACTTAATTGTTAATTAAATTAATATATTAGATAGTATTTTTTGTACAGATGATTTATCAAAAGAAAAGCGAACAAACGAATACGAAGACCAATATAAAAAATCGATAGAGCACCCAGAAGAATTTTGGGGAGAAGTCGGAAAATTAATAACGTGGTTCAAACCGTGGAATAAAGTCATAGACAACTCGCATCCGCCGTTCACAAAATGGTATTGTTTACAATAATCTTAAAAGCAGATGATGATGAACTTTTTAAGGTTTGTTGGAGGTGAAACAAACGCATGTTACAACGCAGTCGATCGGCACGTTAAAGCTGGAAAAGGATCGAAAGTGGCGCTGATTCACGACAGCCCCTTAACTCAAACGGTTCGCAGAATTACTTACGCCGAAATCTTAGACAAGGTAACGTTCCATTTAGGCGAATACACGGAAATTAAACGGTAATTAATAGGTTTCGCATCTGGCGGGAGGTTTGGCCGCCTTGGGTGTCGGAAAAGGGGATAAGGTATTAATTTACATGCCGCTCATTCCCGAAACTATAATGGCGATGCTAGCAACTGCAAGACTCGGCGCAATCCATTCGGTTGTTTTTGGAGGTGCGCGAACACAATTACAAAAAAATGCAAGTTAATTGGCGTGTTTTTTATAGGTTTCGCAGCCAGAGAATTGTGTTCGAGGATAATTCACGCGGAGCCTAAAATAATAATTTCTGCGAGTTGTGGATTAGAACCAAATAAAATTATTAGGTATTTGCGATTTTCGTTAATTTTTATTATAAATAATGACGGGGGAAAATTATCTCGGTTAATCGACAAATTTAATTGAATTAATAATTATTAATGAACTGGGAAATTAATATCTTTGTCTGA
The DNA here is from genome assembly GCA_959613385.1 of Geotrupes spiniger. NCBI lineage: Eukaryota > Metazoa > Arthropoda > Insecta > Coleoptera > Geotrupidae > Geotrupes > Geotrupes spiniger. The sequence goes on from OY390741.1 coordinate 8,301,723, forward strand.
GTTCTCAGTAATTTTGTATTTTTTCCTTGAGATATTTAATATGGGATGCAAATTTCTTTTTACTTTAGCTTTCACCCAACTCCATGGGCGTTTTATCTCCACATGATGCTATTGTTGACCAAAAATTGATCAAAAATAAACAAACTCTGTAATAACCATAATTTCAGATATAAAGCTATATTAAATGAAGCAATTGAGTGGTCTTCACACAAACCAAATAAATGTATAATTTTCCAACGAAGGAATGTGGAAATAGCTCCGTTAGACTTAGACATGGATATTTTATGGGAAGACGCGTTAACGTTGGCGGGGCCACACGATTGCGTCCCAGTTGAAGCTAACGAACCTCTGTATATTTTATACACATCAGGAACAACGGGTAGTTTTTAATTTGCAAGCCTTGTAAAATATCTCTATGTATGTTATCATGTAGATGATCCTAAAGGAATTCAACGACCAACTGGGGGACATATCGCCGCTTTAATTTGGAGTATGAGGGTAATATATGGTTTGGGACCCGATGATGTGTGGTGGGGTGCGAGTGACATGGGATGGGTTGTGGGGCACTCTTATATATGTTACGGACCGCTTTTGTATGGAATCACTAGTGTAATGTACGAAGGTAAACCAGACAGAACTCCAAATCCTGGACAGTATTTTAGGTAAGAGAAACAATTGAGTCTACCACTTCATTTGCATCCTATTTACAGGCTTATCGATGAACATAAAATAAATGCGTTATTTACCGTACCTACCTCATTTCGTGTTATCAAGAGAGAAGATCCTGAAACACTGTTTGGTAAATCATACTCGCTTAAAAGCTTGAAACACATTTTTGTCGCTGGGGAAAACTGTGATCATGAAACTAGGACATGGGCAGAAAAAACGTTTAAGGTGCCGATTTTAAATCATTGGTGGCAAACTGAGACCGGCCACAGCGTGACTGCTACTTGTGTGGGGTTTGACCATAATTTACATCCCCCAAAATATAGTGCTGGAAAACCAGTTCCTGGATACAATGGTACGTTAAACTATCGACACAGTTTCATGCTGATGAAATCAAACAACGCATTATAGTTTTAGTACTGAAAGAAGATGGAACTCGTGCTAGTCCTAATGAATTAGGTAGAATAGTTATAAAGTTGCCTCTTCCACCAGGAACACTATCAACGCTGTATGAAGCTCCGGAAAGATTTTGCGAACTTTATTTCAGGAAATACCCTGTAAGAACACTCACGTATTAAAAAGCCCAATATATAGTTTTCACGTTGTAGGGATATTACGACACTATGGATGCCGGTTACATCGACGAATTTGGATATGTTTACATTACTGCAAGAGATGACGATATTATTAATGTAGCCGGACATAGACTGTCAACTTCTGCCTTGGAAGATGTAATATATGGACACCCGGATATAGTGGAAGCTGCAGTTTTTGGAGTACCTGAACCAACGAAAGGGGAAGTACCAATTTGCCTCTACGTGATGAAAACAAGTTTGTTAGCATCATTATAAGTTACATTGATCTACTATTGTCAATTATAGATGCAAGAAAAAATGAAGACGTTATTTCTCGAGAGTTGGTGCATATGATACGCAACATGATTGGGCCTATAGCATCATTTCGATTGGCAGCTGCTGTTAAAGCGCTCCCAAAAACGAGATCTGGGAAAACGTGTAGGAAAAGTCTGGCGGATTTATGTAGGAACAAGGAAGTGAAGGTATTTGCAAAAGGTCGATAAAATAAAAACGGTGTTAATTTTTATATATATATTTTTTTAGATTTCTGGAACTGTAGAAGATCCAACAGTTTATAAAGATATTAAATGTATCCTTCAAAAATTGGGCTTTGCACTTACAGCACCCGACTTTCAATAAATTTACGTGACAATGTTCGAATCTTTACAATTAAGCACTTGTCAAGTATATAAATTTATTATTAATTTACATTGATTAGAATAACAATCGAGTTACATCATTTAAATTAACCCAGCGTTACAAGGTTTCTTTATGTGTTCCATCACAAGGTGGTTGGAAATTTTGGATCCCTACTATCTAAAGTAAATCCGTCTCGTGCAGCAGTAAATACGTTTATGATTAGGATTGCAAATAAAATTCAGAATGTATTTGTATATGCGTGATTATATTTTAAAATTTATGTTTAATATGAAAATATTCATAGCATTTTGTAAATTCTTTAAATTATATTACAACGTTGAAGAACAAACATTTATATTGAAAAAAAATAACAGAACAAATGTAATAAAAAAGGCCTTTCACAATAAGAAAATAATTTACAGGCGTTCCTGAAATGGAATCATTAAAACACTTTAACAGCATGTTATTCACCTCTTTTTAATTTAAAGCTCAAAATACCTTTATTATTTTTTGTAAAGGAAAGCACAGACAGACAATAAAACTTAATTAGGTAATGGTCACGGCCGTACTCCGATCCACCTATAGTTCGATCCTGGCCAACTGGACCTGCCAGTTGCTCTCGAGAGGCGGCGCTGTTAGGTACGCTGCCCGCACTTCGTATAAAATAACAAGCATAACATGATAACGATTTAATTGTACCATTAAAAGTTACAATAACAACATTCAACTTAAAAATTTCATATTTTTAAATAAGTTTCTTTTTGCCATAAGTACATCATTTTTTCGGGTCTGTCCAACGCCCAGGACCAATTTCGAGAGCTGGGCAAGTCTTTATTTTGCAATACAGAGCTACATTAATTATTAACAAACACCCCATTCAAAATTTGGTAAATTGCATCAAGAAGGTAAGTAAGAAATGAAAATAATGAAGTCGTGACAGATTGAGGTTCGTATAATATGTATATACATACTCACGACATTTCTAAATCGATGTTCGTTATTGAAATTTCGGAAAGCATAAATCGAAACACACAACAACTCAACTACCATACCTACTTTTTCATAAATCGAACAACGCTTAAACTATCATTATTCAATTCACCAATTTTGGTTTTTATACAAAATGAGATTTGCAACACAATTAAAATTTTGCGATGATCTGACAAACAAAACTTTTTAAAACGACAAGTAGTTCTTAAATTTTGATGAATAAAAACAACCCAGTCGGTTTTGCTTTAATCATATTAAACCTCCAAATTAAAAAACATTGATTTAAACTCTTCCAGAAAAAGGAATTGTGATGAAAGTTTATGCAAATGGATCGTTTTATAGTTGATGGTTGATAAGGTATCATATAATTGTTTCATTAAAATGTTAATAATAAAATTTCTTGCAAAAGGTAGCAGTCTTTAAACATGTTGCATCAAATTAAAACAAACTTTTCTATATTGTCTTATAAACTACTGGGTAGATAGGAATTTAAATTGCATGAATTACCATATATACAATGCATCTTGTTCTTAAATTAACAGCAAAAACAGTGGTGCAAGTAATTTAGAAATAGGCGCAAATGTAAACGCTTTAAACGATTAATAACTTTAATTATAATTTATATTATTGTTTCAAGATTTCAAAGATTACAATAGCAAACAAGGAATTGGAAATGCTACGTGTATGTGTTTGTTTATTTACTTTTATATATATATATATACATCTATAAAATTAAATTTTTATATATATATATATATATATATGTATATATATAGATATATTTATATATAATTTATATATCCTTGTTCGTGTACATATAAACAAAGTATACGTATATATAGTTAGATGATCAACTAGAAGTGTATGGAGTCTGATGGGCAAGGGCGTGACGAACCACAGATAGATATAATAACATAGTAAAATTATATTACATAGTAATAGGAACGCTCACTTCCACGAACGCGACATGAGAGTGGGCGCCCAGCACCGAAGCCTCGGCCGGATTCGAACGGTGGTCACAGAGGTGTTATTTGACTAGAGCGTCCACCGGAGTGGCCGAGGTTCCGGTGTGTGACCGGCCGGTTTGCCGGTTGCGGCGAGTGTGTGCTCCCGCCCACAATTTTTGGTTGCCGACCGGCCACTTCGCCGATGGATCCGATACGGAGTAGTGTATAAATGTGTGCGCGAGCTCGCCGAGAGATGCAAGCCGCACCGGGCACAAATAAATACTACAAAGAAAAATACTGAGAGTAGACATATACATACTGCAATAAGTTACTAAGGCCGATAACTAAGTACCGCCGCAGCTAGAACCAGGCGCAGCTTGCCGCTGCCAGCGCGCCATTATACACAGCTTACTACCTATGTACGTAATTAGTTATAGTACTGTACTGTTTTGTATCAATTCAAATACACATAGATAAAGTATAAAACAAATCAATCTCTGAGGCAAGACAGTGCCGTTACCTCGTAGCTTGGATTATAATCTCTAATTTAACTTTTCTGCTAGACTAACTATAACTAAGTCAGAGTTAGACCTAGAATACAACAGAATGAGAGCGAGGAGAAGCAGTAATTCGACTAACAACTACCATTATATAAACACTATAACTGCAGGTGTGGTTATTGCCTCCCCTCCGAACATTTGGCAGACAACATCTGATTTCTACTTATCTTAAATAATAGTTAATAATGGCGAGCGTCCGCTCTCGGCTATAATCGGGCCGAAAGCAGCAGTTCGCGAACGAGGGCGCACGTGTCCACGGACTGGTGGAGGCCGAGCCGCGGCGATGGTGCACGGGAATCCCGATCGACGAGGCGGGCTACACCAGAGTGCACTGCGGGTCGAGCGCCCTCGTCACTGTGAGGGCGTTGCTGACACGCCGCTCACCTAGGCACCTAATTAAACGCTATGGGCGAACACTCGATCGCCCACTTATTGCTAAACATGTTCAGTTCATGTCGCCAGCGCGGCTCCTATATTATACTTCATCGTATGAGACACACAATATCCACTAGAATAACAATAAATCAACGAACAAACAATGCGCATGGATGATGCGGTGTCGAATGCAGCGGGTGCGGCAGATGCCCCGCCGGGCCGGTCGGTACACTGGTGCTCCTCGGGTAGGGGGATTGTTTGGTCTGAGTGGGTGGGATGGGAGCGCAAACAGGGAGCTAGACAGCCGTCTCTGTGTGGCTATGAGAGGACAGTCGCTCCACGTCAATTTCGGGAATCGTCAACTCGTCTGGGATGTTATCGGCATACTCAATGGAAGAAGTTTGAGACAACCTCTTAGAGAGTGATGTCTGTTTGCGGAGCACCTCGGCAAGGGAAGTATTGCTGTGTTCGCCGTACCGAGCATCTAGGCCCTGACGGAAAGCATTAACTACTCGGATCTGAAATGAACAAGAAACAACAAAACAGGGAGAATTAAAATAAGAACATTCCCGGGAAGTGGCGAGCAGTTAGCACAGCCGAAAGAACGGTACAGAGCCATGTAATATCTCACTTTCCTGATAAATGGTTCTCGGCAAAGCCGTGTTAGTTATTCTCATTTGACACAACTCTCTTTCACATTATACATCATTAACCTTCTTCCAAATCAAACCAATTTGACATCATTAAATATTTGAAAAAATAAATAAATATCTGAAAATACAAATGCATTTAATACTGATGTGCATGTTGTCCAATGACATAAATCTCAAATTAAACTTTAAACATACCATACCAACCACGTTTTGTCCATATATGATTTCAACTTTTCTATTGATTTATATTGTATATTGTATTATTATATGTAGCTTTGGTGTAGTTGGACATGCTACTGTTTAGCATTCTCCTACCCAGGTACAACACGTTGTTAAAAATAAATGAAACAATTATACCACAAGCAAAAACCTGTCAAATCATCACATTTACATAATTTTGCTGAACAATTTCACAGCTTGACAATCGGATTAGTGTTTGTAATTTATACATTCTTGAAAACATTCATTATTACAATGAAAAAATGAAGTTGCATATCACTTAGCAATCTAGAAGAAACTAAATATTTATTCATGTATGCTTTTAGAGCAATTTTATTGCCATTGTTCTATTTTACAGTGCTAACTTGGAACACACTTTGTTACCTTGGTAAATTTTAAAAGATAGCGCAATTTAATGACACATTTAATATGGCAGCACAAAGTTCATTTAACGCAAATGAAAATTCCCCGATTCAATTAAAAAATGCTTTTAAAATTGGATATGAAAGAAATTAACCAATTATAAATGCATCAACATAACTGGTTTTATGCCCAAATATCATATTACCTAACAATTTTCGCAACATTAAATTTAATTTCTGCCAGACCAGAATGTAATTTACTTCTCAATTTATTTATACAATTTTATTATGTAAATATAAATGAATATAGGACAAGTCTTGTCAAAGGTGACGGCTTAATACATATATGTAAAATACTATGTTGATCTCATCCTTGCATTTAACGCCAAGAATAAAATCATATTGTCGATCTTATCATTTAGTTCACTGCGTTTAATGCAAGAATTAGATCAATGTAGTAGCATTTTCCATATCTATAGTAATAAATTGATATAAATGAACCGTTCCCTTCTTCATAATTAACTGCATGAGGCATAGATTTTTAGTATATTTTTTAAACATCTATTTTTACATCCTGTTAATTTCTTAAATGAAATAAAGAAAACAATAATTGTTCGTTTTTTTTTTCCTTACATGTAGTACAAGTTCAAAAAGTAGCATAATTAAATGCTTTTAAATACAACAAAGAAAAATTACGAAAGGTATTCTTGCGTAAAATTGCTTCAGTGAGTTCTCAGATGGTATTCTACAGTTTCAATTCAATTTTTCAGTATGTCGAAATAATCTGTTTCGAAAAATTCACCAATAAATTTTATAATTTCTCTAGTTATTTGAGCTGTTACTTCATCCTGTTGCAAGTGGCTGTATTGCCATCCACACCACAATTTTAGTAGGATACTGAAATTAATGAAGACATTCCACAGATCATATTTTCATTTTCATTTATGTACCCAGATAAGTGGAATGTCCAATAAAAAGGTTGAAACGAAAACATCTTCATGACAACTTTGATTAAACCACTGAAGACTGTGTGAATCTAGAGGTAAAATTTTATAGCGTAGGTCAAATTTTTTATTTTTGTGATTGCCCCCACAGAACAATTCGTTTAGTGATAAATCTTCTCCCATTGATGTTTTATGTGGGTTTATCGAGTTCTGCCAAATTTCTGTTTTTTAATAAAACCTTGTTTGAAATTTTGAACAAGTCATAAGACAGCTATAAAATATGCTGTAGGTAACATTCAGAAATTGGTAAGAGTCTTGTAAGAAGTTCATCAAGACTATCGCAAAGAATAATTAACGAATTCTCTATACCGTTTCTAAAATACTATTTTATATTTTTCAGATCCTCTATCCTCTATTTTTATCAGGTCACTTTGATAGAACACTCACTGCCTCTAACTTGTTGAACACATAGTAGTAAACAAATTTTAAATAGAATACAATGTAGGAATGAATTACATAGTTATATTGTCTAAATCACGTAAAACTATATAAAAATTAGTTTTAAAAAAAATCATTAGACACCTACACACATTTGCGGTTTCAAACAAACCAATGATTCAAGATCTAGACATCCTTCTTTGTCATGTAAGCCATTACAAAATATTTATGTAAATGGACTAAAAATATTAATAATGTATGTGGAAATGAGCTAAACAATGTTTGTGATGAATTGAAAGCAATAAAATAGTTACATTTTTGTTTTGAAAACGGAAATATAGAATATATTTAAGTTTAAATATAAATATTGGATCAAGTTACCTTTCCTGTTTGTCACTTTATGACACCATCTAATACGGAAACCATAATTTTTGATTGGCATCAAAACTAGTACAACTGGTACAATTTAAAATTTATCAAGCAAGAAATACACAATTTTAAAAAAGTGGAAAGATTGCAAATTGACATTTTAAAATTTATTTATTTTGTACATTTCCTTCGTTTATATTTATTATTTCGATTAAATTTCCTGTTTCTTTGCTTATTCTGTGAAAGATAATATAATACAGTATAGGAATGTATGAACTTCAGTTCTGCACGTGTGCATTTGCGAGGTTCCTTAAAATATTCATGGTTTGTATTCGTTCATAAATTGATCACATACGTCATGCATGCAAAAAACTTTAGCACCTAAGTACTGAATAATCTTGAAGAGAAAACATAACCTAGCCCTATGATATACATTCATAGTGTCATTCATCCGTATATATATTTGGACATATAGCAACATTTTGCATGTGGAGCTGGGTTATATATACAATATTTATGGATGAATTATTTTAAATGCAGAATGATTGAATTAATCAATGTGCATGTCGGAGAAATTTAGTTTGAGTTGGAAATTTATTAAATTATTAGTAATATTTGAAAATAAAATATTTGATTAGAATAATTTTACTTAACGAGACATTAACAGTAAGTATAATGTGAAAGAAAGATCAATTAGCATTTCAGACGACTTGCCAAAGTCGTAATTGTCGTAGACATGTAATAATTATAGAGAACTGTATTACCAGGAAGAGAGAAACGATAAACAAACATGCAATATATATATATATATATAATATATACACATGCCACGAGTAGCTGTGGCTGCATACATACATGTGATTTAGAGGCAGTTGAAACTGCCCGAGCAAAATGTATTTGTGTAGAGCCATCATACATGCCGTGTACTGGATTTTCCGAGGCAGGTCTAAGCTTTACATCGATTTGTTTTTATTGCAGACTATTTAAGCTTCAACTGAAGTTGTGAGTCTCCAGTTTTAAACACAGATACTTCAGAGGCTTATTATCCAGCCAATGGTGAGAACGAGCCACTGTTCCGGATAAAAAGTCACTGACACTGGTAGCAAGCAGTCAGATCTTGTCATACCTAGTGATGAGGAATTAAAACATTGAACTTGCAATTTTTTTACAGATCAACACACTTGATAATTATTTGAGCACCACTTAAAACACACACGAATAAACAATATTCAAATACATACAGTCTTTACCAGATATTGGTTTTTTTGCTTACGTGATTTTGCCCCACCTGTATGTATGTATACGTGGGTATTAGTAAACACACAAAACTATATAAAAATATTAATTAACACATAAAAATAAAGGCAATTTAACACAACCTAGCAATAATATATTCAAATAAAAATTTTCATTCGTTTATTTTTTTTTATTAAAAAAAATATTATCGAAAACAGCAACCTGTTAGTATATTAAAATAAAAACATTGTAAGTACACTTCGTCCAAAAAAATAATATATGTGTATATATTCATATGTATGTACACATATATAGTAACAAATAAATTGTATCAAAAAATTTCAATATTATATAAATAAATGAAGCCTCTACAATAATTTAACAAACAATACCATAACTATATGCAACGAGGCTGTAACCTAGATATATATATATAAGCGATCAGGCATCATAGAGCTAGTGGGCATTCAATACAAATCATTTAACCAATAATTAAATTACTATAACACTGTGTAAAAGATACAAATTGTGATGAGCCAAAGAATTACATCGGCTGCTTCAAGAAATATCTATGATGCGTCCAGCTCCAATAAACATACATCATGGATACCGATGTTATTTGGCCAGGAGTCCAATTAAACCAACACAATTTTGATTAATTTCTTTTTGCGGTAAATAAAAATTTGAAACTCGAATTCATAACTAAAAATTCGGCCGAGCAGTCGTTTTGAGCGATCATATGCATCTGTGAACTACGTGTAAAAGAGACATGCAACATGCAAACGTAAAAGTAGAGCAGAACAACAGACAAAGAAATACGGAAAATGTCTAATCTACAAAAACAAACAAACAGAAAGTTTCTGCATTGTACCACTTTGATTCCACAGTGAGGTAGTCACAATTTTAAACTGAATTCGTAAACACGATAAACATCGTAGATAACTTTATTCTCAGTGTAGAAACAATGGTCGAACACAAACCAACAAGAGCGGGCATACGAATACGTAGCGGACAGAAAGATGTAGGAAAGCGGCTTACAGCTTGGTCAGTGGAGCTCTTGCTGTACGGAACCGGAATCAAACGCTCTTGCAATTCACCACCTATCACCTTCAAGAGTAAAGGGTAACGTTAAGAGTGGTTCGATAGACAGTGACAGACACATACAATAGATAGTGCACAGAATGAGATAGACCAGATACTACTAAATAACCTGAGAAGAGTGCGGTGGTTACGGTGAGCACCACGGCTTCACCGATAACCCCGACGGCAAGCGCGTGCACACGTACCTACATGTCAGGGTATCGGTAATGATATGTGTATGTATATTATACATATGGTAAACTAAAACGAACATGCACACATTGTATGTACACGTTAAAGTTGTTACTATTCATTATTATTTCATTTGCAGTGAATGCTTCAACACGACTATTTTTAATAGGAATGACGATCGGCAAACGTGTACCTGCCACCATACCCTGTTACATCTAATCAATAAAAATACCCACTACTGATTCAAGCTGCGCTGCACCACTAAATGAAATACTCAAAATGCTACCAATTTTCATAATTTTCTTTTTTTTGAGTTTACTCAATTAATGTATTGATGAAATAAGGAAAAATCGTCTTAGAAAATCAACTAAACAAAAAAGAAATACATTTAGTACATTTGTTTTTTTATCCCTACTTAATGGGTGATGGGTACTTTTCTTGCAGGAATAAGGAAGAATATGTGGAGCTACTTGCATATGTCATTCCTAATTATTGTTCATTTATAAACAAGTATTTAACGATGTTCGCATGCACGCGCCCACCCGTGCTGTAAATAAGAGTGTTACAATCAACAGACACACGATTGCTCGAAACGTGTATCTACGCGTGGCCCACTGCCGAGTCTCAACAACGGAGCATAGAAATTCTAAAATACTGTTATCAGTTCATTAAAGTAATTATGTATGTTATGTATGTAAATGTATTGTATGGTATACAAGGTGTACAAGTATTAATTATTATTGTTATTATTATTGTTACCAACCAACATTAACAAATCAGCAGTAATACTCATTAACAAACTTAAACGGAAACATATATAAATATTGTTATAATAATTAACGTATTAAAGTGGGGCTGCAATATCGCCGACCGGTGACATCTTATAAATATGATATCAATAATTATGTATATTATTTATAAAACATGACGCTGGCGATCGACACACAATACAGTTGACTCGAAGTTTGTGTGCATGCGTTGAACAAGTTCAAATATAAAATATCTGTCTCCATTACCACTAACCTGAGAGGTCTAAGGCTATCTAAAATGCTATACATACAGCTAATCTACAAGTGACGATGAAATATTATGTACAAAAATAATACAAAATACTTAAAATTTGGTCAAGTAAAGAAGTCTACTAGTGCTAAGCTAACGATAGAGGGGGAGGCGGGTCGAGAAGGGCGGGGATTCAAGCTATGACTACTGCTATGGCATAGTAGCGCTAGTAATGAGCTTCATGCACTGCTCGCGGTTGTGCAGAACCGGACAAGACCGGCACTATATGCGAGTTTCATGCACTGGCTTTGGCAGCTCGGAGTTGTTGGCAGGTGCGGAGGGTGCGAACTGCGGGTTGTGGGGCGGGAGCCTCAAGGTGTGAGGAGACAGCAGCCGATTGCCGGCCCCAGCGTGGTCGTCGCGATCGGTCTTCGCTTGTTGCGGTGACAGTTTGGTGGTGGTCGAATCCTCGTCTATGTATGTGATGTCTGAGAGAGGGCGAGGCGGCCAGGGGCCAGTGTGGCTTCGCGAGCTGCGCAAACTGTGTAAGCTGTGTAAACTATGTACCGAACGGCGCTCCTCCAGATCCTCCAGGGTTGACTTGAAAGCTCTGATAACTCGCAGCTGCAAACACAGGGAAGCAGGGTACTCATAAGGCTGGGATATGCATGCACACACGCTTCATGCTCACGCACTCACTCTCGCCATGCGAGCCACGTGCACGGCCGCCTTGTGCGCCGTGCCCGCGACTATCGCCAGCGGACACTCACGTCCTTCTGTTACGCTTGGTGATAATTTAACACATCTAGATGTTAAAAGTTGTTAGGACGCGGTATTTTGTCAGTTGGAAGTAACTTTGTAAGTAAGAGAATAAGAAGAGTAGCAAGGTCTTAACGTGAACAATCCGCCAATCACCGATTAATCGTGAATTTGACATCAGGCGAGACTTAAGCGGAGCGAACAGTCGCTCAAGCGCGACTGGTACATACTTCTCCATCAAATCACATGAGTGATACCTCTTAGTCGATGAGACAATATATTAAATCAGTGACATCGAAGACACCATTACGATACGATACGATACGATAGAACGTGCGCGATGGTTAGTTACGAACTGAACAACATCGATCACTACTTTTGACTCCACATGGCTGTGTTGTCGCAGAGGAAGCACTGAGAACTGTTAGTAATCCACTATCAGCAGACTACCGACGCACTACGACCTACGGGAGGGACGACATCCAGAAAGGTGAGGTGGCTCTAAAACAGCTAACACCACAGTGCAACACAGCAGAACGCATCGCAGTCATTGCATAAGCTAAGGCCTACTACAAGCTACGTACTTGTTTGTACTGCGACAGGATTTGCTTGAGACACCCACAGCATTCCTATACCTCAGTTTCTCTCATGGGTTCCGCCGGCTAATAAATAAATCACAATTAAGTACCTAAACAATGGGTTTTGACGTTCTAATATATGTTCGCGCGAATTGGCTCATGGAATTTAGACTTTAGTTCACTAATCGAACAGCAACATTGACACGAGACACTTAAGGAAATCAGAGCAGACAAAAGACAGAACCTGGAAGTACATTAGTGAAAGATCCGTGGGCGTGGGCGTGGTCGTGGGTGTTGGTGCAACCTTAAGACAACACAGCCAACTCGGGGCTCGAGCACGGATCTAATTATCGGACGCTCATGCATTCTACCTGCTAACAGCGCCAACGCTAACTACGTGTTCCGCGGTAAGCTATCTACTACATGATGCTAATGCACCGCAGTGTACTGTGGCAGGAGTATTGGTATCGCATGCCTGGTCGGGTCAAATGTGGTTAACTGGACGAGGGATCATCGGCACCGGTCATCAACCATTCGCCAATACCGGTCCTCGTCATGTGTGTTAGTACAACGCAAGCAAATGTAAAATATCACCAACTCGTATGTTAAAATAAAAAATTCTTCACTTAACAAGGACGGGTGTGTTTATCCACTGTTATATCTAGTCTCGCAAATCACAAAAAAAAATATATTAATTCATAACTACTGAGTAGTAACACAAACAGATTAATCTGCTTTAACGCATTTGCAAGACAATTAACGTCGTAGTTAACAATCAAAACCACAAAATTTACATTTTATTTCTATGCTACAAGGAACACTGACAACTAAAGCAGATACTTGGACGCCTGAAAGTCAGGGTCAAAGTACCATAATTAATTCAATTGCACAGTCAGATGTCAATGCACCATGCGTTTCAATAGACTAACACTGATGTGGGTAGGAACAGGAAGGGCAAAAGGAAGCCTCAACTCATGTGGATTTAAACTACCTATCAACTCCTATGTTATGAGCTCTGTTCATCAATCACTCATAGTCATAATGCCTAGCATTTCGCCGCCCAAAGGGCACAATCGGAAATAGTAGCCCTCAGTGCGGCGACGCTACAATTGTGTGATTTACATTGCCTCAAAGCAATGTCCAAATTACACGCACTTACCTGCGTTTGCAACCTAGTCAAGCCTCGGATCCACAAAATCTGACCTGCTCTAGGCTTCTTATCAGAATCCACGTCAAACTTCTCCTCGCCGATGTTAATAGCTTCCGTGTACTCCTCCGGGTGCCCTCGGCCCCAACTGAAACAAACAAATCCACTCAATACTCACATGATACACACACACACCCAGAAACATACGAGAGAATTTTGGGAATCTTTCTAGTTGGTACTGTTGTTACGAGTTGACCCCACAGTAGTGTTCCTACTCCAAAGAACAGACACCAAAGCCATTGCTCCAATGTCAGGCTTTTCGTTGAGAAAGCCATCTTACCATACTGGATTATCAAAACCTGAAATAATTATTAATATTAATTATTAAATATCACACAACTCATCAAACTAAAATACGAAATGAAATATAAGAAAACCTAAAGTTAAGAAACTGATAAATGTTAAATTAAGAATCTGACCCCAATTCCCAATTTCATGAAAATATCCAATCCAACATTTGCGATATTAGTCTTAGTGATTTTCATCAAATTCATTTATGTTTATAAATATTTAATAAATTGTTTTAACTAACCTGTGACGCACATGTGCCAACCCATATTGTATAGAAGATAGGGTTTGTAAATATCCCTTCAAAGACATTTCTTTGGCCGTGGATTTTTCTGGCGTTAAATTCATTGAATAACGTCATCATCACAAACGAGTTGAAAATTACAGTGAAATGTTGAGTAGGACCAGCACCAAAATCTGCACCTCGGCCTGATTCAATATCCAATAACTTATCACCTACAGAAGAAAATATTTGAAGCAAATCAAGTAGCATATCTTGATCATATTTGTAGTTTTTGATTTATGGCTATGACAAGTCACATTGCCCTTTTCTACGGAATAATGAAGTGGCTAAATTTATACAAGTCGGTCCAATCATCATTTAATTTTTGAAACTTTGACTTAAAATAAAAATTTTGGAAGTGAAATGGTTATGACTTAATATTTCTACATTAAAAGGTTTTGTTACTGAGCAAATTATTTTAAGATCAAATGCAAGGCCATAAAAATAATAACTACCAGTTTTTGTAACAATTTTTTATGGTGACAATGCAAGCAAGAAAATACTTACCCACGAATAAAAGGGCAAAAATAACCGTTAGCTGATAAACTGCTTGCCCGAGTATATTTTTCATCATTGTTCTAGATATAAGAGGTTTAGTTCTTCCATAAGGCTTTCTCAACAATAGATCAGGGGTTGGAAGTTCAGTAGCCAAAGCTAAAGAAGCTAATGTGTCCATAATTAAGTTTACCCATAACATTTGTACAGCCTGTTGAGATAAAGGTAAGTTACACAATGGTAACCAGCATTAAAGTAATCAATTTACCTTTAACGGACTGTCTTGCACGGCACAGGCACCAATAAAAGCTACAATAACAGCTACAACATTCACAGTAAGTTGAAACTGCAGAAATTTAGCTATACTGTCGTAAACATTTCTTCCCCACATAACAGCTTTGACAATACTACTGAAGTTATCATCTGTTAATATAATATCGGAAGCTTCTTTAGCTACATCTGTACCAGCAATACCCTGTAAAATATATAAAGAATTTATATCATTTATTCAAGAATTAAACGCAAACAAAATAAAATGTACGTAATAAAAATATTTGCTCTCATTTGCCATAGTTTTCACTTCTTTTTCTTTAGTTTGCATTTCATCATCACTCTTTCAAATTCAAATTATGTTCCTTCTAAACAGACGGAACGAATATACCAAGAGTACATACATTTATTTTTCTATAATTTATATTTATATTATATTTTTTGTAATACTTTTCCAATACTCATTGACTAAATTGCATTTGCAAATATGCGACTCGTGTAAACTTTCCATTTGCAAGAAAATGTTATCAAGAGACTATTAACTTTCTTTCTAGAGGGCACTTTCAATTATGGCACTCTTTATGTTAAAACAAATCTGTATAATGAGACAAGTATGCAAATAAGTAATTGACTTACCATTGCGAAGCCAACATCGGCTTTTTTCAAAGCAGGGCCGTCATTTGTACCATCACCAGTTACAGCAACAACTTCTCTGTTGTCGTTCAGCTTGCTGTCAATAATACCTTTGACCAATGTATATTTATCTGTAGGTGATGAACGAGCGAGTACTCGTAATTTAGGCCATACTTTATCGAGAAGATGCTGTTGAACCTACAGAAAATAGAATAATCAGCCAAATGAAAACACAAACATTTACGACAATAAAAATTTCGGCCTTAAAAAAATTATTTACCTCTCCATTGCTGTCCCTAATGCGTCTGTTGAACTCTTTCCCTTCCAATATAATGAAATCTTCGTTAAGTTTCATAATACCACATTTAGAAGCTATTGATCTAGCGGTATTGATGTTATCACCAGTGACCATACGTACGGTAATACCGGCTTTTTGACATTTCCGAATTGCGTCGGGTACTTCCGGCCGTACGGGATCTTCAATACCAACAACACAAAGACACGTTAAATTATTAACAATATTTTCTTCATCTTCCCAATTTGGTTCACTATCTATATGTACTTGATTTATTTCTGCTTTCCCCGGTACAAAGTCTCTAAATGCAATAGAAATGGTACGAAGGCCATCACATGCCATTGGCTCAATTACTTGTCTTAATAAACGTTCTTGCATGTCTCTTGTGAATTTTTCCAATCGGCCATCATGACCATATATGAAGGCACACCTAACAAATATAAATTTCATTAAAATATATATCAGATTAAAAAAAACATTTATTTTATATATAATATAACAATATTTTTAAAACTGGGCCACAACTCGTTGTAAAACCTGTTTCCAATCTTATGTGTTATCTTTCTTGTTATTAAATTATTAAAAGAAAAATGAATTAATAACAAAAGTGAACAAAACGAAAATTAAATGAAGTTATATCTCACTTTTCATTCATGCGTAACTGTGAAACAAAATATACTGAAATTAAAAACAACGAACAATGAAACAATAAAATACAAAAAAGTTAAACTAAAGACACAAAGAAAGAAGTAACACATTAAAAGTGACAAAATAAAAACAACAAATTCTTTGTGTTTTACAATAGAAGAAATTTCATAACAGATTACGTTAACCATTTTTCCATTTTTTACTTACTACCTACAATAATAACGAAAACCCACTAAAACTGAAACAGCTTATATTTATTACTATATTTACGTTAAATTAGTGTTCTAGGCTTTTAATATGTGTATGGGTCATAACAACTCCACTGTGATCTTTATAAACATTTTGAAATGTGAGCTGCATCCCAGACGATATAGCAATTGTTTACATAACGTATTTATATCTTTGTTTCTTTAAGTGAATTTTTCAATGATTGCATTAACTTACTTGTTTAAAATAATTTCAGAAGCACCCTTGGTAAATAATCGATATCCTCCACCTGGTCGTGGAACAACAGTGCTCATAGATTTTCTTACAGAATTAAAAGTGTATACACGTGTAAACGTTTCCTCAGGTTGATCGTCCCTTATGGTTTGATAATTCTTCTTAAGACCAAGCACGAAACCTAATAGCGAACACTCGGTTTTGTTGCCCACTTGTTTTGGAAGTTCACCAGGCTCCTCAGCAGGCTGCAAATAAATAAATTCAATTATTTCAAGGATTAATTTAAGGCGCATATTTACTTACCATAACTCTAGACGTGTATGCGGAATTTATTGATATACCCTGAATAATAAGATTAGCGACACTTGGAGGTATATCGGAAAATTTCGGCATCGTTTTGCACAACTGTTCACAAATATACGATTGAACGACAGTCATACGATTGGTTGTTAATGTTCCAGTCTTGTCAGAGCAGATTGCCGTTGCATTTCCCATTGTTTCGCAAGCATCTAAATGCCTTACAAGATTGTTGTCTTTCATCATTTTCTAAAAATAAGAAGAAGGAATGAACGTAATTTTTCCACAAACATCTTTGCAAAACAGTTAATTGTCACGAACACGTATGCAATTTTAGTGAAACCCATAGATCAGCTACAGCTTAGTGACCTGATGGTGATGAACGTTTACTTTTTTTATGACAAATGTAAATGAAACAAAAATCTTATTAAATAAAACAAAACATACAAACGAACAAATATTATTTACAATAACTTCGGTCAATCGAATAAGTATTATGAAATATATTTGTAATGCATTTGAAGAACCAGCTCATTGTTCCAAAAACAAAAATTATTAACCGAAGCAAAATCACAAGTTATCAAATTATTAGAACTGTGAAACAAAACCAGACAATGAAATAAAAATTAAACGAAATAAAGCAAATTTAATAACTTAAGCAAACAAAAACAAATTATAAGTTGTATTAATTTAGAATTAAATGAGACTGAAACAATGAAAATTAATCAAAACTACGAAAACAAGTGAAGAAGCAAATAAAAACCCAAATTAAAAATTTGAAATAGAACAGGAAAAGATTTAAGAAAAATAATCAAGGGAAAATATGAACTTAAAATCAGTTCAAATTAAAAAAATTGAAAACTATATAAATGATTCAGTTTTCATTTATTTTATAATGTTATTTATTGTTTCATTATTCACTTTCGATTACCCTTTCATTCGGATATTTTTGTATTTATTTTCTTATTTGCAGTTTAGTACGCTTGATTTTTCGTTTCGTGGTTTCATTTTCAATTATTTAGCATTCATTTGTTCTGTTTTAATTGCGTAGTCTTATCGATTATCTCATTTTCACTTGGTTGGTTTTTATATTTAATTAATTTAAAATTCAAACGATTTTAAATTATTAAAATCTTAATAATATAGAACATTTAGATTTCGTTCGTGTGACGCGCACAGTTAAGGGGTGAACGCTCCTTTTTATCGATTTCAGTGAAAGTTTCTCCAAATGAACCCCTATTGCAAAATTATATTCGCCATTTACAGTGTTTGACTTAACATTCAGTTTTCAAAATTGTTCTTGGGATATCATCTTGAATAGCTGTTGACAAAAAAACATCGATGCCAAGGCGTCAGAATTTTATTCTCTTCAACCCCCAAATAAGACCAATTCTCATTTCGTTAATCGTGCATTATATTTGTGCTTATTCAGATGTATTAATATTTCGTTATAATATCAATTTCCTATTTTTCAGCCTTTTTTGACTATTTTGTCGTTTTTTGAAGTACTTGCGAAGTGAAGCTTCTCTTGTTATAGCTGAGAAACAATAGATTAACGAGGGATTTCTTGCAGTTGCTCTTGTTATCACCTAGAGATTTTCGTTATCAGCACACAAACACTTCACTTCATTACATCACCATAAACGTCGATGTCACAGTGCCAAATATTGAAGAAAAAAAAATATATTAACAGCACGATCCAATTAGCAATTTTAAACTTATTCTCGCATAAATAATGATGATGGGCAATATATTACGAAATATGCCGGTGGTAAGAGTAATAGGATCACATCCAGCTGTTCAAATCTCGAAATGCAAATTGGATTTTATTTCGGGATAAAAGAAATCAATAAACAGAACAGCACTGGAAAAATCACAACGTTATCTCACGTTTGCATTTTTTTTTAAAAATATTACAATCTAAACTTGGACGTGAATTTTCATGAGAACGAGGTTGGTGGCGTAACAACCGAGCACAATATAAAAGACTGTTTAGAAACTATGTTAAAAAAAATCCATTGTTTAGTATATTTCAACAGTTCGAGGATATATAATCACTTTGTGCTTTCATTTCGTCATCTTCATTTGACGTATATCCGATAATTTAAAATTTTTCGTTCCCATTAATTTCGAGCGTTAAATGAATTTAATTTCCATCTACCTTGAAATACCCAGTTGACATTTATCGAGAATCAAATAGCAGGTTCTTTCTTAAGTTTTATAAAAGATTCGAGGACGAAATAAAATCATCTTAAATTAAATACACGTCGCTGCCGACTGAAAAGGATTTTATTTTCATTATTTTGCCATTTATTTGAATAACGTTTATAGAAACGGTGTAAATGTAAAGCGCAAACGTGGGCAAAATTACAAGCTTCCCACTGAAAGAAGCGGCACATTGAATAATATATAATTACATCGTGAGAGTTTCTAATCATTTTAAACTTCGATAAACTGACCCTTTTAGATAAATTGCAGGTCAGCGTGAATTACGACGCGCAAATACATACATTACGTATTGACTTTTTTGGGATTTATATCAACGGTTGCACATTTCAAACTGAAACATTCGCACCTTCGCTAAATACATGGTTTTTGCTAATTATGACGTTGTTTTACGATTGGATCAATGTTATATTTAATATATTTATATTCATAAATTGCATTTCCGCGCACAAAATACTTCAAATTATTTTGTTTCGTACGTATTTATACGCGCGGTTGACTGTAATTACGACAAATTCCGAACGATTACAAAATATTATGCTAAAGTAATTTATCGCCGAACCTATAAAAAATGATGTTATGGTACTTCAATATATACTTAATCATTGATTAAGCAATAAAACGTAAACTGATTGATACAGTGATGAATTCTTGTTGATGGCAAGAATAGCATCACGTTTCACGTCGTTACACGAGGAATAATAAAGATGGCAGTAGATATAAAAATCTGGGCCGTGATCAGGGGCGGATTTGGGAGCTTGAACTTTTAGCACTACTAATTCTCGACCATTCTTCAACCTCGTTATCGATAAACTGGTTCCAGACGGAAAGGCGTGGCTTGCTTAACGTTACTACACATTCATATCGCATGAGCCAATTACAACAAACGATGATTACCATTGATTATTTGGATAATTTATTTAATGCTTTAAATAAGTTGCGTTTTGAATGAAATCAATATGCGACGATATTTCTCATTAATTTTTATTTATTTTCATGTTTCCTTTATTTTTATTTCGTTTCTAACCAGTGCGCTGAATGTGATTATTATTAGACCTCGTTTAAAAACAATTCAAATGGACTGGGTTAGTTTGTATTGATTTGAAAAACATTGAAAAACAACGGTTCTTATATACGCCATTAGCAACATATTTGTATTTAGCTCGAGAATAACATTACATGTTCACGTTACAAATCAATAACGTTGGGTGATGTTTTATTTATAAAGATCCCAATGATGGTGCAAAACCGCAAGGCGTTTAAATCGCAATTTATTTAAATTAGCCGAAGTGGGTTTCACAGTAATTTGCAATATTATAAAGAACATTACTTTTTAAGATGACAATTATTTTGTAAACATGGAAATTTTAAAATAACTTGAATATGTTCGCGTATTTAAGAGTGTTAACGTCAACATTTGTTTATTTTAGTTAAAAAATGTTGTGTAACGTGCAAATAAAATCCTACGTCACTACAATGTTTTGGTATTTTGCATATAAAATATAAAAACTTACCTTTACACTGTAAGCCAACGAGAGTGTAACGGCGAGTGGTAAACCTTCCGGTACAGCAACGACAAGGACTGTGACACCAATAATGAGATGGCGTACCAAATTATTAGCGTATAAATTTTTCCATGGTTGTTGATTAATAACAAATGTTGTAACACAGAACTGTATAACCAATATGACAACAGTAAGAACAGCTATGGTAGAACCCGCATAACCAATCTGGATCGCTAATTTAGTCAATTTGGCCTGCAGTACGGATTTTTCTTTCTTATGACTTTCGCTTGCTGGTGGAGAAGATGACACATGATTTTCTTTACTATCTTCTGGAGGAGCAGTCCCATCGAGTTTATTTGCAACTGGCGGGGAGTTCATGTGACTGTTTCCTGTCACAGCTGACTCCTCGTCTCCTACGATAAACTTACATGACATACCAAAAGCACCTTCCATAAAAGTAACTAATTTTTTACTTAGATCTGTTACAAAGTCTTATTAATCATGCTAAGTTAAAAATAAAGAAACGTGGAGTAGGGTGCAAACATGATTCATATACTTTTTCGCGTTTGCATTTATATTTTATTATTATATACTTTAAAATATTTGGCTTTAGCTAACAAGTACAAATATTTATAAATCATTATTTATTACAATTTAAAATTACTGGAACAAGTCAAATTGTCCACGGTTTCTGTCTCAAATTATACCTTTTTTTATAAAGATGTGGGCAATATATTTTTTTTTTTTACAAAAAACTTGCAAGTAAATTTAGCCACGAACGCGTTGTAATATATTTAAGTTCATAAAAACAAAGTCGAGCAATTGAATAAAAATGAAAATAACTTCGCATAAAATAATACAAATGAAATTTAAAGATTAGATTTATTCTAAAATGGGTCGACAAAATTGATCATTGAAAAGTATTCTAATAATAAACTGTGGGGCGTCGACTCGTCAATTAATTAAAAAAAAAATAATCAATAAGTTTTACGTTAATGCGAATGAAATAATTTGTTTTTGGTAGAAGTTTCCCGCCAATTTCATAAGAGTGACGTAAATTGGCACAAATAGCGCCATGACGTGTCTTGTCTGCAATGTCGGTTATTTAAAGCAGGTTTCACGCGTTTTTCAAAAGCTAATTGATTTAGAAGATAAAAATTAACGAAAAACGCCAACAAAAGCCACACACGCGAATATTTTCGTCGCGAGCAATTACCTCACTTAAATACTTCGAAATCGCAATAAATAATGACAAATGAGCGTCAACATTCGCGAAGGTAAATTACATAACGTAATTGACTATAAAACTTGTGAAAAAAATTTGATTTAAATATAAAATTTACGGGCTAATTTACGACTTGTTTATAATAATGAAGAATTAGTGTTACAACAATTATAAACATACTGCATACATAAAATAGTTAGTATTTTTATCACAAACGAATAAAGGATGTGTGCATATTATACAACCAAATAGCAGACAATTTTACAATATATGAATCCTAGGATTGCCAATCGGACAGTTTTAAACCTTCCTCGCTTGTTTTTGTATACGAATTAATTTTTCACCTTTTTGTTTGGGGAAACAACACACAAACGACGAGGCATAACTTCTACTAATATTAGGGAGGAGATAAAATGCAGGGTTTTTACTCAAATTTATACACACCTAACAACCAAAACACGATCATAAAGCAATGAAAATGTAAAAAAGAAAATAAAAAAATCACGACAAAGGCAAAGTTGTGGATGTCACTTTCAATGAAAATAAGAAAATAAAATTCAATTAAAGGCATCAAAAATATAGAAAAATCGTGAAAGTAAAAAACTATAGTAAGATAACAGAAAATAACATCGTAGTAAAATAGAACAAAAACAAGAAAATGTTGAAAATAAAACAATAGTAAAATAGAAACAAAGGAAAAACTTTAATGAAAAAATATTAATTGAACAAATTTCAGTGACAAGAAAATTGAATGAATAAAGAAACAATTAATAAACAGTTAAAATATGAAACAAAACAAGTCAATGAAAAAAAATTAAACGAATTAAAAAGGGAACAAAAAGAAACTATTTAACAAAAATAGAATGGCTGAACATAGAAGAGACAAATCAAAAGATATGCAAATTTCAATAAAAGACAAACGAAATGAAACATTAAGAAACCAATAACCAATAATTGTTTCATTTTTTCATTCGTTAATTTTCTTTGGCGTTGACAGCTTCGAGTTACGTATTATTATTTTTTGGTCCACTATTTTTTTTCGCATAACTCGTCATTTTATTAATTTTCTAATAATATTACCTACACTTTTTTGTTTTTCTTTAAGTTTGTTGTTGTTCCCAGAGTTTTTTTATTTATTTTTTTACATTTGCCTGTTAAAAGATTTTATTCTGTTTGTTTTGGGTTCGTAACGTTTCAGATGTTTAGGTTGTATGGTTTTCATTACTGGCACTTTCGTTTTTAATTTCCACCTGGCTGGTTTGTTTTATTTTGATTCGCCTCCAATATTTGCTTAACAGTCATTTTATTTTATTTTGTGTTTTTCATTTTAATCTAATGTATTTTCGTTAATACAATTTTTTGTATTTCTTAAGAAATGATGGACGTAAACAAACTTTAAGGTCGGTTATACCAGTGGCTGAAATCCTTATTCTACACAACAATAAATACAAGTGGTAACACAAGTCCAAATTTGGTGTAAAACGGCTTAAAACTGTAAGCTTGATGGCAACCCTAAAGATTTCGGAAATCCATATAAAACATATTTGCACCCATTTAACATTGCAATAATCCATAGTTAGTAAAAAAAAATGCTTAAATTATGCAAAATTATCCCCACGCTCCTTATTTATAAAATTTAAAAGTTAATTAAACTCGCTGCAAAAATCATTATTTATTTAAAATGATTTTTAAAAAGTTATTGAATTAATTATAAAAAAATATAAAATGTTTGATTCACCTGTCAGACTTTTCTTCTTCCGCTGCTTTTTAGCTTCTGTACAAAAACACATGCAAAAGGATAACATTAGCAATCTCAAAAATAAACCCAAAGTCCCGATATGGGCAAAATATAAATAGAATTATTATGACACATGGTGTAAACAGTGCGTTGTATTAAACGTCGCATTAGTTTGTTGTAGTGCATCCGTGCCTTAAATTGGACTGCATACATCAATTTGATAATTCAATTTATTAAGTCGAGTCATCCGTTGAATAACAATTGGATTGAGTTTAGTTGCTTCGCCGTTATTTATTATCTTATGATTGATTAAAATGGAAAGGTAAAAGATTTATTCCATTTGCGACGTACTGGAAGGATCAAGTTAAACTTGTGAATGGTTTGTGTATATATGCAGTGTTTCCACCATGTTTCACTATTGTGGCCGGCTGCCAAACAAAACATAATATACAAAATGGTAGTAATATGTGTGTTCTGCAGTCAGCATTACATATTTACGTTGGAAATTATTATTATAGAACACTTAGAGGATATGTGCACTAACAATGAAGATGACATATAGATTATAATACACAAAACACGACAGCCAGCGCTTTATATTTAGCGCGACCTGTCTATGTTTTCAATACATGAAAGGGGTACAGAAATCAAACGTATGGACAAAAACATGCTTTATGTTTAAAATTAAACATACCTTTCTTCATCTTCTTTATTTCTGCTTCCTGCTGATCAACAGCCGCACCAAGCAGTGTGAAAATAATACCGGCTTGCGAATTTACACCCACGGCAGTAACCAGCATTTTCCCGGAACCTTCCATCACATGCGTACCGGACAACACCATCGGATCAAAACTTTCACCTTTTTTCACATGATCAGATTCTCCCGTTAATGAAGATTCGTCAACCTATAATAAAGAAATAAACATTAACATTCACCATAAACCGTAACCAATTTGATGTAACAACTAATAATAAATTTACATAAATTGTCACTTAACCCTAGGATGCATGGACTCTGAGGTATGAAAGTATGAAGGCATTGTTGGCTATTCTTTATTTTTTGTTCCATGGTATCCTCAACCCATATGTTGAAATAACTTGTGATTTTAAGTATCATTCTTACATACCCCAAGTCTACGGAGCCCGGGGTTATTAGCAGAAACTTGTCGCTACGTATTGGAACTTTATCTAATATTGTGATTGAATTCGAGATTTTTGTAAAGTAGTTACCGACCCCGTGGTCATTGGGCTATATATAACATATGATCAATAAAAAAACCATCAGGTAGGATATAAGTGATTTTTCAGCGACGAGCGTAGGTCGGTTTAAGTTTACAGGCAACTTTAAGTGTTATGTTTACACTTTACATCTTACTCATTTTGTGTTAAATCAATTGCTAAATGTAACATTCGTTCAAAGACACGCGTTGCTAAAAAAATTATTCCCGGCTTAAGGTTTTTTAATATTATAACGAGCAGTGTAGGAATATGTTTTACGTGTGTTATTAAAGAGTATATTTTCGATTACATATTTTTTAGAACTTGTTTTGTAATAAAATTGCTTAACTAATAAAACTACGTATTATTATTTAAATATTAAAAATGTTAATCATAAATAAATTGGTATAGGATTGTCTGAAATGTATAGAAAATATATGTGAAATTGTTTGTTTTAAACTAAGTACTGTTTTAAATGAAAATATAAAATAAGCTTTGAATATGCAAAGGATTCATTCATTTAAGATGAGTAAATGAGAGATGTGGCAATCGCATATAACCTCTTAAAAATCAAAGTGAGGTAAAACACGTTCATGTGGGAAATATACACCACCATCTAGTAGTATACATGGCACAGCAATCAATACAGAAAGAACTGATGAAGATTAATGAATATGTGTAAAACGAAATAACGTTAAAATAAAAGAACTCCCATATAGTTATAAGTTGTGATAAATCGAAGTAAAAGTCACTGTGAATCAATAAAAGTAGAACCACGGTAAAAGGCACTAAATAGTAAATCGGGTTCAATTTGATGAGTTTTCAGGTATTTAGGGCTGTACATGTCGATGTGTATGTGTTATTGGGTGTTTTAGTCACATTAAGCTTTCCAAGTCATTTAACCTAACTTCGTATTTTTAAATAGCTTTTTCATATCAAAATGTTCGATTTTACTTGGAACTAATTTGAATTTCAACGTTTGCAGTTTTCATAAAAATTGCAAATTTTGATAAAACATTATATATACTTCGGATTACAAAAAGTATATAAATCGGTGTTTGGAGGTCATTTTATCCAGATATTCTCGGGCTTTCTTTGAAACAACACCACCGTTTGATATTTGAAATTCGACAGTTGTAAGGTTAATTGCTTTGACAGTTCGAAATATCAAATGTCAGAAAGTGAAGTTTAATTTATATAAAAAAAAAATCCGCGGTGGTCCGCACGAAAATTACTTATATTTAGTTATACTACGTTTTTCGAAAAAACTTTGCAAATGAAAGTTGTTTAAAATATCAATATCTACAATTTATGTAAGAATATTTTTTTCCGTAACGTGTACCGTTTTCCAGATATGGAAAAAGGTGATAAGAGTAAACCATCACTTCCGGTTGAGAGATTGCGTTCAAATAGGACCTCCTTGCTACATACAAATGTTAAGTTTAAAGTTTTAGAGCTCTAGCTATAATCGTTTGGACGCTAGAGCGCGCACAGACACACACACCCAGACAGACACCCAGACAGACACACAGACAGACACACACAGACGTCATTCCGAAAATAGTCAGAAACGATTTAGGGGACCTCAAAACGTGTATATCCGTTGAAATCTCGAGTTCGAAAATTTTCATGATTAGTGTACTTACTTACACATAATGTATAAGAAAGTAAAAACAGTGCACTACGGACCCAATGACCCTGCGCTTCGAGATCTTTCACTCATCTCTTCCATTTTTTCCTATTATGTACTTCTTTCTGCTAGTCTTTTACTCCCACTTCTCAGAGGTATTTCTTTACTGCTTCCTGCCATCTTTTCCCATTAACACACTTTCACCCATCTTTCTGAGCCCATTCTTGTTATATGTGCAAATGGCTCTCTGAGCTTTAATTATATTTGTCATTGTCGGTTGTTCCTTGTTCGTCCTTCTTCTCCATTTCCCTCCCTAATTTAGCGCTTTCGAAAATTCTTCGTAGGATCTTCCTTTCCCATCTTTTGAGTTTTTCTTTCTCTTTCTTCTTCATGGTCCATGTTTCGCATGCATATATTACCGATGGCCGTATGTTATATTCTAATTTTCGGCACCGTGGATATATTTTTTGCTTTCAGTATTCTCGCTAGTTTTTTATCTAGTTCGTGTCCTTCCTCCCCTTTATTAATTAACATCACGCCCACTTGTTCAACTTTTTCTATGGTATATTTATCCCCATCACTTCCCTTTACATTTAGGTTTCTCCTTTCTCGTTATTCTTCATAACCATATATTTTCATTTATTTTTAATTCGTATTCTTTTGACTTTTCTTCTAATAATTTAAATATCCTCAGGAATTCTGGTTTCGGTCTTGCCATGAGTACCAGATCGTCGGCGCATGCCAGCCACTAATGTTTGCTGTTGTAGATCAGTCCTGTCGTTCATATACCATTTTCTCTTAGAATAATCTCAAGTAGTATATTGAATAGGGCTGCGGATAAAGGATACATTGCCTAAGTCCCGTTCTTATTTTAAATTCTCTTGGTGTTACCCCCTCCAACACAACATTATTTGGATATATTGTTTAATGTCATCTCTATTAATTTCCGTAGTTTTCTTTGGTATTAAAAGCTTGCGCATCGCAAGCAATAACATGCTTCTTTGGACTGAATCGTAGGCTTCTTTATGATCTATGAACATCAAGTGTAACCTCACGTTCTGCTCATAGTGTCGTTCTGGATTTGTTTCATGATAAAAATTTGGTCCACTATGGATCCGCCTTTCTTCAACCCTTCTTGGTATTCTCCTACTATATCCTGTTGGTATCTGTTAATCTTTCTTCGCGAATTGATAGTACCTTATAAGCTGCGTCTAGTAATACTATTCCTCTGTAGTTGTGACATGCTGCGTTATCACCTTTCTTGTGTATGAGACATAGGGGAGATCAGTAGTTATGGTCCCTAACATAGAACGAAACAAATTGAACAACAATGCTCAAAACCTTTGATTCCTCTGGAAAAAAAACTCTTTCGGTTGCTCTTCCAATCAGTCGTTTACAGCCGTCATCACTTCATTATCGTCGTAATCTGGTCCCCCGAAGATATTCTTTTAATTTTCCAATTCAAATCGTTCAGAATAGCGCTCTTGGCAACATGGCTTTTGTAGACAGAATTCCTTGAACACAATCCTTGACACAATCACGCAATCTTGAAATTAAGTTGGCATAGTACGAACATGTTATTGAATGTCCACGCTTCAAAAAATTCTGTCCTCAAAATTCCGTCTGCGTCCCAAAAAATTGTGGCCATAACTTTAGCAGCGGATGGCAAAACACGAAATTTGCGTGGTGGCGGAGAAGTTCGGCGATGCCACTCCATACTTTGTTGCTTTGACTCAGGATCGAAATGGTGAACCCACGTTTCATCAACAGTGACGAATCGAGAAAGATATTCATCCGGAGCTGCTTTAAACTTTGCCAAACTGGCTTGAGAACGTAATACTTGAACGGTTCTGATCAAGTGTCAACATTCGTGGGACCCAATATACAGGAAACTTTTTTAGCCCCAAAATATTTGTTAAAATATTGTCATAAGGAAAATTCGTAATTTCAGCTATCCGGCGATTGGTTAGTCGTCTATCTGTCATTACCATATCGTGTATACGATTTTCTTGGGTAGTGAGAGTCATGTCGTCCAACACCCTTCGCATGTTGACATATTTGTCTTCCCAGTTTAAATTCTGGAAACATATTTTTCACCACTTGATAAGAAACACCACCCTCACCTAATACACCTACCATGTCTTCATGAATTTTTTTTGGCGACAAACCATTATTTATGTATACTTTCTCAACTTTTAGATGCTCTAGTTTGTGCTTGTTCTTCATTATTGTCTTATTTTCTTCTCCGTTGTTAAATTCCACCCGGCACGTCTTTTCTGCCAGTTTCATGATTTTATTTTCACTTGGCGTTTTTCTATAAATTCTGTCATCTCTTCTCTGTACATTCTTTTGCATCAATTTTTACGCCGGACACGATTATATTATTTTTCTTTTTCTTCTTCTCCAGCAATTCAACTTTTTCAATTTTTACTTCCCTTCGTTCATCCTTTATTTGCTTATTTTCATTTTTTATTTTTATATGCTCTTGCTTTAACCGCGAGATTGTATCCAGTTTGTCATCATTTCCATTTTTATTTTTAACTGATGTTCTATTAAATTTATTACTTCTAGAAAATGCACCTAAAACTATTGTTATTGCAATAATTCATTCTCAAACCGTTTCAATTGACGCCTAATTGGGGTTGATTATATGATAACGATAAATAAATATATATATATATATATATATATATATATATATATATATATATACATATGCACCCTCCAGGTTATCCCGCGATAAACCACTTATAAATAAGGTTGGGCACGACCTCATTTAGTTTTCATAACACTTTTAACGTAGTCGTCGTACATCAAAAGAATATCGTGCTTAATTGTTTTCATCGATCACTTTTTGGTATTCGCTTTTTATATAAATATTTTGCACCGCGTTTAAACGCGGCAATAATGGTGTCGGGGCTAAAACAAATATAAACAAAGTTCAGGGCGACGCCGTAAATGAATGAGCAAGCAACTGTTATAAAAATTATTGTTCTGGCGACATAACGTTGTATTCGGTTGTTTCGTGTCAATGCTCGGCCACATTTAGCAGAACTGAGCACGTAAAATATAATGGATTCTCTAAGCGACTTTAATTTGAAAGCATTTCTATAATTTGAATCAAATGTGACTTGTCTACAAAAAAAAACACAGCTATCTGTCGGTCAGTCGATAAAGTAGTAACTTTAATTTGTGACCACTAGATGGAGCGACTTTTCCATTTTTACATTACCTACCACTGTTTCATACGGCCGCGCAAACACCAGTAACAATATTGCTGAACGAAGTTCCCAAAAACTTTGGAACTGAACTCAGTCCGCGCTATAGCAATAAAAATATATTTGAACGTCAAATTAACTTCATTTGATCAACATCAATAAATTCCAGGTTATTCCGGGCGTAGCGTTCCTTTCGTAAAGATAATGCAACCAAGAGAGGTTGAATAACTTATGACGAAAAAACTGTACACTGTGCGGTTTGTTTAGCTTTCAGTTCCATAAATAGCCCGTTTACACATTTATCAAAGAATAAAAAAGCACGAGAACGAGGTAAGAAGGTAAATGTGTGGATACCTACTTTTTTTCTTAATAAAACTGTAGATAGCCTTTTTATTTCGAGGGAAGAACAAAATTGGGCAAGAAGAAGTTTTGAAACTACTTTTAATTTTAATAGATATAATCAGATGTTTGAGTTACAGGTGTGGCTTAAGACAAGTATAATTTAGACCAGCGCTCAACTAGACAATCCCGTTGTTTTTAGGTTATAATTTCACATTTACAACGATCTACAAATACTAGAAGCTCACATTTTAATAAACGTTCAAATGAGATAACATCGCATTGTTTATCTAGTATATGGTTTTAGAGAGTCAATAAAAACTTATCAGGGAATGTTTTCAAATGTTGATGAGGAAATAATATTCAAGAAATCGTATGGTTAAAATACAACTTGATCACTACAACCGCTGTAGAAATTATGGGGTATGTTGCTAGTAGGTTTGGGAAATAAGGTTTTGGTCTTTATATTCTGCCTGACACGTCATTGTCTCTATGGGATTTACTGATTTTTTATTGAATTGCTCTTACTGTTGCAACGTTTTTCTGATTTGGTTCTGTACGGCCGCACTCAAATAGACTTGTGCTTCCTCTGTTCAGGTATCTCCTCTGATTTTGCAGCTGCCTTGACACAATCACAATTGGATCAAAAAATCAGCCAGTTTCCTACTACCACTGATACTAAAACTGAACATGAAAATGAATGGGAGGAAGACACCAGCTCACAGTGGATGAAGTTGACAATAGTAGACAGTGAATAGAGCTGGTGGTGGGAATGATCTCAGTGACAAAGCTGGACAAGAAGCGATGAGAGGAAAACTTACGACTGTGAGTTTTTACAAAATTGAAAAATGTTGTAAAAATCACTTGATATACATAATTTAAAATAATGACGTACGTCTTAAAGTACATAATAATGAAGATATTAAATCTTTCAAAAAGTTGAAGAAAATGAATTTCAAAGAAATCTATTCAACTGTGCACAACTCAAACATCTCGTGGTAATTTTGTTAAGAGTCGATTACGATATATTTTTGTAATTTAAGAATTTCCAATTGTATTTACATTTTGATACTTTATATCCCTGATATGTGCAATTCGAACAGACTGGATTGTAGATATATTAGTATTAACGTGCTCTTTTGTTAAATGCCTAGTTTGACATGAACTATGCGAAAAATGCTATTACCCATAAATGTATTAAAATAATACAATAAATAAAGAAAATAAACAATGAATGAAAATAAAAACAATTACAAGTAAATTTAAAATGAAAGCAAAGCTGAAATTCCCTTATTTTTTTCAATCTCAGCTCCTTATTCGCTTTAAACTTGATTTTTTCGAAAGTGGTTGTTGCATAATTCTGGTTTATTTTGACTTACCTCATAATCTAACTAAAATGCACGCATAAAATTAATTCGAACGAATTGTTTTTTACTCATGATCATTTTTTAAAGTATTTATTTACTATCATTGGTCTCATTTATTTTCATTCCTACCTTTAATTTAATTTGTTTGGAATTATTTTTTGTTTATTTTAATTTAGATTTGTTTTACGTTTAATTGTTTATTTTTTCCAATTATGATTTTAGCGTAAACCTGCTCTCAATTTTAATTTTTATTTGCTATTACTTATTTTAACTACACGCTATTAAACGGATCTAAATTCGCGCTAAATATTGTAAATAAAGGTCATCGAGTCCGTTGCGATAATTGACGTCGTTAAAAATATGTGGAATAAACTCGGCTGGGTACATGCAACGTTCATACAAATTAAAAAAAAAGAAAAATTAAGCATTTGTCGTATTCGTTAAAATGAATAGTTGCATTAGCTTTCACGAACAAGACGGAATTAAATCCTAATGAGCGTATTCAACTTAATACTTGGAATCCTAAAACGCTGGGAAATTGTTACACAATAATTAATTACAATCAGAAACAAATTCATCCTTGATTACGATATTACGAATTTAATAAACGTAGTAAATAGAAGTTACGAACAAACATAGTAAACATATTAGCAATAAATTTATGCGGCTCCAGAACAAAGGAACAGTTAAACGGAAGTCACCATTTCAAAATCCATAAAATATATAACGGAAATGGCAACACTAGAAAATTTACGATAAATATTAAATAAGAAGAGTGGGAGCTCATTCTGACTCGCCTGAAATATTTACAGATGTTGGGAATTGTTTTTGCTATATGTAAAGTGTTACTAGATTACGTCATCGATAAAATTTGTTATATTTTGTCATTTGATTATTAAAATATTATATGTGCATTATTTTAATTGCGAAATACATTACGTCATATGCAAAAACATGTTAATACGTCTATAAATAACTTGTAATTTGCAATTTTATTTATTTCATTTATTAATACTGCAATGCAATTGTATTTGTTGTTATGATAATGATCAGAAAATAGTTTAATCGTAATTAATATTTCTAATTCATTAAAAAACAGAAGGCAATCATGACAGAGACATGAATCACTTCCGTGTCATCAGTTTATCAGAATATCAGGAATATAAATGTTTCATAAATATGATATAATTGTACAAACAAATCCATTAGAAATAAAATTATATACAAATATATTTTTTATAATGTATTCCCCATTTTCTAATATGTTTTAGTGCTGTTTATGTTTTTCTAGGCTTCCTGATGCTTATTTCATTAAATTTATTTTTTTCTTTTTCATTTGCATTTATTTAGCTTTTATTGCATTGTGCTAAATTTGTATTTCGTTGCATTATTTTTTCATTTCCTTGATAATCGCATTTGAATGTTTTCAATATTTGTTTTTGTTTTGTTCCCTATTACGTTCCTCAAGTATTATTGCGTTTGAAAGGCATTGTGATACCACCACTCAGACGTAGTTCTAGATATATGTAGGACATGGTTTGGATTCTTGGACGATAGTTACAGTTGCAAGAGAAACATCAGTTTAAATAATTTTTGTGCACAATTAGTCAGGATTTTCGCAATTCACAAAGCTCGTCACCAACCAATTATGCATCATAAACACAAAACTAAGTTTGCAGTATAATGAAAACTTTAAGGCGTGACAAGGGTATAATTTGCAGTTGTTAGTTTATATAAATAATAAAATTAGCTCTGCAAGCCTTGTAGGCTCTGGGTTCGTGAGACGATTCTTCTTCCAGTCCTTCACTCCTATATGTTTCAGGTCTCTCTCTATTTCTTCTATCCACCTTCTCCTTGGTCTGCCTCTCTTCTGTATCCCGTCTTGCCTCCTATTCATTATGGTCTTTGGCAGTCTTCCCTCCTGCACTCTTTCTACGTGGCCCAATCACCTTACTCTATTCATTTTTATTTGCGTTGTGATGTTTGGTTCATTGAATAATTCCTCCACCTCCTTCTCCACTGATCCCCTTCTTTTACTCCTCCATATGCTCTCCTTAGCAGTTCCCATATCTGTAGCTTTGCTTCTCCCTGCCCTGTCAGCGGCCAGGTCTCCCCTCCATATAGACCTTTGGCCTTATTATTGTTTTGTACACACACTATATATTTGCATATTCCACCCCTTTTCGTAGTGTACAGCTCGTAATTCCTTCAATATGAAAATTTGATCAATGGTCGATCTGTACTTTCTAAAACCAGCCTGATATTCTCCTATCATTTTCTCCATTTGCTTTTTTGAATATGTCGTTGATCCAAGTAGCCATTACTACGTCCAGCAGTGCCATGCCTCGATAGTTTTCGCACTTGGATTTATCTTCTTTCTTGTGTATTGGGCAGATTATTGCTTCCTTCCATGTTTGCGGTATTGTTTCTTTTTTCCAACAAATTTTAACCAGTTCATTTATTTCTGTAGTTCTGTAGCCCGTTTTCCGCCACATTTGATTAATTCTATCTGTATTTGGTTGTCTCCAGGACTTTTGTTATTTTGCATATTTCTTATTATTGTTTCAATTTCTTGTTCTTCTGGTTCGGGTATATTTTCTTTATGTGTTTCACCTTCTTCGAAAGTTTCAATATACTGTTCTGTTTGTTTTATGTTTAGCAGTTCTTCGAAATATTTTGCCTATGTTTTTGCTCCCATTTCATTGTCTACTATTAAATTTCCTTCTTTATCTCGGCAGCCCATGATTTTCAGTTTGTAGCCCTGCTTTTGTTTTCTTGTACTTTGATAGACATTCCTTATTTCCTTTCTGCTGTAGGTCTCCTCTATTTCTATTCTATAGAATATTCTGTTTCGTAATTTTGATGTATTCCTGTCTTGCATATCTACTCACTATGCACTCTTCGTCAAACCATTTATTTTTCGCTATGCTTATGTATCTGGTTCCTAATGTTTTTTCCGCTACTCCATTTATAATGTTTTGTAGTGCTTCCCATGTTTTCTCTATTGTGAACGTCTGAGGACCTGCTTTTATGTGGGTTTCTATTTCCTTTGTATACTGTTCTGTTACTCCTTGTACCTTTAATGTTTCTACATTTAGTCATTTTCTTGTTCTTTACTCTCTAGCTATCTCCTGCCTTCTCACTTTCATTTCCGCTCTCACGAGTACATGGTCAGTGTTTGCTTCAGCTCCTCTGTATGCTCTGATATTTATTATATATTTACTGTCTTTACGTTACTTTATAAATTATAAAAATAAGATTTAAATTGGCTTGGAGTATTTTAAAGATTATTTCGATTAACCAAACGCCAGTTACCTGTGCGCGTGTATTTCGCCCGAGGACAATGCAACGTAACGTAGTGTTTGTTTGAAGTAAACGTTTTAATTAAAATGCAGATTGTTAACAAACAACAAATGCACTGTTGCGAAAACAACCGAGCTTTTACATTTCCCCGGCACCTTCCATTATCGTTAATAGATTTCTTATACCAATTTAAATTAAAAAAAAAACTGACTCGTTTCCTTCACGTTATAATTAATTAATTAAACTTGCGCACCAGAAAGCGAAAATTCAGTTTGTAATAATTCGCCACAACGACCAGTTAATATTCCATTTAAAGCCCATCGAACATTAATGAAATGTAATTCGAAATATTCAAAAAGCGCTATTAAAAAACCCTTTGATGTCGTTAATTGCATTTTTATCAGGCGTCGCGTTTTGGTATCAAAGCGTCGTTCAAATTCGTACTGCACATTTAATTCATTTTTATGGAACAATCGATTGACCTTAAAATAGAAAACCATATGCTACCGTAGAAGTACCCTACATATGACGTAAACAAACTTATCAGTTTGTGCAGCATAAACATGTTTGCGAAAATATTAAAATCGTAGAGACAGGTGCGCGAAAATGCAGTTTCTTTGTCGTGAGAAGCCGTATCATAAAACTGTTAGAAATGTAATCATCAGAAATGTAAAATTTTTTATATGAAAGTTGCTGTACGCTGCGCTTCACGTATTGTGCAAAATGTAGGAATGCTATTCCATAAAACTAGGCCGAGGCACGAGGCTATTTGAACGTGTCGTTGCATTTTTATATAAAATAAATACACGAAACATTTTGTGTGATATTTGAAAATCCTCGCTAAATAGAATTTCAATTATAATAGTCGCGAGTACGTCCCAAATTTAACGAGCCATTGGCATCTCAATGCGTGAGTGATTCGACATACTAATCACACAGCGGCATGCCAATAGGTACATTAAATTTGTTATTTAATCGTTTGAAGTTTTATTTTTGATTTTACACACATTTAATTTCCTTGTTACCGACTTGTTTTTCGTTTGGAATGTTTTTATGTCTCAATTTTGTTTCCTTACCGTTAATATTATTATAAATCTTATGGTCATTATCCCGATTTTCTTTACATAACGTCTCCATTTTCATTAAATTCGTCGCACTTTCACTTTTTATTTCTATTCTTGTTTGAGTTTTTTTTTTTGTATTTTTTTAATACCATATATTATTTCTCGTTCACTTTTTGCTGTGTAAAGGGTTATTTTTTAAATTTGACCATAAAAAGATTTACCATAATCTTACAATTTCCGTTTATTATCTTTAATATCTACTAAATTTACTTCAACTTTTTTGACACGTTTTTCCAGTACGTTGTGTTTATACTGCTTCTTATTTTGTAGGATTCGTAATCGAGTGGTATTATAATTGTATTAAAGTAATACTAAATCGTATTGAAATTAAATATTGAATAAGTACAAATATGCAAGCTATGATACAAGTTTGGTTCAATGTAATGTGTCAGGTTGGAGAGCATGTTCCTTTAATTCAAAGTGATTCATAACGGATTGCTAATTTGACTATGCACAGTTTAAGTTTGCATTTGTAAAAAGATACATTTTCATTTTTATTTGTTACTATAATACATTGTTTCTTAATTTTTCAGTAGTTTGGTGATATGATTTTATATTTATCCAGCCCATTTTATTCGTTTTTAGTGAACTCGAACAAATTTCATTCAAAATTTTTTTAACATAACGATGTTTATTTAATGATAGCAATGTAGTACGCATTTTTTATAAATTTGTCTTGTTGACAATATTATTTTTTATTCCATGGGAACTTGGCGTAAACTGTAAATAAAAAATCTTAAAATGAGCTGTGAAACAATATTTTAAAATGTTCCTAAAATATAACTTTTGTGAAAGGACGAAACTGGATGAGTTATTGGCATTTTGAGGCGTGAGTGATTTGACGTGGTAATCGTCACCGACTTCAAACGTCAATAACCCGCGAGCTGTTCATTGCAAATTTGTCAAGACTTTTCCATTGTTTTTACGTTAAATTTTTTGTTAATTTTTCGTTTGAAATATTTGTTGAATCTGTAATTATTATTTCATTTCAACTTGTTTAATAATTATTACATTACCATTCTGTTAAACAGAATGAAACGTTTGGAAATTTCGAGTGAATAAATACGCTTTCAGTTTTGCACAATTTATATCCGTAGTAGAGAAAACTACAATTAATTAGATACAAATTATAACTAAATTAATGAACACGTTTCTTTAATTACAGGAATTTGTCAAGGGGAACGAATACAATCAAGCAAAACATTCCAGGTACATAAAAATGATTTCTTTAAATGTAAATAAAGACAACATCAATTATACAGGGGGATTATATTAAGCTTGCTACTGCCAGTCATATCGAAACTCCGAAACTCTCACAATTACTAGATGTGCTAAGATTAATTGCTCGCAAAATCTTATTTCTTCTTGCGAAAGGAATGAAATTGTCTGTTACATCAACTATCTATAATTATCTATAATTGTGCAAAGCGCGCTGGGAGGTCTAAGATCTAGAGCACATGAAACACAATGGTGCGATTTTGAACGCGTGCCGCCGGTAAACTATTACAGATAGATATATCCCGTCGGGAAGTTTCTTTTAGGGAATTTAATTCTCTACAACAGTTTTATTGTATCTCGTATCGTTTGCCCGGCGGATCGAAGAAACGTCAAGGCGCGCTTATTCGCATTTTATTCAAATGGCCAGCTGTGCTTTTTGTGAACCTCACGTTATTCTTTTTTACATGCGGCAGATTAATTTCGTAATTTGTATCATCAGTGATTTTTTATTAATAAAAACAACACCCTGTATATTCCATACGCCCATTAGTGGTAAAAAATATTTTTTTTATATAAACATTTAATATAAATAGGCCGCCCCATAATTTAATTAAATTCTAAACCAATTAAATATATATAAATGCATTAAAGCATAATCTAGCGGTCTCGTTTATATAAATAATTATTCCTCAAAGTTTTTTAAATTGCATCAAATAATGCGAAATTAAAGAAAAAATGCGCTACAAATATTCCGTACCTGACAGTACTCGACTTTTGTTTTGTTCCGAGCAAGTCGTAATGATTATTATATAAATCATAAAATTAAACAGCGGCCTTTGCGATCATTTGTACTGAATAATTTAGCACTTAAAATATTAAAAAGTCTTAACATAAAAAAATATTGTACGAAAAATATATTTTAGTACTTCTGGAACTGAAGTAGTATGTTTTAGATATTTCTGAGGGTAATGCGATAAGCGTGGATAAGGCTAAGTGTTTTTGAAATATTTTTACATCATCGGTATTCGTGATAAAATTTACAGAGAAAATGTTTTTCAACGATATTATAATTTATTTTTCTGGTCAAGAAAAAATTAAATTAACAATATAAATTAAAATCGAGGACAAAAAAATCTTAAAACGTGAGAAATGTTAACAATCGAAAAAAATTACCTATGAATCAAAATTGTAAAAATACTGCGATTAATAAAAAGCAAAAAGTAAAACAAAATCAAACCAATAAAGAAAAAGAAAAAAATACTTGGGGATATCGAACATACGAAGTGGTAGTTATGCCAAACCATATGAAACTAACTCTGAAATGGAGTACCTTCCGTTTTAATAATTCAAGAAAATGATCGTTACTTAACATGTATTTATTACAGAACATTCGCGACCCTGTTGGAACTTATTTGTGTCGGGTTTAAGAACCATGTGGGTAGATGACAACGTGGATAGTGTTGTGATGTTGGGACGGCGCCAATTTTTTTTTTGTTGAACGGTTGAGCAATAAACAATAAGGTTATAAATAATAAATTGAAGCCAACTGTGAACAGTACGCATGTGTAAATAAAGTCTGAAATGCAATCAAAATAATGTCCAAACTAATTCGATTTAACATTGAATTTATGTCAATTATTGTATGTTTTGGTTAATGATTATTTACGACCATCCAGGTGCGCATGGAAAATGATTTAAATTCGATAACATTAAACGGTCCAGTCAACTTATTTTCTACCAGATTACCAACAGCGTCCCACGTACGTTCGGTTTAAAAATAGAATTGAAGAGAAATGAGCTGATTATATGCAGTTTAAATTTAGGCAAAGGTTTTTTATTTAAATGTTTTGAAAAGAAAACTAGAGCGACTGGAACCAGCCACTCGTTCATATGATGCAATTAAAAAAACTGCTACAAAAAGCAGTGATGTAATTACGTTATTTGTATTTTGTGATCTAATTCACAAAAGATTTAAGGTGAAACCGTTAATGCAAGTTAATGTAAATAAAAAAAAACGACATAAACATGATAATAAACAATGTCTGGCCAAAGGATGCCATTGCGCGAAAACCTCCTGAGCAAAATCAAAAGTTCTAACTCGATAATGATTTAAAGTTGATCTTGAATGTTAAAACATGGCGAAACAATGGAACATCGAATGGGCATAGTGGAAACATAACAGGTGTGATCTGGAATTGTGGCACAAATCCAGGAGTTTACTTCAACAGAAATCCACACACAGTTTTATTCATAGAGCCGTGTTGGCAACAAAGAGGATGGGGATCTAGAATTAAACGCAGTTAGCAAGCTGTCAAGGTCGCCGATTTTATTAATTAAATGTCAAAAAATAACATTTCGAAATTACACATACACGAATTCCGTTTTACCGCAACTGCACATTATGACATAACTACCACCGCAACCAAAACACGTGGATTACGTATTTATTCTGCGTATTTAATATGAGATTATGCGAACAATTAGGTAACCTCGTGGAAGCTTTTTTTTGCAAACAAGAAGATAAAAATTTCTTTTAATGCAAATATTTACCGGAGCTTGAAAATGTGGCCTCGAAATTTTCGCGCACATGTAGCATATTCCAGTGCAAGCAACAAGAATCGATTGATTTTATTTGAATAATTACTACATAATTTCAGAGATTCCAAACATTTTTTCTATTGAATTTACTTGATCATGTAAACTAATTATTATAGACATTTTGATTTACAAAAATTACCAACACTATGATTCTACATGAAATAAAATTCACCAAAAAAAGTGAGTCATATGTAAACATATTTTCGTATCTCGAGAATCCTGTAAAATCGATTGCTAGCAAATTTCACACCTAACAACCAACACACCAAAGCATATATACTGTTTTTTTTTTTATATAATCATTAATTTCATAAAAATGGTAAACAAAATTGTCCACGATAAATGTATACTCTTCGGAACGTCATCGGACGCTTAAATTAAACTTCAATGAAAGTGCGCGATAACGTGTTATTAACCTATAATCCAATACTATGTTACAATCAAAATTTTTACTACAACGTTGAAATAAAATGACTTTAAACAACAATCTTACTTAGATCGGGCCTCCGGAATCCGGGGTTAATAACTATGTCAGTTTATATTCTGATCCACATTTTCCGACTTGATATACTTGATTGTATAGAAAAATTCTGCCAAAACAAAATAAGTACATACATACAAATTACGAACACATTACTACAATTGGCTGAAGAGACGATTTATCTTCAAGGGATAGTAGTGAATGTTTGCCTCCAAGTCAACTTACAAATTCAAGTAGTGATGAAGATGATGATGATGATGATGATGATAATGTGACATTATCCTTCCTTCAACTAACAATACTATTTGTTCTGCAACTAATGCATATGTTGCTCCATCTCGATTCAAGTGGAACCCGGAACCTCCGTCGTTCTGATGTTTTAAACGCCGTTACTCGTCAATATTCCTTCAAAAACACCGTGCACCAAAGAACAGATAAAATGATACTACTTTCGACTGGCATATGAAAAAACCATAGGAACAACACCTGGAGAAGCATACAAAAAAAATCAGTTTAAAGCACATGTTAGATCATATTCTGCACCAACTTCTACAGTAAATGAGGATGTGCTTAAATAAAGGGAAGTAAAGAACCTAGCTGTCGAGTAGTTTTGTGCAACACTAGAGTTGTTCCAGAAGATAGGAAGTTAATAGGATTTCTATGCCAGCAGATACTTTGCAGATTTTCATAAATAATTGCAGTAAACCTTAATTCCACAAACAGTGGAAAAATAGATGAGAAATTTTTACCCGATTTATACACTACATGCGAAATCTGCGACTAACTAATTTATGTTGGTCGTGGTCCGTGTGAAAACATTCATAAGAATTTATATTGTAAAAAATTACAAAGTGTTCATAACACGCGAATAAATATCACAATAGACAATTTTTACAAGTGTTCCATTGTTCGTCTATTTGATACAAAAAATACATCCTAGCGTTAAAGGCAAATTGTCGAGATCAAAAATCGTCGCTTCGATGTTATTTATTATTTTTATTTGTAGTTGAAAATTCAATCTCGTATCCTTGTTCTGAATTCGACGTAATTTTCAAAGTAGAGATCCAAGCTACAAGATATATTATGTCACAGTCTCGTTCATATTTTAAATTGCTTTTAAATTCAATTTCTTGGATTTTATTTTGTCTTTTAGTAAATTTTTTCCTCTTTATTCTCTTTACATCTTTTTTTGCATTTCATTTACTTTACTACAACATTGATAGTTTTAAGGTACATGCGTTTTCATTATGGTTGCATAATATTTTTTGGACATCGTTATTAACGTAGCTGTTTTTGTTACGCAACCCACCACAGTTGTCACGTATAAAACGTTTTCGTTTGTCAGCTTAAGCTGTTCAAGGTTTAATTAAATGGAGATGATTAATATAAATATAAACAACATTGTTTAATTAAAATGTTAATTATTAATACATTATTTTAAATTAAAGTATTATATAATTATCTATAATAATTTGATATCATTATACATATGACATTTCGTCACCTGATGAAGCCACAGTGTTGGCGGAGCATATGTAGTGTCATAAATAAAAATTTTGAAACTTACAATATTTGGTGTTTGAGTCTTATTACATACGACAGTCCCCTAATATTTAAATTTAAATATAAATTATATATATATATATATATATATTATTGTACAAATTCTCGACTGTAAATCACTTAAAATGGTACTTATCTTGTATCATGAGCAGTCAGTCAGACTGCTAAGTACCATTTTATATATATATATATATTTCCATTAATCTAATTATTTTACCAAAAAAATCGAAATGGTACTTAAAAAACCTCATATATTAACAAGGCCGCTTTTTCTATTTAACAAAAACAATTCTTAATGTCGCCAATTTCTGCGCTGACCTCATTTTCAAATATTAACCTAAAAATTTACATAAACTA
Source organism: Geotrupes spiniger (assembly GCA_959613385.1). NCBI lineage: Eukaryota > Metazoa > Arthropoda > Insecta > Coleoptera > Geotrupidae > Geotrupes > Geotrupes spiniger. Next base: position 8,344,271 of record OY390741.1, read on the forward strand.
CTTCTAATAAAAAAAAATCCCATAACTTCACGCGTCCTGTATAAAATATCCCATTTCCGGCAAATCACTTCCAAGAATAGCAACCTCTATATTACTATCTTATACTTTATGAATAAGTATTGTAATCGTGAAATTTTCGAACTCGAGATTTTAACGGAAATACACGCTTTGACCTTCCCTGAACCGATTCAGACTATTTTCGGAATGACGTATTGAAGCTAAAATTATGCAATTTTTAACTTAAGATTTGTATGTATTGCATGAACGAAAATCTCGTATTTTGAAAGGAATATATCAACAAAAACGGTACGTATTATCGAAAAAATGTCCATATAAAAGTTAAAGGTATATATAAACAACTTTTATTGGAAAAATTCTTTCGAAAAAATTCAGTGCGGGCCACTGCAATTTTTTTTGTAATAAAATCGAAGTGATAAATTTGGTGCCCCTAACAAAATCGCAAACATAATTGGCCCCAAAAATCAAATAAATATATTGGAAAAGCTCGGGCGTGACGAGAGTATTTTTTTGCTGATTTAAGACTATAGCTATGAACTAAGTTTATTTAATTAACGCCTTGTTGAGTGGACCTCAACTTATTTAATATATAAAACCAACGATGTTTGAGTTGAATATTGTTTTATTAAGTAGTGCAAGTAAATTAAATGCCGTCGTTCGTTTCTGATCTAGATATATCATTTAATAGTTTAGAATTAAATTACCTTTTCTACGGTTGCACGATTTCCTTTTATTTCAAATAGGCGGAGAGATATTTGATACATTTACAAGTTATAATTAAACGTAGTCATAATAAGTCTTCAATTCTAAAACTTCTAAAAATTAATTACGGAAATTCTCGATAATAGACAATTTGAGGGGCTTCGCCTCCGCTAAATGTTGAAATCTATCTACGAAATTGAATTAACATCGATATCAAGTTTCGTTTTTAAAACAAAAAAACCATTTAACATGGTGGTCCTTATAATTATATCCACCAATTAATATAGTTTAACAGATTAAAATAACACAAAGTCAAAGTTGCATTGACATACTTCTTATTAACCCGGAGGCGAATGTTCTGGTTCCTTAACCAGGTCTGAAAATAATCGTAAATGTTTGCTATAAATACACAAATGAAATACTTAATTTAACGAATTATATGGAGAATGCATCGCGATGGATAACGCGTAGACTAAAATATTGACTAACTGTAAATACACCACAGTCGAGTTTATTGATCCGTTGAACCACATAGATATAGCTCCAGGGTTATTTGAAATGTAATACACGCTGTGTAATATTTTAAATTGTTTTCATAATTGTGCGTTTTAAAAATTCATGTAGAACTTAAGCAGTTCTAAAAATTAGCCGAGTTTCATTTGCGAAAAACAAGGGTTAAACCTGACCCAATTTCCGAGAGCACAACAAGCCGAGATTATAAAATCGCAAATGTAAGGACTTTGCGGCGATTGTCGCAGATTTTATCATAGCTACAACAACCAGCTCGCCATAAATATCTCATCGTAGATAAAAACCTATTTAATTAAAAAAAAAACCTCGTTATAGGAAAATTTCATTTAAAGCACCCCTGCTAAACTTAAAATAGAACGACGTTATTTAAAAATAAATTGCATTAGCACAAGGGCTTATTTTAAAAGCTATTTTAAACGCGCCGGTTTATTTTTATTAGCACTTTTTCTATCGCACACAAAGTGTGTACTATTCACCGAGAAATATTTCGTTTGTATTTAAATACAAATGAGACGTCGTTGAAAATTTAATTCTAAAATTGTACACGTTTTTAACATACGATTTACATAGGAAGAACGTCAACGTTATTTTTATTACTTCATGAGCCACGCACGTCACGGACGACACTGAATATGATTATCGGGTCTTACGTCATTATTTTCCAATATTCCGAAATTTCTTTGCAGAATTGAATTACTCGCACAAATCTGCCATCGCGAAATCCTGAGTGAAAATGAACATAAATCAGATCGTTGATAACCCTTTAGCGTGTTTGGGCGCTACTTATGTCGTGTTCAAAATGGCGTTTAGAACCAGAACGAATACCGATATAACACAAATTGCTCTTTTAAAATATACCCACAAAGCAAATAGATCAAAGCACTTTAAATACTAATGCAGGGAGATCACAAGGCACCCACGTTAAAACGTCATAGAATTTAATCACCACGCTTAGCGACAGGGTAACCATTTTTCAAATACATATTCGTAATACACAAGGGCTGCCCGATTTTAATCGCCAGTGAAAATCCTCCATGCGTATTGGAAACTGAATGCAATATTTGAAAGCGATCTCCGCCTACCACTTTATATTCTTTATGAACTTTCAGGAACTATAATCCTTCTAACGTTATGGACGCTACTGCAAATTTGTTTTTAGTAATTCCCACACGAATTATCGTTCCACGGTTAATTAGAACGACTGTCAATTATTGATGTAATCAGACTATTTCTGTGAAAGTTGTTATTTGTCGAGCTATTGAAATATTTAATAAAATGTTTAAATATACGAAACACACCAAAACATCAAAAATCTACTAGAATTCATCACAACGAACTGCATTCGCAATAATTTATTAAATAAATTATGCACATACATGTTTTGTGGCTTTTTGAGTTGAATTTAATTTAAATAACGTGAATTGAAGTATTGGCAATAATAAAAAAAATTTTACTCAAACATTAAAAATGAATTAAATTGTATCTGCGAATCTTGGATCATTGAACTATCGATTTACTGTTATTATGAGCTCAGCAAGTCATATACGACGTTGCATACGCATTAAATTATATCAAAAATTAGTCAGCAACTCACCATTCGCATAGTTTGTCACTAAGTAATTTCCCAGCATATTTTAACAATATAATTAGAACCAGAAGATTGGACTATTTATTTTCTAGACTAGTTTGTATGTTCTGCCATTTCTCGTAATCAGGATATAGCGAGGACATTAATAAGGAAACTTTGACGTTTATAGAAGTAGTAGTAGTCTCTCTTTATTTTAATTCGACAATATAAATAAACAGAACCCATAATTCTAAATTTATTGAACGTCCTGTTTTACCGGACTTTTGTGTTTAAATGGAACGTTGCACATTTTTGTTAATCTTGTGATTTTTATTATTTTGCAACAATATTGCGATAAATTTTAATTCGAGCACAGCAAGAGCTGCGGAGCAATAGCCAACCAGGTATTATGGGTATCGTATTTAAACAAATCATGGCATTTGAAAACAAATAATTATTTTTAAAAAATCACTTTTTTCAATCTAGATTGAAAAAAATGTATTTGGCCAGAAAAAAATAAATTTGAAAACAAATAATTATTTTTAAAAAAATCACTAGATTGAAAAAAATGTATTTGGCCAGAAAAAAATAAATGTAAGCAGTTAGGTTGGGTCGCGTAGAGTAGACTGGGGGTGGGATTCAGAATTTGCTACGTGCCAAAAAATTCAATGTGTTTCATACAAAAATTGTAATTAGTGGGATCTTATCTATTGATTGACAAAATTTCATTACTTCAACTTGATACAAAACAAATAAAACATATTTTCCCCAATTAAATTGAATTAATTAAAAATGGCTGGCATTTTATATGTTACGCGATCATAACTTGGGATCTCGTTCAACAATGCGTTAAAATGCAACTGTTGCTTTTGGAAGTCGTAATTAAAAAAAAATAATAATAAATGTAATAAATGTAAAAAATGTCTTTTAATGTCAGCCGAATGGATCAATTTTGCGTGCGCCGTCTAAGCCCCTTTAAAATGGACAATCGACATTTTGAATAGATCGAAATGTTTAAATAATGGAGTACAATAGACGTGGTAACATCGAATCTGCTCATATTCAGGAAAATCAATAAAATGAAGCTAGTCGTTTAAATGACCCAAATTTTTCATTCTGTACACACCGGGTGTTCAAACGAAAGATTTGATTTAGAATACGTCGTTAAACATCCTACCTGACGACTTCAATTTTTCTAACGTAAAAACTAATTATGATCTAACTGTTTTCTGATTACAATGACCTAATTTGTATTTAAAGAAGCAAATATTGAAGAAAACAGCTTATACTTTATGTGAATACATCACCATTACGCCTGGGTATATTCGTATGAAACGAAAACTTACATTTTAAAATGCAGCGATTTAATTTTTGTCAATTATTGGAAAAAGATTTCATTGACATATTTAAAAAGTAATACAACTAAAATAAAAAGCAATAGTGTACCCGGGGAAAGAACCCATGGTGTGATTTAGGTTGATTCATTTTTCTAAATCGTGCTAGTGGGTCACCTATTAAATCGGTTATAGGTCACCCACCACTGTTCCAGATAATTTAATCAGCATGTTTCGGCATCTACTGTACATACTTGATATAATTTTCAAATAAAATTTAAATATGATTTAAATATTTTAACGCCCAATAAAAAAATTACACCACTTTTTATATATGTTAGGTTGTTTTACTACGGATTTACTTTTAATTGTTTAATTGTCGTTTCATAAGTATGTTGACGTGATCTATGGACGGTGGAAAATATGTGACCGTCGACGTGGTCGGTTTCATATGTTAACGATAAAAAATAGTATTATTTAAACATACGAGGTTGAACATTTGAATGTAATTGAGTAGTTTTTATTGGCAAAATAACGCAATAACATTGTTTTGACTGGATGACACGGTTATTTTAAGAACTCGTAATACTGATCTTTAACACAATTACTGTATTTATGTAACGATTTCCGACTTTAATTCAGAAAAACATATTTATCTCGATTTATGTTACACGACGATTGTTTGGGCAACAATTTTTAATTGTTATAACTGGAAAAAGACCTAAGTGTTCTAAAATTATACAGCGTTTGATAGATTGTGTGTTTTAAGATGCACGTTTTAAACCTGGTGCGATCTGGTTGTTTTGTTTAATTATTTTAAGTAGAATTAATTTATGATGTGGAAAAATATACTTGTTAATATATGATGTCTTAGTATATTGGCGAGGTGTTATTTTTATCCATGTGTGAGGCTAGATATTCTATGTGAATAACGTTTTCACTGGTAGTTTATTACGCTGTTTCCGCGTACATAAATCGGATAATAAGTGATTTATATGTAATAAAAAAAACTTACCTTCAAGTCGTTCGATTGAATAACAATACCATCTGCCGGTAGAAGATCGCCATATTTTATCTGACATATGTCCCCGACGACGATTTCGCTGACGCCTATTTGCTTCACCTCACTTTGTCGTATGACCGAAAATTTGTGTTCTCCCTCGATTCGACTCTGGAGCCCTCGAAATTGACGTTCTTTAGTGTAATCATTAAACGCTGTTACTAATACAACTACTATGACGGATATTAAAATAGCCAATCCTTCTATCCACCCGTGACTTGCTTCATCATCTTCAGCAGCTACAAAACAATTTTTTAAACAAAATCCATTTTTTTGGTCAATTCAACCTACGAATATCTTCTTCCTCGGGAGAAGGTTGATAAAATGAAAGACCTAACGAAACGATAGCCGCTACTTCGAGGATTATGAGAGTAATATCTTGTAAAGCTTCCCATACTAATTGGAGAAAGGTTTTGGGAGGTTTCGGAGGAATACAATTTGATCCAAACGTTTCTCTTCTATGTTCGGTGTCCACTTGCGAGCCGCTAAGTCCTAAACACACCAATTACACAGAGCCCAACAATGAATTACAAAAATACCTTCATTTGGCGATGTATACAATTTCTTACAGACTTCTTGCACACCCCCCAAATCGTTTACTTTATTTACCCCTTCGCGACCTCGATGTTCCATGAGGTCGCGCAACTGTTTCAGGGTGATTCCATATTGTGCGGGCCGGCCGTCTATCGTAGCCATTTCTCGGAGCTAGATCTATTAATAAAATTATTTGGTTAATATAAAGCAATTAAAACAACAAAATATTACAAGGAACGGACGAGGTGCATGGTTATCGACAGGGTGAATTAACATGATGGAGGATTTAAAATGTCGTAAGACAACACATAATGCAGATGCATGGGAAATGTAACATTAGCTGATTGGTGAAATAACCACAATATTTAATCAAATATAAACCTGGAAACAAATTCTTTCGTTCGAATCGTAAATTGTGTGACATAATGCGTGTCTGTGGTTATTTTAAAATTTAGACAAAAGTCTGGCATTCTATTGGGCAAATTAAAAATAAATAATCACCGCGGTATTTACGTTTAGTTTAAATCTTTGTGACTAACGTAATTTCAGGAATGAAGTAACTTGTTTGTTTACAACCGCACGTTTTATTGTGAAGATACGGAGGCTTTAATTTAAGAAAAATTCGGTTGTGGAAAATATACATGTACATAGCGATGCGTGGGACGGCAGCATGCGACGTGTAGGTCTAGCCAGCGAAAACGTCACCAAGCGTGACAGCACGTTACCACAATAGTCATGGGTTGTTGATAGATGGATAATCATTCGAAAAATGTGATGAGGCACCGTGGCGCGGGATAAAATCGCAGAGTGATGTTCGACGTCGCGACGCGACGTATTCGGTGCATCTCGTCATCTTCGTGGCTCTTCGTCAAAGCCGTCGGTGCAAAAACACCGTTGCCACGGTGAAACATGTTTACGGAATATGATGAAAAACAACAAAATTTAACCAAATCTAGCGTAACATATTTGCAATGATTTACCTGGTAGCGAGCGCGCGCATCCACCAACACATGCACACTATATACACATACGTAGTGACGTAGAGCTTGACAGTATGATCGAGCTTCAGTTAATTTTGTATATATCTGGGACTTGCTAGAGGAACCGTACGGTAAAATAAAGCCGCCTGCGGCCAAGACCAGTGGCGCCCATAAACATGCCGCAAGAATAACCACGAAAACGTTTATAACAAATAATTAATAAATATAAACATGTTTACTTCTAATAGCATCGAAATATTCAATAACGTTCTAGCACAAGGCCAAAGTCAGTGGCGTTCCTAAACACAACACAAGTTTCACCACAAAAAATTAAATTAAAATTATGTAGAAATAAGTTCCGGTTATATCAAACTATTCTAGATTGAGCCGACGTCATGTTTAATACAGGAAGTAAAACGGCGAAGATAAACGGCACACTTTCTAATGTCTAGTAAACAATCACAATGAATAGTAACATTCGAGTAAAGGTTTAAATCAGTCTCACGAGAATCACCTACAACTACTCAGACAATATCTCAAGATTTCGGGGTAACAGAGGTATTGAGGTTATTTATAATGCATGCCAGTCAGGAATCTCATGGAGACATGACGTCATGCAGGCGGCTCTAATACTCTGACTACTACCGACACTCCGTCGGCGCTTACGACCTCACGATCGATTTCGCTCAACTCTACAATATTAGGTACGAGGTGGTAGTACAATAATCAAATAATCTCGGCGGATCTTCGGTTTGAAACAGTGGAATGTGGGCATGTGGTCGTGGATAGTTGTAATGGTAGTTTTCAACAATCCCGGCACTTCAATCACACATACCAATTAACACTGGTGTTAGCTGGGACATGACGTCATGTCGCGGACGTTTTCAAACACTGAAAGGTCAGCTTAAGACATATCGGGGAGGTGCACACCACTGACAACCCCACGTTCGTGTTAAATCCACGGCATTCGGCCCATCCCACTACAGCCACGAGCTGTCCGTTGTAGACGACTGACCTATTTCTACTAACGAACCGAAACAACGTGTACGGGGTGGAGTATATAGGGTGACAGATGACATTTGCGATTATTACGGCACTTACTTTATGCCCTGGTCCAATATGTCCTGGTGGCTGCGGTAGCGGTCGCCCCGAGCCCTTGTCACAGTCCAGCCTGACTAGATGTTCCGTAGTGACGGTCAAGTCAACATTGGTCGCCCGAGAACTTATTTAGCAAGAGCTGGGCGCCCCGTAACGCACCCAAGCACTACACGCACTCAAACTCAACTCGCTCGCACCTCTCCGAGCCGTTCTGGCCAGTGGTCATGTAGTCCGATCGTAAATGGTAATTCCCGTTACACTGGCGCTGATGTCGCTACCTGCTGTTCGATGCCGGATTCATACAATGCTGGCTGCCTTTTAATCGTCACGCGCATAAACTCCATGCCGACGCCCTCTGTTGAAAGTAGCACTAGGCGCTGGCGCTGCCGACTCAAGCCCACCCAGCATTTTCGTTGAAAACTTGCGATTCGACGCGAACAAATTTAACTCGCTGCCGTCACTCAGCATAACAAATTAGCACGTGGTCGAAACTCGAACAATTCCCTTTTAAATCCGGTAAACATATACTTAATTAACAATTAATCAAAACAAGACGACAAGCAGGAACATACTTACGACAGCACACGCTGACGTCCCTAGCTATACTGTATACGAACGCGCAAGGTTATTTATTCGATAACAGTCGTCCAGTTCAAACCGAACTTTAGGGTGCACATCTAAACCAGATCGCTCTTAAAACTCATACGGAATCCACAATACAACCATAACAATAATCCTCTGATAAGATACACATATTAAATCCCACTCATCCAAATCAATAATTTCTCCGTTCCGTTTATAATAACGCAACTAAATTAATTTAAAGAATTTGCCAATACAACATTGACCTCGATGCTCGATATCCCGCAAATTCCATTAAACTTTAAAACCGATCACACACGCATTAATTAACTGAATTATAGAGGTTAATTTTAAATTCCAAAATAACAACCCTGCTAACGCGAACATAACAATTTGCGAAGTTAATGTTTGTTTTTATACTTGCAGGCCATTCATTACCCAATATACTGAAATTCACAATATCCTCACTTAATGGATTGAAATACGGCGTATTTTATTTCAATCGAATACAACACTATATTTAATTTGATCAATGCGCACATACCAATTACCAACACACAAATATATATATAATATATTAAAATGTAAGCAACAAAATAATTAAAATATTATTTATTATTAACCAAAACTAATACAAATAAAATAAAATAAAATGAAAAAGAAAAGTAATAATGAAAACAAAACAAAATTAATTAAAATAATGGAATAAACAAGAATAAAATAATTGCAAATAGAGGTGAGAAAAATTAGAACGTGTATGTTATCCCACGATTTATTATTAAAGAAAATCCGCGGTGGTCCGCACGAAACTTTCTTATACTCAGTTATACTACGTTTTTCAAAAACACTTTTCAAATGAAAGTTGTTTAAAATATCAATATCTATAATTTATGTAAGAATATTTTTTCCGTAACGTGTACCGTATTCGAGATATGGAAAAAGGTGATAAGAGTAAACCATCACTTCCGGTTGAGAGATTGCGTTCAAAATAGGACGTTTTCCTCCTTGCTACATACAAATGTTAAGTTTAAAGTTTCAGAGCTCTAGCTATAATCGTTTGGACGCTAGAGCGCGTACAGACACACACACAGCACACACACAGAGACACACACACAGACGTCATTCCGAAAATAGTCAGAAACGATTCAGAGGACCTCAAAACGTGTATATCCGTTGAAATCTCGAGTTCGAAAATTTTCATGATTCCTATACTTACTTATACATAATGTATAAGAAAGTAATAAAATATGTGTATGGTAAAGTTGTTGTAATATTGATAATTTGAAAAATTTCTATCGACAAAAGAAAATTAAAAAATTAACGGTTATTTAACAAATGGAGACCTTTTGAAATGGCAAAGCCTTTGAATATTTAATAATATTTAACTACGATTACGGACAATGATCAGGTAAAGTGTAGTATACACTGATATACCCAAGCAAAAGTTAAAGTGTGCATAAACGTCAGTTAACCTCAAAACTTCGAATTAATTTCCGAAAATTATTCCAATAAAGTAATAAGAATGTTCTACATTGATTATTGATTGATTAATCAGTATTCAAACAAATCCACTGTCACGTAAATGTAATTCTATCCATTATCGTCGCCGGAATGATGAAACATAATTACAAGAAAACCCAACATTTTCCCAAATTTTTGTTTGTATTTCAATAATTATCAATTTTCTATGTATGAGAATTTGAATCATACGACGTCAGTTACTCAAACAGTATATTAAATTAAATTCATTCATTTTTCATAACAATTATAAACTGTTTTTTTTTTAACTTAAACAAACAAATTATATACATTAAAATGTCTTCCCACACTTAATTTTTAAGAAAATCTACAGAAGCATTTCAGAAATTAAGTTGTTATCGTCATCGTAGAATCTAAAAGAAAAAAAACTGTTAAAGGTAGTATTTCTAAAGCATGAATTTTAAAATAATGCTCTTCTCTAGTTCACCCAGAACACTAAAATTAAAAACGTTTGTGATCTGGATATGGTGTATACTGTATGCCAGACTTAGGCTTTAGACTTTTTCTTTTAGGCGCCACTGAAGATTACTTGCTCTTCGTTATTGCCTTTAATTAAAAGTATTTATTCTATTGGATAACTTTTAATTTTCCTTGAAGATTTCTGCTATTTTAACCCCAAATTTTTTCCTTGGTCCGTTGCTTTTTGGAGAATTTGTCCATTTCCTTTTTCGTTTTCGATTTTGCATTTTCCATTTTTTTATATTTACATTTTCTCATTCTGACTCGAGTGCGTTTATTTTTCACTTCTCCACGTGCTTTAATCGTTGCCTCTATTATTATCTCTATGGAAGTATCTTATAGCTTCCTATAGTCAAGGAATATCTCATATTAGTTACATTTTTTATCTGCATCTCACTTAATTCATCTCCTATTGGAAAATCAAATATATAACTTGTGGCAAATAATTATTAGTAGCTGGGATTGTGTGAACATAAACAGGCATGTGAAACAAATAGAAGAAAGTTAAGCGCAAGGAAAGCAATGAATAACGAAGAACGCCAAGGGCATTCATCCAATTTTTAGATCAGACAAAAAACTACGATAAAATATATATGCAAATTAAAGTCAAAAAGATGAAAAGCCACAATGACGAAAAAATTAAACATGAAACAAATAATGAATGAAATGACTAGTACGAAAATTAACACAACTGCAATGATGTAACGACATATTTGAAAGTAAAAATGAAACAAAAACGAACAATGTAAATTAAAAAAAAATTGAAAATTCAAATTTGTTTGATCTCAAATTATGCGACACCGCAGACTCTCCCCCCTAATATGAATGTTTTATTACAAGTATGGTTGCAGGAACAAATATTAAATATTGTGAATGAAATGAACATAATATTCGAGATTCAAATCATTCCCATTCTAATAAATGCTTTAAGAAACGCAGATAAACTGCCAATAGAGGTTGCCAAAAAATTTATTAATCAATAAGCACCACAGTCAAGTCTGGATATCAAATAAAAATACCAAGAAACCGTGTCCAACAAATATGTCGCGTTGTATTTTTGATGAAGCTTACTTAACTCATTTTTTAATCGTTATAAATACCTAAGATGAAAACGTACCGTGCTTGAGTATCTGTTTCAACGATTCACGTTGATGCGATAACTACACTTCACAGATCGGTTGTTTTCACGATTTATCACAAATTACTAGTCTCGATCAAGACAGTCGAGAGATCCAATCATTAATAAACTTTTGAACGTTTATCTTGTATATACCAACATGTGCAGTGATTACAAAAGACATTGTCTTTTATCAGATTAAGCAAATACTGTAAGAGCGTTATATAAATTAGTCCAAATTTTGGACATCTGATATAATATAATTATTACGACACACGCGCAAAGTTTACCACGTTTGTTCTATCATTCTATTTTACGACCTTATTTGCATTTTCATCATGTATGAAATTTTATACCGCATGCTTATCTCATGACGCTGATTTTCCAGACAGAGGTAAGTCAAGCGCAAAATAACATAATTGTTCCCCCATTTAATCACATATCTTTCAATGTTATACAACTTGGCCATCACACTTCATTAATAATTTCACAAAATCGTAACGCTGTTAAAGGTCAAACGCGTAACAAATTCTACAGCAATCTCAATATTATGTAAAACATATGCAATATTTATAAATGGATTTAGAATAATTTTATGATGGGAAGGGGGGGGCGACAAGGTCAAGTGATAATTTCAAAAATATTCCGAAATCAGATGGAATGTGCGCAATTTACATTTATAAATGGAATAGTTTATAAAACATATATTGAAGAGATATGAAGTCAATAAAAAAATACCCTCAAAACATTTCAGAGACGAATGTCGAAAATATATAATAAGAAATAGAAATAAAAGAAAAGAAGAATAAATGCAAATTGACCTTGAACTTAAATACAAACCAGTAGAAAATATTATATCAAGAATAAAAGATGGAAATATATAAAAAAAATAAATATAGCCAAGGCGGAAATGTATGTGTGAAATAAAAATATAATATAATGACTGTACTATACTAACACTAGGTACATAAAACTTACATGAACTGGTGCTGCTTTCAAAGGCCTCGTTATTAAATTATCTACATTTATCATTTATTGCCGATGATATAAAATGGGAATATGCAGAATTAGTCAACGTGCGTCAATTATTAACGTAAGAAACAAATCGTTATCCAATTTATACAAAATGACGTTACCGATGTAACTGATAGTCGTCAAAACACGTCAAACAAAATCCTAGTACCGAATCCCTTTACGATATAAGCAATTGAAAACGAAACGATAAAGTAATGACGTATAAACAAATCGCGGCGGCTTTTTATGTTTCATTGCGCCAAATCTTCCACGTTTACTATTAGATACCAACCATCGTATCTGATAAAAAAATATATTGGCTAAGAATTAAAAAGGTCATTGAACACGATACAAATTTGCAATTTCACAAAAACAATTTGTTTATTTATTACTCTATAATTTTCATTAATAAATATTTTTAACACCCAAATTTGTCACATTGAAGATTGAAAAGAAAAAAATCTATTGAATCGATTTTGAGCTATTTTCGAAACCACTGTTGCCACCAGAATTCTCCCGATGTGCGATAAACAACTGCTCGGTCTAAGATTTAGCTTAAATAGGTCACCGAGCTCTTGTCAACACAGTAATAATAACCAAAAGCAAAACATCAAAGTCATTTTTGAATCAATAAAATTTGATATTCCTAATTAAAGACATCACACAGAATGGTGTTTAATTTTAATTGGTGTAACCCCGGGAAGGGGCCAGAAAACGAATTATCGAATCGAATTATTGAACAATGCTAAATGAATTAAAAGTTATATTCCGGTTCACAATTAACTATAAATTTCCAGCGAAAACGAATTAAAACTTAAAATTTAACACCATCACCCCCTTTTACTTAATTTTGTCACCGTGTCCAGCATCTGGTCAATTAGCTCCGCCCTTTTCCATACTTCTCCTCTACTTCCACCTTGTTCCAAAACTCGCCCCCTTTAATTTCTTCATTATGTCCAGCATCTCGTCATTAACCTCCACAGCCCCCCAATTCCTTGATTTATCCAGCACTCTCCTCTGCTTCTATTCAAAACGTCGTCTCCTAGTTTCATTTTTTCATTGTACTCCACATAATCTACGCTTCTTATACTCCTCGTTCATCTAATCCCTATTCTCTTTCGATCCAACTCTTCAGCTTCATTTTTTCAGTTCAAATAATTCGGCTTCCCCCATACACACTTCAGTATATTCAAGTTTCCCACCAACTTTGAAACTATCTCGATCGATGATGCGTTTGTTGCATCGTCAGACATCTTTCACAAACTAAAGTTGTGAACAAAGAAGCGATAAAACAATATAATATTACATATAATAAACTAGGGTGCGTAACTTGTTCACCCTATGTAGGTCGTATTATCACATTACAACTGCAAAATTATGCAAAACTAAACAAGCCCATACAAGGTATGTTATACAATACATAATCACTACATCAGCACAACAATTGACTGTATAAATAGAATACAAGGGATGCAAGGGGAGTTCAATTAAAGTTTGATTAGAGTTCGTCATTGCAACGATGCAGCTAATTACTTCGAGCCATCCATTTGATCGTGTCGGTACACACAATGGATAGGGTCAGTGTCAATCGCGCTGATGATCCATTGCCCTATCTTGACATGCTGATATCGTTATCCGTTTATAGATAATTTATGTATATAATTAACCACAAATAATTTTTAAATGATGTGTTACGAGACAAAAAGTGTAGCCATTTTCGAAGCAGCTTCATCGTACATCGTACAACTTGAGACCAAACTTCAGTTACACCCCCACCCATGCACGTACTCATGCTCACATCTATACACATCATAAATTCCCCTCTTTGCTTTTTAGAAACAAATCGAAGATCGACATTGAAATAACGATGCGTCGGTTTTATGTGACGAATTACTTTTTTTTATTAATTGTGTATATATACTTGAGAAAATTGTGACTTGTGGTATGGTCCGCAAACAATTCAGATTCAGAATTCAAGAATTCAAACTTGATTAGTTTTGAGTAGATTTGCTTTGAGAACATGTGAGCTCAATTTTCGCCTTATCTTTAGTTTACTGTTGTATTCAACTGCAACCATATTTACTCCACGCTAATAATACCCAACCATGTGGCTCTTTGCTCTTCCCCACTTGGACAATGCTCGTTTTTTATACTGCTCTTCTATTTGTCTATTTCGCCATGTTTCATAACTAAAATTGTATTTTTCGGTTTTGTCTTGTCATGTCGTTTTTTTGAATATTTTGCCTCCTATTGTATTTTTGTTTCTCATTATCTACAACTTCCTCTCGAAAAAAATTTTGCAATCATTAATTTATTTCCGTTGCTATTCTTTATTTTGCATGCTTTTGTTATCATTTGATGCACATTTAATTAATTTCCCTCCGCTACTCTTACTGCTTCCCTTCTCTTCGACACCCTACACTTCTGTCCGGTATGTAGGTCAGGTGCACTACGCGAGCTCTTCTGGTCAGCTATACGTTATTGCGTTTGCAATTTCCACTCCAATATCCCTTTGATTTCAGTGGCACACGGCTAATTAGTCCACTGCTGCTTTATTAATGCACTTTACGCACATCGGAACTATTTCCTTTGTTCGCTTGAAACTCATGTTCGAAAGCTGAGCGCTACAAACCGCAAATTTCTGAATTTCCCAGAACATTCTATTCGCGTCCGGTGTCGACGAAAACCCGCTTCAAAATTAACCGTATCAAATAAAATGAAATATGTTTAATTATGGGCATTTCGAAGTATTTATTATTATATTAAATAGATATGAGGGTAATATAAAATAATGTAAAATGTAGTCTGTCATAAATAGAATGTTACTATAATTAGAAGAAATATAACCAATCTCATCAAATATGGTAACATTTGGATTAGAAATCATATGATCCATTTTAAACAATGATTGGACGCAAAATATCTACCTGTAATAGTTTAGAAATTGCGAGTCTTCTACTTTTCTAGAAACATTTCTAGCGCGTCGCTAAGTTTCGTCGATGCGCCGCCCAAACGGCACGAGATATGACAACATTGTATATAAATAAGTTTTAAAGAATTGAATTCTTCAAAATAAAGTCTCGGACGGCATACATCTACCTGTAATACGAAATTTCATCGATGCGCAGCGCACGAGATATGACAAAATTTCATATCTATAAGTTTTAGAGAATTGAATTCTCTAAAATAAAGTCTGAAATGACATATGCTCAGTGACATATAAACTGCACCACCTAGAATGGGTGGGAATTTTTGGACCAAATTTGGCAGAAACATTGGACTTGTCTAAGGTAACAATTGATTAAAATTTGATAAAGAAAACACTTCATCTTTTTGATTTTTCTTTAATAATGTGTTGGTCCGCCCCTATTTCTGATACACTCATTGACCCGCCTTGGCCTTGATTCCAGCAGGTGATCAATGTCTTCTTGGGGTATGGCATCTCAAGCAGCCTGTACTTCATGCCGTAGAGCTTCTATTGTCAACGGTGGGTTCGGTAGATTCCTCAATCTTCTACCCATCATGTCCCACACGTGCTCAATGGGCGACAAATCGGGAGATCTTGGCGGCCAAGGCAAAAGATTAACATTGGCCTCTTCAAAGAAGTCAAGAGAAACCCTTGCTACGTGAGGTCGTGCATTATCTTGCTGGAACAGTGGGTCTTCCAGCCCTCGAAGATATGGAAGAACATGTGGTTCTACCACTTCGTCAATGTAGCGTCGGGCGGTCATACTGCCCCGAATGAAGAGCAAGGGTGACCTACTGCCGTAAGCAATAGCACCCTGTAACCATCAACCCCACAGTTCGGTGAACATGCCTCGCAATCGAAAAATCAGGATTGCGCCTTTCTCCACGTCTTCGTCTAACAGTCATCCGACCATCATGCATTCCTAAACAAAATCGCGATTCGTCACTAAAGACAACTGATGCCACTCCAAGTTCCATTGAAGTCTTTCCGTGCACCAGGCCAAACGTTCCTGGCGATGTTGAGCAGTGAGGGGCAGCACAAGATGTGGGCGGTAAGACAGCAAGCCAAAGGTTCTTATTCGCCGATAAACTGTTCGCAAGCCTATCGGACGACCTTGTTCACCTAACCATTGATCAGCTATTGATCTAGTTGTAGAGAATCGGTCTCTCAAGGTCATTAGTCTTAAGCGGCGATCTTGACGTTCATTGGTTCGTCTTTGAGCCCCAGTGCCTCTTCTCCGACGTTCAACCCCATGTTCAGACCACGCTTGATAAACACACATTATTGTTGAGTGGTGCCGTCCGAAACGGTTGCGGATTTCTCTAAACGAAAAACCTGCTGCTCGTAAACCAACAATCCGCGCTCGGTCAAAGTCACTCAACTGCTGGTAAACTTGAGGTCTCCTTCCTCTAGGCATCATTAAACACTTGAAACACTTTAAACTAAAGAACGGGATCCGAAAAAGTGGAACAAATTCAAAAAATGACTCGATAATTGCTTGTCTATCACCATCTCTAAAAAATGACAAAAACATAAAAAATCCCATGACTACTTGATGATTGGGTTTCAAATTTTAATCAACTATTTCCCTGGACTAGTCCACTATTCCTGCCAAATTTGGTCCAAAAATTCCCACCCCTTCTAGGTGGTGCAGTTTATATGTCACTGAGTATATATCTATCTGTAAGTTTACAAATTGCGAGCGCTCAAAGTCGGACTACTATATTTCTAGTGCGTCGCGAAATTCCATCGATGCGCAGCCCAAACGGTACGAGATATGACAAAATTTTATATCAATAAGATTTAGAGAATTGAATTCTCTAAAATAAAGTCTTGAATGACATATATCTACCCGTAATAGTTTAGAAATTGCGAGCGCTCAAATTCGGACTACTACGTTTCTAGTGCGTCGCGAATGTTCATCGATGCGCAGCCCAAACGGTAGGAGATATGACAAAATTTAATATTAATAAGTTTTATAGAATTGAATTCTATAAAATAAAGTCTCGAATTACATATATCTATCTGTAATAGTTTAGAAAACGCGAGCGTTCAAATCCGGAGTTGTACTTTTCTAGAAACATTTCTAGCACGTCGCGATGTTTCAACGTTGTATCGCCGAAACAGCACGAGTTATGACAAAATTCCACATAAATAAGTTTTAGAGAATTGAATTCTCTAAAATAAAGTCTGGAATGACATATATCTATTTGTAATAGTTTAGAAATTGCATGCGTTCAAAGTTGGACTCCTACATTTCTAGCGAGTCGCGAAGTTTCATCGATGCGCAGCCCAAACGGCACGAGATTTAACAAAATTATATATAAATAAGTTGTAATTGAATTGTGTAAAACAAGTCTTGGACGGCACATATCTATCTGTAATGGTTTAGAAATTGCGTGCGTTGGACTCCTACGTTTCTAGCGACTCGCGAAGTTTCATCGATGCGCAGCTCAAAAGGCAGGAGATGTGACAAAATTGCGTGTAAATAAGTTTTAGAGAATTGAATTCTCTAAAAGAAAGTCTGCAACGACATATATCTATCTATAATAGTTTAGAAATTGCGTGCGCTCAAAGTCGGACTACTACGTTTCTAAACGAAATTGTATACAAATAAGTTTTAGGCAATTGAATTATCTAAAATAAAGTCTGGAACGGCATATATCTATCTGTAATTCGGACTTTTCTAGAAACATTTCTAGCAGTCTCGCTTCAGTTTCATCGATGCGTCGAGCTATGACAAAATTGCGCATAAATATTGCAGAGAATTGAATTCTTTAAAGTCCCTGGCGGCATATATCTATCTGGAATAGTTTCGCTATCGTTTCTGATGAATTTGGTCTCACATGTGCTGTTTTCATTGACCTGATACTTATTTTAGATACAACTAGAAAAACACACAAATTCAAGAAATAAAAACTAAGCAAATATATACAAAAAATCGCAATTAACTACAAACAATTGTTCGATTATAACTTCGCATTTTACATCGTTCTTTCGATTTCGCCTAATTTATACTCTCTGGACTAATTGTCGTCCCGACACAATATGTCGGGACAATTATATGGGGCACGTGCAGATACGAGCGGGTAACGTGCGAACACAATGAATAAAATATCAAATCTCCAAGGAAAGAATCGCACACTTGCAAACGGAGATAAGGATAAGCTACATCAATTACCACGCGGACTGCGTCAAGCTGAAACAGGACACGAGCTACATTTACAGAAATCCGAAACGTTTTATACCCATGAACGCACAGCTCGATTAACGTTCCGGAGAATCGGAACTAAAGAGGCAATTTGTGTCGATTTACAGAAGACGTTAAATATTCTTAATGATACAGCGAATGACGTTGATCACAAACGGCAATTATTTTAAATGTTTGACGCACAATATTCGAAATTAATTTTTTTTTAATTTATTCCACAATTAAGAACAGTAGCCGCACTGTAATGAAAAATTAATATTTTGCTTCTCCGCGACTTTCATGGACGCGATAACATCAATGTTTGAAACCTTGGTGCGGTTATAAAGAATTCAAAAAAACAATCAGAGAATTCCCATGACAAAAGACTCGAGGAATTCATTGAAAGTTACATTCTTTAAAAAAATATATTTATATTTGTGGAGGTTAAGAGTACAGAAGTATTACAAAGGCGTCGTATTGTTGTAAAATGAGCTTTTGATATTGTGCGAGCACAAAAGATTACTAAACGTAAAGTACATCAACTTTTCTTAAAGCGATTGTCGCTTTACATGTTTCTGTAATTAACAAACATTGCCTGTCTTCAGTTAACAACATTCTGTTAATTCAATAATTTATTCTTTGAATCATTTAAAATTATTAATATCAATTTACTAAATTATCATAACAAATAACTAATATAATAACAGAGAAAAATAATAAAATAATTTTTTCAGTACAACTGTAAAATGTTACCTATATTTGTTTTTTTTTCCTCTTGCTTGGCTTCTCTTTCCTTCTTTTCATATAATTCGTTTTGTTTTGCTTATTAAAAGTATTGGTTCGTTCACAAATTTAATTTTCATATTCATTTCAATTTAGATTTAGATTATTATTATATTTTGTGTGTTAAAAATCATATTCTTCTTTTCTTTTCCGTTTGGTTGTGGTCTGCAGTTGATATTACATATTTTAAGTCAACTATTCATTATGTTCTTACTTTTCCGCCGTTCTCATTATCCTTCTATTTTTAAGAATTTCATCATTCGTTTCCATTTCTGTACCATTATTTTTACAATTCTTTTATCTCTTATTTTACACGTAACTTAATATTTATTATATTCCGATGATATTACAAGGTTTTTTATTTGTTCTCATTTCCCCACATTTTTCAATTTTGGTTGTACAGTTTCAATTTCCATGTTTTTTTACTATTTTTAGTTGCAGGGGTTATTGGTTAAATTTTGAAACGCCCATTTTAGCAGTAAAATGAAATTATTCAAATCGATGTTTGATTAGAAGTTCAGATTAATTTTAACTCGATGTTAAATGTGTTGATTACTTGCAAATGACTACTTGGAGGTGGAGCAAGCGTTCATCCAATTAAGTAAGGATGTCGCCTAAAGTTTAATGATTGAAAATTCAATCGATAGACATACTTGAGCCGTTTCGTCTGCGGATTGTTGCTTCATTATTATTTATTCAACTTTGCGATAATTGTAAGTGTAATTGGTCCGCTAGCACAAAACTGATGCTATTAAAATAAGTTAACATAAATCATCGTTTACGATAATTTTACGTCGTTGAGTGACGTCATTTCTGTTCCGTAAATAATAGAGGAGTAGTTCAAATCAAATCGTCGATTTAGCTATCCACGCTCATCTGTTCGACTATAGAAAATTGCTATAGACATAAACTGCGGGAAATGCTATGCTAATTATAAACGTTGAATCATTAACACACCTCGACGCGAGTAAAAATTACATGCGACTTACAAATCAATTCACAGCACAAGGCAAGAATTAAAAATCGCCATTTCTAATCATCGCATTTGTATTATTTGATGTTGCCGGACGTACACTGAAGCCTTGTTAATTTTCCCCTTTCAAAGAGAAGATTAAGAAGTTCTATTTCTAGTCAGTATATAATATGAGCATAATGAATCAGCAGACTGATCAAGGTTTTCGTTCGAGTTTTTTTAACGTATCACATTGTATTTTTAGATTATGTACGAAATGTAGTTAAAAAATAATTTCAGCTCAACAATGTGGGAGTTTAACGCGAAAAGGTAGTTAATAACGTAACACACTGCGGACAAATAACGTATTATAATTACTACAAATATTTTAACTCCATCTAGATATAGGGAAAAAAATAACCTAACAATTGATACACGTGTTAAAGCAGGTTATTTTTAACTCGGAATCTTTAGTCATACACTTTACATAGTAAATAATGTGTAGTAATGCTTGCAGGCATTGCTGCAATGCTGAATTTTACAAATCGTTATCTTGGCTGGCATAAATTAAACAGGATTTTTGACTTAAATTCTTCTTATTTAACGAGCGATGACATAACTTTAAAACGCATGTATCATTTTAGAAAATAGAATTATATTCACATTCAAAAATCCACTGCATTTCATTGGAATATTAACTTAAATATCTATATTTATATGTATTCAATTAATCTATGAATAATATAATCAGTATGTTATTGATTTTGATTTTGTGCGATTTATTTCATCTTTATAAAAAAAAAATAATTCGCCTATAAAACTAGTAAAATAGAAACGGATCAAGTTTCTTTTATTTATTTAAATAAATACAATACCACATTGAACAGTTTATTTGCTTTAATATCGATTAAATTATCGATTCGCAAATAATTTAAACATTATTAATTTGTTACACTTATAATTAATCACTGTTTCTTAAAAAAAATAATAGAGCTCAAACTACAACGATGATGTCATTATTATTATTAAAACATACTTGCAGATTAACAGTAAAAGTATAATTATGCAATTTGAAACTATGCATCATGGCATACGTCACCTAAGGTTAACTATTATGTCACTTGATATGACTAGAATTCGTTACAAAATAATTAGTTATTGGCAATGGTTTAATTACAAAACTATAACTATTGTGTTATCACCATTATGCGTCCCTTTGAACCCTGATATCAATTAGCTTGTATGAATCACTTATCATAAATACTAACATTTTAGTCACATATTTCTGATGGTGAGTAACAGAATCTCCTTCCTCTTAAAACTGCGTCAATCGATGACGTAAGTATGATGTAATAAGTGCTAACTTTTAATTCACAAAACATGAAAAAATATATGAATGGGTAAATATTTCAAACCTAGTCGACGTTATGAAGATGTTATATGTTTTGATTTAAAAAAAAAATAACAACAAATCAAAATTATAGTAATAAACCTAAACCATGAAGAAATGAAAACAAACAAAAGAAAGAACTAAAATAAATAAATAAATAAATAAAACCACTTTTCATAAAAAATAAAAATTAAAACGTAATATAAAATTAATAAATCATAATATAATATAATAATAATGTAATAAATTATTTTAAATATTACTACGAATAAATAGAAAAAAGTACTGTCCCAATTTTCCGTCCCTGGGGCTTGACCTCGTTTTCTCGGCTTCTGCTACGAGACAACCGCAACTGCCCACCACTAAATTGCTTACTGAACTATGTATAAAATGTTATTATTCACTATATTGACGTATACTCGAATACATTCGGCTGTATCGCTTTGACATCTTTAACTAAAACTGAGTTTCGTAATAACAGTAACCACTCTAAGGCAATAAATTCGACTATTTTATGGATTTGAATGTTATAAATGAAGTTTATTTAAAAGTTGTTTTGCTGCCTGTCAAAGTTTAAAATAATCTTCATACTTTTAAAATTTATATTTTAAGACGAAAATGAGATTCAGTAACCCCACCTCCCACCCCTTGGATATTGCAACGATCGATTCAAAATAAATGAGCGCCTACATTAATTTTCACATCAATAAGTTGTCCATTGTGAAAGAAAAAAATATATTAACTCTTCGTTAATATATTATTTTTTTGCAGGCGTTTTTATCATTTGCATTATTTTATTCTTCCTTTGTTTATATTTTTATGAAATAAACAAAATTATTTGTTTTATTTTGTGTTTAAATTTTTTCGCTAGCTGTCGTTTTTATTCTTTGTATTATTTCACTTTCTTCTCATTCTTTATAATAATTAGTTTTAATTGTATGTTAAGGGGGACTTACACCTTGTATGCCAATTTTGGAGCCAATTTTCAAGAATTTATCGTAAAAAACTAGAGCAGATTTCGATAAGAACCTTTTTTCATGTTGTAAATGTTAATGTTGACTCCCAAGACCTGGAGGTGGTTTTGACAGCGCCTCTGTCGAAAGTGAATGGTCAAACATTGTACAGGATTGGGTCCACCCTAGTTATCGGAAATAAAAAATTCAACAATGCTTTTGATCGTTGTTATGTCAGCATCGTTCACTTTTTCAAAATTGCGATATTTCGCGAAATGACGAACATTTTTCCAAAAAAGTCATATTTTTACTGTTTTCTGTCTCATTCGAAGCTGTCAAAAATCAGCAAAACGAAATTTTCCAAAAATGAACGATCGGTAAGTGTCAGCCGCGTGCCGTCATGTTAGGCGAGCTATAGCTCTTGAACTAGAGAGTAATTTGAAAAACCCTTTCATAGGCTCATTTCCGAGACCCTTTTCGTTAGAAAAATAAAAAAATCCATTTTTTGAAATCGTCAAGGTGAAAGTCCTCTTTAAATAAAATAAAATTTGCTTTATTTCTATTTTCGCCTTTAATTCACTTTTTGTTTTTGTTGGCTTTCCTTTTAGTCTTTGTGTTTACTTTTAGGTTGTGTTTGGCTTGGGCTTCATCACATTTTTATTATTTACGTTAACTGCAAAATATCAACAGTTAGAATATTAAAAATTAGAAAGCATAATAATAATAATAAGATTAATCGAATTAAGAATTCAGAAGTCAGGATGATTTGTGACGGGAAAAGAACGATAGGATGACATGTGTACGTAAACGTAAACAATCACCGGCCATTTTGCATGTTCGTGATGACGTCAAAGACAATCTGTAAAATCGTAATAAATCACGATTTATCGAATAAGATCTCATGCGAATTCAAATACATAAAACTATAACGAATCTTTCCATATATAAACCTTTGATAACTTGATGAAAATGAACAGTGGACGAACCACAAAGTCTAGAAGGAGTCATTTATGGAAGTTACTACGTGTTTTGCTCAGATTGGAATTATATGATCAGAAATAGAAAATAAATACAAAAACATTTTGATGCTAAATATGTGTCGTGTCGGCGTCGATTAAATTGTAATTAATATACAAAATGTGTGATAATGTGTGAGAAATGAAATAAATATTACTCGATAAATACGAGGGAAAATATAACAGCTGCGTGCATAAATGAAGTAGAAATAGATTCAGAAATAGCCAAGGAAGAATAATAACTACGTAAACAAAAGTCACTTTCAATCAATATAAATCGTTTGGCTTGCAGGCGATAAAGGACTCTAAAAGGTAAAACGGGTTCGCTTTGATGATTGTATATGTATTTAAAGCGTAACATGTCGATATGTGTGTCTTATGTGTTTAGTCACATTCAGCTCTCCAAGTCAAATTAACTAATCGAAATATTTTTTAATTTTACGAGGGCAGATCAGTATTTACGATCCATAACATTGAAGGAAACCAATTGGAGAAATATCAAACGCTTCCTTTTCTACATAATCTCAATGCATTTGGTCCAACGATGCTCCAAACCTTTGATTCCTCTGGAAACAAAAATCTTTGGGTCGCTGTTCTAACCAGACGTTTACGGCCGTCATCACTTTACATCACATTATCGTCGTAATATCTGGTCCCCCGAAGATATTCTTTTAATTTTGGAAATAAAGAGAAATCACTAGGGGCCGGGTCTGGTGAATATGCGTGAATATGTTCAAACAATTCAAATCCTGCTTTCAGAATAGCGCTCATGTCAACATGGCTTTTGTGAACGTTGTCTTGATGAAACAGAATTCCGTTACTCAATTTTCCCTGTCTTTTTTCCTTGACACAATCGCGCAATCTTGAAATAAAATTAGCATAGTAGGGGGCTGTTATCGTATGTCCATGTTCCATCAAAATTTCGTATGCGTCCCAAAAAATTGTGGCCATAACTTTACCAGCGGATGGCAAAACACCATTCCATACTTTGTTGCTACGACTCAGGATCGAAGGGGTGAACCCACGTTTCACGAACAGTGACGAATCGAAAAAGAAATTCATCCGGATCTGCTTTAAACTTTGCCAAACTGGCTTCAGAATGCAATACATTCGTGGGACCCAACGTACAGACAACTTTTTTAAGCCCAAAATATTTGTTAAAATATATTCTATAGTACCTTAAGAAAATTCGTAATTGCAGTCGTGGTCAGTCGCCTATCTGTCATTACCATATCGTGTATACGATTAACATTTTCTTGGCAGTCTGGCACCCTTCGCATTTTCACATGTTTGTCTTCCCAGTTTAAATTCTCGAGACATATTTTTCACCACTTGGTAAGAAACGGCACCCTCACCTAATACACCTACCATGTCTTCATCAATTTCTCTTGGCGACAATCCTTCCTTTTGCAAGTTTTTTATAACTGCACGTACCTATGATTTTTCCATTTTAGAATTTCTTTAAACTTATCTACTTAAATTCTAAATTATTTGAACAGGTAACAAGTGACAAAACTACAATTGAACCAACGTAACAACAAATGATTAATACGTAATGTGTCAAATTGACTCAACGTCACTCAACTCCTACTATGTGAGGGGCGCTAAATAATGAGCCCCCCTCGTAGATCAAAATCAATCTAAAGCCTTGTCATTAAATCGTCCTTTGATTTTAGATGAATAAAGTTAAAAAATAGTTAATAAAATGTGTTAAAATTCTTTGAAGTGATTAAGCAAACACTTTGGATTCGAGAATAAAAAAACTTCAACGTTTGCACTAAGTTTTCATAAAAATTGCATATTTTGGTAAAAATAGCAGATGTGTTTCCGATACAAGTTTTGACAGTTTGAAAGTCAAAAAGTGAAGACTAATTTATGAATACAACCCAAATCGATTAATAACAAAGTGCTGGTGAATAAAAGTTTTTATTTTTGAAAATAAAATCTTTAATTTATATTATAAACTCCTGGACAAAATTAACGCACCACTTAATTAAATAAACACAAGGTTTCCTGCATTCGACTGATATGACAGATAGGTTCATAGAAATTTGTAAATGAAGCAGAGAAATTGTTTTGAACAGAAATCGGCAAGAATAGACCTTGTTTTTAAGTCATTTTTTATTACATAATTAATAACGCGAAAAATTCGCAGAACATGAACTGCACACACAAAAACGTAAACAATTTCATTGACGTGTTTCAACTGATCCTAGCAACGTATATGGCCTCCTCTACTTTTTTGAGCAATATTGCAGCTCGCAAATCTCTCTCCTCAACTTTATTTAAGTATTCAGTCACTTGCTTAGCCACGTGGGGACGAGCATTATCTCGCATGAATACGAAATTAAGCCCTATGGATCAAACGGCATTACATGTTCAACTATGACATTTTCGAAATAATAATCCACATTCATGGACGTCTTACGGATAGGAACCAACTATGTACGACCGCTAAAACAGACTCCTCCCCAAAACATTACAGTGCCTCCACCAAATGGAATTTTCTGAGTAATATTACAGCTCACAAATCTCTTTCCTGGCCTTCGACAGACAAGCTCACAACCATCCAAAGATTTTAAGTTCACCCTTGTCTCATCTGAGAACAAAACCCTCTTCTAATCATCAACCGTCCAGTTTTGATGATTTCTGGCGAAACGTAGTTTTGCAACTCTATGTTCCCTGGTGAGCAGGATTTTTTCGCAGGTTTTCTACTGTTCTAGATTCATTTAAACGTCTTCTCACAGTTCGAGACTAACATTGTACTAGTGAGTGTCCTGTTTCTAAGCGAGTGTAAGATCATGTCTGATTGAAGCGTTCGACCATGCGACTTATAGTGGTGTGATTTCGTCCTTGCAAATTTGCAACATAACGCATGGAATATCCTTCTTCCAGTAAAGTTGATTACTGCGTCCTCGGCCGATAAATTACTTCGGCGATTCATTTTTAACAATAACAGTTTTAAAACTAACACTACTAACAACACAACACCTAGTAAATGAAATATTTTGTTAATCAACGATGTTCGTAACGACAAGTGCTCGACTTTTGAGAAAATTTAAAATTATGACAATTATGATTTTAAATCAAACTATTTTTTGACAGCATATATCTAGATTCCCTAAGAACATCCATCGCTATTAGTAAAAACAAAAATAACCTTAATCATGTTCATTATCTTAAAAGTAAAACACATTAATTAAGTGGTGCGTTAATTTTGTCACACTTTTTTTAGTTATATTTAATGTAATTTTCTCTAAAATATTTTCAATATATTTAAAGAAATATGGTATGTCACATTCCTTGAAAATCGGGTCGGGACGGGTTGGGTTGGGCACATGGCTGCAACATCTACTTCGCAATCACTGAAAAACGCCCCACCATTCCACGAATTCTAACCAAACAAACAGTTAATTATAAATTAATTTCGAGAAGGACCCGTTCAGTGGAAATTTGGAAGGGCATTAATTCGTACAAGAGTCGCATGTTGCGCAAGAGGAAGTTCGATGGAGCGTCGTTATTGGGCGTCTGCACGGCGCCTACAACGCCGCTGCGCCGGACAGACCCTGTAACTTTTGAGCCACTGCATACAACCCATCCTAAAAATATTAGAAATCAAATTGGTCCATTGTAATTGATAGTAATTTATTGGTGAAATTTGAAATTTGAAACCACGAAAATATTTTTTTTTTGGGCCAACCCTGGAAATTGCGTAATTGCATGAATGCATCTTAAAAGACATAATTAAAAAAATTTACTCGAAATTTTACATTGCGGGCATATGTATGTATATATATATATATATATATATATATATATATATATATATATATATATATAAATTTGAATAATAATTGAGTAGTTTGTAAAGTAGGGTAATTATTTACAATATTTGTTCTTAATATTATCGATGTCTGTTAGCCAAGTTTAATACAAACCACTGCGCTATATTACAATAAAACACTCCGACTAAAATCTAGGGTGACATAGTTTTAACAATGTTATAAGCTTTACGTATTAGTCGATTCAACCTATTTACGGCCTAGATTACATCAGTCTGCGCATGTTAGTTTGCAAAACAAGAATATGGAACTCCATACCCTACATAAAAGAGTATCGTATGAATCTTAATGCTTAATCCTTTACGCCCTATTACAACACACATAACGTGAAATGTTTGGTCAATACTAGCTGTTACATTGTTGTTATAACACTTCGACAGACAATAAGTAATAAGTACCGGCAGAATATCAGGAAAATCAATAATCGATAAACTAGAATTGTGTTATGGTTGACTTTTTGTCAAGCGAAATATCGCGTTACTCATCTTTCAAGGAACTGAAATAACTTCCAAGAAACACATTTATTTACTCGTCGCATCGACACAGAAATTCCGCAAAATAACCTATAAATACGTAACTAAATACGACTGATATTAAACGTATTTTATAAATAAATTAATTAAAACCGAGATAAAAAATAACGTGTAAATCGATGTAAATAGTCGTGACCTATAATTTTTGTCCGAAAAATAACGTCACATTCGGCCAAGAATAAAACACTTGACAATGAAATCCAATTTCAAGCATATGTGAAGTTTGCCAATATTTAAAATTACATCATCATTGATCTTGAGACTTTTCTTCTTTGTGACCGTCTCTAGAAATAATGCTTTCGGGCTACAAATATTCACGATTCGAAACAAAACATATTTGCATATTTTTCCGAACAACATTCTGGATAAATTGACAAAAACAATTTCAATTCCATGCAAAATTTTTAGTATCGCATATCGAGCGCCAGCAAAGCACCAACGGCGATGAACTATCTAATGTAGGTTAGTCCAGATTTATATAAGTAGTTTTATAGACTCGCATAATCTTTAGTTTACTTATTTAATCCGTGGAGATTTTATAGGATCTTCACTCACGTTTTTCACTTCGTCCTTGCAGGATTTTCGATATCGTCCTCTTTTCTTTTTCCCATACTTTTTCGCGGATCTTTATTTTAATTAGTTTCAAGAATTCGTGACTGCAATATTTTAATCATTGTCTACAAAGTTCTTGTGATACCAAGAACATTGAGCACAAAATACATCTTTATTTTAGGCACAGTTCGTATCAGAAATTTTCTGATCTTTCATTCGTTGTTTCGATTTTTTCTAGTATTTTATGAAACGCTGCCTTGGGTACTAATATTTCTTCTAAAAACACTTTGGTGTTTCTTATTCTGAGTACTATTTGTTCTTTTAGTTCTTATATCCTCGTACACACTTTTTCCTACTGTTCTAAGGAATGCAATGCTTCCATAAAGTCATTTGCCATCTATTGCCATTGGGGTGAATCGGACAGTTCTCCAATCTTTGGTCGTTTTTTCTCTTCCTCTACTCCATTTATTATCGCGTTTTTTCATTTCTCCTGTTAATTCATCTTCTCCTGCTCTGTTCTTTATTATTTGTTCTAAATCGTTATTCGTTATTTTATCAGTTTCAGTTTGTTCTTCCTTATCTCTTGATTCGTTTCTCATTAGCTCTTAAAAGTGTCCGCCCCATCACGTCAAAATGTCTCATTCCTTGGAGTTGCTCATTCTTTTACGGTACCATTAAACAGTTTCTGATTTTATTTATGTGATACCGCTAGTTTTTAGGGGAATTCTATCGTTGCCAGGATGATCCCAGTTTAAAATCTCGGGACATATTTTTCACCACTTGGTAAGAAACTCACCTACTACATCTACGATGTCTTCATGAATTTCTTTTGGCGACAACCCTTTCTCTTGCAAGTATGTTATAACTGCACGAACCTATGATGTTTCCATTTTTAGAATTTCTCTAAAGTTGTCTACTTAAATTCTAAATTATTTGAACAGGTAACAAGTAACAAAACTACAATTGAACCAACGTAACAACAAATGATTAATACTTTAATGCAGAGATTCCCAAATTGGTTGGTTTCCCAGGGTCGACATAAACGAAAACTGATTTTGGGGGTCGACGAGGTCTAAAAATCTACCCCTATTAATTAACACAAGTTCTGAAACTTTCAAGATACTGTATAAATGGTGTTACGTATACCAACTTGTTATAAGAATTACTAATATTTTAATAGGAAGTATCATTGTTGTGCTTTTAAAAAACTCAATAAGTCGACAAACGTGCACAAGTTCGTACAAGATGTAAAACATGGCAAGTCGGTAAGCGTGGACAAGTTCGTGCAAGATAATAGGTTCGAGCGTACAAGTCTTTCAGGCACGTTTTGACTTGCTCTGTATTTGACGCAGGCACGCGATTTAACACGAACGAAATCATGATTTTGATCAACTTCAAGTCCAAATATGCTCCTGATATTTTACTATATAACAAGCTTGCACTCGGGTTGAAATTTGCGTTTTGAAATTCGTTGGAGCTTGAATGATAATACACTCAGCTACTAATTTATTTCAAGAGATTACAAAGTGATTACATAGTCTAATAAAGTGAATTAAAATAAAATGATTGAAAAAGAATTTACAAAGTACTTAGTGCAAAGTACTTACCTAAAATTATAAGTGTTCAGTTTTCTTTGTTTTCGTTTTTTACGCTGATTGGTACCTAATACAAATTTTCTATACTACAGTGACTATATCCAAGTTTAGCAATGAGTAAGTTTGTGAGCATACTTCAAAAACATCCAGTTGTGATAAAAATAACCTTGTGTGTGATTTATTATTGTTTTTTAAACAGTTTCTTAAACATATTTTTTTTTTTATTTGCAGGTTTACTGCCAGTTTTATAATCTCAGACACGAAAAAAAAATGCAGGCAATACACTCTGATGTTTGGATTTATTCCACCTCTATCAAATCAACACTTGCCGATATGTCTCATATGTGAAAAAGTATACAGTAACGATGCCATGAAGCCTTCAAAAATGCAGGACCACTTATCAAGATGCTGACAAAAAGTAAGCCCTTGTCATTCTTTCAAGCAATTAAAGAAAAACTAAAGAAAATGCCATCCATAAGATCGATGTTTGCGTCATCATCTATGCAAGACCTTGATGGTTTACGAGCGTCATGTAATATGTCTTTACTAATAGCGAAGTCGGGGAAACCCCACACAATTGGAGAGCAGCTTATTTTACCAGCGATTACGGAGGTCCTCAACAATGTATTGCACAAGCCCGCACATGATATTCTAAAGAGAATTCCTTTGAGCAATAACACCGTTCAGAGACGAATAGATGGGTCGCGAAAACATGTTATGCAATTTCTTACAGACCAACAGATTCTCTCTCCAGTTGGACGAGTCTACATTGCCCGGCAATGAAGCTCTGTGAGGATATGTTCGATATATTAAATATGAAAATATTTGCCAAGAACTTCTTTTTGCTACATATTTAGAGACTGATACCAGAGGAGAATCGATTTTTCTAACCGTGGGACGTTTTTTACCGACAAAGCTATTCCATGGAAGAACATTGTATATGTTGCGACTGATGGTGCACCATCTATGGTGTCACTGCGTGTATTTAGTAGCAAAAAATATGAGTCCTAGATTGCATAATTCTTTACAATATGTTATAAATGCTGTCAATAAGATTCGAAGCAAATCTTTGAACTCTCATTATTTGCTCAGCTATGTGAGGAAAACGACGTGTACTCGATCACTTCTGCACACTGAAGTTCGTTGGCTATTTTTGAATCTGTGTTGCAGTTTTTACAAGAAAAAGATCCGAATCTGAAAGAAAATCTGAACGATTGTAAAACAGATATTTATTACTTGACTGATATCTATTGTATGTTTAACAACGTTAATTTGCAGCTGAGTATCTCAACTTGATTAAAACAAAATCAATAATATCGGCCTTTGTGGGTAAACTTATCCTTTATAAAAAAAAATTAAGCAGAAAAGAATATTCACAGTTTCCGCATTTGTCAAAATTACAAGAAATGTTTGAAGACGATGTTATTTTATCATGTCACTGACTTGGATGCATTACACAAGGATTTTACTAAGAGGTTTGAGGATCAGGTTTACAAATTCCTCAATGGATAATAAATCCGTACAATATCGTAGCCATGGAAGAAGCCAATGTGATAATGCAAGAAGAGTTGATCACCATCAGCACAGCTTAAGCAGAAGTTCAACTAAGGCTATCAGAAGTTCTGGTTGCAGCGCAACATTGAAACACAGTATCCTGCTTACAAACATTTTGACAAAACAAAGAAGCCGTTTGAAAATCAACGAACGCGGGGATTTAAGGCTGCAAGTCATCAATACTGAACAAGATTTATCTAGATTGAGAGAAAGTCACCAGGTTCATCCACCACACGTATTGTTTTATTTTTTTATCTTTACTTTGCGATTTTAATGTTGTTGTTTTTTTAATAATTACCTACGTAAGTATTTTTACGTAATTTGTATTAATAATTATTAATACACTTGATATTTACTGAATTTTATGTCTATTTATTTTGTTAAATTTTGATGACAGGTTGACTCACTTAACCAACCGCACAGTTTTTAAATTGGTAAGTAATTTGTATCAATGGGAAAAAACTAGAGGTAGGATTTTTAAGGTAATTTGGCTATGGGGATCTGAGGTATCAGTTCATTTTGGAAAAAGGGTCTCTTGCCCAAAATAGTCAGGGATCATAAATAATGATCTCCCTCGTAAATGCATACACATTGGTTTCTTTCCGGAAAATATTCGTTTCATTTGTTTCCATTTCTATGGTAAATTTAATGGCACGTAGTTAAAAAGTTGTGTTAGAATCTAATCTAGTATCTAAGTTTCAATATGTAGTAACCGTTTCAACATTTGTGTCTCCGTGAGAATATAGATCTTGGGGCGTGAAAATAGTTTCAGTTGGTTGAAAAATAATCTCATAAAAATCTTTATAAATATGCTTAGGAACTGTCAAAATCAAGCAAAATATTTATGTAATTTATGGGAGTATGAAGGAACAAAGCGGGATAGCAAATTAGACTTAAGAAGGATTAAAAGGATTAAAAATTCTAACACAAGTAAGGAAAATGGAAGAATCATAGTACTCATGACGATGATATATAAAGAGGTCCGATGACAGCTAAGATGGGAGTAAAAATGTATCTGATACCCGGTCCACGTCGCTTCGAATTATTTTTAACGTAACCAAGTAATGATGTTTAAGAAATATTCCTAAGTAACGAAGAGTAAATGTGAAAAAGTGAAGTGTCATCCAATTAAGGACACGTGGATATTTATTACATAACA
This sequence comes from Geotrupes spiniger, assembly GCA_959613385.1. Classification (NCBI taxonomy): domain Eukaryota; kingdom Metazoa; phylum Arthropoda; class Insecta; order Coleoptera; family Geotrupidae; genus Geotrupes; species Geotrupes spiniger. Next base: position 8,377,293 of record OY390741.1, read on the forward strand.
ATAAAAGTCACAGTTTGGGAAATTAAAATAAAAATCTAAGGTGACCGAGTAGAACACAAACATCAAGAATTTTTTTTATTTCAATTAAAGGAACAGAAAATAGTACAGTGTTTCGGAAATATGAACATCAAAGTCAAAATTATAACACTTAATTGAAAACTTCATGAATAGTAAATCCAATTATAAAAATAACCTATTGAAATTTGATGTAATACGAACCCACAAGCTTTTTTAAATATATTAAAACCCTGAGATCATTGTAAAAATTAAGAACCAAATAGTGAACCATGAGAAATTTGTGAAAATTATAATATAATTTCTTTTCAACATTTCACTAACTTACACTGGGGGTCGGTTAAGTGTACAGAAAAAATAAGAAAAATTATTATTAACAAAAATTATGTAATTTACTGAAAGGCAATAAAACACATTCTAACATTATTATTATTAGTGACCCCTTTGGGTCTGTCTTGTACAGCATAGTTCTTAGCAAGTTCTTTTGCTATATTTATCTCAGATATATATTTTGTCTGCAAAGCAGCCAACAGAGAATGGTAATGGAAATGCTCTTGTTTTGAAGTTTAACATTTCCATCCACATTTGCAAACATTTGAAGGTTTTGTTGCTTTAAAGTTCTGCTTCACAATTTCAATTTTCTACAAAAAGTATTAACTTTACTATTTGTATACAATAGATGTGTGGCTGCTCCTTCGAGATGAAGATTCAAGGTATTTAATTTCTAGAATATGTCGACAAGCTACTTACTATATATACGGATAAGAACCAACTCTGTACGACCGCTAAAACAGATTCCTCCCCAAAACATTACAGAGCCTCCACCAACTGGATTTTTCTGAGCAATATTGCAGCTCGCAAATCTCTCTCCTGGCCTTCGCCAGACAAGCGCACGACCATCCAAAGATTTTAAATTCACCCTAGTCTCGTCAGACAACAAACCCCTCTTCCAATCATCAACCGTCCAGTTTTGATGATTTTTAGCGAAACGCAGTCTTGTAACTCTATGTTCCCTGCGCAGTGGTTTTTTCGCAGGTTTTCTACTGTTCAATTCAGATTCATTTAAACGTCTTCTCACAGTTTTAGGCGATATCAGGATATTGCGAGCAACTGCCAACTCATATTTTAGCATTGTACTAGTGACTGTCCTGTTTCTAAGAGCAGACTGCCTCAGAAAGCGCTCATTCCTTGCATTCTTAGACCGTTTGCGCCCTTGTCCTGGCCCGCGATTGTAAGATCCTGTCTGATTGAAGCGTTCGACCATGCGACTTATAGTGGTGTGATTTCGTCCTAACAAATTTGCAACATAACGCATGGAATATCCTTCTTCCAGTAAAGTTGATGCATTTACTGCGTCTTCGGCCGATAAATTACTTCGGAGATTCATTTTTTAACAATAACACTTTTAAAACTAACAGTACTAACAATACAACAGCTTTTAGCAAATGAAATCTTTTGTTAATCAACGATTCTCGTAACGACAATGTGCTCAATTTTTGAGAAAATTTAAGATTATGACAATTATGATTTTAAATCAAACGATTTTTTGACAGGATTGTATCTAGATTAGCTAAGAACATCCACCCCTATTAGTAAAAAAATAAGTAACATTAATCATGTTCGTTATCTTAAAACAAAGTAAAACACATTAATTAAGTGTGCGTTAATTTTGTCCAATTTTGTATATATACAGGTATATGTAGTGATGGCGAACACGGTATGTAGTCGGTTTGCATTTGACTCGACATTTTCGTATTGAAATTATATTACCTATAAACGTTTGCGGATGTAGCATCCGTTGATTTAGAAAGTCTTGCCAGTCTTGACAACTAGGAAATTTAATTTCTAGAACATTTCCACAAACCGTCTCAATGTTATTACACATAAATCATTTCTCCACTTCTCGGCTTCTGGTCGGATTTCCTCTTCTCGATAAATTTCGATTGCATCTCTTATTTATAAACACGCTGCAAAAATATCCTCACAGTAAAATAGTAACGCTGATCCGTCTCTTTACAAATTACAACAAAGGTTCTTGATATGGGTGTCTCATTTTTATATAATTCACTACGGATACAACAGTACAAAATATTCAGGCCAGGATTCATTTCTTCGGAAGCCATTACTTCTCCGTAGATTATGTTTTTTTTTAGATTTTTGTTTCACAAGTGCTTGTATCCTTTGGAATCTTCCAGACATTGTACGAGCACCTATAATGTTCCGACGTAATTTGTCCACTCCTTGTTTGCCTCGTTTACAATATCATTTGAGATCGCAAATAATGTAAGCGCTTTGAGTTCTATTGATTTGCAGAAAAGTATTTCGTCTACTACTCGAACATATACAACTAATGAGCATCCTTATTACTATATATTGGCTCGTTAAGCTGAATTGAAAACAATTTGTTTCGCAACTGATGTTGTACATAACATATTCAACTAAGCCCATGATGCTACAACCGAAAAAATTCCTGCTGCGGAAAAAAATTAATAAAATACTACCGCAAAGAATTCCCAAGACATCGTCGCAACAAATCCAATAAAACCTGATTTGATAAATCAAAAACAAATAGTTTCGAAACCAAACAACGAACGAATTATAAATGCAGAGGCAAAAACCTGGCAGCATCATCAGTATTTGAAATAAATGTAATTCTCAAATTGCAACCCACTGAAGAAAATATTGTTGACGTATAAAGATAAAGAAAAGACTAATCGAAATCTGACTAGCACAAGAAGAACCCATCAATGGAGTTTCAAAGGTCAATACGATAGCAGTGACAATAAATGCTTTGAAAAAAATATGCGAAAAATCAGCTAATGGAATAACCAGTAGCAAAGAAAAAACGCACCCAACCCAACCCAACTCATTGATGACGCACGAAAAACTTAGGAGGTGCGAACAACTAGTGGTTTCGTCATTAGAAATTAAATTTATTGAAACCAGCCGTGAAGACTTAAAAGTCAGGCACAAAAACACCGAGTTTATGAATCAACCCCCAATAGATCACCATAACTCACCACAGATATTGTTGAAAGTGATAATTAAGAAAATGTATCGGTGGATATACTATTTCTGGATCAAAATCCTATGTCATTTTAAAAGAGGAAACTTTTCCCCACTACTTCTTTAGATCCCTCTTCATTTTTTCTTAGTTCCCAAAATACACTTAACTTAAAACACTTTTGTAGACGCACACGTGGTCTTTATATTTTTTAATTAAAAAACTAATTTCCAATAAAATTTCAATTTTTACTCAAATAAAACTAAAATTCCGCATGTATTTAATAATTACCAAAGTGTCAAAAAACTTGTTTTTATTGCATTGATAAAATAAAACAATAGATAAAAAATAATTGAACATGTACACTTGGAGCTACCAATCGCTCCAGCCGCCACCTATCATCAGTTTCGATAAATATTTTATTGCCGCATATATTGTGTTTGTTATATTAAATGAACTTTCGTACATCGTAAACAACGTAAGCATTAATTTTATTTTAATCTATTAACCAATTTATTTAACATTCAAATTTTCGCTCCATAGCTTGATATATGTCATTCAAACCAACCCGGCATCGCTTTGTCTTCATATTCTATATTTTTGTTTATTAATTGTTTATTAAAATTTCCATTTTGTTCATTGTTAATTTAGCTAGTTTTTCAATTCATTTCAAGTTACTCATCTCCCGTTTGCTTTGTTTATTAGCGTTAGAGCCAAGGAATAATGACAAATAATCGCAGCACATTAAAGAAAAATGCAATATAAAATTAAATTGGACAAATGAAACTTAGACAAAGAAACTAAAATGGAGATAAATTTGAAATATATTTTTTTACTTATTATGTGCTGTATGTGATTAGTCAGAACTTTAAAACAATGTTCATTGATTCACATCCAGGAAAGAGTTTTTAATTATTATGAATCAGTACGTTTATTAGGATAGAGCAAATTATTAAACCAAACCTCAAATTATCATTTCACACCGCGCAATGCGTAATTAAATGCGATTCGAATTTAATGAAATTCCACGAACGACGAGTAAATTAATGCGATAGTTGCAAAAATTACGCAACCTATGTGACATCATAGCAAAAATGTATGTAATTAAAAAATTTGTCACCGCAATTACGGCTAATAAATGTACGATGACATAACAAACTTTTAAGCACCACCTACGATTTACCAAGATAAAACAGATAGCCGCTGACGCACATACGCACAAAGAAGAATCCCGGCCTACCAGTTTAAAAAAAAGTTATCACAAGGGGGCTTCAATGCGTTATACTGCGGCAATCGGTTATCTTATCTACAAAATTTCAAGCACACTACCTTGACGCAAAATCCATATCATCATCAATCTTGTGACTTACAATGAAATTAATTTATATTTAAACGAAAATTTTCCTTAATTAAAAAGTTTGTTTGATGGAAATGTTTTTGAATGAAATTTGTAGCTATTAAAATTAGTTTTCATTTCAAAACGTAAATCTTGCTACTTATTTGTTGTATATTTATCATTCCAATTATAATTTTTCGTTTCGTACTATTTTTGAACAGAAAATAAAAGACGTATGCAATATAATATAAGAGGCGCTTGTTTTCGTTTAAACAGAACAAAAGAACATATGAAAACAAAACACTTTAAAACATATATTTCGCTTGCGTTATTTCCATGGATACAACGGAAAATATATTAAATACTCCCTGTTCCATTTTAGGGTGATGAGTTTTATACTTGTATTTTTCTATTAACTTATTTTAACATTGCTATAAACTTAATTATTAAAGATTTTACTTACTAGAAACTATTTAAATGTTCATTCATTTAAATTTCTCAATTTTTCATTCCATTACAGCAAAAAATAAATAAACAATATTTTCTATCACTTTTAGAACCGGTGTTATTTTTATTTGCGTCAGTTCTCTTTCTTTGATTGAGACCATTCCAGATATATTAAGAGCCACCTATGTACCCGTTGTAGAATTGTACGTGAACTTAATCAGAAAGAGTATACGATTATTATTTTATTCCGTTTCATTTTTTGCTATTGCTTTCTTTGCCGTGTTGTAGATTGGGTTTGGAATTTCTGTAATCATAAATTTCTTTGTTTATACTTCTTCTCTTTCCGCTACATTATTTTTAGCTGATTTTATTTATTATTTTTAATTCTATAATCTGCATTCCGTTGCTCTTATTCACATTGTTTCATAAAAATAATAAATTTTATCAAATTAATTAGAGTAAAACTACCACATATTTGTTTCAATTCGTGTTTTCAAACTTCAAAATTCTAAATTTAACCACTAATAATAATTAGTTAATAATTTTATAATGAAATAAAAACAAATGTATTACCCCCGGGGACACGTACTACATACAATGCCAAAATACACACAGGTGGGTGAAGTCCCGGTAATCCTAGCCTCACTAGCTCGGCCAACCCAACCCAACCCGAATTAATTAACGAGACTAATACGAATCAGTCTATTTCAATTAAAAGTTACATACAATGATAAATTAGCCAACTAAAAATATTTTTAGCCTCTCGCTTCTGCAGGTATCGAATTTTCAATACTCCCAATAGCGAGCTGTTTGCTCTCGGCCTCATGCGTGTTCATTAGTATAATTCCGCAAATTGAAATGGAACCCGAATAATCTAAATATCCGATCATGCGAATTAAGCATGGTCCCCGTTGCATTGGATTATGAAGGTTGTGTTTGATATTTCAATACCAGTATGGTAATTATTTGCGATGTGAATAGTGCGTAGTGATTAGTAATTTGTGTAACAGCACATTAACCAGTAATATACATAAAGCTGCTTAAGGTATTAAAGTTGTCATAAAAGGGGTTCAATAGGTTCCGTTCCGCTTATACGCACCTACCATAGTTCATCAATTCAAATAATTATGCAACAAATACATTTCCAGGATTTCGCATATGAATTGAATAGGGATGTTTGACAATAAAAAAAAGTATACTGATGCACGATCCGTAAAACATTGGATTATATATTAATATTTCCATACATTACATTATTATCCATTTCAATTTATTTAGCATTTACATACACCAGTTTTGTGTTTAATTTTATTTCAGTTTCCTCATTCCCGATTGGCTAGTTTTACTTTTACTAACTACGTTTTTAAATTAAAAAACCAAATCAATTATAGTAAAACTAAAACATTGGTTGTTTTAATTGCATTGTTTCGATTTTATTAGCGATCACATTTAGATTCTATTCTTTGTTCTTTTTTATCAACAATTATCTTTATCCTAGTTTTTCTGTTTCTCATTCCTCACCCTTAGCTTAAATTCAAAATGTATTTAAAACTTGATTTTTATGGATTCTCAGCGAAAAAAAAGTATGAGGATCGCATCTACCACTCCACATTGTGTTTAAATATAAAATAACACTGAAACAACTCAACTCATTCGCAGATAGTAGCAAGGCAGGCAATTCTTATGATTCTTTTACTAATTTTGCATTGCATTGCAAATACCTGATAAATGTAGTACTCAAATATAAATAAATGCTGGCTTAATCTAACAGATAATTGATATTTAAATATCTTAGCAAGTACCACAGATATTACCAATTAAATTACCAAATCTGACTAATTTAAAAACTTTATTGCTAATATTTCTATACAAGCGTACGATAATTACATATCCCAATGTTTAATAATAATTAATATAAAAATATGTATGTTTAAGATGATTCAATTTTCTCTCTAGCTTTAGCTAAAATGGCTCTCAATTCCGATCTTCCAATAGTCAGATACTGTCAATATAAAACGGATATATTAAGAAAAGAATATGTTTTATTTCACTGGAACTTACCCCACATACACTGCGTTGAATATTAATTTGAGAATATAACCTTTTACCTTCGGCCGGGCCACATATTTTCTCAGCCTGTGTGCGTGAAAGGCCGAGTAACTCGTGCCCGGAAAAGTTTTTAAACTTCTGGCAAATCGAGTTGGAAAATTCCTTAGCTTGCAACCAACTTTGAACTTCCCCCGGATTTGACTTTTGATTAATGTACACTTCAGGTGTCGGTCTAATTTCTAAGTCTTTCCTTTTCTCTCGGAAAAGTGAAAGGACTGCGTTTAATTCGTCTTGCATTTTCTCGCCGTTTGTTACGGTAGACTTGGTGGACTTCATTGATGATGACCGTTTTAAAGCGGTCGGGGTTTGCGGGGGAAGAGGTGGTGGCACTGGTGGCATCGGAGGCGGTGGCGGCGGCATATTGTTATCTGGTTTTGGTTTGCATGCATGAATCTATACTTTGTGCGAAGTTAGAGGCAGACAAGAAGCAGACGCACACAATGGACAGACGTTTTATTCTTTTTAATATAAATATTTGTATGTATACAGAGTTAGTATAAAAATAATACATTTTGAATAATTCTGTAATTAAATCTACGTTGGGATAAAAATATAACATTTACAAATGCCATAAAAGTAATAATAACGTAAATGGACGGAATATAAACAGGAGGCAGATTTCTTTTATGAAAAATCTTGTTAAAATACATGTCGATATTCATACACCTCTCCCTATATGTTTGTTCCTTTTTCGCATGAAAAAGCAATTAAAACGCCATCCTACTGAGCTGTTTCAAGCAAAATACTTTGACGTGTCCGGAAAAATGTATGTAACGAGTTATTTCGTTTACATAACCTCAAACTGACGTTACGAAATTTTATAAATAGTGAATGAAAACTTACCAAATTTAGCACATCCGATGAAAACAATTATAAGTTAATGCACGAAAATGGTTACAAAATCTACTACTTTACAAAAATATGCACATTACATATGCTACTACAACACATTCAAAACCTAACATCACACAACTAAACACATGGATCTGAACATTTTTGCAAAGAGTGGTGAAATGCGCGAAATTGTTGTAAGATGGCGTTTTAATCAAATTTCAAATAATGCAGAATTAAGTAATAAATATGATTATCTAAATCTAATAATAAAGAACATTTTGATTTCATTAAAATGAATTACTTTTAATTTGGTATTTTCAAACACAGATACACCTTATTAATTAACATATCATGAGTTCATGTAATCAAGTAATTAAATCATCTTGATGTTGGCACAAAACTTTAAGATTGTACCTACCAACTTCAATTTTATTTGTCATTAGATGTTTTGTATTGTTAGACTTGCCATGTTTTTAATTCGATATTTTTTGTATACCACACCACCATTGCAAATCTCTAACAACTGACAATGTTGGTCTTAGTGTAACAGTCGTTCCTAGTATCTGTAATTGACCCAGAAAATGTAAATGTTAAATCTCAATCTTGTGATTTTTCGTAATTTATTTGGAGTTGCTGCCAATTAGAAGGAAGTATTTTACTAGGAAAAATTAAGTAGAGTAGAATAATAAAAATTGCAAGGCATAAACTAATTCAAAATAATGCCATCACAGTCTTGTACCAGATTGCATAATTCAATGGATCGTTGGGGCCCAAGGTTCTAAGACAAAACATGGCCATTTTGGGCGTTGCCCAAACCTGGATTAATTTTGGCAATTTTATTAAAAATTAAATAATTGATGATATATTAACGAATAATAAATTCTAGTAAAACAAACGAAAAGAATTATAATAAAATTAAAACAAGAAGACATAGAAACCGTATAATGAAACCTAAAGTGTAACCAACACAATCAACACAATCAAATCAAAATGAAACGAACAAAAATCAAATTCAAGTAAAATCATAAAAAATGAATCGAAATTAAAGTGATGATAATTTAAGGAAATCGATAAAACAACTTGTTTAACGATAATAAAACAAAAATTCAAAATAATAAACACATAGAAAATGCAAAGAATTATAATAAAATAATAGTAAAAAAGAGTTTAGTAATAAAAAACTGAAAGAACAAAATAAAATCAAACTGAACCAAGGGAATAAAACGAAAATTATATAAATAAATTTTTAAAATCAAACAAATGAGTAAATTATAGATGGATCAACACAACGTAGTTTATGGGCACTGCATAATATTATTCGCATAATACCAAATTTAAAGTAAGTATATGATATAAATTATTTTGTAACTGTTGCTTAAAATAACATAATTGTATAACAAATGTACAAAAACACAAGAATTTTATCGTATCAACAAAAAAATATTACACAATACAAAGACAATGATACAAAAGCAATGGACATAGCTTTACATTAAAAATAACGAAATTCGCCCTTCTTACCAAGTCTTTCTTTACGAATCCAATCTGCCGGAGCTGCTGATACAGTCGGAGTATTCGATAAGTGCTCTGATCCATGACCATGTCCGTCACTATATCTATCAGATGTTGATTCCTATAAAATCAGAAATCAAACAATTTTATCTGAAATGCATAAACTTTAGCTATTAATGAAGATATTGGCAACCAAATCATAAGTTATTTCATACAACTTAATCGCCATTTCACTCTTCATTTTATAATCTCCATTTATATTTCTTTTTAGTGTTTCTTGTGTTGTTTTATATCATATATATGGATTAGCTTGATTTGAATAAATCATTTAAAATTTTTGATTCGAATAAAACATTGACGATTAGGATTTTATACGAAATACTTTATTTGCACACAATTCGAAGCCAAGACATATTTCATTTAATACTCGTTTTAAAACATGTGACTACTTACTGGCCTGTTCCGGTACGGTGCGTACAACGGGTTGTTGTAAATATCCGGCGATGATTGATTTGTTAATTTGTTTACTATCGTATTTGGTACATGTGCAACTTCACCTTTTTGATTACGAGCCTTCCACCATTTTCGACTGTCATCCAAAATCTACCAAAACAAAAACTCCGTCACAATCCCTCTCAAATACCATACAATTACCTCAAGAAATTCTCCCCTAACCACCGTCAGTTCTTTATCGTTATTAGCAGTCCTCGGATATGTGACTTGCACGATCATCGCGTTGCGTTTTTGTAACGAGTCCAAGAAATTCTCCTGAATCCGCTTAAAGCTGTGCTCTTCGCCTCCGTTTCTCTCGATGGAATCGACAGAAATGTCACTTCTCGCGCTAATCGGCTCCAAATCCCGCTCCTGTTCAATCTTTGGTTCTCGTGGATCGTGTTGGACGCTGTATCTGCTTTCGTTTATGAACACGTTATCTTGATTTGATGTATCGTAGTCGTAGTCGCTGCCGTAGTGCGTTTCGTGATGTGAATCTCGATAGTGCTTGCCGTCTGATTCTAATTCATCGACGACACGATAGTCCGGGGACCACTTATCTAAAAATACGGGGTGATACGGTGGAACATTTCCTTTCCACTCGTCTCTGTAATAATACATATTATATAATTATAATCAAATCGCTCTTAGTAATAAAATAAAAAGACAATTGGAATTTTAAATTAAAATGTTATCAATTAGATCTATAATTTTTTATTTGTTATGATAAGATAAACGATGAATAGTAAACGATCGAAAAATGTATAATTACCTTGGTATCCCCCAAGCGTTCCCTAAAGATTGCCATAATTCAGTTTCTTTACTTGTAACACAATTAATGAGTAAATTAATGGCCTCTCTGGTTAGTAAAGGTGAAACAACTTTATGCGGTAAATGCAAATCAAAATACGTGTCATGCGAAGCTTCGACGATGAGAGCCAACGGCGTAAACAAAAAGTGGACTAATTCAGGTGCGTTGGGGTCATGTATGTGTGCCTTTAGCTTGGCGAGTAAATTAAACGACAACTTGAATTTTTGGAATATGTCAATGAATTCATTCTCGTTTGGAGGCTTTGTCCTCATTTTCAGTATCCCGTCGCCGTTATCGCGCTTTTTGCTCTTGCGATTTCTTTTCCTCCTCTCCAATTCCCGCGACGCCGCAGCTGCGTGTTGAAGTCGCGCGATGAACTTTTCAATATCATCAAAGCAATGATTTAATACTGTTACATCTCTTTCGTACTGTTCACTAGTCGTCGAGCTATTATCATCGTTATTTGTCGTTAACTCTGAATCAGATTCGCGATAATCTCTTGAAGTTATGATGTGCAGAGGTGGTGGTTTATGTGCTTGCGGCGGAATGCTGCTTTTCCTGCTCCTTGTCAACGTTTTACCCATTTGTAGCTGCTTTAAGTCTTCAACCAAGTCTTGTGCCGAGATGCTTTGGCACTAAAATGAATAACAATACGAAGCTATAACTTATAATATAAAATATAACAAACACTACACAGAATTGGCTAATAGCGTGTAATCCACAGTTTCTCAATATTTATTGTTATCACGTAGATAAAAGGCGTAATTTTATTGATAAGAAAATTGATGCAATTAGATAAACAACATATTTTGTGAAACCTCAGTTCTTGTAATTGTCTAAGATAAAACTCAATTACCTGAAATATGTGCATTTCTGGTGGAAGTGTGTTTGAATTTGTTACAATAAAGACCAATATATTATTGTACATTTCCATTGGATCGAGGCTCGTAAATGCTGTTGGTTCCTTAATCGAACTGAATGGGAATCTTTCCATTACACCCTGAAATACAAAATATTTTGATTTAATCCATGACAAATTAAATTATAAATAATTTTCAAATCACATATTTAATTTTTAATAATTTGGTAGAATCAATTAATTTTTTCGTGTTTTGTTTTGACGCAAATAGAAATAAAAATGTCAGATTGCATCGGTATTTATATTGTCGAGATAAATCATCAATAAAACATAAATAAATTACTCAATAGAATCTCCATCATGACCATAAATATTAAACCAATAAATTAAAAATCTTGGACTTAATTTTTCGAAGACTTCGACAAATCCTTTCGCGAAAATATCTAACGTACACCTATTTCGTTACATTTATTTGCATATTAAAAGTTTCATAACGAAATCTACATATTCAAAATTTGAAATAACGAAACGCATACGCATTAACTTTAAATTTGCAATTCTAATCGATATAATCACATACCATATATACAAATTAATAGCAGGCGTATGACAAGATAATTTCACCTTGAAATGCATTCCCGAATGTATTTATGATTAATTTTATTTTAATCGTATTGTAATCGCGACCAAAATAATATCGCATTTGGAGGCTAAGTACATTTATCTCCAAATAATTAATAATAAAACCGTGCTTAACATCAAGCGTAAATAAAAAATAACTCACCCCCGATTCAAAATCCATGATAAGTATCCAGGATCTTTCTAAGCAAAGCTGCATTTTTTGTGACCATATTCCATTGGTTTTTTCCAATTGTAGGAGTCTTCGCATGCCATCGGCCGGATATATGATTCCAGTTTCCTTGGTAACCGTAAATGTAGCCAAATGTTCCATAAGATACGTCGGCCTGTCATTATTACGATCATCCCTGTCCCTATCGATGTCATGCTCATCTCCCGAATATCCATTTGAATGATACGCCATATTTGAATTAATTATATTTGAACCTTAACACAATAATAATCATATTTATAGATAAGTTCGTTAGACGCCGCACCGGTTGCTTTGAAACAATTGATATCAAAGAGATATTTATCATTTACCGAGTTATTCCAAATCAGATAAAACAAAACAAAATAAGTAAAATACTAATTAATTCATTGCTCATGATTTTATTAGCAATTTTTATTACAATTAATGAAGGATGTAATTAACAAAAAAGAATAAACAATTGATCCAAGAAATAAGAATATTCGACACCAGGAAACGCGAAAACATAGGAAACAAACTAAAAATTAAAAATGGAATATAGATGCGGTACAAAAATAAAAAGTAAAAATTAAACGTTTTCACTTTATTTTCCATTTAAAGCAATAATTTGAACATTGGACTATAAATTTAATTCGATTTAAGCCTGATATCAATATGAATCATCCTTTATTACAACTTTTTTTAAATTGTTTATAGTATATCGAAATTATTGCTGTTAAAATTGCACCGTTATATTTTGAGTACACGTCTCAAAACGAATATGTAAATAGAAATACAAGGGGGCGCACGCCACTGTCGATTTAGTGCTTTATATATAACTTACAAATGATTTCCCATGGATACTACAACTGGCCCATTTAATTACCATTATATTCGAAATATGCATGTACAAAATATGTTAAATAATAAAATTGCGTCACACAAACTCTTATTGTGAGAAAACGTTCACATCTTCATTAAAAAAATATTCCGAGAAAGTCGTTCGTCAACTAGGTTTCAAAAATAATCGACAAGATAACTTCATTATGACGATATAACGAATTAACGGTCTGAAAATAAAAGGCAAGGCCTTTCATGTTTAATGGCTCTTTTAAGTGGAGAAGGAAATGCAATGTGACCATTGTTAAATTAATTTATACAGGAGGATGTATTGTCCCCACTAACAAGGCACGATTTATGTGTGCGTTTCGAGAATTAAAATTGATTATTATATTTATACATTCCGTGATAGTTTTATACCAACTTTGTTAGTAGAAACGTGCGCAAAAATACATGTATTTAATTTATTTAGAATTATATCAAATAATGCTACTGGTATTACGACCTAAATATTTCATAAAAATCAAATAAATAAGCAGCGCAATTTTAAATAATAAATAGATAATATGTACTAATTAATATATGAAAAATATATATTATCAAAGCTTGGATAGACAAGTTGGATTAAATAAATAAATGAAATGTTTAACATACCAAAGAAAGAATTACTCCATAATCTGTTAAGTACAAAGGTATTGTAATTTTTAATATTGTTTGAAATAAGATAATTGATGATATTTTTTATGAACAGATAAAACGATAAGATAAAATATTATGATCGAATTTTCAAAGTATTAGATCACGTAGTCAAATGTTTCGTCGTAAACGCAAATCTTATCGAAAAGGCCATAGTACGTATGAAGTGAAAAGAATGTCAAAAATAAAGAAATCCTTGAAACTATTCAAATGAAAAATTCATTTTCTAATGTTGATGAGAATTTGCCCACGGGCAACAAATTTTTTAAATTGTTAAAGTAAACGAACTGCTGAAATAGAAAATGAAGTTGGAAAGTGATTACACGTACAAATACCAGTTGATTTACGATATACGTACCGTGAAAACAATATTTTGATACTCTTATAGCCACACCTTTGACCATTAAGGAATTTAAAGAATGTCAACAATTCGTTTGATCATTTTACGCTTCCATTACAAATATATTATGTTAATAACTAATGAAACTATTTCCAATTACTATGCATTAATTATTGTTATGATTATTGATTTTATAACGAGTTTTTAAATTCGGCGAAATGCGTGCATCGTAGTTTTTTGGTGAGTAATTACACCCATATGTGAAATCAAGGAACCAAACTATATCTTCAATGAAATTTAAATAAAAATAAATAGAGTAGTTCTTTAATAATGAAACGGCCACCGTGGCGACCATAACAATACTTAAGTACAGTAACTATAACAGTATACGACCGTACAATTTTAATTCTATTAGAATTGAATAAAAACTAGTTAAAGAAACGTACCTCTTAGATTTACACGTTCGACATGTTTAATAATCCAAATTTCGACGCAAATATAGACGCATTTCACATAAAATGTTGCACTGAATACTTAAGTTACTATCTACAAGTGAATATACCTGCCTCACACACACACCTGATGGCAGATTTAATAGGAGATTGCGCACAACGTCAAGCGCAATTCGCAGTTAAAACTTGGCACAAGATTTTGTTACTATTTGTCAACATTTTTTACGTAAATTTATACTTTCTGTAAATCACATTAAAAGTAGAATTATGACAAATTTTAATTAAAAAATAAAATAAATTAAACATCCGTTGCTTTCACGTATATTACCTGTAATTAGCAAATATTACACGATTTCAGAACAGGTGCTAAAAATATTTATTTAAATAAACTAATAGTTATTTGTACGAAATGCGGGTTGACTTCAGTATCGCCTAAAATCAAACTAAACATCGCAACCTCGGAATTTAGATTTTACAGGTGCAAGAGAAGACTTTAACGCTACGTTAGCAAAGATGCATGTTTAACACCCAGTGGTTCCAAAACGATAGGTCGTTTTCGATAACTAGTTCACAACCAATGTTTAGTGTCTTCTTTAAAAGTACGCACAAGTCAATTTAAAAAGTTTCTTGTGCAAAAAGTCGGTGCCCGATTGATTCACGTTATAAAATGATATACTCTGTATCTCTGTCATTATTTGAGTGCTTAAATTTTGTCAGTACATGGGCGTAGCCAACGGGGTGTACGAGTGCACTTGTACCTATTATTATCAGATTTTTTGTTATGTATCCTTTGTTACACTATTATAAATTGGATATTTCATTTGTCTTTTTTTCATTTCCTGTTTTTTTATATTTTTGTCAGGTTTCTTATATTTTCACCCCGTTTCTTTAGTTTGACCACCTATTTTTTGTTATAACATTGTGGATTTTTTTATTTATTATGGTATTTTTTACGAATATATTATTGTTATTTCGTTTTGTTTAATTTGCATGAGTTTTTCAATCTTTTCACATTCCTTTGTATTTGTATAAAGTTACAAAAAGCTATCGAATAGTTCTATAAAACTGATAGAAACTGATACAATATAATGAAACCGTACGCAAGCAACATGAACTGATATAAAATCAGACATGGACGATTAGGTCATCGCCACGGCTAATAATTGGACAATGCAACCAAACGCGCAGTTATTATTATTTGAAACATTTACCTACAAATACGCGGGAAAATTAAATAATCACGTGGAACTTTTTAAATAAATTACGTTTTATCGAATCATTTAACAAATGATTGTTATGCTTGACACAGTACCTGTTCGTTTAATTCTATTTTATTTTTTTTTTCAAAAAATCGTAAATCTCACCAGCATCCCATCCAAAGATATCGGTTTCGCACTTTTATTTATTGCAAAAATGTTCAAATACGTGAATTGAAAATAGTATTGATATTTTATATCTGTTCCAGTTTGTATTGATTTTTAAAGCTTAGGTCACACTACTTTTATTTTAACGTGAATGGCGACAGCCAGTCTTGAGCGTGAAGCGCTTAAAATATAAATACAAAGCGTTAGCAAAACGTTACTTGTAATATCGGTTTATCGGATGATGGGCGCAGCAATTTCAGTTTCCATAATCGTTACATTATTGATTTGAATTAATTTTGAGCAATTGTGGAACATGCGATTTGGAACTGTGCCATGTAATTATTTCCAGCTAATGGATTTGCTTTGTAGGATGTTCCGAATGGAAGAATTTGGGTCTGAACATAAATTTTAAAGTGTTGAAGTTTTTAATTTATTTTATTTTGAATAAAACAATGCCGATCTTAGACGCCAATAATTTTTCGTCAGTGGCGCGTTTATGAAAGTGACTATGTAAATACTTTGCAGGTAACCCAAGCGAACGAAAATTCAAATTTGATAGGGTTTGCTTCATATAGCTTCTAAAACTTGCTAGCAAATTCACATTCACATAATTCAGATTGGGACAACTCTCGAATTTGCTAATTTAAGTCATTAATTAAATGAGGGGACACATTGCAAAACTGGCAACCAAACTCAAAAAGGACATTGGAGGATGTGGTACTTTAATAAGTGCAATAGTAAATTAAGGCATTTACAAGGAAAGTTTTCATCATCGAGATTTTACGATTCGAACGCCACCATGAACTGTTCACTAATGTGTCCGATTAGAAGAATAAGTGTAAATATTTACGTCGTTGGGTAATAAAAACTTTTATTTTACAACTAATATAATATCATAATGAACAACTCAAACATGTATCAAAGCGATAGAAATATGCATCGTGCTTGAATTTTACATTTCATTTCCTACAAATTAGACTAGAAGATGCAAAGGAATCTGCTTAAAATTTATATGGCCAATAAGTGTTTTGCAAAACTATTCCAATACACATATTTATTTTACCCCAAAAGCAAATTCAATGAAAATACCTAGAGAAATTCATTCACTCTAATCTACAGCCCCAAATAGGGATCAAATGTCATATAAAAATGTAAGTTTTTATAACAATGCTCATTTGTCATATGTGCAACAGAGGATTCACTTTCACACTTCACTTTCTCCAAAGCAAAGTGCATCATTGGGACTCGTAAGAAAATCTTTATAAATAATATACTTTAATAAAAAAGTAAAGAAAAATTACATTGTTCTCATATTCTAGATTTCATACAAACCAAGTTATTGTAAATAAAAATGTACTTTTTAAATTGAAATGGGAAGAAATGGATATTGATCTATGTATCTAAATCTTGTAGCACATTGAATTGTAGGAATCCCTACTTTCAGTAGACCTTATAATATGAAATGTTATTAGATTCCTTTTTTGAAGGCTGAATTGAATTTCATGCCAGCCTAAACGTCGGCTCATTGTTTGTGTAGAGTCTAATGACCCAACCCAACCCAACCCAGCCTTTTAGCTCAATATAATTTTCCAATTTTATTCTTAAAGGAAGTGGCAATCAATCATAGCGGGCAAGACGAGCATCACCTTAGCTTTATTTGAGCCCCTGGCAAATTTTGACATGCCAACCGTCACTGTCTGATACCACACACCACATTTTGAAAATTTCCAAAAGAAAAAAAACGTTACAAGTTTCATTTAAGTGGTTACAACAAAGAAGGGCATAAAATTGTTAAAACCGAAGTCCGAATTTTGTAAAATTGGAGATAAATTTAAACACAGTGTGTAGAGCATCTCGTCAGCAGATTAAGGAATATGTTACGTTTCAGGATGGTTTAAACATGAAAAATATATGGAAGGAAGGTATCGAATGGGATTTGCAAGGAAGAAAAACGAAAACTAAAAGAATCATTATAAGATACTGTCAACTAAGGAAGTTCATTTAATTAGTGGGCATGTCATAGGATTTAACTACTCAGCGATAGGAAATATAACACCTCACATATGTAAAATATTTACTTGTAAATTTTCATGTTACAAAATGAAATTATATTAACAAAATGTACACATATAATAATTTCGATAAATTCCAAATATGCAATAATTTTCCATTACAATTGTAAGCTACAAATTAATAAACAGCACTTTGATCACGATAAGTTACAATTTTGAACCGAAAATTTAATGCAGATATTTCTATGAAAGCATCATGGGAATTTATGGAACTTACACAAACGAATTGGCATAGATACAATAAACCGACGTGTAACATTAAATGAAGTTATGGCATTTATTGACTAAAACTTAATAAAGCGGTTAAAGTATTTACAATGCAAGCGATGATAATTTGATTTTTCTAGCCAGTGGCGCATTTTCACATTTAGATTGTACTTTTATTAGAAAACTCTAAACTCGCCAAAAAAAGGAATCCTATTATGAAAATCTAAATAAATACATTTACATGTCAATCATTACATACATGAAAATATGTTCTCATTTGTGGTCGTCGAAATTTGGGTAAAAATGAATAGAATTCTACTAAATAGATAAATAGTTTAATTGTTATTAATTTATGTCCTGTAGCTTGCGTGCAAATCAATTATTCGAATCAAAATAACCAACACTTTGGATTCTCTGAATGAAATATGATCACCAGTTTCTATAACCTTATTTGCAATACAAAGAACTCTATCTTTTAGACTAGTGACGAGTTATTTTCAAAGTTAAAAGAGTAATTTCTACTTTATCCTAAAATGCATTTTTATTACCATATTAGAAAATATCAGGGAATGTGTTGTATGAATGTATCAATCAGCCAATTTTGACCCATCGTTTTTTTTTTTTTTTTGTAATTGATAGAAAATGTGCCACTGTTTATACAAACAAATTTGAGATTCAAGCTGAGTATCCTTTCTCCACCTAAAAACTAAAATTAGAAATGAATATCGTGAATACACAAAAGTATTCTTTTTAAGTCGGGCACAACATCAATGACATCAGGTACAGATTGGCTTTAATAAAAAGAACCCCACCCAATATTAATATCATAAGTGGGAAAATTTTTGAATCACGTACACATAAAATATTTTTTATATTGGTTGATTTTTAACCAATGCATGATGAGCCTCATTAAAAAGGGTTAATTTAGAGGTGACAGGTGTGAACTCGTGAAAATGGAATGAAGTATAGAGCTGCCTACAAGTTACGATTTAATAGAAATGTAGAAAATATTTTTAAAACGATGATTTTTCAATATTTCTAATAAATAATGATATATCGTAATATTAATGAGGGTATGGTGTGTGAATAACCTGAATTTTAAAGACAGTTTTAGTCAATAAATTATAAAGATTTGATGTACAAAACCGTGAATAAATTAATACATTTATGGTACATATGATATGTACATGCATACAAAATTGGGAAACGATGCCTTACAATGTACATGACAAGATGTAATTATTTACAAATACATTTTAGAAGTATTTAAAATTTAATTCTCGGTTTTATCTCTTGGGCAACCCCGCCCCATGCCAATTTGTATACCCTGGAGCGCCATCTAATTTCTGGATCCAACAACGCTAGGAGGAATAAATACGGCCCGGACCATTCGCGAAATAACCATCCAACCACAAAATCGAATTTGTTGAACGGTAATGTGCCATTCTGAAAAAAAAAACGAACTACTTAGTCAAACATTCTCATCTCTTCTACCACTCTTATATTTTCAATTAAAATAAATACATAGACGATGAATTGCAGCAAAATACAAAGCACACATTAATTAAAGCGATATTAAGAAGAAAAAATAACATAAATACAATACAAGAAAAAATTGAAAAACAAATATGAAATGAGTAGTGAAGATAAAGCTTCTAAATAATGAACAAAACACAAACAAAGTAAAAACATTAACGAAAAATTAAGCAAAATTAGAAATTTAACGAAGAAAAATTACAACAGAATCAAAATAACTAAAGAAGCTCGGTGTGGTAGAAACACAATAACTTGAAACAAATACGTGGATGCAATCTTAATATCCTGTTGACCCCACTTTGACCAGACAAAGAGGTTATCACAAAAACATAATCCAAAGATGTTATTGCAATTATAAGCGACTCTATCTTAATAGAAAAACCAATCAACGCATATAATAGTCATAATGTAAATAATTTGTCGTTGACTCTTCGAATTGTCGCCGATTTTAAAAAAGAAATGCGATGAAAAACATTTGTTTATAATATCAATGAGACAATGAAAATAAAATCTAAACAAATGGCACAATGAAATTTATATAAAAATGAAGAAATTAAAATTGAAAAAGAAATTATTTGATGTAAAAGCAATGAAAATTAAGTGAAGTTTCTTGGGTTGGATTTAATTCGTTTGGGCAAACGAAAGTAAACCAAATATTACTGAAACAAATAAAATGGAATTGTGTAAAACATATTCGACAAAACTATATGTCTGAAGTATTTATGTCACTTGTTAAGTTGATAGTGGAAATAATACATGAGTACTCATGATCAATTAATAGATAATTAATGATTAAAATTCTAATTCATGAAAACTATGTCAATTGTGTGTATTTTCATTGTGTTATTAAAGGTCTAGTTACCTGAACAATAGATAACAAAATCCAATCACAGATAAACCATAGCAAAACGTGAATTAGAAAAAATCCCAAACCGTCCCATTTGAAAAGTATTCCAACGGCCCAAGCTGTACATGCGCCAATTACCATACATTCAGAAAGTGGTTCCATTACCACTATAAGTGGGATCATAGCAACGCGCAATTTCGCCCACCTAAAAATAATCGCTTTATTATTTTCACACAAATTCAAATAAAACGAGGAAAAATTACCTAGTGAGACGAGCTTGAAAGCTGTTAACATCACAAATGCCAGAGTTCTGCAAGGCAGGTTGACTACATATTCGTATTTTCCAACCGCGGTCGGTAAAGGATTTGGCCATGAAAAAATCTTCAGCTAAATAACAGCCAAACGTTTTCAGTCCACCGTCTTCTTCCAACGCAGTTTTTCGAATTAAGGCAGACATACCAGTGTGGCAATTATGTCGCATAAAATCAGCAGTTAAATATATTCGAGCTTGAGCAGTTCCAAAATAAATCTACAGGAAATTGTTGAAAAACCGAAACGATTTATAAATATTTTGTACCTTTTCCAAAGTTGCAGCAAAACCATCTCTATCACTCGTAAAAGGCATTTGGTGAACTAAAGCTGTTTTTTCTGACATAAAGTGCATCATATCTTGCAAAGTATCTTCCTTCACTAAAATTACATTACACAATTAATTCAATCTCTTTAACTATGACAGTTAATTATAGTCATAAAAACTAATAGCACAAAAATAAGAAATGAAGAAAAAAATCAAAGTTGATTAGAGTAAAACTCAAGGAAGACAAAATAAAATTAAAAACCAAGAAAAAAGATAAAATCCAAATGAAATAAAATTAACAATAAAATAAAAGTATTCAGCATAAAAATCAGAACATGAATCAGAACATGAACGAGATAAATACTAACAGAAAAATAATAAAAATTTAACAATAAGAACAAATTATAAGATAAGAGAAAAAACACATTAAATAAATGTCCAGGAAGTGCACAATTATAATTAATGATGATTAAGGAAAGAGTAGACAAACACAACAAATGATGACACACTCATTACATTTCAATTTTTTATGTGCATTTGTTTTACCAGTTTTATACATCCAATCGAAAATCATTTTGTTTAACTGATTTCGTTTGTTCCTATGGTGTTTGCTTTGCTCCCGTTGTATTTTCTTCAAAGATTCTTTGTTACTCTATGTTCCGTTTTCATTAGTTTTGTTTCCATTTAGTAATTTTGAACATATCTTAAGTTTATTCAATGTTATTTTTGTTTCACATTTCAGATTGTTGATTTGATTTTCTTTGTTAGTTGTCTCACAATATATATAAATAAATATGTATAATATATTTCATTCTCGTATCCACCTCCACATCTACGTTTCTTGTTTCATTCTTTCCCCTTTCTCTCCTCCTTCCGTCTCTTCATTTTTCACAATATTTCCAAATCATTTCATCTCACTCAAACCTTTATCATATTCCTCACATTCTTCCATCCATCCATCCCATTTCCACAGAATCAGATCTCCTATTTTTGTCATCTATCCAATATTTATTTCTTTCTCTTAACTTCCGCGCTTGTTACTCGCGATCATTTCTCTTCCTCTCCCATTCTCCCTTCATTCAAACATTCCATGGTTTCCATTCATCACTTATTTATTATTTTTTGCTTGTTTCATTTTTATTCGTCTTGCTTTTATTTATTATAATTGTTATTCGTATTCATTACATTTACGTTGTACAATTTTACATAAATTATATTCTTTATTATTATTATTTATATTCTTAAAATTAAATAAATAACTTTAGTTTAGAAACTAAATTAATATATTTTATTTAAACTTAATTGCAATTATTTATGTTTTCTGGATATTTAAAAAAATATTAAAAGATTAGATTAATTAGATATCTCATTGAATGGTTGTTGGATAGTAGTTATATGAGTCTGCAGGTGGCGTTAGTTTAAATTTTTTGTAATAATTTGAATATATAACACAAATTGAGCCTAAACTAAAATGTTCCATGGGTTTCCTTCACACAGCAAATAGGGTGAATAAAACAAAGGAAATTGCTTCGAGGTGAAAAAGATATTTAAAAAATGGCCTTAAAATCAAAAAATTGTAGTAATTTGGGTATTTTTTTTGTTTGTTTTTTTTTAATTATATTGAAAATGCTGAATTAAATGCTAATTTAAAAAAAATTTAAGTTAGTTTTTCAATGGGCTACCTCCTTAAAAAATCAATTGTGACTACATTTTGATGTTTAAATTAAGATACAAATAACTTGTACGTGTTCATGAACAAAGACAAATACATTTGTACGTTCAAATCAAAATGTTTGCTACTTACTTCGAATTCCACTGTCGGATATTAGAATAAATTCATATTTAGCAGCCTCATATGCTTTATACATATTGTTGATTTTAGGATTTACCCCGACGACGGTGACTCCGGTCAACAACTGGGCATCTACTTTCGGATATCTTTCCATTAAGCTATTTACTAACATTATGGCTGGATCGGTATCATTCTCAATGCAAAACAGTATCTCAACCTGCAATCAAATTGATATAAGTAACTTATTTAGTTATTAAATTACGATTACGTACCGCAGGATAACTCATAGTGAAAAATGTTTCTAAATTAGATAATAAGTTAGGATCTACTCCCATCAGAGGCTTTATTATTGAAATCCCTTGATAGGGTACTTCGGTTTGGCATGGGGACAATTTTTGGTGCAGTCTATACTTTCTGTTATAAACAATAAAATTGAGGTTAAGAAATTTATAATTATAAATTTAGCTGATCAATACGTACCCATAAAAGATTGCTATGAGATGAATTAACCACATAGAACACCAAAATATGAAAAAGAATATAGCAAAACCATATAATGTATATATCATTGGTGCCATTATATTAGTTATGTTCTCCACTTAACTAGCTTTCGGAATGAAAATTGTCCGCACTTATTTTTCAGCATTTTCACTATAAAAATAAACAATTAGAGTAGTTAATTTCGTTAACTAAAACATCTCAAGTCGAACCAACACCACTCCATTATCACGCAAACATCAATACTGTTGTATCGTATGACTGACAACTGACACCACAAACTTATCAATGACACGGACTACTCCGTGACAGTGACTGACGCGATCATACAACAACACAACCGCGATAGATAAAAATAGAAGGTACAATCATGAATCACTTTAACTTAGCAGGACTCACCTTTGTTTGTCTATCTTCTTACATTTAACCGCAAACGTAAACAACAATACCGGTATATTAATTATGCATATCAATACATATAATTAAGACGCCCATCATCATATTTTCGTAAATATAATTTGCAACTATGTAAGGAAATTTCCTTATAACTCGAAAATTTTGTGATTTTATTTTAATCAATTCGTTTAAACTATCAACGTCATTATGTTTATGCACCGATGGTTAGTTCATATAGCATTCCATAGAGCAAAAGTAAGGCAGATTTCCATAGAACCAAAATACGGGGTGCAAAAAAATATCTTCGCATATCAATTAAGGCGGGTTTCCACCAGACAGACAACTGTTTGTACAAATGGCATTTATCCAACTAATTAATTTCCTGCATGTATACCATTATTTAGAATTTCTGTTCGTTCGTATAACTAATCGTGTCATTATCGTCAATTTCCGTTAACTGTAATTTATCTGTATCATTACTCAAATTCCCAAAATAGATACCATTAATCTCGTTTAAACATTGATTGGAACTAAAACAATATTGCAATGGTTTTTTCAGTTTAAATATTGATTTTTTTTTGGTATTTGTGAAAAATATCGATTAATTGAAGCCAATACATTACAAAAGATGTATAAAAATATGTCTTTCGTGTCAACGACAAAATCACGTGAGAGCTCTGTTGAAAGCCGCTGTTCACATACAATCCAGCAAACATATGGTAATAAAACGATACTTCCCATTGAGACTGCAAAATATAATTTTAAAGTAAACTAGCAGGGCCACGTCTAGGTTTTTCTGTATCGCAAGCAAAATACTAAAAAAAATGAATTTATTTGGGTGAAAAATGCAATATTTTCTTTTAACTTTAAAACGTAAAAATGTAATTGAATTTATTTGAATTAAATTGTGAAATAACTTATAAATTATGATTAAAAATGTATCTTGTCAAATCTGACAGCAAAATGTAAAATTTACACGAAAGATGGTCTAATCTTACACCTCAATGGTGTAGTGAACATTAATTAATACAGGTCCATGAAGACTAACTGGTGGATCGCTAGACAATATTGTTTCTGGGTTATTACCCTTCGTCAGTAGCGATTACCAAGAACCTTAGTTGTTGAAATACCTTTACATGTAGTGGCCATCAAAACTTCTTGGCGCGAGCCAATCACTCCTAACGAACCACTGACAAGATACATTTTTAATTTGAATTGTTTTTGAACTTAATTGCAGCAATCCTTTTATTTGTTGACACTGGACGTTTGACAGTCGTCTCTTGTTTAGTCTCCGCAAGGTGTTAGACAAGGTATCGTCTCGTCAGTGTTCTGTTGTCAGTGGTTCGTTAGGAGTGATTGGCTCGCGCCAAGAAGTTTTGATGGCCACTACATGTAAAGGTATTTCAACAACTAAGGTTCTTGGTAATCGCTACTGACGAAGGGTAATAACCCAGAAACAATATTGTCTAGCGATCCACCAGTTAGTCTTCATGGACCTGTATTAATTAATGTTCACTACACCATTGAGGTGTAAGATTAGACCATCTTTCGTGTATAAATTATGTAAAAAATTATATGAATTTAAATTTTTAGGTTATTAATAGTTTCAATATCAATATTTATAGTCAGTTATTGTTTATTAGTCAAATAATTTAGGTCGGTGTTTACGATGATCTTGGCTTAAAAGTTTCAAAAGATTTCGTGGATTTCGAAAGGCCGTGTCGAAATTCCAAATCAGGAATTCTGTCGAAACAAAAACGCAAATAAAACTTTAAAAGCAAGGAAATCGAACGACCACAATTTTCGAGCAAAGCATAGTCTTTTCCAAGAATGACTAGCAATTTTATCGAAGATCATGGAGATTAAATGCCACACTATATGCATTATGTAATGTAAACAAACAGGTAATTCAATATTTAAAGTTAAACAAAAGATATGATAAGACTAGGTAATAGTGATTGGAAATCCACACTATCATCGTGCCAATATTTATAAAGAGCACCAAAAAAGCATTCAATCCCACCTTTCGTTTCAAAATTCATTTATTTTGTCATTCAGCGCGAAAATTAAATGAAACCTTGAGCAGATCAAAAACATGTATTCAAATTCTTATCCTGACAAGTTAGGTTTTCAATTATTATGACGTGGATTAGCATTTATTAGCTTGCCTAACACGTTGGATGCTAAAATTGATACGATAACGATTTGCTTTTAATAAAATCCGACACGTTAGGTAGATTTATTATGATATGTGCTTTTATATTCGTTTGTTTTTTTCATCATAGCCTGACACGATGGGTGCCAACGTCGTTAAGATATGGTTGGTTTTTAATTTAAAATATAACTAAGAAACTGCGAACCTATATATATATATATATATATATATATATATATATATATATATATATATACGGTTTAACGATATAGATAGATATAAGAAATAGATATCGAAAACGGTCTTCTGTACCTTGTTAAAGCTTAATGTAATTAATAATCTTATGAATATCGACGTCGGATTGGCTACACGGGATATTGTAATCCAGCGTAATTTTAAAGATAGCGATTAATTATAGAAATTCTAGAAGTTTAGGATTAAGTTTTAATATTTTAAATTGTTTGTGATTTAACACAAACAATTGTGACGAAAAAGTCGTAGAATATGGAGTGCCACAGGGTGTTTGTTGCTTCATTGTTATTCGTAATGTATATTAATATTGTTGAAATCAAGGGAGAAACAATTCCATCTGTTGACGACCACATTCGTGTACACAAAATTGAGAAAAGTACAACACTGGTTATATAAAAAATTGTGGACACCATTCAACAAAACATTTGTCGATATATAACATCGGTAATATCAGTTATCTCGGAATTATTCTGGATCAACATCTTTGATGGGATAAGCAGACACAATACATTACACAACTTAAAATGGTGATTTTTTTATAACAGTTAAGATATAGTTTTAATAAGCACACATTGGAAATTTAATCTGCCGAGCTACCTACACTTCATTATTGCATCAACTGTCGTATCGATATGCGTTAAAAAAATTTGAAAGACGTAAAAACGAATAAACGGATTTTTTGTTGAAATAAAAATAAATTTAATGTAAATTTACGGCCTTTTTCCGGATCGGAATTAAAACAATCGACGGGTTCAAATTCGAATGGCAGGTGCATTTTAAAGCCTTGACTTAATCTGAGATACACTTTTAGTTATCGGGATCGAATTAAACGTCTTTATTTTGATCTCTCCTAAATGTTTCAACTCGCAAAGTCGCGTTTGCGTGCGGATTTTATTCTCTCCAATTTCTGCTTATGCGCTCCCGTTTATCATGCACGTATAGATTCTGTCAAAGTGGATCGGATTCACAATATTTGAAATTGGTGATTACATTTCATATACAAAGAAACGACGGATCAAATTTATAAACAATTTATTAACAAATCTGATTTTTTTAAATCATACCCCGACTTTTTTTAGCAATTATGTTTCTTTACAAACACTTTAATCGTACATTTATTTTTAATCAATAGGAAGTTTTTTTGAAATATTTCTTAGAATTGTAATCCAAAAATCTGCTAAATCTTTATTAAGTAGGTACATCTTGAATACATGACATGTTTCATCGCGATACAGTTTAATCATAGTTGATATAATTCTAAATATAAGATTAACTGGAGATTGTGGATTGATGTACAAATTTAACTTTTGTAAAATTCTTAAAAACCAAATTTTCACATAATTATCAGATCACATCAAGTATACATTTTTTAACTATGCTTTGCTTTGTTATCAATCGCGCAGAAACGCTTCGTCTTCAAATGAATATAAAAGTTAGTGACAAACAATCGTTAACAGAACTAACAGTTTTAATGGAGTCATCCACAAGAGTTATTAGTGGAAATTTTGGGAATCACTCGGCCGCGACAATAAAAATTCCGATCAAAGTACAAATGCCGAAGGCGAACGCCCAATCATGCTATATTATACTAACTTGGAAGAAAATGTGGGACGTTTCTGTAAATGATAATTGATAAATTCAAGAGATCGTAGCAATGTCCCTCGTGGTCGACACGAGGGACATTGCGGAATTGGAGGGAACACTAAAGAAGAAAATTGGGAAAAGCTAAACTATGGTCGCTGGCATTCTCAAACGACGTAGTAATTCTAGAGGAGACAGAGAAGATATGGCAAAAGGGTTTCCTGGACCGACAAATAAAACAAAAGTGATGGTGTTTAGAAAAGGCGAATAGAAGAGGACAGAAGAATATTGATGTATTTATGTGGCACATGAAACATATGGGCTGAAACGCGAAGAGAGCGGAGGACTGATTGAGGAGGAGCCTGTGGGGAAAGAGGAAAGGAAAATTCTACGAAACAATGGTGATATGGAACATATATATCAAGAGTAGCCTGGTATATGCACCAAAAAACCTGGAATTAAGAAGTCAACGCCAGATTACATGGTGAGGCAGGAGACAGGGAACGAAAGGATTGGGAAAAGAGCGGTGAGGTACGAAATGACAACGAGCGGCGAGACAGAACAGAGCCTAGTGAAAATTGTATTTGAGGACTATAAAGTGGCACATCCAAATGGGAAGAAAGTAGGATAAAAATGTATGTAGGGTTATCCGTGGGAGATGCGGAAAGGAGGATACGAGGGGAAACATGTCGAGAGGGAGATAGTAGAGAGATAGAATCAAGTAGAATCGCAGGAAGAGGAAAGTAAAATTGGAAACGAGGTGTACAACGTAAAACACAAAAGAATTAAAACAGACGGGAGGAAGCCAAGATACTTAAGAGGAGGGAGAAGGAGAAAAGCATAACAAGGTTCAGATGTGGAAGTGAGGAGAAAACCAACAAATATTGGATGGAAGAGGTGCGAGTTCTGTGATGGAAGAAAAAATCATAACGAGGTTTAGATGCAGCAACGAACAGAGGACAAACAAATATTGGATGGGGAAAGAGTTTCAAAGGTGCGAGGCATGTGGAAAAGGAACAGATGATAGGAAACATCGGTGGGAGGAGCTTGAGGAAAAAGAAATGGGGAGTGACTGGAGAAGGGTGATGGGGGAGAAGGGGAAGTCATAAATAAATAATCAATTATTATAAATATAATTTAATTATTAAAATAAACAGTATTAACACAGGTAAAATAAAAATATAAACAAATAAAGTTTTCTGAATATCAAAATGCGGATGAGACCAATACGATTCAAATTAGTGCTCACATTACTTTCTCGCAGCGTCTTATTAAAAACGAAACTCTCGAAAATCTAGAATAGCAGTATGGGTTAAGGGGTTCTCTGAATTAGATCAATGTATAAGCCGAGTTGGAAAAACTTGCACAATTGCTGTTTTGAAAAGTGGCAGTTTTAATTTTTTAATTAATAAAAAACTGAAAAAAAATTAATAACGCGACGTAACAATTTGAAACGTTTGTGGATCATCAAAATTGTGGTCACTCTCAAACTTGTAAAATACTTTTATAATGAGTAAATCTGTTGTTATACTTTTATCTCATTAAATATTTCCGCTCAGTACAATTCTATTTATAACACTTATTGTCAATTTATTAGGTAATTAAGATTACTATTGAAACTTACTATTTGAAACTTTGAAATGAATTAAGTGGAATTCTTTTATTAAATCATTTATCATGTTACTTATTTGTTAAGTGAAACGCCTAATCAGAAAGTATCCTGTCTGAAATACAAGAATCAAAACACTAGACTAGAATGGTTAGTCATACGATTGCTACTGCCTTTGCATAGTTATCATGCACGCATTAAAAAAATATGGAGCTACATGATACGAGGATATATTAACTATTAAGTTAATTAATTAAAAAAAAAAAACACGTTAATGATTATTAATTTATTAGAAACAATATTAAAATTGACTATTGTATATTTGAATTATTTTAAAATGTTTTCACGCGTCTTTTTTACATAATACAATATGAAGTTACCTATAAAAATGTAATATATATAATATATATTTATAATTAAAACAATTTCTATAATATATTTATAAACGTGTATATTGATTATAATTTAAGTATATAATAATAAATTTATTTAAAATAAAATGTATTTCAAAAACAAAAAAATAAAATAATTGTTTACAAAAAATTTAGATGCAAAAGATATATATATACAGCAAATTTATTTCAAGCTCATCACAGAAAACCACGAACTAAATATTACATATTTAATATGAATCAGTGCATTATATATCTGAACATGCGACATAACATTGATATATAACAAGTGCGGGTCTAACTAGACCCAGGAGTCCTTGCCAGTGGGTGCCAGAAGCTGGGGTTCGTCCAGATGGTTGGCGTTACTGAGGCTCGACTGGCGGTTACGTTTCTTCTCCATGTTCACCTGGGCGTATAACGGTTCCGGCTGTAACATAAGCTGTGTTAAGTGTGGGCCAGAAAGGGGCTGCTGGGCAGGGCCTCTCGTTTGCTGCAGGGCAGCCAGTGCGCAGTAAACCAAAGGCCCTGAGCAGCTACAACACCAACCTTACCTGGGCCAGGAATGCCGCTGCTACTCTCAGGGCCTTCCGCTCACTGCCCACCCCACCACAACACAGCTCGTATAGTATCAATGTTTATTCAATATCATATGCTACAGCTATAGTTACAGAAACATTTCCAATTTGTTACTGTTACAAACTATTTATGTGACTGATATAAAGGAAGACTAAGTATGGCCTGATAAATAAGTAAAAATGTAAAAACAGTCAATGGGTAATTCATTACATACATAAGAACAATGGTTTTTAGGCTACATTTTCTCTATACTGTTTTGTCTGTACATGAACATCGAGATACTATAACAGTCTACGTGAATATTGTAACCTAGGTGAGGCCTTTTGTGTTCGTATAGTATACTAATAGTATAGTATAATAATAGTAATACAATTTAAGGAATGTGTTTTGCCGTATTGCTAATGTTGAGCAAGAGTCTGCGCTTATTTCAGTCCATTTCCACTTTCACTTTGTGTGTATATGCAAAAAATTGACTCTGATAGTTAGGGCTTGTGCAATTGGTTTATTAGTGACTTACTGGAGGAGGGTTTGGACCAGGGCCAGGAGGGTAAGCACGCACACCCCCTAATGGGGGTTGTGGCTCAGGGTATGCCATATCTGCCATAGGAATGTCATCGTTCTGAAACAAAGAACAACATATTCAAACATCATTTATATTTTAATCACATCATTATATACAATACACAGTTAACTGTTAATAAACTAAGATATACCACCAATTAACTATATTTATGCATTTCATTTTACAATTGGTACTTACATGAAACTCAAATTCAAATTACCGAAAGGTCGGTTTAGTGTGGTTCCCGCCGTTTCCCAGATTTGTTACAATTCATATATTTTCATCCTATTTTTGTAATTTAATAGCCTTTATTTTGCAATTTTAATACTTTCACAAAACTTTTATTATGTTATGAACTATTATACAGATTACTATTTTATCGTGTACATAAACTTGGAAGATTCGTTGATTCACACAATTGCAGTATTTTCCGGTAACAAACTTCACGTATGCATATTAAAGCTTCTACAAATTATACAATTTGAAAATGCAACACACTCACATCCACAGAACCATTTGAAGGCACACAAGTAGTTCAGATTGATAATTTGAAAATTATAATTGCAAACATAAATGGATATGAAAATTTATTGAAGATAAAATGCACTATGCTTTATTTGTCGAAGCAAAGACCAAGCTAGTTACACAGGTTGGACATTAATACAAAAACAGCAAACATTTTTCAATACACCATCTGAATATTCTTCGATCCAACATGTAAGCTAACAAATAGAATAAGAAACCATTGACCTGCTATTTTAAATATCCAAAAAGTTTTTGGTTGTGATCAAGTGATAAACTATAAACTATAAATTGCCATAAAAACGAACTCACAGTTACATAAACTATTCTTATTCAGAAAACTTACTTCAGATATCAATGCTATATGATATATATTAGTATGATATTTATGAAAATACTCAGGATACTACAGATGTTGATAAGTGTACACTAGAATTTGAAGATGAAACTTTTCACGACATAATAGAAGAACTTTTAACATCAGATGAACCATGAGATCAAAAATTTATTTCCTAAGTTTTCACAACAATATAAGGGACATTTTCATCTATGTATATAGATGACTCTCTAACCCACATCCACTAGCAAATATCTTGAAATCCACTTAGATTTTCTTTTAGAAGGCGAGATTTTTTATAATGGTACTAAATTATTTCTTAATTAAGTTAATAAGAAAGTTGTTTGTGATCGATACTTACTCTTTGATAAACAGGAGCGACACCTCTTGTAGGAGGTGCATTTCGTTTCATAGTCCTGTCTTCGTAGCGCGTACCGCTTTGTGAGGCCATAGGTCGATTAAGTGTAGAATTGGCATTGTTAGGTGAATTTGGACCGGCGTTTCTAGCAGCCACGGTTTTAGTAACGAAGTCTTGCTCCTTCCACCCATGTTTTTTATAAACGTCCCTAAGATCCTGATGTTGCCACATAGTAAATAAAACTTGTCCGGCAAACTTGAGCACTCTCGGCGTATATTTTTGTCGCTGTCTCGTAATGGTCATCAGTCTTTCAACACCACCAGCTTCGAGTAAGGATCGTGAAAACTCCGCATTCTTCTTGATGACCTCGTTT
Source organism: Geotrupes spiniger (assembly GCA_959613385.1). Classification (NCBI taxonomy): domain Eukaryota; kingdom Metazoa; phylum Arthropoda; class Insecta; order Coleoptera; family Geotrupidae; genus Geotrupes; species Geotrupes spiniger. The sequence goes on from OY390741.1 coordinate 8,409,854, forward strand.
AAGGTCGCTAATACGGCCGCAATTGTGTCATCCGACGTGCCTTGGTCATGTTGAGGGTTTCCCGACGGCAATTTTTGCACAAGATCCCTCATTGCATATTTCCCGATTAATTCTTTGTTTCGCTGATCTATTGCTAAGTTTCTGAGAGCCGTTGCCACCGCACAAACCACCCTATCAACTTCCATTCGTAATAATTCAACTAGAATTGGCAAACCTTTTTCTTTCCGAACAGCCGCCCTGATTTCTATACTTGGTTGCCAGTAACAAGCCGCCAGGTTTTGTAATGCCCCAGCGGCGGCTTCTAACGTTTCAGGATTTGAACAACTTTGTAAAAGCGCTAAATAAGATTGTACGACTTCCGGTTGCCACAGTAATTCTGTGCCTCTAACTGGTTCCCCCCTAGCTGACGCGCTGCTTGCACCGACACCAGAGACACCTGAATTACTCTCTTTGATCTCTGATGATTGCGAATCTTTTTTCTTTTTACTGCCGCCAAAGCAACCCAAATTTTCACCTGGAAATAAAAACAAGCTTTACAACCGATTGTGGAAAGTATTTCGGATTACCTTTAGAATTAGCTGTAACCCTGCTTTGCGTAGGTAATGGGTTTTTATCATAGTTCGGATCTTCCACTTCTTGACATCTGTATGATAAATTACGTAAGATGCATACACAATTTTCAACAATCTTATTGCCTATGTTAGACTTGTCTATGGCACAGCGTACAACAAACAACAACGCGTCAACTAAACCATCACATTCTCTCAATTTTTTCCTAGCATATTCTCCAGCTGAACTAACATTTCTAAGAACCCCCGATGCATTTCTAAATACTGTAGACCAGCATGTTTCACCGTGGTTTCCTTGCAGGTCCCAACCAGAGTGAGGAATTATAATATAAGAAACAATAGTTGAAACACCATCGTCGATGATAGAACGTTTTAAATCTTCACACGACGACATATTCCATATAACACCAGTAACTAATTCTTTGATTTCTGCTTCATTTGAACGCCGCAATAAGGTTATTAACGCTGGGATGCCACCGGCGTTTTTTATAGCTCTCTTATTTTCATCGTTTTGTCGGCCATAAGAGAGATTCCTTAATGCACCACATGCATTTCTATACACTTCAACACTATCATGATTTAATAACTTGACTAAAGGAGGGATTCCACCCAGTGCTCTTGTTTTTTGTTTATTGGGGTCATCCATATAACACAGATGTTGTAAATAGGCCGCTGCATTGGCTTTAATGACATTATTGGGGTTGTTTAGAAATCCTATAACTTCCGTAAGATTGGGGTCACGCCAGCGCATACCTCTTTGATCATCATCACCACCAACACTACCAGGTGAAGCCATACTATGCGTTCTATTATGTGGTAAACCTATGTTATGTCCGTGTAGGGACATTTTACTCACTTGCTTCTGTAAATCGTCTTCTTCAAACATTCGCAATTGGGGAGCTACTGGACCATTAAGAGCTTCTTCGTAATTTCGCGTATCATACGTTGGTCCTGGATGGCTCGCAGTAGTTCCGTATGGGGATGGTGAAACGTATCCATAAACTACTGCTGGGTCATCTTGATAAGGGTCTAAAACAATAGGTCCACCAGGAGAAGGAGTTACTCTATAATGTTCGGCAAGTTCATCATAACCTGATGGCAAGTACGGACCACCTGGTTGTGAGGCAAGTGGAAGAGGTGATGGAGCACCACTGTGTTCACTAGGGCTTGGAGGTGTGGGCGGCCTTTCTGCCCCGGTCGCATATCCCATATAGGAACTATAATTCGGGTAAGGCTCATAGTCTTGATAATGCGGGTGCTGGTGATATTGAGAATACATAAGGTGCGCTGGTTGTTCCATATAATCAACGTATTGAGGTCGCGGATGTGCTGGGTGAGGGTAGGCACCCAATGGCACGTGAACGTATTCTCCTGGCTGACCGTCTCCTATCTGCTGCACTTCTCGAACTACTTTCGTAACAGTTGTAACCTGCTGGGTCGTTTGCTGCTTGTGAGTACGCACTAATGGTTCATCACTATGCACAGACATATGGCTCGAATTTGGAGAATGTTCAGAATGTCCATTGCTATGCGAATGATAAGCTCCGTCGTTTACTGATCCACCACTTTCAGGAACCCTATACAAAGAGAAACAATACATTTACTTACACGCAATCACAAATACACACAGAAACACACATTCCTTAAATAGTATGAAAGCTAAACTTACTTGTAATGCTGCATATTTGGAACTTTTTCTTGCAAAATTCTCCTAAAAATAACACATAATGAATACGATGACTGGTGAAAAATTTTACTTGGAAAGACATTACAAATAAACAAAAAAAAATAAACAGGGATGGCAAACTAAACAATGCCACCCAATAACATTACATCAATCAAATTCACCCATTACGTTTAATTTCTCGATGCATAGATAGCGATATAATAAATATTTAAATAATCTTTATACAATCATATAGACTTCATTTTTAAAAAACATTCTACAACTCGAGTTACCAATTTCTTTCAACTTTCCTTAATTTTATAAATTATTATAAATTAATCTTCGAGTCTTATTTTTTTACTTTTCTTAATACTAATACAAATGAAAATTTGTGTAAAATATTTGAAACAAAACAAAGCGGGTCATCGTCATGTTAGATTAAGTTGATACAAGACGTCAGGTAGGGAAACCAACTGTTTTCCTCATAGAATAGATTTTTAAAGATAAACTTGCTCCAAGAAGTCTAAAAACTTCTGTACGTTAATTTATTAGAGCAACAGAAGATTATAAATGTGTCGTATTTCAAAACAATGGAAAGAGAATGTATCATTATTAAAGTAAACATATACTTTGTAATGTTATAGAATAGCATGACAATTTGAAACGTTATTCCATCCCTGAAAACGAAACAAACATTTAACGGTAAAAGCCAAATATAAGTTGGTTAAAAATATACAGTAAACCAAGTTATGATTTTGAAATGATTTAAAAATGTGATTATGTGTGATGCCTACCTTTGAGTTATTTCAGTGTGTGTTATGCTGTGTTCTTGTCTTTGCTCTACCCTCCTGTTCACCAGCCTGCCAGTGTAAAAGCAGATAGGTTTAGCTAAGCTTCAAGCAATATATAAATAAACCCAGCATGCAATTTTTTTATATATAGAAAAATACTTGCACAACTTTGTTACTCAGCGAGTAAATGTAGAAAGCTAATCTTTATCTAGGTATTTTTCAGATTACAATTTATGTTTCACTGGCAATGAAATCCATTTATTACATATTTCAGACCTATGCAATCCGAGTCACAGTTTCAAGGAACGAATAGTCAGCAAAAAAAATACGTGCGCGCACAATAAAATAAAGTAGGGACGAACGCTAAAATGCGATATTCAAAAGAACGTTATACTGTTTACAAATGAAATAAGTAATGGTATTGACACGAGTGTTATCTCCTTATCAGGTCAAACATTAGCTATTTTTAAAGTGAAGAAACTTGTATATAGAATCAATTTCAAATTAGTTACAGATTAAAAATAAAAAGATATGCAAGTTTGCTAATAAAAAATATCGATGTCAATGAATTCTACCACCCTACTTACAGACAAGAATCCATGAGCTGGTTAGTAGACATCGTGAAAACGCATGTATTATCCTGTGTACATGCAACAGACAATACATAAGCAATTATAAAACAAAATTAATTCAAATAAGATCTTTACATAATACAGAATAAATCTATGAACCTTATTTTCAACCACTGCAACCATGGAATTTACTTCTTTGTTATTGAAGATTCGAACAAATATACGACTAAATTTATCAGCAATTCTTGTGACACAACATACATATTGTACATTGTAAATATTGATTTATATTGATATCAAGGTTGAGGAATTCCATAATTTTTTACGAAGTTTCGCATAAATAACGTATGGTCTCAAAAAATGGTAAAAATTTTAAAAAGAAACACTTGCAAAAACTGATTTAAATGAATAAAAAACAAAATAAATGAATTAGACAGATTAATGAAACTGTATTGACAGAAGAAAAATTGAGAAAAACGATAATTAGTGGTAGAATAAATATTTGTTTTTCAACATTTTTTCTAGATTAGAAATTAAAACAAGTTTTGTTCATTGTTAACATGAAAAATATCGTAAACGCATTTTAAATTCAAAGTTATAAACAAACGAATTTTTTTTCAGATCAAAATTGTGTTAGTTTGGAAAGTAAATTAAACGACATATCAAAGATAAGAATAGTGATAAATAATAAGTGTGGAACTAATCAACAAACTGATATGAATGAATTAAATAGATACCAATGAATTAAACAATACAAAAACTTATAATAAATCGAAATTGAAAATAAAACAATGAAAATTCACAAACGAATATAAAACAATAAAATTGTGCGAATATTGTAAAATAAGCAACACGAATAGAAGAAAATTAATTAAATTTAAAATTAAATTAATCCAAGACAATGAATGAAAATTAAAATCATGGATAATAAACTAATCTGGACAATGTCATTTAAATAAGAGACGCTCAAGATGCACATTTTAAAATATAAATCAATAATTCCTTTGCGTACCCGTAGTTTTATGTGGCTATGTGTATGCCTTCCTAATGCTTAAAAATTTGAATTTTAAACATGATGCTGCAATTTGTGTTAAAGTACATTCGTCGTCTTAAAGAGTCCTAAATGTATTGAAATGTATTTCAAAACGAATATTCTGCTTTGACATGCAAAAATGTATCCACAACGTTTAGAAATTGGAGAACAGTGATTCATGACTAAAGTACATTATGGGAATCGAAAAGTGGATGCAAGTGTTAGAAGAAAGAACATAAATTCGAATTATTATTCATCACTTGGGGGTTTTTGTTACTTTAAATAGGTTCTGGTGCCAGTACAACTCCTCGGCAAGTTTCTATTTACTGTCTTGATTTATTTATTATTGCAAGAAAATTAATTAAATCCATACTCAATATTAATATTTAATAAAGATATAAATTCCACGCTGGTTGAAAATATGACCAATCTGTCATCTTATTCTGTATTTACTTTAGTTTTATTATATATTTCATTTAGACCTTATTTGAAGTAACACATAGGTGCAAAATTAGCTGCGAAACGAAAAACACAGATTGAGTGTTTTCATAACATTGATTTGTATCAACTAATGGTGATTTTAACAATTAAATAGCATACATAACTAGCGATTACAAAAATTTTATTTACTAAGATTAGTGTTCGAAGGAATTTATTAAAGGTTGTTAAATGATAAATTTAGAACAAATAATGATTAAAATAAGTAAACTGCCTTGAAAATTGTATTAATACAGAACATCAATGTGATTAGATACATACCTCAATTAGTATCAAGCATCTGTTTTAAAGCTTGTGGAATTTTAAACAGGTTCTGATTATTTGTCTACCCATTTGGATGCATTCTGAAACCAAGTAATATTTATCTAGAGTTTAGGCTGCTCTAAATTTAGGTTAGATAACAATTGCACACACAGGAAATGAATAATGGACGAAATTAACGAGGATACTACGAGTAAATGTGCGCAAAATAAATTTAGCGTTAATAAGACATTCATAAAAAAATAAGAATTGATTTATAAATGACAATAATATGTGGTGGGGCGGGGCGAACATGTTTACATACTATGGTTGTAGTGCAAGATTATGAATGCCGCATATGTATGTTTCGACATAAAACTAACTTATAAACACAAACATTCCACACACCAAAGCACAAATTGTTAAATATCCTTTTGAATATTTGATAAATCGGTCACGTACCTCTTCTTTCTTTAATTTAAACTTAGAAAGTCGAGGCACACCACAGATACAATGGAGACTACGTCACCAAACGAGCCGCCACAATTGTCACAAGCTTCTGAAGCACTATACAATTTCTGTTACATTTCTTTGACTGAAAAAAGCACGTAAATAACTATTGTTATAACTTGTGTCGTTCTACGGAGATATTTCTTGACTTTTTGACTTGACTTTTTAGAGCATTTAATGAGGACATACAGGTCGACTAGAGACCAGCCAGACATCACTCCCACTCACGTTGCATGCTGGGAACTGCAACATAAATCGAAATATGTAGACATATGTTTTTCTCTTTTTACCAAACAATAATATCTGCAGAATCAAGTACAAACATCAAAAACAATAAACTGCATTTTATTTGAATGAAATAAACCACACATGTTTCGTAACCACGCAAAAATCGTTGTTATGATAACCCAAAATTTTATCTCATTTAAAACTACCGCTTGCAGGTATGCCCAGGTGTCGCTGTCGATGTGACGCCGATAAAAGTAACTAATGAAACTTCTACAGCTTCCTATAAAATAAATTTGTCAAAAAAATGTGAATGTTTACAACTAGAAACCAAAATAAACAATTAAGTTTTCCAATTCCACAATTGTACGAATGTAACGAATGTAAAATTCATGTTAAATAACCTTGAACGAAACATTCAATGCTTTCAGACGACTCCAACCGTTGAGTTGCTTAGTAAATAGACACGTTTGATTAAATTGAAACAAATTTACCCTTACCACACAGTATTTATTCACACTAGATGTACATTTCGACAACTAAGTTGTCATCTTCAGCAGTGTACTCAGTGTACGTTTGATTAGCCTAAACGTAAAACAATTACCGACATTTTAAGATAAGACACAACCGTTATCATCAACTGAATGCGCCCATCCATCGAACTGAAGGATCCGAAATAGATCAACAATGCATTTATTTGATAATTTGAAATAAAACGAAAAATTGTTAAAGTTATATATAGTACATAAAATTTATAGACTGTTTCAATTTAATAAGTAACTATTGAATTAGAAGCAAAAAAGCTAACAATTGAACAACTTAGGTTGACAACTATTCCTAGCTTTGTTTTATTATTGGCATGCTAATAAACGTTTTATTTTGTCTCATACTGCTTTTAAATTCCTATTAGGGTTTTATTTTACCTGAGCATTGATAAAATTGAACGATTCAAACAGTCGGCAGAAAGTCCAAAAAATTCGACACATGCGCACAATTAGTACGTTGATTAGCCGTCGTAAAAGCACCAGTCTGGCAACCCAACATACAGAGATGCATTTCCATTTCCTTACTAGAACATATATCCTTCAAAATACTTTAGCGATGAATTATTTGCATTTTTTTGTTACTGCTACTTTTCATCATTGACATTATTTGCCATTACTGAGAACCAAAAATTAATTATGAAGGCAGTCTGTCGGCCATATCTGCTTTATTTATTTAAATTATTTTTAGTAAAATAAGTGTAACTGGCAAGAAATAATCCCACTGCAGATATAATTGAATATTTATAATGCTTTTATTGCAACCAGCAATATCATGTAGTATATCTAATAGCGACTTTTTACAGGGTTACTAATTTTATACATTTTTAATAAAAATTCAAAAAATATATGTATATATAAATAAATTTAATTTAAAAACATAAATAGTGAAGAGTATAACCAGTTATTAAAACGTTAAAAAAAATAAAATTTAAATGAAATTATCCTACTCTTCCAGTTACTTCATCACATAATGCCGCCAGGGCACTGCATTCTTTTATTTTTTGATCCAGGGCATTTTCCAGTGAGGATGTTTTTATTTCTAAATGTTTTACAATTGCCGTCAATTTATGCATTTCAGTTTGGTAGTTTGTCCTGGCTATGCTCAACTCTTTATTGGATCTGAAAACGATATACATTATTACTTATTACTATCCTACATCTTTTATACTCACCTATCAATTTGTGCTTTTGCATGTGCTTTCAAAGATTCATATTTTTCCTCGTTCTTTTTTATTGTTTCGTGCGCCAAAACTAAACTTTGCTGCAGAGTCTCTTCATTATTTTTATAACCTTCGATGATAGCTTTACTTCTCTCATATTTCCTATAATATAATCGGCAATTACAAACTTACGTGTTTATACCTGACTTACTGATGCAAATCAGAGAACCCAATTTCCATAGCTGCTAAGTGTTTATTGGCTGTGTCAGATTCTCGTTTCATATTCTCAGCCTCAGAAATCTGCTGGTTTATTATTTCTTCATACTTTTCCATCACTTGGCTTAAATATAATTTAATCACTTAATAATATTTTTATTCGTTTAAAAAAAAATTAAACAAAATACAAGTATTTGTTATAGCAGTCCCCACAATGAACACCATATGAATTTCTCAACATTTATTGTCATATGCAAGAAAAACGGTAACTGTAGCTTTTGAATGTTCTTCTTTAAATAAAATCAAAAATATAAAAATTAGATAAAACACAATTACTTTGTTATTTGTAAGTAGAGACTAAGACCAACTTTAAAAAATAGAAGTCAAGCATCCAATTAAATAAATCTAAGACAAATTAATATACATACGTAAATCCACTTTCTCCCTTGGTGAGTTTATTAATCTGATCCAAAAGTTTTTTTTCTCGTGCGTTCATTTCTTCGATGGTCTCTGTCAATTCTTTAATTTTATCTTCATTCTTCGATTCTGATTTCGCATCGCATTTATCTCGTAATAACTTCAGTTCCTGCTTGCACTGCATAGACTCGGCGACGGCCTTTATTACCACTTCTTCCTTTTGTCGTAACTGCAATTCTAACGAAGCGATTACTTGCTGACATTGATTTAGCTGGAGTTTCAAATTCGAGGTCTGGTCATCTAGAGCCACTATTTCGCCAGAATCATCCATCATCTCCAACATTAGAACTCTATTATTAGAGTTGAGATTAAACATATAACTCGGGGTTCCTTTTGCTTAGGAAGGATCGATCCAATCGTTTGGTACCATTTAAAATGTTTTTCTTTACAAGGAAACTGCAATATTAATTAAAACATCATTGCTTGCTGTTTATAATAATTAAAAGCTTCTCGTCCAATTTTTAGTTATATGTTAATGATACCAATTATTAATAACAGACTTTGCTGTTCAATGGCTTGCTGTCTAGTGACATATTATAGGTTAAAATAATAACAGGAACGTACTGACAACTTAACAGATTACGAAATAATTCTTTTATGTCAATTTAATGATGGCAACAGGATATAAAATAATTTTAGTTCTTCAATGCGACAGAAAGTGACACACGCTTATGTTAAGATGCCGGATAAAATTGCACAGTTATTCGTACTGACATTTGGGGTTATATTATCTTACAATTACTTCCAATGATTTGTGTCGAATTTTAAGCTGGGGAATCAAAAACTGGTAGTCAACCAACCCTTTAGATGCCGCTAGTAGTTTGAAATGTATTATTCAATCATTTAAATTTTTCAATGGTACGATTGGAGCAAAAATGGGTGTATTCGGTACTAGAGTGTATTGACTGATTGTAATTGAAAACAATAATTGTCATCATATCTTTAGTTGTATCGTTTCTAATGTAATTTCGCAACTAATTAATTTTTCTTAAAGTTAAAAGTTTTTTTTAAGCAATGTTGAGGTTTGTGAGGATCTCTTTCGTATTTACTAACGAGACAAATCTCGCATTCATTAATTATTTTATTTATGTTAACTTTCATGTCTGGCCAATAGTATTTTTGATTTTTTTTTTATCTAAATAGTAAATAATTGTGGGGTTTGTTCTAAAAATGTTGTTAAATTCACTTCCTCTCCGTATGGTTCTACATAAGTTTGGACATAAATGAATAACTAATAAGATGTCGCATTAATGTACTCCAAGTAATGGTATATTTTTGATCTGAACAAGAGATGGCGCACTCCTGAAATACATCTCGCTTTTGGTGTGAGTGACGCTACAAAAGAGTAGTGTGTTTGTTAAAAGACATTAAAACAAATGTCGTAAAGTTTTGGTAGATTATCGTGACAATTATTGACACAATATCTTTGAAAATCCAACTAAAAGATTAGTAAGCAAACATCGATAAATTTGGAGAAACATTACGAGTTTTTTTTTAATGGGAGAAAAAATCCGTGACGAATTATGGTTACTCATCTTGCGATTTGTGAAACGCCAAGACGACAAGCGGTGGCAATTTATTTGCGACAATGTCTGAATCCCCAACTTTAAGGCTGTAGACATTCAAGATGACAAAGTAATAAATAATTAATATTTTATTAAATACGATTAATTTAATTTTTCCCTTTATTTTTGGGAATTGCGAAGAGATTGGAATCAAAATAACTTGGATGTTGTGGTTTTTTGATGAAAAATAAAATTTTTAAAAAATAATCCTGCTGCTGGCATAATTGAATATTTACCAGCAATATCGTGTAGTATATTTGGTAATGATATTTACAATATATATTTTACAAATCTTTTATAGGATTTTGCATTATTTAAAGGTAAAATTAAAAATAAATATAAATAAATTTAATTCAGAAATACAAATAATGACGAATATAATCAGTTAATAAAAATAAACATTTAAAAAATGCAATTTATTTTAATTAAATTATCCTATTCTTCCAGTTACTTCATTACATAATGCCGCCAAGACACCGCATTTGCCAGCGAGGATGTTTTTATTTCTAAATGTTTCACTATTGCTATCAGTTTACGTATATCAGTTTGGTACTTCTCCCTAGCTATGCTCAACTCTTTATTAGATCTGCAAACAATAAAGATCATTACTTATAGCTACCATTGCAACATCTTTAATACTCACTTATCAATTTGTGCTTTTGCATGTACTTGCCATGATTCATATTTTTCCTCATTCTTTTTTATTGTTTCGTGTGCCAAAATTAAACTTTGCTGCAGTGTCTCTTCGTTATTTTTGTAACCTTCGATAATAGTTTTATTTCTCTCATATTTCCTAAAAAAATAATAAGCAATTACAAAATTACGTCTTTATACCTAACTTACTGATGCAAATCAGAGAACCCCATTTCCATAGCTGCTAAATGTTTATTGGCTGTGTCACATTCTCGTTTCATATTCTCAGCCTCGGAAATCCGCTGATTTATTATTTCTTCATACTTTTCCATCACTTGGCTTAAATATAATTTCATCATATAAAAATTAAACAAAACACAAGTTAGAATTTGAACTCGAGCATTAAATTAAATAAACCAAAGCCGAGTTAAAAAGGATTAATGTACATACTTAAGTCCACTTTCTCCAGTGGTGAGTTTATTAATCTGATCCAAAAGTTTTTCTTCTCGTGAATTCATTTTTTCGACAGTCTCTTGCAATTCTTTAATTTCATCTTCAGTCTTCAATTCTGATTTTGCGTCGGATTTATCTCGTAACAACTTAACTTCCTGCTTACACTGCATAGACTCGGCAACGGCCTTTATTAGAACTTCTTCCTTTTGCTGTAACTGTAATTCTAACGATGCTATCACTTGCTGGCATTGATTCAGCTGGAGTTTCAAATTCGAGATTTGGTCATCTAGAGCTACTATTTCAGCAGAATTGTCCATCATCTTCGATGCTAGCCTGTTCGTGTTACAGTTGAGATTGAATGGATTACTTGGGATTCCTTTTGCTTAAGACTGATCGACCGTTTTATTAATTAAATCATCGTTGCTAGCTGTTTATAATAATCAAAAGCTATTTAATTATTAGTTATACATTTATGATACCAATTATTTACATATCATGATCTTTAATAAAAAATTATTGATTAAATAATCACAGAAACGTACTGACAACATAAAACACTGATTAATAATATTTCTTTCAATTTGATTCTTTAATGAGACAAACAAATTTCGTTGTCTGTTGAAGTTTTCGGTCTAGTGATTCGCAGCTTCACAGAAAATAACGGTTGGCAACGATCGAGTGTTAAGCGGTAATTATTTGCCACATTGGCACCACTCGAGTCTGGGTGACGGATTTGTGTTGGATTTGATTAAATCGAAATTATAGGTACCTAATCAAGCACTTACTTTTTATAGAACGCATTTAATGAATAAAACAATATAGACCAATATGTTCTTAAAATATTGGTTGCGCATTGTATATCGATAAGTTAAGGAACAATCGTGATTTATTAGTAATAGTGGTCAGGTGGCAATAACACTAGGTGTAGTCACACCTGTCATAACCATGTCATCATCTGCTGTTTACATTTTGGACGTGAAAGGAAAGGTTCGTAATCCATTACAAGTGTTTTAGAAAATTATACATTTATTGTAGGTGTTAATATCTAGAAATTATCGTGGTGATATTGACATGGGTGTCATCGAGAAATTTATGCCTCTGCTAATGGAAAAGGAAGAGGATGGGTTATTAACCCCAATTCTCCAAACATCCGACTGCACGTTCTCGTACATAAAAACCAATAATTTGTATATAGTTAGCACAACGAAGAAAAATGCAAACATTGCCCTTGTTTTCGTATTCCTCCATAAAATAGTCCAAGTAATGACTGAATACTTCAAAGAATTGGAGGAAGAAAGCATCAGAGATAACTTCGTTGTGATATATGAACTCATGGATGAATTGCTCGACTTCGGATATCCACAGACAACTGACAGTAAAATTCTTCAAGAGTACATTACCCAGGAAGGCCATAAATTAGAAATACAACCTAGAATACCAATGGCTGTAACGAACGCCGTGTCTTGGCGGTCCGAAGGTATTAAATATCGAAAGAACGAAGTTTTCTTAGATGTTATCGAGTCTGTTAACTTATTAGCTAACGCTAACGGAAACGTGTTGCGAAGCGAGATCGTTGGAGCAATCAAGATGAGAGTGTACTTGTCAGGAATGCCCGAACTTCGTTTGGGACTTAATGACAAAGTACTGTTTGAAAGCACTGGACGAGGGAAATCAAAGTCCGTTGAGCTTGAAGACGTTAAGTTCCATCAATGTGTCCGGTTATCAAGGTTTGAAAATGATAGAACGATTTCGTTTATTCCACCAGATGGAGAATTTGAATTGATGTCTTATCGACTTAATACCCATGTAAGTCTTTCGTGAATAAATCTTGATTATTATTGTTTTTTTTTTCAGTATTTGGGTTTATTTCATTATTTATGTTTCATCTGGTTTTTTCGTTTGTTGCTCTTTAGTTAGTTAGAGTGGATAATAATTTGTTTTATCTGTGAGGCTATTTATCCACAGTTCTGGGTATTTTTTTCTAAATCATTTTCTTAAATTTATTTATTTGTAATCAGAAACCCACTGAGTAAATATAACAAATACAAGTTTTACCGCAAAAAATGTAAGCCTGCTGGAAATTCGCCCAACAAACTTATTCCAAAGATGCAATCTTCTCCATACATCACCCTTAACATAGAAAACCATCGTATTAATTGAGCCAGCAATTTGAAACTTCACACATCATTGATACCTCTTATGTTTGCTGAAATTTATGTACAACTTTTCAAAATTGCTTTAAAAAGGTCATAGTTTTCGTCTTGTGATCACATCCAAAATACTTGTTTTTTTTTTAATTCCATTGTGTTCGCTTTGATATAATGCGGAAAATTGAGTAAAACATATTTGAAACATTTTTTGACAGTATAATGGTATTTATGAAAAGCATGTTATTTCATACATTATGCAGTTTAGTAATTTTACTAATTTTTAATTTCTTAGGTGAAACCATTAATTTGGATCGAGTCGATAATTGAACGTCATGCCCATAGTCGAGTCGAGTATATGATAAAAGCAAAGTCTCAATTTAAAAGGAGATCAACGGCGAATAATGTAGAAATTGTTATACCAGTGCCAGGGGATGCCGATTCACCAAAATTTAAAACATCAATTGGTAGTGCAAAATATGCACCCGAACAAAACGCCATAACTTGGTCCATAAAATCGTTTCCTGGTGGTAAAGAATATTTAATGAGAGCGCACTTTGGATTACCTAGTGTTGAATGTGAAGATTCTGAAGGCAAACCACCTATACAAGTGAAGTTCGAAATTCCATATTTTACTACATCGGGTATTCAGGTAAATTATTTTCGTGTATTCATTTAATTAAAAATTAGGTTTTAATATGGCATGGTTTTGTGATTGTAGTTTTGCAAATCATTTTTACATCAAAATAATTTGTACTATCGTTCAGTTTTCAACCTCACGGCCTTAATATTTTTCACCATGTTCTCCCATTCATACTTTCCTCTATATCTATATTTCTAAATAAAATGTTTTATTTACAGTGATTTGATTGTAATTTTTTTAGGTACGTTATTTGAAGATTATTGAGAAGAGTGGCTATCAGGCTTTACCATGGGTTCGTTACATAACACAAAATGGAGATTACCAACTCCGCACCAATTGAAATATTTATCCCATTTCCTGTATTATTATTATTATTATTATTATTGTTTAGAATAACCGTTACAAATTTTATATTTATGTAAATTGTCGACACTATGTAAAATTTTGCAAAAATATTGTACATCCTGTAGCTAAATAAAACCGAAATTTGTATTAAATTTTTGTATTTTTTTTTTAATCAGTCACTTATATAAATCACAAATGGGAATTACAATTAACTAAAATTAAAGAACAATCTTTATTCTTCGAAATACTTAAATAAATGCAAAAATTATAATTTAAAACATGGGCATTTCCAAAATTACGGGCACAAACTGTCACTTCCTTCGCCGAACTGGTAATTTCGCTGGTATGTAGCTTGTTACAAACCTTGGCACAAACAGAAACCTTTCAGCCAATCATTACGATCGTTTATGAAAATACCCATGAATAATATACAACGTTAAGAAATTTTATTTCTTGGCTAATTCGTTTGACAACCAATCTAATCCTTCGTAAAGCCCATTCCCTTGACTTGCACAAGTGGCTTGAATGTACCACTAAAATGAAAACGGTTTAATTTAACATAATTCAACGTAAATTAATCTTACATGACGATTACGTATTTGGTTCAACTGCAATTTATCGGTAAGCTCGGCAGCTGTCATAGCATTCGGCAAATCTTGTTTGTTAGCAAACACAAGCAGCACGGCATCCCGTAGCTCATCTTCTTGTAACTAAAATTCAAGCGAAATAAATTTTTAATCGAACGATTAATCTAAACTTACCATATTTTGTAATTCTCGTTCGGCTTCAGCAATGCGTTCTCTATCATTGGAGTCTACTACGAATATAAGACCTTGAGTATTTTGGAAATAGTGGCGCCAAAGGGGACGAATTTTATCTTGACCGCCCACATCCCACACGGTGAAGCAAATATTTTTGTATTCTACAGTTTCGACGTTAAATCCAATTGTTGGTATGGTAGTGACGATTTCGCCGAGTTTCAATTTATACAAAATAGTTGTTTTACCCGCAGCATCGAGTCCAACTGGAAATAACAATTTGACAGCGTTACATTCAGCAGAAAAAATCTCTTAACCTTACCCATAAGTATTCGCATTTGTTTCTTGCCAAATAGGCGAGTTAGAACGCTCGAAATTGTTAACCCCATTGATATGTGTTTTACTTAATGCTATTATTTATTTACAAATCGATTATTTGTTGAAATAAACGTCTGCCACGTCAAACGTCAATTTCGGTGTAAGATTTTACAACTTGCCTTGTGTCAAATATCAACTTCTGTTGTGTATTAAGTTACACCGGCGTGACCAACCGGTGCGTAAGAAAAATCCCTCTAGTTACAAAAATGGGTGTTTCTTTTTAATTAAACCGTCGCATTCCAATTTATATAATCATAAAGACAAAATTAAAACACGGGAGACGCTTAATATAAACATCTAAATCTAAAAGGAATATATGTATTTTTTAGACTCGCAAAGTTGAAAAATCCTGCAAAATCAGAAAAATCGGGAAGGATCGAAGAAGTTCGCGTAATAAGTCACAGTAGGCAGTGTTGCCAACAATTATTTTCGCGTAAACCCTTGCACAACGCTACCCCGATTTCGTTCTTTGTTGAAAACGAAACACGAAATTTTTTTTTTAGTAAATGGTTTAATTAAACTCTATTTCACTTATGCAACTGTCAAATTGTGTTGTTATGTGTAGACAATGCTGGCAAAGTATTAGAACATCGCCAGCGATTTCATTCTATTCTATTATATTAATTGCATTTTTAAATGTTAAATTTGTCACTAATTTTATATATATATACATCAGCGCCCGGCTTCTATTAGTTTAACATTTCTATTAGTTTAACATTTCTATTAGTTTTACATTTCTATTACTTTTACATTTCTTTTTTTCCCTTTTTTTCTACATTTTTCTGGCCTCTATGGCTTTCACTATCTGTCTCCATCCTGTCCGACTCCTTCTTCCCATCTCATGAATCCAGCATCTTCCAAATCCTTCTTTACTGCTCCCCACACGGACGCCCTCTTCTTCTCTTGCTTCCTTCTCCTCTCTGTAGCACTCTCCTTGGAATTCTGACTGGCTCCATCTACATCACGTGCCCGTGCCATCTCACTGTTTGACCTCTAACAACCTGTGTTATGGATGGTTTCTTATACAAATCTGCAATTTCCTTGTTTGTTCTTCTCCTCCAATTTTCTGTCTCACCCTTGACTCCTCCGTACATCCTGCTTAGTATTCTTCTTTCCCAGACTTCTAGTTTTTTTGCCTCTTGTTTGTTTAACACCCATATCTCAGAGCAATGCAGTACAGTTGACCGAATTACCGTTGCATAAATCTGTAGTTTTGCTGCGAATTCCTTCAATTGTTTCAAAACAATCTCTCCCTCCATCAAACAACCGTATCTTGAAATTGCATGCTCCTTTTAAATTATCTCCCTTCATCACCATATGCTTGGTTTTCATCTCATTAATGTGCAATCCATATTCTTTTGAGTTTGTTTCTATCGCGTGAAATACTCTCTTCAATTTCTTCTCTGATCTCGTTAACACTGCCATATCGTCCACAAACGCTATACACTGGTGCTTGTGATGGAACACAGTTTCCATTGTTTGTATTTTGCCTCCCTTAATATGGCTTCCAGAGCCATATTGAAAAGCGTAGTCAATAGTGGGTCACCTTGTCTTAGACCTCTCCCCACTGCGAAGCTCCTTGATAGAGTTCCATCGACGACCACTCTGCTTCTGGTGCCTTCCAATGTAATTCGCACCAACCATATCAACTTCGCAGGGATACCAAACCATGTCATGGCCTCGTATAACTTAGTTCTACTAATTGTATCATATGCCTGCTTGAAGTCTATGAATAGGATACGTAGTTCTACATTCTACTCGTAGCTGTTCGCTTGTATCTGCTTTAGCGTAAAAACATGATCTGTTGTAGATCTTCCCATTCTAAATCCACTGTGATATTCCCCGATTGGCTCCTCAGCGATGGCATCCAGTCTGCTTCTCATAACTCTGGCAAATATCTTATAAGTTACGTAAAGTAGAAATATGCCTCTATAATTACTGCATCAGGTTGGATAACCTTTTTTGTGTATTGGACATATTACCGCTCCATTCCACTCGCTTGGCATTTTTTCTTTCCTCCATACTTCTTTTACTATTTTTATTATCCATCCTTGTAAGCATATTCCACCTTCTTTCAAAAATTCTGCTGTAATTCCATTCTCACCCGCGCTTTTCTTATTTTTTTGCTCTGTTAATTATTTCCTTGACCCCTCGCTCTGTTGGTTCTGGTACTCCAACAGGATCTTCTAAGTCTTGCTGTATGCTTGTCATTTGTTCATGTTGCTCTCCTGCACCTGTACTTAGCAGCTTTTCAAAATATTGTGCCCATATGTCTGCCTTCTCTTCGGTTTCTCCTGCCAATTCGCCTTTTTCGTTTCTGTAGTACCCCAACGCACCTGCTTTTGTGTTTGATCTTTTTTTTGCTTCTTGATAGAAATTTCTAATTTCTTTGCTTTTGTAATATTCGTTCAAATATTTTGGTTTCTTGTCTAGATGTTGCCTTTTATACCTTCGGCATATGCGCTTAGCTACTGCCCTCTTTTCTTTGAAATATTCAAAGTTTTCGTTTGTTCTTCCCTTCAAATATTTTAATCTAGCTTTATTTCTTTCATCGCTAATTTTATACTTAATGTAAATAGTCTAGATTTTGAACTTTGGAACGTTTAGATTGAATATAAGATTAATTAGGATTTAATTTAAATGAAACAAGAGTATCATCCAATACAGGAAACTACAAAATAAAATCGTATAATCCTTTCTTGTATATTTATGCGATATTTATGTTATAGTAAACATCGTTCAATTCAAGAGGCGCTTTTAATCACTGACTTGTGAGCTGAATAGTCAGCAACTTTCGCCATACATCCATGAGATTATTTAGTCGCAGATGTTATATTTTATTATTTACAGCAACAGACAAACTTCATTCTTATATATTTTATATATGTTATTATTTATACACATATTAATTTTTCGAAATCATAATAAGCTTAAACGTTGCAAAGTATATATGTTTACTTATATTTTCAACAAATGTCTGACTTCCCCAACTCTGCTGATTCCCCTTGGTAATTTGTTACAATTGTCATAGACTAATTAGTGTGATATCTCTGCTAAATTATAGCATAATGAACCTCAAGTCTATTTTGACTACACTGTTTATAGAATTTGAAAATAAAGTTTGTAATGTCTTCACAAACTTTTTTAACTTTACATCTTTCATTTTAATATAACTTTAATGTACTACAAAAACTTCCGAGCTATTCCCTAAAAAACTTTATATAACACATAGGTCTTATGGTCTTATTAAACTCGTTGTTGTAACTCTTCTGTCCAACCTTTTCTGATGCTAATTTTATGATCATTACAAGGAAATCGCAAAATTTTCCCAATTTCTTCAAATCGAATTTAAACTGTGGTTTAACACGTGTAAAAACAAATAGGTGGATCAAACTAATAAAATACAGTTGTCTGAAAAGTCGATTTTATTTACACATTCAAAACAACGCCTTTACAAATATTAAAATATTAAATATTTGGTTGATGCAAACTGGAAATATTGTCCTTTCCTGCTTCCATTAAAAACGAGAGAACAAAATTCACTGGAAATAATTAAATAATTCAATTCAGAAGCACAATCACCAGAATTGTGAAGTAGTTCTGTTTAGCTATGTGATAAAATACAAAATTTGCAAATAATTTAATTTTAAAAGTGGTATATTTGCTCTCAGAATAACGGTATGCTTACTCCACCGAGGTCGAACTGTCCTCGTCATTTTGGCGTTCGATAAGGTCATCGCGAACAGCACTTGCATGTTCATACCCCCATATCTTTAGGTGACGGTGCATTATTTTGATGTACTTGGGAATCATTTTATAGAGCGTATAGATGTTATATTTTTGATTGGTTTCATGGAGAGCCATCCATGCATCAAGAACACTATCGTCCTCAATCGAATCTGTCATTAACCACTCCATACTTTTATAAGTCCTGTACATGTTCCACTCAAACAAACGTAATTTGTCTATAACTCCACTGATGTCCTTTGGTCGTCGAGTACCGTTATCCTGAGTTAAGGGAAAAATCTGCCTAAGTCTATTGAAAGTCGCCACAACTTCCGCGTTTAGTCTATGCTCCTGGTCATGAACGCAAAATTCTTGTTGGGTCATAAAACCTAGCCATTTCCTTTTGACATAGTTAAATAACGGCCGGGCAAAATGCTTTATATATTTAGATTTTAATACAATAGAAACAAATGCATCTGGTATGGCGTCGATTGGCAGTAAAGGAAGTACCGATAGAATATTAAATACGTGACGAAAACGTGAGTCACGTGTCAGATTTCCCACCATATTCATTGCGCATGTTTTTTTGTATAAATTTTGAACGTAATAAAGCTGTGAGCTACTAATAGACGAGTCCCGGTACACTGCACGAAGTGAATTACGTAACGATCTGGAGTATTCAGTCACGATCTCAGCGGGCCTCAATTTCGGTGCCACGACATTGTGCAAGTGTGTAAACACTTTCTTGAAAAGATCTTCAGACTTCTTGTTCACCAGAGCAAACGCAATTGGATAATACTGAAAGAAAAACAAGACTCAGTATTTCATACAATGATTCTTCAAATTAGACAAATACACAAATACACTTGCACAACAAGAGAAATAATAAAGACTCAAGTGACCACTACTGATACACGTAGCAAGTTGAATAAGGGTGAGACTGGATACAAACAAACAAAAACGAAGAAAGCTCAAAAGTGAATAAAAGGTACAGAAACCATTATAAAGTCAAAGAAAACATTACACAATAATGAAATATTTTTAAAAATGTATTATTTTACTATGTACTAAAATAATAAAATATTTATGGGAAGGAGGCTCAGTCTATCAATGTTACCTCAATCCATTAGGAAACTCGATATACTCTTGATGTACTCGAAGCAAGTAATCACCTTAAAGAAAATGACTATAAAATATTTATGCTTCCAAGGATAATTAAAGTAATGCAAGGTTAGATTCAAACAAGAAAGAAAACAAATTTACTTACATAATTGACTGAGTAAACTAAAACGGTGACTAGGTGGTATTTGAAGGTATTTTCTGAGTTGACCATGAAAGAGGCATCGATAAACATTAACATGCTGTCTGATGTTTTCTTAATAATGTTAGTACTGGAAAATAATATGGCTAAACTGCCATCGTCGGACGAGAATCTTTCCTGGTAGAATTGTCTGTTGTTTTTTGTGAAATGCAGTTGGTGAAATTCAACATCTTCTATTCTTTGATAAACTTCTTCAAAGGTGGTAAGCTCAGGCTTCTTATATGATGAACGATATCGGCGTAGTTCATCAATTGCAGTTTCTAAGTTCATCACTAGTTTCAATGAAGGATCCCTTAAAAATGTAAATGTAAATTAAATGAAAACGAAACAAATCAAAATTAAATAAAAAACGTTTTTTTATAAGGAAATGAAATTCAAAAAATATATTAAAGACCGTGAAACAAGAAAACCACTAAAGAATATATGACATGAAAGAATGAAACTGAGAGATCAAAGTAAACCATATAACGAAGGCATGGAAAAAAAAGTAGGGGAAACGAAGAATTGAAATAAATGGATGTGCGACAAATAAATTAAATTGAAATTAAACAAATGATTTTTTTTAAGTTAATTATGATTAAAAAATCAATTGAATTCCATAGTACAGAGTCAAAATTATTACCGTCTCAAGTCATATCTCACACTTTTGGTAAATAAATAAATAAATAAAACTTACTCTTTACACATTTTCTGATACAACTTCGCTACACTCGCATTCTTCCTGTATCGGTAATGCCTTCTCAATACATATAATGCCATATGCAATTTTTGAATATCCGGCCACGGAGCTATGTGTATGTTGTGTGGCGTTGTTACGTCAATAAAATTTTCAATCTGTCTATTTTCCAATATAGCTTGCATTGCTGTTGCCTTACAATCGGGGAATGTGCAGTGCAAGAACCTATAACACAATAATCATTACTTTGTTTGTAATTTTCATAAAAATAATTAAAATACTTTACAAAAAATAATAATAATTTGAGATATTAGAAAACCTGAAATGCGAGTAATTTTCGGATCATCACTTGGTAGCAAATACAAATTAGAATAAAGATTTAAAACAAACACTATTATACTTTGTAAAATATCACGTTATTAACTATTTTGTAGTAACTGCAGTTTCGACATACAATGTCATTATCAAACTATATAACAAATATTTTTCGGGCGCAACTAATATATATATATACATACATTACAACAATTAGAGAAGACCGTATCTAGATACCTTGCCATTCAATAAATTTCTTATAAACTAACACTACAAATAAATACATTAAAATAACGTTAACATCTGGAAAGATTGTTATTACATATTAACACAATCATCAAACAACAGATGTCTGTTTGGTCATTAATTATTGAATGCTTTGTGTATTTCTAGGGTTTTTGCAATCTTTCCAGATGTTAGAGTTACTTTTAATGTGTTTATTGATTTGAAGAACATTCCAAATTGTAGCGGTAGTTTTTAAGAAAATTGCAGTTACTACAAAATAAAGGCCCAAAGTGTTAAATATTTAAATATTAAAAAATAATAACTTTGCAACAAAAGATTTGAAAAGTTATTATAACAGGATATTAAAGAAAATATTTAAAGTATTGTCACATTTTGCATGTGTGTTTCACATAAATTTAAATTGCATTAAAAAAATTGACAGTTATTTAATTTAATTGGTAAAACGCACAGCAAATGTTTAAACCTGCAACAAAATTTCAACTTCATAGATATTTTAGTTCCTAGTACTAAAAGTGAAATAATAAATATGTTTATGAAATGATAAGATACGACATTTTAAGTTTAAGTAAGACTAGTTCACTTACCGCAGAATTAATCCAGGAAAGAAATCGATATTCAATGGTGATACGAAGAATTAGATCGAATGGATAGAATGGAAGTTCAAAACCTATTATAGAATTCACACAAACACAGTCTAAATATATACAAGTTGCAATAACTAAGTATAACCAAACCACTCTAGCTAATACAAAAATTCGAAGTAAATGGTTTCAAAACTGCAGCCTTCACTAATTGATGATTGATGATTCACAAAATACCATCATTTGAGATTAATAAGATTAATAGTCAACGTCAGGTTTAATTCTCCGGAAACAAATAACTTATTAATGTATTAAGTGTAAGCTTACGCCGGGCCATAAATGTGGAAAAGAAGCTTTACAAAAGGTGAAGCAAATCATACAGCAAGCGAAATCACACAGATATGGTCACAATAATGTGGAGGAACTAAGCGCTGCCAAATGACAATGCAATGAGACAACCTTAGAAAGGAACTAGAGGTAAATATAAGCAAGCGAGGATGTATCACCAAGGCCTACAACATATACGACTTTTCCTGAAACATTTTCTCCAAATTTTTCTTTTTCATCGCCTAACTTAAACTTCGAAATGTGCAGCCGAAGTTGTTTTGATTTGACAAATCGAAAATCTAGAAACTTTAACTATACTGACCTTTTCCGACCTTTCTGCAAACCCACAAAGTATACATAATATCTGGCCACAACAAATTCACATTTTCCGAGGCCCATCTTATATGTGCAAGGAAAGCGACCAACAGAGTTTCCCATTGCATGGCTCATTTCGGCCACCTCTTGCACTTGTCCTTCAGGTCCGACACAAACCGTGGTACTTGATTCCTCTTCTAAAGTACGAAAAACTCATTATTTCAGTTGTAAATTGTTCTCAAAGATAATTTTGTATTGTTTTATTGTTGCTGCAATAGCATTGCTTTTTTATTACATAACTTTAGGATTTTTGTAGTTTCCTTCAAATTGTTTACAGCGAAACAAGTGAATATACGTAATAAAAATAAATAAACAAATTTAGTTCATAATTGAATAACCAAGCTACATATATTTTAAAAAATAATAATAAATTTACCATCGGACATCCTGGCCATATATAAATGACTCATTCTGAATTGCACTTTGGGTGGGGGTTAAAATGTTTTGTTTGCAAAGTTAACAATAAATAAACTGACCTATATTGAAATAGTCCATCAAATCTGAAGTTTGGACCTCCACTTCGTGATCCATCGCCGGCCACCAATCTAATTCATCAAAATTCGCGTCGTTCCGAACTATCCTTGCTTCCATGATGATTGATGCGAGGGTTAAAATATGGCTGCTTAGATTCACATATAACTTGTAACCATAATGCCATCTTTGGATGCGTGTTTCATTTAAACAAAGAAGCGACGTACTAAACCCACATTAGTTTTTTCCAGGCGCGAAATTTGAAGTTTCTTCAGAAAAACGGAACCAACAATTAGGTAATTGGTAAATTTCTGAAACTGATAAAGTTGCAAAGTAAATATGACTGTGGATAATGATGTATTGGACAAACAAAGCATTGAAAACTGCAAGCGAATATGGTTTAGATAAAAAATGCAAAATTTTTGAACCAGCTGTACAATTCACACAGAATTAGTAATGGAAAAAATATGCGCCTCTGAAGTAAAAACGAGAGCAGGTTTGAAAATTCATGAGTAAAATTCGGTAATCGCTAAATTATAAACTGATATGTTGGAAAAGATCAGTGTTCTTAGTAAATTAAATCCTTATTCCTCGATCTCGCGTAGTATAATTAGCTTTATCGTTTAAATACGTCAGTAGCATGGGTGTCTTTAGTTTTGCTAAAAACATGCCATCCTGCGGTAATTACAAGGGACGTCAGTAGAGTCCTCTATAGACGCCGTTGAAATCCACGGATGCAGGTATTTGTTCTGTCACTGTCGCATGTTCTAGCGTGGACGTTATCACTTTCCAGAACGCACAACACGCAAACAGCTCGCGAACTTGTATTATTATAATATTTTTTGCCTCATTTTAGTACTGCACTTTGTTTTGTCTCTAATCCTAACAAGTATCAGTATGTCCCTGACGAGCTCCCAATATATTGTGTGAGTAGAGACTAAAACAACACTTAATGATAAGGTTTATTAGAATATTATGCACGCGTCTTAAATCTACCGTATTCATTTATTGACTGCTGCTCGTCACGCTCAGTTTTCGGGGGGAAGCCCCCAATTATATATATTTTTTCTTTAATTGGAACTGACAGTCACTTTTTTAACTACAGATATGTCAACATTCTATTTGGCATACAGCATCATATACGCACACACTCGCACACAAATATATATACAAGCGACATATGGTCAAAAGGTTCCTGCTCAAATGTTTTACATGAAATATTTCGTATATAAGGAACTGATAAAAGAATACAGAAAACGAGCTCTGTCAACAAGGGTATATCATGAAGTAGCGACTAGAGACGCGCCTAATAGTTCCTAATGCATTATTTCGTCACATGTTAGCTTCTCATTTGCTACCAGAATATCGAACAATAAGAACTGGACCAGATAAATGCGTTCACGATATTCACAATAAAATTGTGTTATTATTTTATGAAATTATTTTTAGCTTGTATTGATAACTACATGCGAACTACACTAAAAGGTATTGCATGTACACAACGCCTACATAGACATATTAGTGCATATGTTTTAGATTTACCTCCGACACAATTGTCTCTAATCGATCAAACAATGGACGGCGTTGTTTTTGGGGGTGAATTTTTGGTCACAAAGCAAGAAGCGCAAACTACCCGAGCAAGTGTTCCCATGTTAAAAGATCTAACTGGTAATGCAATATCGAAACTTTACAATACTAAACAGAGGAATGTATCCTCATCATTATTTACGATTGAAGAACGACCATCACTACTAATGATCAGATTTTGATATTACAACGAAAGCTGAAGGCTAGAGAACTAACTATGACAGTATGTAATAATGACATTCCATTACCTCGAAATGATCAAACTGAGACATTACACTCTGAAGATCATCGTCTCAATTCCAATGACGGTTCATCACTGGAACTGCTTGACACTTTTGTCAAAAACTTTTTTACTAAAATGGATAACTCAGCATCGTTTATAGATAAACTGTCGACAGCTGTCATGAAAAATTTTGATAACGTGGGAGAAAGAAGAACCGAAGCAATGGTTAAAGTGATAAAGGATCAAATTCAGATATTACACTCTGAAGATCAATGTCTCAATTCCGATGTCACCTTTATCAAAAACTTTTTTACCAAAATAGATATCTTAGCATCGTTTATAGATAAACTATCGACAGCTATCATGAGAAATGTTGATAACATGGGAGAAAGAAGAATCGTAGCAATGGTTAAAGTGGTAAAGGATCAAACTGAGACATTACACTCTGAAGATTAACGTCTCAATTCCGATGACGGTTTATCACTGGAACTGCTTGATACCTTTATCAAAAACTTTTTTACCAAAATGGATAACTCAGCTTTATTTATAAATAAACTATCGACACCTACCATGAGAAATGTTGATAACGTGAGAGAAAGAAGAACCGAAGCAATGGTTAAAGTGGTACAACATAATGTGCAAGAAAAGATCATCTTTGTGTTGGATAGGGCTACAGACAATGAAATTAAGAGGGGAAACCAGTTTAGACGGGTCAAACATTTTTTTTATTTCATAAATTGTTAGTAAAACTATTCAAGAATATGTCGCCAAAATTTCAAAGAAAAATTCCGACTAGTTCCGATGCTATGGGCACTTAAGTGACCGCCCGAGATTTCAGTATTCTTGGCTACTGCGTTATTTAATGAAGGAAATTCAGCCCTTCTAATGCTAATGGATGAATTAAAACTTGTAGTTGGCTCGCAGAGCTTCAATTTTGCCGGGAACATGGAACATGCCGAGGAGCACCGCGTGAAAAGACTGAATAGGCGCAGCTCGTGGGAGACCAAGGAAGCTCGGAAAGCTCGTCAAGAGGAGATGCAAGCCCGAAATGATGCGTTTGAAGAAGAGATGTTGCTATATGGTGCTGAAATAGCTGATTAACCGGTGATCAGTTTATATAATTAATTACTGCCTTAAATTTCTCGTGTTCGCTACATTTGTTTTTAAACGCGTTTTTCTCAAAACGCTGGTGGACATTGTAGCTCAAAAAGTTATTGATCAATCGTTCTGAAAATTTGTGTGGGTATTCTTTATTCAATTACAATATATATGAACCTAACTTTGTGATGATATCATTATTAAAAATATTTTTTTTAGTGCAAAAAACGTGAAAAAACATGGTATAAAAACATGACATTGTGTTCAAACACCTCAAAAACATGCAATTTTCAACATTTTTGATCATATTTAGATTCATATTCTTAGGAAATATGTCGTTAACGAAGAAAAAAATTGTAGTGATGGCAGATAAAAAATGTGACGATCGTCCATGAACAGCAGCTTCTAATTCCACTGTTTCCGGCGGAAATGATGTGAAAAAATTACTTGCTATTGCTTGAAAACATGAGTAAAATATCTTCAAAGTTTGAGTAAATTCTGATTATTGCTTCCCTGTTAAAAATATTCACGAAAAACACAAAAATTTCTGCCTCCTAAACTGGTTTCCCCCCTTAAGGCATCTAACGAAATAAACGTAGCAACACTGACAAAATTAAGAAATTCTTTGAAAATATTTGTGTACAGTGTGACAACTGAATGTCAATATGGATTAATCACGATGGATTCTAACAGTTCAACGTGGGTGCACGATATAACGAATGATGTTGGGAGTCTTATTAGAACAACATACTCCACTGTTGAATGCCCTACTGCAGATACCTTCGATTTGAATACATTTTTTGATATTATACTTGAGATTTGTGAACCGGAAAATTTCTACAGTCCATTGGACGTAGAATGATATTTTGGTAACTAAAGATATCATTTATTTGTTAATGTAATTAATTTCTGGGACTGCTTATAATACCTAAAAATATGCTATTAGTTTTATTAACAAATAAGTAAGTTGCCATGGCCTTCATGACCTCATTAGATTTCTGTTGCGGAACCCACAGTGACGGGTGAACCAGCCCCATGCATTGTATCACCGACAAGTAAGTTTTACGGCTTCATCTTCATCTTTAAATTTCAATTCAAATATTTTAAGAGATGAAGTCTTTATAAATGGATATGATCAGCAAAATTCCTAATATTAATTTACATGGTAGCAAATTTACAAAAAATAGAAGAATCGTTAGGTGTAGATTTTTAACAACCTATGGGGAAATTTATTTTTGCTGTTTCTGCACAATCCACTACAGGTTTTCGGTATCAAACAGCACCTTTTTTATTTAGTCCTGCTCACATACCATTATCAAATGTGAACGAGAAATAACCTCTTCATTATGAAAGACTATGCCCAAACAAAATGAGCTGAAAATATTAAGGGAGTACTGCAACTATGAGCCACTAAATCGCCCTGAATCGAATACTCATGAAGATTATTTGTTAATGAACTAATGGTGATAATGAGCAGTCCCAGAAATTAATGACATTAACAAGCAAAAACATAGCCATAAACCACGACCTGCCGAGGTGTGTAAGTAGCTGTAGCCTTATGCGCTATTCATAGTAGTAGTTATTATGTTGATACGGCACCTTCTGCAGTTTCTACAGAATGTTATTAAAAGTCTTGCGCGTTTATATTACTCAAATTAGTTCATATGTACCAGAAAACGCAAACAATGTCAATGCTATGTATTGTAATTCCTAAATATGGTGTATAGAATACTGATACAGATTGTAGTTCATGACCGAATTATACAATCACGAAATTATAATCTAGTATTTTAAGTTCACATAAATAGTTCATTTGAACAATTAGTTCAAATGATCAAACGCCGCCATTACAGTTGAACAAACCGCCATTATGTCAACTTGTTCGCTGTTATAGTGTCGAATTGGTAGAAATTTTCTTTTCTACGTTATTATTAATTTCCACACCGGTAGGGCGTGCAACATTCAAGCAGATACCTTTTTTGTACAGTTTTGTTGTTAAAATATAAGTAAGTGTGTTTAATCAACTTGCTTTGACCTCATGCATAAATGATTTATAGGTATGAGGAAACTTTCACGGTTAAAACAAGTGATGAATCGACTGAGTCACAGAAAGTTCAAACATTTGAAGATGCAGGTGAGTCTACATGACAGCAACATGAACCGATGTTGGACTTATCTCAGTCACAATTGTCTCTTAACGAGGAAGCGCACTTACAGAGCCTAAAGTCCCAACCTCAATGCAAAAGGAGCAAATCATAAGAGTTGTTTTTCAAATGCTAAAACATTTACGAAGTCCGTGCTATCGGATGAGAAGGAAATTAAAAATCGAAGTTTAGAAGAAAGTGATGGGGATCAATGTTCTTCGATGAAACCAGTTGACAAAGTTGTCGAAACTTTTTATTCAAAAGAGTGAAAACGTTGGTAACCCGGAAGCAGACATGGGTAAACCATTGACATATACTCTCACTAATATTGAAAATGTGGAAAACACAACTGCAGCAAAGCCCAAAATTGTTCAAAAACCAGTAAATGATATCAGAAATATTGAAAATGTGGGATTGAGAACTGGGGTAAAGGCGAAGATTGTTGAACAACCAGTAATTGCTCATGAAAGGTCATCATCGCATTGAACAAGGATAGAGACGACAAAGTTACGGACATGATCACACTGACAATGATGAAGAGTGTTTTGAAATTGTTTCTACAACATAAGAACTGTAAGTATAGCGAAGATCAATATGGCTTGATCACGATGAACACCAATAGTTCCACCTGGGTGCACAACATATCGAACAACATTGAGAGTTTTATTGAAATACTAGACTCTATTAGCATACCAATATTCCACCAAACTATACAGTAATGGTGATCCTTATGTATGGACGATCATGTATTATTCCAGTGATAAATATGATAGACGAGATTTGGAATCTGATGATTTCTCCATGTTTTACGTTTGATATTGTATTGACAGTTGAACAACGTTGATGATGAACGTGAGAAATTTATTAACTATATATCAGAAATTCACGTGATTTCCATAAGGCAATGTCGACACTACTTCGTGATCCATTTGAACGTCCTCCACAGGGGTAGCCAACTAAAAATGGAACTATTAAGTGGTTAGATGTTCAGTAAGTAACATTCATGGCAATGCTTAGAAATTTATCTTAATTTTTTTACAACCTATTTTTAAGATTTTCTATGTTCAATATGTAAACATGTTTCTGCCAGGTATTTTTTTATGATACATAATAAGTTTTACATCACATTTTGTATTACCATAACTTACAAGTTGCATCTCAGTTTCTCTCAAATGCATATAATAATTTTGTAATTTGAATCATGGGAAATCGTATGAACAATTGTTATTTGCACTTCATTTTGCACATATTGGTCCCAGTGAAAATATAGGAGGGGAGATTATTATTTAGCATCCCTGACATAGTAGGCGTTGAGTGATGTTCAATCAATTTGACACATTAAAGTATTAATAATTTGTTGTTACGTTGGATCATTTGTAGTTTTGTCACTTGTTACCCGTTCAAATAATTTAGAAGTTAAGTAGACAAGTGTAGAGAAATTCAAAAATGGAAAAATCAGAGGTTCGTGCAGTTATAAAATATGTCTCAAGAATTTAAAATGGGAAGACAAACATGTGTACTTGCGAAGGGTGCTGGACGACCAGTAACTGTCACTATCCAAGAAAATGTTAATCGTATACACGATATGGTAATGACGGATAGATGACTGACCATTCGCCGGATACGAATTTTTCTTATGGTACTATAGAATATATTTTAACAAATATTTTGAGTCTAAAAAAGTTGTCTGCACGTTGGGTTCCATGAATGTTGACACCTGATCAGAAACGTTCTAGAGTATTGCTTTCTGAAGCCAGTTTGGCAAAGTTTAAAGCAGATCCAGATGATTTTTGTTTTCGATTCGTCACTGTTTGTGAAACGCGGATTCTCCACTTCAATTCTGAGTCGAAGCAACAAAGTATGGAGTGGCATCGCCGAGGTTCTCCGTCTCCCCGCAAATTTCGTGATTTGCCATACGCTGGTAAAGTTATGGCCACAATTTTTTGGGACGCAGACGGAATTTTGATGATTGATTTTTTGGAACGTGGACATACAATAACAGGCTCCTACTATGCCAACTTAATTTCAAGATTGCGCGATTGTGTCAAGGAAAAAAGACGTGGAAAATCGAGCAAAGGAATTCTGTTTCATCAAGACAACGCTCCTGTCCACAGAAGACATGTTGCCATGAGCTCTATTCTGAACGCAAGATTTAAATTGTTTGAACACCCCGCATATTCACCAGACCTGGCCCCTAGCGATTTCTTTTTATTTCCAAAATTAAAAGAAGATATTACGACGATAATGAAGTGATGACGGCCGTCGACCAGTCGTTTGGTTGGAAGAGCAATCGAAAGAAATTTTTTCCACAGGAATCAAAGGTTTGGAGCATCGTTGGACCAAATGAATCGACGTTCAGGGAGATATGTAGAAAAATAAACGTTTGATATTTCTTCAATTTGTTTGCTTCTATGTTAGGGAACGTAAATACTGATCTCCCCTCTTATTTTTTAGCTCAATAATTACAATAAGACTGAGGACACAGTGAGTCTGTCTTCACTTCAAGTTCTTTAATTTAAAAAATAGCAGACTTGATATTAAAATTTTCAAATTATTTGTGATTACTCAAGTTAGTTGAGTTATTTGAAATTTATCGAGATTATATAATCAGAGATTTTCTTTTAATGAAAATAGCCAAATTAATGAAATTCTTACACCATGACTGTTAATAACGCTCCGGGAATGCATGCCCAACAATTATTCTACTACCAAACAAAGATACAAAATGTAGAATACATACAATGCAGCATGGTTTCCACTTCATAGTCTCGCAACTGCCTTTGTTATATCGAATGCATATTAAAATCCTTTCTTGTATGTGTTCTTTGGTCCTCGGCTTGGTTCTCTATGATTGTCTTACGTATCCATTTTCTTTCAAAGTTGCCACTTGCCACTTGCCACAGATTTTTAGGTACTAAAGGTACTGGGATTGCTTGTTATACCTAAACATACTGCATTATTAGTTTCATTGCCAAATAATTTAATCAACCCCTCCCTGGTATGTGACCTATGTGGTTGGAATTTTATTCCGGAATTTAAAGCCCTCTTAAAGCACAATTAGAATAGCAGACTTAAAGATATTAAAATTGTCATAAATATGTGTGACTTCACAACAGTTACAATGTGCTACAAAGAAAAGCAGCACTTTTATTGAGAACGTAAAAGACATAATAATGAATAATGGAAAATAGCAAATTGAATTAAATCACTGTTGGAACATTATGAATGGCCAATAATAATGGTTCCACAACATAAACATGAAATATACAACATACCTTTATCCCATTGTAGAACATCTCGAAACTGCTTTTGATATATCAAAGACAATTGTTACGTTTTCTTCGGTGCTTCGGAGTAATTCTTTTTTGCTTGCTTCTGTACAGTTGCCTTTTATATATTCCTTGTACATACATTTTCTTTCAAAG
Source organism: Geotrupes spiniger (assembly GCA_959613385.1). Lineage (NCBI taxonomy): Eukaryota > Metazoa > Arthropoda > Insecta > Coleoptera > Geotrupidae > Geotrupes > Geotrupes spiniger. Next base: position 8,441,793 of record OY390741.1, read on the forward strand.
TTCTTCTTGCTAGATAAACGAAGATAATGTCGTCGCTGAAGGTTCAGACGGCTAACTTGCTAAAAGAAATTTAAAAATACAAATTAATAATTAGTAAGAGATTAAATACTACAATTGTAGTCTTTAAAAGCGGAGTGCACGAAAAGTATAGCAACTTTTGATATAAACGAAACAATAAACATAACAGAACCAACGATGACTGAAAAATATGATGCTTAATAAAATGTAAGTGGTATAAAAATCTATAAATGTTTGAGCAAGACAAGAACTCCAAACTATAACAATTCTTTTTTAATGTTTGTACCTGTTCCACTCATCATCATACTATTACATGAGTATTTCACGGATTTTTATAATACTACACTGTTTACACTTTTAAAAACATTTGTATTAGATGTGATACACAATGTATTTGTGACACCATATTGGCAACTATACATTAAGCTTAAGCAGCTATTTACCGTTAGGTGGCGTCTATAGACCGGATATTTAAAAATATATTTCATGTATTAACACCCAAGCAAATAATGAATAGGAATTTGACTCCTTTAAAGCCTTGCATATGTAATGGTTGTAATTTGAACTCATATAACATTATTATTATCACAGATTCTAATACCAACAGTCGGTCTTAAAGTACTAGTAATTAAGTTAAATGGATTTATGTACATGGCATTGTAGGCTAGGTGAAGTAATAACAAACGATCTACCGTTATGTCACTACATATTCTACATACCTACAAACTGTCGAGCTTCCGACCGCCGAACCCGGTCCTAATGCTTCTAAGAAATTTTGGGTTAGTTTTAGTTTCTTGCTTTTTGGTTGTATTTTTATCTATTTAACTGTGTTGTGCAGTTGGAGTTGCTTTTATGGATTCAAAACCAGGTCTGGGCGTTGAGCCACCCCTAACCGACAGCTCCTTGCAGAGTCAAAAGTCATATATTGAAATTACTTGTACTATTTTTTAAATTATAAAAGAACATGGTTTGCAATTCATGAAACGAAATAAAAATGTCAGTTAATCGGTTAACGTAGCATTTCGAGATTTCAATTGTTTTGGTTTGACGGATAGTCTCGTTTCAACCCGTGAGAGTTTCTATGGTTCACGATACTAGTTAGTTCACGATACTAGTTAGTTACTACTGTTGTAGCGAATGGTGTGTTAATAGCTCCACCACTGCGACTGCAAGGGTCTATTGTAGCTCACACCTACATTTATAATTCCCCCCCATTCTTTATATAGAGGAGTTTGGGGGTGAAATTTTTGTCAAGTTTGCCCAGCTTTAGTTCTGCTTCATCAAAGATTGAGAACCTGATTTGGTCTCCAGCAGGGCAGGTATACATGGTCTTCTGTCTTATCATATTCAAGGCATAGTCGGCATTTGTTAGCCTCAGCCAAGCCCAACCTATGCATGTGATATCCAGCAACCAGGCCTGTTAGAGTGTGCAAGTATTTCCTCCCCAAATCAAACAGTGTGGTAAGTGTAGAGGATGTGCCCTTGTACTCCACCTCAGATTAGATCTTCTGGCCAGGGCTCTTGTGGTTCCAAGAAACCAATAAATTACAGGTTAGCCCCACCCCACTGCTTCGATTCCCTGCCAGAGTGTCCACTTGAGCACTGATTTGCGCTGTCAAGGGCTTTTTAATAGCTCTCATGCACACATCTCGATGGTAAACATGCTTACTAAGGCTGTATCCTGCTTCAGTCCATGGTTTAAAGCAGAAACCCCCCCCCCCCCCCCCCCCCATTAAAACATTTTGAGACCATGAACTTTATTTTCTGGTCAGGGCCCTTCATGGTGGTAGGTTTTGCTTTGACTGAGTATATCTTTTCGTTCCTTATTGGCTTTTAACACTGGATTGCATGGCAATGAGATTTTTCAGAGGGGCAGCAATATATATATGTTCTGCTTTTTTCTCGGGTAATGAACAGCGTTGTAGAATTGTCCCTGTAAGGGTTGCTCAGACGTTTCGGCAATGTCACAATTGTCATCTTCAGGTTGATCTTTTCGGTTTAAGGGATCTAGAAGAACTGAACTGAATATATATATAGAGCACAAAAGTGATTTTCTTAGTGGCGATACTCGTGACATCTAGCGGTCGTATGGCGGGATTTTAAATTTGAATTAATAATGATATATTTACATTTAATTATGGATGTAATATTTACAATTTAATTTGTCTTCGATCATTACAATTATTATTCACGCATTATTGAATGAATTATGATATGCATTACTAATCTTATATAAAATAATATTACACTTCGATTATTGTCATTATAATCACCCTTGTGTAATAATACCTTATACTATACATTTATTAAATAAATACTAGTTACACTATAAAATATATTATATAAATAACAAATTTATGTATAATTCATAATGACACAAAAAATACAATACAATACATTAATTATCAATTATTTACTAATATTATATACTTCATACATTGCAATATACATAGGATCGTATGAAAATAGAAATAAAATAGAACAAATAAATAAAACGCAAAATAATATTTCAGCATAAAGGTGCAAATGATCTTAATTTTTCTTTGCAGATAAAAAACACATAAATCGAATACAAAATATTATTTTCTAATTAAAATGCAATTAATTAAAACACAATAAAAATAAACACACTATTGTAACATTGTTTTAGTCTACTTTTGTTAGATTCTCTGATGATGCTGTTGGGCGAAATGTACATCGAATAACAAATACAATTTTGTGGAACTATACCAATTCCACAAAATTGTTTTTGTAAGTCAATGTACATTTCGCCTAACAGCATCATCAGAGAATCTAACAAAAGTAGACTAAAACAATGTTACAATAGGTATCTCAATATATAACACATCGGTTAAAAATATATCTAATATTTAATTCTTAGAACTAACATAATGACAAATTCTTTTCGGGGAACAATTGTGATTTGGAAAAACCTTTTGTCACCTAGGTGAGTGGTAATATTCTGGGATTAATTAACGGTGTTGTACATTTAATAACGGTTGGCTATTTCTCTTTTTATATAAAATGATTCCAAGATATTGAGTTTAGAGCCTCTCTTTCTTAAATGTAATATTTCTAAATTTTCAAGGGCACATGATACCTAGATAATAATGATTTCATATGCTCATTAAATCTGGCTTTAAAATTTCGACCTGTGTGCCCTATATAATTTCTAGGACACTCATTGCATTTTATTCTGTATATCCCCGAATTGCTGTATTTGTCCGACTCCACCAATAGTTGAGTTTCTTCAATTTATTCCCTAATGTTAAGTTCACATTTCCATTTTTTCTCTTCATTTATATTGTTTTTATGGAACAAGCTGTTGATGTTTGCATTTTGTGGATCTATACCAAGTGTGTTTAATTTTATTGTTTTAAAAAATGTTTCACCAAGAGCCGACGATCCAATTAATTAATGATTTAACCTTTTGTGAGCATACAATACAAAATTTAATTCCATTCCATATCTTTGTTTGTTCAGAAACGCTCTTAATATAATTGTCTTTGAACACTAATTAGTAATGATTATTTAAGAAAATCAAAAACATTTTTTATATAATAGAAATCAAAATTGAGCTTAATAACTGTTCAAAAATTAGTCCATTCTTCTCAATTGATTATGATCATTTATTTTCACGGCATAAACAACTTGCTTGAAGTGACCCCATAAATAAAAATGAGTATGCAGCCATTGGGTTACTTGCCTTCCTTGGTGGCGCGGCCCCTTAATATTGATACCACATATCTTGCATCGGGTAGAGCGGAACATGTTCAGATCACAAAATGTGGTATTCAAAAAGTTTATGGATTTAAATCTAAAATTAATTCATTCTTTATTTTAATCTATTCATACTTTTCATGATCATTAAATTCTTACAAATGCTATGAAACAGTGACATGGTTTCTGTATAATATTTCAGAAATGATTTAGTAAAAACATCAAAATATCAAACTCACTCACAAAATGACACGAAACACATTGTAGTTGTTTCATAAACCGGTATGAATGATTTCTTGAGCTCTGAGAATGCATTAGATATGAAACATGACAAAAATTTTACTAGAAAAGGTAGATTTAAGCACAACAATTACATAGTGAAATAGATATAATGACGTTCACATTCCACATATCTAAAATGGAAATACATACTAGTAGTTAAGAAAAGTAGTCATGATAACAGATCTTCAGCGCCCCCATGCTAATATATAATTTCCCGTATGTTTACTTTTATAAACAATTCTCAAGTAAGGAACCTGGTACGGGTAACTAATTCGAGAGAAGTTGCTTCATAATCAATTTTGTTTGATACCTTGATATTGGATTATCATTATCAGAATATAGTTGTATACTTTGATACGTCATGATCAACTTAAAGTTTAGTATACTTTTCATTATGAATTTAAATATAAGATAAAAGACGAGAAACATTTTCAAAGGTTCCCAAACCATTTGATTCTTGATTCTTGTAAATTTAAAATGTTAAATTAGCATTAACGATAACCAATTATAATGTTTCCATTTTTTCCAAACATGAAAACAGTATTGAGGTAGTCCTACTTAAGAATAGCCATTATTTTTTTTAATTTGCCTATTTCATTGGACATTGAATAAATGAGCTTTACGTGTTTTCAAAAAATAATAATATTACTGAGACACTAAGTGTGCAATTCTGTTTTTTTGTGAACTTCTATGAGAAAACATAAAATTTGACGAATCCAATGGGGGTTATGGGTCTTAGCAAGGGTCACGGCGGGTCAGGTAGAGTCGTCTACCAAGTAAACGGGGCTCGTTCTCGCAAGATCCTTACTCCGCATTTCTCCCATTCACCAGCTTGTATCCAAAGTTCCTGGGCCGTTTCTAAGCACGACATAATGGAGGCACCTTTCCAGGCAACCATCGCTGAGTCCATATCTCTTGGATTCGTAATAATATCTAATTGTTCTGAAAGCACCCAACAAGTGAAACGACTCGTACAAAATACCTACTATTTACCGGCCCTATACATATAAGGTATCTGTAAAGAAATGCGATTTTGCAACCAAGTTGCTATTCCGGCAAATTTCATACCTCCACCGACGATTAAGATGCACCCATACATTTTCCTTTTTAAATCTTCGTTTGCTAAAATTTTCTATAAATGCATAGTTGCAATAAATGATTACTACTTACGACATCGGTCTATGCTTTGTAATACGGCTTGGTCAAGCCCGAGTATTTGTCCCGGATTAACTACGAATTCTTTGTCGCTAGTTGGAACGACGGCGTCTATTGTATCAACAACTATATCATCTTCGCCTGCGTTAATTTGATTGTTGGATTGTTCGAAATAAGATTCACCTAAATCTGACGATGACGGTTCCATACTTTCTTTGATGCCCTTTCTCTATACATATCAAATGAATTATTAAGACATAATTAAAATTTTTGAAAATTGTATTTTATTTCCACCACTTCAGACTAAATTAATTTAAAAATTGAGACATACACGAATTTCTCGTAAGTAATTTTCATCGTGTGGGTCTTCTGGATCGCCAGTCGATCGTTTCTGTGTATGTACAATTTTCGAGCCGGTAATACCAAACAATTCAGGACTAAATAAACTAAGAGGAGCTACAATGCATTCATCTCCTACTTGTATAGTGTACTGGAGGATAGGCATTGTCGGTTGTCTTACGATAAACGTTTTTTCTTGCGATCCACAAATATCCTAAAAGAACGTAATTTTATTTATTATAGAATTTATAGATTTTGAAATTTTAAGATTAAGAAAAATAATAGAAAAATCGAATATTAAATTCAATGATAAACTGTAAAAATAAAATCAAAATAAATCAAAAGAAAACAATTCAAATGACCATGAATATAATTTATGACCACATTAAGAAAAAATGACAATGAAAGAAAAATAAAATGGTGTTTAGAAAAAATTTTTGGCTAACAGATCAAAAATAAGTGAAAATTACCAAGTTGACGTGACAAAAATCTTCTTTTAATTTCCTTAGTAACATAGTATCTAATTTGTTTTCATTGTTACAATTTTTGTAAGGGAATGCACATTTTTGTAGCAACCAAAAAAAAGTTTGCGTTATGTCAGCTCCACCATATTCCATGCGCACCTATAGATTCTAATTTTTATATTTGCAATGACATTTGAATAAAAAATACCCTTGTGTTCATATGACAAATTCCATCTTCAACACATGACACCGACGTCTTTTGGTCACCAACGTCGACAACACACGCGTAACTTAAACCAGATCCGAAGGTAGCAGCAACGTGATCCTGAAATCATGCTAATTATTAAGTTTTTGGGTTTGTAAATAAAATAACACACCTGCACTACAAAACAACTACCAAATTCCAATTTCAAAAGTAATAAAGTAGTCAGTTCTTTCAAATACATGCGATTGTATATATCAGGTACAACTAATACAGCTTTGTAAGATTTCAGTTCTTTTTTTGTTATTGAAAAATGTGTCTTCAAAACGTACAACCAAATTGTTTCTAAATCTGCCAGTACAGAGGTAATAGACCCTCCAGGCCCAGGATGCAGGTTGAAATCACCGCGCCGAAACGGAAAATGGATATTATAATTCTCACTTGGATCGATTAGTAGGATCTGAAAGAATAAACGGTCATTTAAATATTTTCGAACTTAAATGCTTTGTTACATCATTGCCTATGACAACTTCTCCTTCATATTTAACCCAATCGCCTCCATGGGAACCCAACAATTCTGGTTGAGATCTTCTATTGAATGCTGCTATTTGTTGGGGGGGAGTTGCGTAACGTCTTCTTCCATCTGATTGCAAACACGATTGAAGTGTATGCGATACTGATAGTCTTGTTTCTTCTAATTCATGAGTTTGACCCTGTTATATAATAAAATATTACAAATTTGAATAAATAACATACATAGCAGCCTTGTTGATAAAATACGATTTTATAATACTCGAAATAACTTATATAAAGATGCATATCAAAATACAATGAAATACTAAATTAGATTTAGATATTTCGTAGCTTTCTTCGAAAAAATCCTACTTACAGTTCTCAGATCTAACTTGCAATAAATTTCCACAACGTTGAGAAAAGCGATTACAGAAAGATTCTGCACGTGTACCATATTGACAATGATTGGAATTAACTATGATTTGTGTAGAAAATTTGTGTAAAAAAGAATTGTCCACGTTTAATGTACATGTATATTTATTAAGAACTGTGACCCCTACAGTTATATTTAACATGTATCGTTTGATGCAGTCAGTATTTTTGTTTGAAGGGGGAATGTAAAAAAAATTCAAGAAGTGGAAGATACTGACAAATATTTCTGTAAGACTTGTCATCAAAATTAATTATAATCTGATGTTAGAGGAGTAAAATCACATGCATAAATAATTTAAAACTTACCATTTCAACTCTTGGTGGTAGAAATGGGTCTCTGTATCTTTGTCCGTTTGGATAACATTTCCTAGCAATGGCATGTAAAATAGTTAATGGATTTAAGTCAGATGCTCTTCCTATTCGTAAATTCAATGATCCAGGATGTATAACGATTATCGACTTTGAATGACAATACTGAAATTAATTAATTTTAATGTTTTACGTACGACGAATCTCCGGGAGTACCTCTGGAGGTGTATCAGGTAGTGATGGCATATTTTCGCTTATAAACGCACGAATTCGTGAATTAAAGTATCATTAATATTTGAGACACTATTTACGAGTTATCATGATAAGAATGCAAGTTAGTGTTCATTTTTCAACCAAACCGCATTATAACCTAGAAATGTGACAAAGTGACAAACTGTCGCATGCGTGCAGATCTACAATTTTATAGAAACCCATAGATGATTTGTGATAATATTAAAGGAGCGAGAACTTCTGAATGCGAGAGGGAAGTAGGTTAACGACCACGATTAGGCCACCAGCCATACACGACTTTTAATATTGCGGTTGAAAACATGCAATGAGGGCTGCTTGCGCCTTGGGCAACAGATCGGTTACATTTTTGACTCACTGTACGAGTAAATATTAAAAGTCAAGGTTAGAATTTAAAAAAAATGATTATAGAAATATTTAACGTGTGATAATCCTATACCGTATATAACCCTTTTACCCGCTAGATAAAATTTTGCGCCTCCCCACTCAAGTGCGCGAAGTTTGAATAGAAGTTGTCTATTGGTGGGATTTTTCAGTCCCAAAACACGCAACTACGAAATTCGGCAATCGTGATTGCGTTCCGGTGTTTTTTAATTTGTATGTAGCGTGTGAAACTGGCTATTGACGCGGAGACTACGGCGTTTTTACATCTGTTCGTTAAACGGATAATAGATGATTTGAAACGTAAAGGACATAGGCGTGGCTATGCGCACAAACAGCTTTTTGGTTTGGAACAGTCCATTAGCAGAAAACGGGGGTGATTGTCAAAGCAGTGTCGCGAATTTTGTAGAACACGTTTGCATTTGCTTCGCGTCCGCCTGGTTGTTTCCAATACCAGTACGATCTGCCACGGTCGATTGTTCACGCCGCGCAACTCGTTGATGACTTATATGTCCTTTACAGCATGAAACTACTATAACTATGTTATAGAGCGTTTACCCATTAGATATCGTGACGTACTACAAGTGCGTGAAGTTTGAATAGAAGTTGACTATTGGTGGAATTTTTCAATTTGTATGTACCGTGTGAAACGTCGGAGACCACACCTTTGTTATATCTGTTTGTTGAACGCATTACCTAAAACGAACATTGTAACAACAAATTGTAGAAATTGAGACGAGTAGACGTATGAAAATTTGTGCACGATAGACTCTCCTTTGAACAAAGAATGAGGATTCAAAGCTTTAATGTATCTTTTTATAAACTACGGGAAGTTTCAGCAATAACGAAGATGAAATGTACCCTACTTAGATTGCTATGAATTATTAATTGATGAATGGCAGTCGGGCAGTGGCGTGGAAGTAGTTGGTAGTTATGCACAAGATTTGACCCCCCAACCCCGACAATTAAAATGTTTTTACTACAACATTAATAACTTTGCAATTACATTTTCCAACCATCAGCATCAAATATATACACATATAACATATTAGGAACGGGAATGCTGTTTTTAGGACAGTAAAAATACTAAAAACTTTAAATTTCTTTTCTATTTCTATTTAAGTGTGAGCATCACGTACGCCTCTGAACTTGACATGAAATTATGTTCAGGTATAAGCTGCCACATTTATTATAGAACCAAACCTTTTAGTTATGCCACCGATTTGTGACATAGTAAAAATGTTTACTTAGATTTAAATTAAATTAATTTACGATTCTACACCTTGCGTTGTTTTTAGATGAAAATTAGGTTTGCGATATAAAGCACGTAGAACAATTGGCAACACTAGTTCATACATTTTAAAATATGTACGATGAATTAATCATCGAGGATTTTAATGACTTAAATCGTCGGAATTGTGGAATAAATCGTTTATTTTACAAATAGTAAATGTTGAATGTTATCCATTTTAGTTCAGAGGTGGGTCACGTGGCGTTATTTGAATTTGACGCGGCGCATGCGCAGTTATTGTATTCAATTGCAATCTCATTATCTGGACTGTTGTGTTATTTGGAATACGTTAAGTGTAAAATACGTTGGCGAGCACAATCGCGTCTGTCGTGTCTTTTAATATCAACAAACAAATTAATACGTTGCCTTAATAATAATGCACAAATAGTGACTGATTGTCGTAACGTAATCGCCGAATAAAATCTTTATTTTCTAAAGATTTTCTTCGTTCTTAAAGATGGCGGACACCAGCGGAATAGGACTGTTTTGCACTAAGTAAGTATACATTTCTTTGAATTTTAAAATTGCCATTGCGTTATTTTTACACATTAACGTTTGTCAATGTATTTTGTGTTTGTATTGTTTGCAATTAATTTGTCAGTTAAATTTCGCCCATCCGTGACGAGAGTAAGTATGCGGGAGTTTTGTTTTTAAATCGGTTATTTTATAGGTTCTTGCTTCATAATGAATGCAGCCGTGGAAGCACCTGTATTTTTATACATGCTAACATGCATGATGTACACTTATTCAGTAACTTTCCCAAAGATGGTGAAGATTATGTTAAAGGGTTTTTGGTGCCCCGTAGTCAACCAAAAGGAAAAAATAAACACCGTATGCAAGAACCTCCTAATCACACTACTAAACTTCCTTGTTACTACAATTCAACTGGCGTGAGATGTCCTTATGGAAGCAACTGTGTTTACAAACATACTAATGACACGAAGTTGAAAACTGAACACAGGTGCGCGTCTTCTACCCAACTCAACTTTTATTTTATTATTAGATATATTTCTAACAAAGCAGCAATGGCAATTTAAAGATAAACTAACATATACATTAAGTCTTCTTCATAATCAGTCGATTATTTAAAGGTAATGTAAATAGCTTTTTGTTTATTTGTAAGTGTGCTTTCCCGCTTTTGTTTTTGTCTTTTTTCCAATATTGGGAATTATTTCTAACAAATACGTTGAATAGTCCAATCTGGCACAAAAATTAAAATACTTAGTACTTAAGCATAAAAGATCCTGTCCACATAGGTTCACACGAACTAAGTTGTAAGTAGGTTAATTTTAGATTTCTTCAATATTTTTTATATTAGTTATATTTAGTTTAATAGCCATGAATTAAAATAAGAAGCGGGGCATCAGAAAAATGACACGATGTTATATCTGTCTGATTATTATGAGTATATATCTGAAATTTAAACCATGTTGACTAGACCTTATTATCTCATTTTTTGATAGAGAATTAGGCCCATAAATTATTTACAAATTTATATGTTAGTTATAGTTAGTTAGTTAGTTATATATGCAATATGTTTAACAAAGGCAAGAAATTTCGTAAACTAGCTTTTTCACTTATTAATATTTAGTAAAGTTATTGAAAACATCACAATATTTATCCATTAGACTTCAATTTACAAAATCGTAAGAATCATTAGAATAAATCTAAATAGAAATCTAACTTGGTGGCCTGTGGATTATAGCTGTATGATTAATGTCAAACATATATTACACAAATTTTGCGAAATTTATTTAATAAGAAATGTAAAAATATATTTGGTTACCTCTCAATCTCGTTTAAGACGTCAAAATGTTTTTAATCTAGTGCCATTTAAATTTAATTTTTTCTTCAAAACAAAACTTCAAAACAAACTAGTAACTTATACCTGCCTTTGGGTGCCTCAAATCATTGGAAATTAAAAGAAACATCAATTAAAACCCATTTGTTTGTGTTTAAATATATGAAACATGTTGTTTATCTTACTTTTTTAAATGTGTGTTATCTCCATCATGCATTGTAGTCAAGTACTATTTGTTTACTCTTTGCTATCTAAAGGATGTTATGAAATTCAACACTCCCGATGAGTTCATGAATGTTAATTGCACTTGATATTTCATGTAATATTTGTATTCCACCTTATCAACATTTGTGGCACCTTGAAGAATGTTATCAATATGCGTCGTAAAATGCACTTTAATTATAGCAATTAAATTAATTATGGTGACCCTTTCAATAAGTAGTTGCGGTCATTTTATTTAATAGATTTTAAGCAGATTTTTTCATTTTAGTAATTAGATTTTATTATGCCCATTTCTAAGTTTTTTGTTAATAAAGCGTAATATTTTATAATTTAGTTTTCGTTTTAGTTTGTTTTCCTTACAGTTTTTTTTGCGTTTATATCATTTCTTTTTGTAATCTTTCGATTTTTACTTTAGAAGTAGTAGTGGTCTTTTTATTTAATACATTTTATTCAGATTTCTCATTTTAGTAATTAGATAATATGCCAATTTCTAGGTTATTTGTTAATAAAGCTTTATATTTTATAGTATAGTTTTCCTTTTAGGTTGTTTTCATTACAGTTTTTTTGCGTTTATTTAATTTCTTTTCGTAATCTTTCGGTTTTTACTTTGGAAGTAGTTGCGGTCTTTTTTATTTAATAGATTGTATGCACATCTTTCATTTTTAATTTAGAATATGCTATGTCGATTTCTAGGTTATTTGTTAATAAAGCTTGACATTTTATAATTTAGTTTTAGTTTATTTTCATTACAGTTTTTTTGCGTTTATTTAATTTCTTTCTGTAATCTTTCGGTTTTTACTTTGGACGTAGTTGCGGTAGATTTTAAGCAGATTTCTCATTTTAGTAATAAGATTATGTTATGCCGATTTTTAGGTTATTTATTAATAACTTCATATTTTATAATTTAGTTTTGGTTTTAGTTTGTTTTCTTTCCAGTTTTTTTTTGTTTATTTAATTTCTTTTTATAATTTTCTGTTTTTATTTACTTCGGAAGTAGTTGCTATCCTTTTATTTAATATATTTTATGCAGATTTCTCATTTTAGTAATTATATAATATTATGCCGATTTATAGGTTATTGGTTGATAAAGCTTCGTATTTTATAATTTAGTTTTCGTTTTAGTTTGTTTTCCTTACATTTTTTTTTCGTTTATTTATTCTTTTTGTAATCTTTCGGTTTTTACTTTGGAAGTATTTGCGGTCTTTTTATTTAATAGATTTTATGCAGATTCCTCATTTTAGTAATTAGATTATATTATGCCGATTTATAGGTTATTTGTTAATAAAGCTTCGTATTTTATAATTTAGTTTTCGTTTTAGTTTGTTTTCCTTACAGTTTCTTGCATTTATTTAATTTCTTTTTGTAATCTTTCGATGTTTACTTTGGAAGTAGTTGTGGTATTTTTATTTGATATATTTTATGGAAATTTCTTATTTTAGTGATTAGATAATATTATGCCGATTTCTAGGTTATTTGTTAATAAAGCTTCCTACTATGGGGCTACTAATAGAAACGAAAAATAAACATGCATCAAATAATTTAAAAATTAAAAATGGTGTGTAATTGAAAAATGAAACAAAAAATGAAAATAAATAAATGAGAAAAAAATGATGATAAACGAAAAGTATTTAAAAGAGAAACTAATTAAATGTAAATGAAAAAGTCGCACAATAAAAGGGTTGAAATTAAAAAATGCGTTAATACATTACAAAAACAAAAAGAATAATAAATTATGTTTATGAAAATGAAACGGACGTAAACACAAAAATAAACTATAATTAAAATCTGCAAATAAATATGAATAAAATTAGTTGTTTTTTGTTCTTCATAAAAATTAAAGATGAAAAGCAATACGAATGTAAAAAAGGTGAACAAAAATCGCAGGCATACAAAAACGAAAACGTTAGAAACAATAAAATAAAACAAAATTAAAAAAGAATTAACAAAACGGGAATATAAAATAAAGAATAATAACTACCCTGCTGCGAAATTTGTGTGAAGCTGGCCTATAAACTTGTTTTCTGTTCGCCGGACAGAGACTATCAGTAATAAGAATAATATGAACTCTACAGGGAAGTGAATAAACTGTAGAGTTTCAGAGATCAAACTAATAAATAGTGCCCACAATTGTATCAACTTAAAAAGTAATAATTCACAATATTGAACAGCATTATAGTCCGTTTAACGAATAAAACTAAAGCACCCTACAAAAGCGCGCAATATTTGAATCGAATTTGTATATTGGTGGAATTTCTAAAACACGCAACGCAACACAAGTGGTACATTTTCATTTCGTTTTGGTGTTTTATTAATTTTTATAGTTCTTGTGTCCCATAAAGTGGGACAGCTTAACTATTTCTGTTCGTTAAACAGAGCAGTTTGATTCAATAAGTCAAAAATGTTCGAAATGTTATAAGTACTAGTAAAAAGTTGTTGAACTATTTAACAGATTATTATTTCGAATTTACTGATAAAAATAATCGATTGATTAAAATATAAATATTATATAAATAAATAGCACGAATTAATAAATTAAGTGTTAAATTATGTAAAATAAAATCAATTTATTTTAGTATATTAATGAGTTGTTTTTTATTTTTAGTGGAGTGAATTTGCCTTCAACATCTTCACACAATAGTGCCTCATCATCGTCATCATCATCCTCAGTTAGTCCAGATACTGAAAACATGAATCCTCCATCAAGTTCTAGTACAGGATCGAAGTAATAAAAATAAAGTTTCCACTTATACAAATAATTTAATTATTAACTTAATGTATAGGAAGAAAGTGACGAAAAATTTCAAAACAAATACATCCCACACCGTAACCTCGGGAGCGTTAGAGCGAGAAAACAACACAAAGAAAGCCGAAGTCTCGAAAAATCTGTGGAACTTGAAAAGTACAGTTGACATAGAGAATTGGGCCAACGCACCCGAGTTCATTCCGAAAAGTGTTCAGAATTTTCCGGAGCTGGTCTGCTTCTCCAATTTAAGTTTAGATGAAGACAAAAGCAAAAGGAAGCTATGCCCTTTCAGCGAAAGGGAAGGACTATGCAAGTACCCACCTGGAGAATGCATGTATCTTCACGGCGATATTTGCGACCTCTGTGGCCGGCCTGCACTTCACCCTTTCAATGAAGAACAACGTAAACTACACACTCAGGTACGGTAAACTTTCCAAGACTTATTTCCTCTTTGACGGAAGTTTTTGCTTTGCAGGAATGCATTAAGCAACACGAAAGAGACATGGAATTGTCGTTTGCCATCGCTCGTTCGAAAGAGAAAGTCTGCGGAATCTGCTTTGAAGTAATTATGCAAAAATCTTCCGTCGAACAACGTTTCGGTATACTACCAAATTGTAATCATTGTTTTTGTCTTGCTTGCATTCGTCGATGGAGACAAGCTAAACAATTCGAAAATAAGATAATCAGGTAAGTTATATCATATAGTTTACATTTTACTTACCTTTTCTTTTTATTTTCCAATTTTCTTTTGTGATTATTTCGAAATACATTTGGTTCTTGTGAAGTCGAACCAAATGTATTCAAAATAGTATGAAAATGAAATTGTAAAAATCAAAATAAGAAAAGGAAAACCAAATGTAACCAAGCAAAAGAAAGAGAGTAACAGAAAAATAGAAGTTAAACAGCTGATTTGAACGGTACATAACGGGTGTTATTTAAATTTGGCGTCGAAGTTGGCCATGAATGTTTAACTGTGAACGAACGGCAATTTTGTACATACACTCAAACGTCACTTAAGTAACAACTTAAGTTGGTAAGTATCGAAAGCAAGTGTAAAGAGCGATATAACCAAAAGAATATAAACAAAGCAAAAATATGAAATGATAGTAGTAAAAGGCTAAAGTGAAAATTGATAGCAGAAACGGAAGAAAATGCACCAGATTACAAATATGCAAAAGTCAATACGGGTTACAAAGAAAATTATATACTGAAGAAAATCAACAGAAAAATAAAAAGCAAAATTATAGCAGAAAATGAGAAACGCACACAAGGGAAAACCCAAATTCATCGGAATAAATAAAAAACAAACAAAACAAGAATTTACAATACAAATTAAATCATGAAAAGAAGAGAATATTTATTATCTTCATTATTATTGACAATTTGGAAAATGGATTAAATTACCAAAATTGATAATCTTCTAATAATGCTTAATATTGTTATATTAGATAACCTAAGTTCGTAAGTTACTAGTCCATCTCTGGTAATTTTTATTTAATGATTTAATTGTTGAACCAAGTTTTATTCAATAAAAATATATTATATTCAATAAAGCAGAGATCGATTGGAGTTGGTTTAATTCGACTCCATAGTAAATTCCAGATTACTAGGGCATTACGAGCAGTGAAACCAGCACAGGAAACTTATTAAGTGTAAAAGAGTGCGGAGAGTAAAATAGTGTAAAAGAATACATTGAAAATAGTGTACATAAGATAGGTTCTAGAAATTAACATTTCAGGGGAAAAGTCACTCAAATCCTGAGAAGTATTGGGGTAGAGTTTAATACAAATAATGAAATGAAGGAAGTGAGACGGATTGGGACCTACAAAGTAGAGAAGAAAAGGGTAATATTTATGAAGCTAAAAGGGAAAACAAAATAGAGGCTTTTAAACGAGCAAAACATTTGAAGGGTACATATGTATGGTTAATGGAAGATTACACAAAAAAGAAAACATCTGATCTTTTATTTAAAACAGGCAAGGCGAGAAGGATAGGATAGGAGCAGTAATAAGATACAATAAACTAATTATTGAAGGTAAGGCGTAACAGAGTCTTTTGCAAGTGAAATTGAAAGAAACAAGTAGAACAAGAAAAGAACAGTAACTGCTCGCATCCTAAAAAGTAACGTTTTTCAGCAACAAAGGATTGGGTGGAAGCTGGTGGGTCTACACCAAGGAAGGCGAAGTCGATTCTTCTTATTGATTACCTTGAAAAGAGCAAAGCATAATTGGACATTATTGTAAGTCCTCTGGACCAACTGGATGAAAAAAACGGGAGAAGTGGACTGGATTGCAAAATAAAATCATGTTTCATCAGGACAATCCACTTGCCGCACAAGGCGCTTTAGCAATGGGAAAACTATTCACCAAATTTGGCTCCCTCTGACTTCCACCTATTTCCAAATTTAAAGAAATTTAAGGTGGTGAGTCAAATGAAGATGTGGCAGCAGTAGATGGGTATTTTGGGTATTTTCTAGTTCGACTGACAATGTCTTGGATAGTTTCTTGACTAATACGACAAAGTCATGTATTGAATGCTTTCGATTGTTGACCTTGTTGTTGGACGCCGTTGAGTTGTTGGGTGCATCACTACTGGCTGTTGAGGTTGTTGCAAATCACATAAATTACAGATAAACAAATAGAATTAATATAAACAATGGCTACGGTGATTGCTCCACACATGAACTACATCGACACGAACATAATCCGTCAGATTCGACTTACTTATGTTTCCCTGTTGCATTTGTAAAGCAGCAGGATTTTGATATGCTACTTCATTAGGTGCATTCATATTATACTGTTGATAAGTTGTGACATCATTTGATTTCCAGAAGTCATTTGGTTTGTCATCGGCATTCATTTGTCATTTCATTGCCCATTTGATGTTGCATGGCAGCACCCATCGGTCCTAAACAACATTGGTTACGCATTCCAGCTTGTGGATTCTTCAAACCTGGTATAATGATGAGGTGGTGCATTCTCCTGTCTCCAATCACCTTAAAAAAACGAATAATATGACGTTTAACCATAACCTAATCTCAACGTTCAAAATATGTTACAATACTTACGATTTAATTACACAAGCGAGGTTTCTTTTAAATATAAAAATGGCGCTGCAATTTCGGAATCACTTACAAAACTTGAATGTGATATTTTACACACGTCTGTAAATAAGTTTAGTTCGCTTGTTATCTGTCCATCTCATTTAGATGCGCTCGACTAAACCGCACCGCACAACTTTTCTTAAAATTACATCAGGCTTCCATAAATGCTAACAGGTGTACAAATACAACAATGATTTGCCACCAACACGGTGTCTATTTCAATTTGTATCTCATTTTTTACATAAGTTTTGTGGTTTCATTTCTTATTATTTTATTTATTATTTAATTAATATTACAACTTCATTTGACCACAAAGAGATACATAAAGTAACAAGGACTTCACCTGACGGAGAAGAAGAAATCAAATAATTCTTAATCGAAAATAATCAATATCGAAGCATCAAAGATGTAAGAAGCTTTAGAGAGGCAGATGCAAACTCGGATCACGCGCTAGTGTTAGCTAAGTTGAATAAAAAGTACCAAGAAAGAAGAAGTAATGCAAATGTATGATTCAGACGAGCTACACAAAGGAGATATAATGCACAAAATAGAGGAAGAAATTGGCAACAATGGAAAAGAAATTCAGAAAGAGTGGGGCCCAGAAAACTCAAAGAAAGTAACGATTGGTACTAGGATAAGTGTAAAATGGTATTAATAGAATGAAATCAGGCAATATTACAGTTTCTAAACAGAAAGTGTTACAGAGAAACAAGGAAGAGAACTAAACAAGTTTGTAGGCAGGAAATAAGAAGACATGTAAGTAAGAAGATAGAAGCAGTTGAAGAAAACTACAAAAACAAAGCATTTCGGAACTTTTAATATAGTGCAGAGAAGTCCAGGAAGAGCCGACAAAAATCATTACTTTTCCTTTATCAAAAAGTTAAAAAATAACAAAAGTGCAGAAATGGTATCCCAGAAGTGTTAAAATACGTAGGAGGAAAACTAAGAAGTGGAATGACTGATAAAGAAAATTTAGACAGAAGAACGAATGCCCCTACAATGGAAAAACGCATTAATATGCCCTATTTCAAAGAAAGGTGACAATACAAAACTTCACGCTAAAACTGGTACCGAAGCAAAGTTATGAACAAAACTTAAGCCTCCACATCTTGTTCATGGATTTAATGAAGGCTTACGACTTAATTTCGAGAATCAAACTTTACCAAGTGTTGGAAAAACTGAAGATTCCGAGCAAGCTAATCAGACTAATAAAAATTACTCTGTCAGACTCGCTTATTCGCAAGGTCAAATGCACACGGACAAATAAGTTAATACTCCAGAAAGTCTGATCGATGCTATTACCTAAAAATCTGAATGTTAAAATTATAATTATTGTATATGATGAATATTAATATTTTTCTTTGCAGGGCCTGTCCAGAATGTCGTGTAACTTCAGATTTTGTATGTCCTAGTACTTATTGGGTCGATACAAAAGAAGAAAAGGATAAAGTTATTGAAAATTACAAACAGGTTCTCTCTAAGAAAGACTGTAAATACTTTAAAAAGGGTAATGGTAGCTGTCCGTTCGGAAATAAATGTTTTTATTTGCACGCTATGGCCGACGGAACTAAAGTTGACGTTGGTCCGCCTCCTAGTCATCGTACAGTATCGTTTGAGATTGCCAATGAAGTGGAATTAATACAGGTGAATGAGTATGGTTAGGTTGTGATTGAATTTGTACGAAACTCTGTTACAGAGATTATTGATGGTGGGATATCTTCGAGATAACCTCGACTTCGAAGACATATTAAACATAGTAGATTTGTCAGACGTGTTTTCAGATTCTGATGATTCTATGTTTTCAGAGTATGAATATTTAAGTGATTTCTAAGTCTTGATTGGATGTTTATATTCAGTGTTGTAAATTTTGGAGGGCTACTTGTTTACATCTAATATTAGCAATAACAACGTAACGTTGTTGCTTCTATGGTGGCAATGTTTTATCAATACATTATTGTTGTTTAGGAATCCACTGTTGCGAAAAATGCAGCATAACTATGCTTTTGTTGTGATTTAAATGAGAAAATTCAGTGATAAATAAAATTAAACGGTTTTACTCTAAGGCATAGTTAAGTACATAGTTTTAAAATTTTTTAATCGTTTTATTAATTTTTCTTCGCTTAGATAAACGCTATAATATTTTTCTAGTGAAAGTGACTTTAATTGGCCATAGGTCTTTATATTGATATGTACAGTTATTAAGATTTCTCTTTGCTCTTTTTTTGGGCCCAGGCACACATGTGCATAAAAATATATATTAATTATTTGTGTCTGCGAAAATAGTGTAATTTTTATACCGTTAGACGATCAATTTTGTTTAAAATAAATGAATTCAAAAAGATTTAAACCAGTGGTGCACAAGTTTCGTTTAGTGTCATCATCATTGCAACTATAAATAAAAAATTAACCATTTCGGAAGAAATTAAATTAATAAATTAATTAAATTGGGCACCTCTGGTTTAAACGAAATTCAACACCACAACAAATATAAAAATGAATGTATTTATAACAATTATTAATTTGTACAATTGAAGCATTTGCCAGCAACTTACGTTGTTTGAATCACCTAAATATTTACAATCTTGTAAATGCTTCAATTTCATTACGTGTTTAATACAAAACCATTTATTAATTATTTGTATTAACACATTTTTATGTTTAAATAAAATATTTTAAATGACGATAAATTAATTCGTTCATTTAAAGTTATCGTAGTTTAGGATTTTTTATGGAAAAACAAATTGAGAAAATCCTCCGCCATAAAACTTAATTATTCTATATTTTTAAGTTTAAGGGCCAGTTGTTACACATTCTTTATGCATATTAATTAATTGTTGGTTTTTTTTAACATAGTTCAATTGTTTTCAATAGCTAGCATTACCTCAGTCTCTCATTAGGAATGTGGTGCAATACAGTATGGCCTATAGTTCAATATTAATTAGTATAACGGAACGTTAACAGAAAGTATGATAGTTCAACCGTATTTTAGAAAAATTAATTTTGTTATATGGTTAATAAATATGGTGCTAATTTTTCTTACAAATTGTTGGATGTTATAGACATTAATTGAATAGTTGTTCTGATATTTTAAATCTATGGTTAGTATTTTCGCTACGTAGTTAAACATAAAACGTGTATCCTGTGACACTTACTCTGTTTCTTTTCATTCGGAATTCGTACACTTGTACATATAGCAAATCTTAGTTACGAAACACTTGTACATAGACATATTAATTTTTTGGTGTTTCTAAACAAAATATTTTTGTTTGTACATACACACATTTTATTTGCATTTTTGTGTTTAAAACCCAGTTAATGGAGTTATGATATATAAAACAGGGTCTTGAATATGTAACTATTCACCACATAATTTGGATTATAATTAATTGCACAGATAACCTCTATTGTGTATCATCACTTCAATCTACCGTTGAAACGACCACATACTAATAGTTCAGATCATTAATTTAAGGTCATTAGAAATTTTGTAGGTGTCACAGTGGTTTATGACTATTTGTACTGTATTCCTTTATGTTGGGATATTTGTTGCTTCGTATACTAGGTTACATTCATGGCTAATAAATAATTTTTGGTCGATTTGTAATTATTGCCTTTCATCCTTTTAGTGGATTAGTGAATTAATTGATACTATTTTATGTACTTATTTACTGAATAAATTTGTTTCCAAAATTATGCGATTTGTGGTACAAGAAATTCTTACAAAATTTCTACAATAATTAAAATAATTCGAACAGAAATTAATTATGATTTTGTAAATTGACCAAATTTGAACAATCCAGTTTTTAAGTGCGTAACAAGAATATAAGTTTTAAAGAGATCAAATAACACTGGTGAGAATGGTTTAATAAATATAGTTGATGTTGATTTAATATTCTATTAATTGTGCAATCAATATATTTAAGTACAAATATTGAAATGCAAGCTAAAGATATTGGTAATTTGAATATCATGGTTATTTCTAAGAAGATTAATTCTCATGTTTATTTCTAAAATATTTGAAGCAACAGTTAAATATGCAATAGTGACCAATGGTCTGAGTACTATGAATAAGGGACTTTAACCAACATATGTTAAGTGACAAATTCGACCCATTCATTCTCAGCCTTGTCCATGTGCTAGGGCATTATATAAATCAAACATTTTTTTTCCAATACTCATCAAGTTTATTAAAAAAATAAACAACGGGGAATCTTCCGAGACATACTGAATTAGAATACATAGCCACACTGTAAGTAAAGCTACAGCGTTGCATTTCAAGCTTTTGTTGTGGGCAGAAAATTAATCTAGTGCTTATTCAAGAACCAGCTGGAACTTCACAAGTAAAATATTTGTTCTATTACATGAAGGAAATTAATTACCAAACCCCTATAATAACCACATTGAAACTTAGAATTAAAATTAAACACTTGGTTTCACACAGGTTTTATTTATAATTTCACATACAGCTGTTTCGGTGGTTAGGCCATTATCATAGAGTATATTAAATGGTTAATTTACAAAGGGCACCTATATACACGAATTGAACGAAGAGGTAATTGCCGCGTGCATGGCCGGGAAAATTCCGAATTCTGTGTGGTCGTTTAACATTTTAACATTTCTAATAAGTTCAATAAGCCTTTATTAGTCGTATGTAGTGTTTTAAATTTATTTAGATCGTTCTTGCTTTGTTTAGAATAGATTTGTTGTGTTCATTTAGGTGTTTTTTGTAGTTACATCACAGTCCATTTAAAAAATATTCATGCCGAACGACCAATCAATCACAATTATATACAAATAAGGCTCGCTGCCCTCTATCGTAAATCACTTTTGACATTTAAAAAATGCAATAACCATATCTGGTTCAACAAACAGTGCTTAAAACATGGTGTACTGCCCAGTTATATGAATATGAAATGTAATCACGGAACCACAAGTGGCCCTACATCTAACACTTATACACACCGAAGTGCTCCACGCTTTCACCAATATAGAATTCGATCTTCTAGACATAAAAGTGAAGTGAAGAACAACAACACACTGCTTCGTTACAAAAACCAAGTTAAAAGACAGCAGAACTTAAAACTCTGCAAGAAAAATGGGACAACCGAGAGGAATATGGAAACTCATCCTGTAATCAAATTCTTCACGAGCGTACAGAACCTCTCGAACGTGGTGTTAAACCCCTTCGAAACCAATCTCCTGGAGCCTTAAATATTGCCCAGATGGAAACAAAAAAAAAACCCAAGAACTCCTAGCCGTAATTACCGAACTGCTAAATACACTGAACAATGAAGAGGTAAAATTCATAGAAAACCCATATACGCAAGCATTATTACTAAGTGTATGAAGACACCATAAGAATTGACTTTGAACAACTACAAGCTATACAACGCATAAAACAAAAACTGGAAGCACATGAACTAATCTTATGCTAGGCCAATAAAGTCCTAAAACCATTCTCGACAAACCCCACTACAAAACGATAACTTCATAAGATTAAAAACGGATCCTACAGATAAATTTCAGATAAATTGCAGAACCTCCCCCAAGATTCTCTTTTGGGACCGCGGACTTCCTTATTGTAGTCCGTTATAGACTTCTATAAAGGTCCCAGTTGCCTGTTTCTTTAGCTCGATTAAAAAGTTGTCGGACTTTTCTTCTTTTACTTAGTTTCAAGAATTTCAAGAATTAAGTATATTTAATACGTCGCCAAAACGGAATAGACCAATATCTGGTCTGTAACACAGTTTCATTCTTGATGATCGTTGGCGATTATTTGATATTCTGCAAAGTAATAATTTTTAAATACAATTCATCATAATTGTCTTTCCACTTACATTCCAAATATTCTCCATATCGAAGCAATATGGTATCTTGTGAGTCCACGGGGGGGACTGACAAGACGAAAATCTTCATGTTTTCATAGTAGCGAAATCGTTTCTTAAAAAACATATTGATTTTCAGAGCTTTCATAATCGCCGTTAAACAAACTCACTATATTAGAAAATCGGAACATATTTACAGTGAATAGAATCACATCATCAGCGAATCGATGAATATTGTAAACGATGAAATGTTACACATTTTGATAATTTAAACCATAATTTTGTCGTTGTGAAAAATTTTGTGCATAGATGCAATTCAAAAAATACAGGAATCCTTGCACCTAAACATCCTCACTTATGTGTGACTGACCTAGTTTTAAATGCGAATAATCACCAAACTGTACAATTGCTTCATTTTAAAAGTTGTTTACTTAAACATTTATAATTTTTATTATTGGAAGAGTAATACATTAAAATTATACCCCGTATAGGTTTATAAATTTCTTTAATATCATCCTTAAATTTAATAATTTGAAATCTTTTTGAAGTTATATTGTTTTAGATTTACATGCTACTATAATTTCTATTAAGTAAGACATTTTAAAGAATATGTGAGGGCCACTGATGTGAATTTTAATCGGCTTTATACAACTTATGCAAATTATCTAGCAACTGAAATTTGATCCCATAAAAATATTAAATGTGAACGCTGGTCTTTTAATAAATTCAATGAGATTTTTAAAATATGTGCATTTCATGAGTTCGTAAATCCTTAAAATGACAAATTATAGTTGCGAAGTGCCGGACAACAACGCATTATAAACATTTATTAAAATAATAATACCTTTTGATTTCCTTGTCGAAACAGAATCGTTTATTACGATCGAATGTGATGTTTTAGTTTGGGAAGACCTCTCGCGTAGAAACCACAGAGAACCATAGAAACCAAAACCACATTGTGCCAGCGTCTAACCGTCTAACTAGACAACATGTTGGAAAGCAGTACTGTAAAAGTAAAAGTACTAAAACTCGCGTCAGCCAACATAATTTTTCACATAATCAGTTTCAGTATAGGGAGCACATATTTACGTAATAATTTTCATGTTGGCAGCAATGTTAATGTTTACACCATTCGGTGAAAATATCACCGTCGTGATCGCACATGTTACCTTCCCTGTGGCGTTTTCGCGCCTGCTGCATGGGAACGTGCAACTTGCGAATTCGCAAAATAATACGGATGTAAATATTGGCCGCATTACGTTATCGACTTGCATTAATATGTTTGGGAATATTTTGGGGTTTTACAAATATCCCAACGTGGGATTCCCAAGTTACAATGTTTTATTTTCAACGCGTGCATTAAACACACGCACACACCCTACGATTTTCGCCCATATTTGCAATGTGAGGACGTACAGCGTCATCTGTCATTGACCAATCTAATTAAAAAATTAAATTTGCATAAAGCAAACTGATTCCTGGCTGATTGCATTTTAATTAATGTAAGAAAGAGGCAGATACTGAAAAATAAATGAGTGAGGAATACGTGTGTTCGTAGCTAGCAATGGAGGGGCACAGTAAATTTTGTTGTATGATTTTCATGTTATTACTTTTTGACTCAACTCAGCCTTTTTCTTTAATATTTATATATATTTATCGGAATTTTACTTTATTATTGTTCTATTTTCATTTTCAGTTTTCAAATTTACTGTTGTTCTAATGTGGCGATTACACTATTATATTTAATCGCTCCCATGGGTTAACAAATACGAAGAATTTTTTAATTTTTCTCGTAATTGTAGCTACTCTATTAATTTAAAGCATTGTTTTACATTATAATTAATACTAACATTTCTGGATATTATCACAATTTTTGATGTAGGTTTATAATCGCATGTGATGCGGCGTATTTGGTATTCTATTGTAAATTGCAGCAGCAATTTAGAACTTCCTGTTGTACTTCTAATGTTTGAATAAATAGGACGTTGTATAGCAAAAATTACATTCACAACCGCAATAAAAAAATCTACGGCAAAATTTGTACTGAAATGGAAATCAGGTCAAAGCAAGGCTGTAAAGTGAAACATCAAAATAAGGGTCAAAATGCAATGACGTCAGACAATACAGAATCACAAATTAATGTTAAGATAATGTATTATACCTTAGTCTCCACTTAATAATTTTTAACACTGACTCTGAGTTATTACTTTCTTATATGTTATGTATAAGAAAGTATAGTAATCGTGAATATGTACGAATACCAGATTTTGGCATGTTTTGAGGTTCCCTGAATCGATTCTAACTATATTCGGAATGACGACTGTATGTCTATGCGCGCTCAAGTTTAAACTTAAGATTTGTATATATTCTATTTTGAAGGTTTAGAACAACGAGATGGCTGGGACAGGGTGTCCAGTTCTTCAACATCTACGATGCAGAGCTGGACGAACTATTGAGAAAAGGGCATGATGATGAGGTAATATTAGTTAAATAAAAAATGTGGTCGCTGGTCTTTACATATGACATATCAGACACAGTTGCAGCTTGAAGTGGCAAACAATTTCCTGGACAGATGGGGGAGAAAATTATTGAGTTCAGGAAAGGGAGAGGCATCAGGAGTAAAGAGAGATGGGAAGAGGAAGAGATTGAACAGGTGAAGGAGTGGATGTTTCTTGGAAACGTGATGAGAGAGAGAGAGAGAGATAGAGAGATCAATTGGTAAGGGTAAATGAGCTTCCCGGCAAAATGGGAAAGCGAGAGATGAACGGTTGATGAGAAGTATGCGCAGCAAGAAAGAGTGCAAGTTTGAAGATGCTAGTATGGAATACATGTGTGAGGAGTATATTGGTATATGGAGCGGAAGTGAAAAACAAAAGACATTAGAAGGAATACTACAGGGTCAGTTGCTGCGGCTGTGGCAAGAGCCCGGATAGAAAAGAGTCGTGTGATACGAAATGCTAGCAAGTGCGCAGTGAGAGCAAAAGTAGGCAAATATTGTATTTGAGGAATCCGAAAGGAGAAAATATATTCAAATGAGACCATATGAGATAAAAATGTATCAAAAGTGAAGAGATGAAAGGAAGTAGATGAGCAGGAAAGAGAAAATAAAATCAGGAAGTCCATGTATAACATAAACTATAAGTGTATACGGACGGAAACCAGAATATTTGGGGGGTGCGGGTCGGAGAGGAAGAGATGATTGCGAGGTTCAGGTGTGGAAGTGAAGAGAAGGAGACTACATATTGGATGGATGACGAGTACAGGAGACGTGAGTTATACGCAAATGGGATGAATGGATGGATAGACTGGTTGGGAAAATGTGAGGGACCACGTGTGGCTAGGATGAAAGGAAAAATGATATAGACTGCAAAAATTTGAGACGGAAATGGGTTTGAAATATTACAAAAATAAAATAACGTAAAGAGGGGAGAAAGGGAAACGAATTCAAGCAAGGAGTACGAATAGAAAGAAAGAAGATATCAAGGCGGAGACCTGGAGAAGAGGACTAGGAGGAAAACAAGACAACTAATAAGCAAGGGTGGTTGAAATATAGTTATTATATTTATTTACTTACTTGCAGTGAGAGAAAATATGCTAAGAGTTGATATTTTAAGACAAATAAATGATTCAGTTAATTCTTCCTAACATTTTTATATTCATAGTGATGTTGACAATTTGGACAATTGAAAAATGTTATTATTCGTACATTTAAGTTGGCATTAAATCCTTTTATTGAAACAAAATTGATTTATTTTCTACTCATTCTAAATTGTTATTTACGTTTCCTTGAGGTAACGTTGACAAATTGTTCTAATTTTTTCAATTGCTCGTTTAATAAAACTGATGTTGGTAAAGGATAGAATAAGCTCAAGCAATATCTTAACCGGAAGTGATGGTTTATTCTTTATATCTTATCACATTTTTAATATCTCGAAAACAGTACATGTTATCGACAAAAATATTCTTACATAAGTTAAAGATAAAACTTTTATTTCAAAAGTTCTTTCGAATAATGGGGTATAAGTAAGTATAAGAAAGTTCAGTGCGGACCAGATTTTTTTAATCTTAGATACAATCACGAAACTGATTTAACTTTCTCAATTCTATTCTTTGGGTATGTGGAACTATTTACGTTAATTGGGAAATAAATATTTCTTGGTAAAAGAAAAACGGATTATTCATATTCTTGTTATTTTAATTTATTAATTTAATTTTACTTATTGTTTATTCGTTTTCATTTTATTGAATAATGTAATTGTTTATTGTAGTAAATAAAATATAGATTTTAAAATATGTAGACATCTCGTTATGTATTAGATATAAAATAGGCAACACACATTGATTTCCACCTACCCGAACAGTTGAGTATCTATCCCGTGTGCATTGACCCTAACCTTGAATGCATTTAATGTTATTCAACATAAAAAATTAAATTGAATTCGCCATTTTTGATTTTAAATATTCGACGTTATAAAACGATGCCGAAACCCGGGATTGAACCGGGGACCTTTAGATCTTCAGTCTAACGCTCTCCCAACTGAGCTATTTCGGCTGATAAAAATGTTTCGCTGTGGACCACATAATAGGACTTTGGCTGCACATGGTTAACATGGTTAACAGTTATTTTTGTAAAAAAATAAAACACTGGTTAACAGCTATTTTTATTTTTGTAAAAAAATAAAAATGAAGGTACTTTGCATGACACATTTTTATGTGCTGTTAATTAACTTAAGAAAAATTAACATGTGAATATTAGGAAAACCCGAAAGCTTATTCCGTTAACATTTTTGCTTGTGAATAAATTGGTTATTATGTCAAATTAACTTTCCTGACAATCAATAGTCTAAACGTATTACTTATATAATTTCAGGGATATACAAATATGAATATACGCTCCGTCATAAAAACACAATTGTTGCTATCTTTTTGCAACAATTGAAACAACGTTGCAATATTTGCACTGTCATTATGGCTTATCAAGTGGTGCGGAAAGTTAATATGGTGTCTGTAATAAGGTCTCATATACGTCACCGAAATCTCATCGAGATGCACGGAGGGTCTTTGAAGTCAGCAGGGTAGCATGTCATCCTGAAAATAGCAAATCCATGCAAGTTCTGGCTTTTACATTTTTTCAGGTCAGAACTATAATTAAAAATGTTAACTTAATGAACAATATATTTTTTTCAAATATTTTCTCCTGTATGAAATATTTAGCGCTCTTGCCATCCTAATTACTGTGTACGCCACATATTGTGTATACTGTGTCAGTGCGCCACTGCTCTTGGGTCAATATTTATGCTATTTTGTAATTTTTTATTTGTTTGTTCCCTAACATATAGTTACGCTACTGGCTAATGTTGACAATTAAAGGGGCCAGCATATCCAAGGGAAATTGAAAAAAATGACAAAAATGGAATAACAAAAGTCTTCAATAAATCAAATGTAAATGTAGAAAGTTATACGTGTTGAGAATGTTATCAATTTTATTGCCTGTGATTTCCGTTTCGTATTTGACATCAAAAATAAGTATACTTTCTTATTATATTTATTTAAGATGGTATTTTTATTTAAATGACAATGTAGTTGTATATATAGCGTAAATATATACATTTTATTAAAGCAAAACCTTATTATAAACGCATTAAAATGTTGATATTTCCTTCTTAAATAAACACGCAGTTAGAGACCTATCACACTATTAGATCTAGGTAGCAAACGATAAACGATTATTTAATACGTTGCGGAATTAGTCAGTTGTTAAACTACCCGAAATACCGGGTACTGCTCTCATCTTATTTCATTGGCGTATATCTTCATTTACAGAGAGAGTTGTTTAGTATAAGTCAAATAGCCATCATTCGCTACTGGCGTAATAATAGTGATACGTGATGTTCTATTGTTATTATCAATTGATGTGTGTTACGGACAATCCTATTTCCTAAACGTAGAAAAGTTTGACCAGTTCGTGCAACTATTGAAAGATAAATGTGATTTTTTTAAAGGAATATTTTTTTTGTGAGTATTATTTTATTTAAAGACCGCATAACATAAATTGCTTTTATTTGTTAATCACAAAAGTCAATTAACGTAAACTAAAAAAAAAATGATTCGACACACGTAATGTATGCCTCAAAATCACTTCATGTGCCTTCTTCGACCGTTGTTTTAAATGCAACTTCACGCACAACTCTTGTTAAATAACAATAGCGTAGTGGAATTTTTATGTTAATAAACTCGTTTTTACGATGAGCTCCGTCGTCATTTTACAATTTTAGCAAGAAAATGACGAACTGATACCACAGCATAGCATTGATAGCACGTCGTTATTTTAAACTACTGCACGTAGTTAATTTAAGTCGAATATTGTGTTAAAGCAAGTTTTAGATATCCAGTATATCCAGTATGCAGAAAGATTTTTTTGCTTGTTAAAGTGAGTGATTCGCGAAAACGTAATAACTATTTATTACATAATATTCGATAGTGACCTGATTTGTATTGTATCATTAATCTATCATAAATATCACATTGTAAAACTATGAAAAAACGAAGTTAAAGGAACGTTAAAGAAAAATAATACATTTTGACGACTCTAACTTAACATTATTATACTAACAATGCCAACTTAGTCAAGAATTTGACGACTAATTCGAAAATAAATAATGTTTATTTAAATGCAATGCAATTACGTTAAAAGTATTACCGATTGAAAATATCTAAATATAAGTAATAATAATAATAATAACAACAACTTGCATTTAATGTTGTTGACCCTTCATCTGCAAGATTATATTATTATTTTATCATTTGTTCTTTTCCTGATTTTTTTATTCGTCTTATTAACACACGTATTGTTATAAAATTTACTTAAATCAATTTTGTTTTTATTACATATTTGCACGATTATTATTTTTCTTTATTTCTCTTGCATTTATATGAGTTTTCGTTTGCATTTCATTGTTTTTGTGTTTTATTTGCTCTTCTGATTTGAATTATAAGTACACCTCTAAATTCTACAATCAAAAATACACCTGTAACTCGAAAATAATAAAATCATCATAATTACGCCCATAAAAATATTTTCTTTGTTTCTCGTGTATTTAAATAGATAACATTGACATTGTTAGGTTATCAACTTTAATGAATACATCACAGTATATCGATTTCGTGATGGAAATTTTCCAATGACATGGATACCTGCGTAACACATATCTATGAAGAATTCAATGGGTCATCCTTGATTATTTCGTCCAACGATCGTTACGTTCACAGTTACATTTGAACGTTATTTTGACGCGCAGGCAAATAAATGGCACAAGTAAACCAAATATGTGCTGAAATACGACACGTAACCGAGGAGTATTTTTTTATAGTAATCGAACGCAAGTAACATTGAAAATAAACCTTTCACCGTTAATGAAAATTGCACATCTTTTTGTTATAAAATATTGTTGACGCTTACAATTAACAAGCGAATGTAATAGGCTATAAAACTGTAAATCACCGGCAATGTGTGAATATATTATACAGTGACTATATTTTCGATTTTGTAAAAAGTAGTATTTATAATGCAATAGGTGATCAGTTTAATTGGCACCATTGAAGTTGCCAACTATATTTTTTTTTCGATTAAGTTACTAAGGTAAATATTTAAAATAAGTGCCTAAATGTGTGAAATAAAATAATTTCTGTAACGCCAACAAATAATAAGGGAAACAAGTTTTATTATATTGGTTTTTCATTCAATTAAATGTTCACTGTTTTAATATCACATTCACGCAAAAGTGAAAGGAAAGTGACAAAACTAATAAAAAATAACAGGAACACACAATTAATACAAACATAGAAATAACAAAAAGTAAGACAAGAACAAGAATGTAAAACAATAATAAAAAATGAACCAATAAAATAATTGCAAAAACATTCAAATATAAGTAAATATTTTAAAAGTGTAATAAAATAAAAACAAACACACATAGAATCATGTGAAACATGTGAAATAACAACAGTGTCAATATATTCCAAACATAGGTTGTGCACATTAGGCGACAAATGTTATTATATGTTTTGATAAAGAAAACCCAGACACCTGTCTGACAGGTCGTTTTGTAAACTAAGTAATTTAATATAAGATGTAATTAGATGTACTTACTTATTTGTGTTTTAATTCGAAACACAAGCACACATTTGGTTAGTTTTTCGATTACATATCAGAACCCTCATTAATGTTACTATTGTATGCTTGCAAGTAGTTGGCCTTGGGCTTGTTGAACAATTTTATTCCATTCTTTTCTGTTTCTCGTTTTCTCTTTCCAATTTTGGATCTTCATACTTTTTAGATCTTGCTCTATACTTTACAACCATCTCTTCTTTCGTGGTCTCCCTTTTCTTGGGGCTCTGATAAGGATCATTGGTAATCTATTTCTGGCTATTATTTCTATATGCCCAATCCACCTTAGTCGTCGGGTTTTATCACTGATGTTATCTTTGCTTCTTTGTACATAATGTCTAGTTCATTATTTGTTCTTCTTCGGCAACAGTCTTCTGTGTTTATTCCACTGTATATAGGTCTTAGTATTTTTCTTTCCCATCTATCAAGGGCATCATCATCTGCTTTCTCTAGTGACCATGCCTCACAGGCATATATAACGGTTGGCTTTATAAAGTCTTACCTTCATTCTTTTATTGGTACGAGGGGAGGTCATTATTTAGGGTCCCTGTTGGTCATTTGTTCTTACGTTGGTTCAATTCTAGTTTTGTCACTTGTTAAAACATGTTTGAACATTGCGTATATTCACCAGACCCCTAGTGATTTCCAAAATTAAAAGAATATATTCAGGGGACCAGATATTACGACGCTAATGAAGTGATGACGGCCGTAAACGACTCGTTGGAAGAGCAACCGAAAGATTTTTTCCAGAGGAATCAAAGGTTTGGAGCATCGTTGGACCACATGCATCGACGTTCAGGGAGATTATGTAGAAAAATAAACGTTTGATATTTTGATCTCCTCCAGTAACTGACAGTTAAAATATAATAAAATATGCAATATTTCTGTACGTCTATATCAATGTAAGATTACATAAATGGAATTTTAAATTTTGCCACATGAATGAAATACTGCGACGTAAATGAACAATGCGAAACGCAACAATTGATAAATGTACAATTATGATTATAAATTCTGCAATCGCGTTCTTACTCATTGACGAATACTTCGATGTGTTCAATACAAAACACGTTATAATTTTATTTTCATGGGAACGCGTTGCACTACCGGTAGAATCCACCCGTGATTAAAATGAAATGTGAATAATCAAACGGATGCTACAGAAAATGTAATAAGTAATTAATGGAAACTTGGCAATAATAAAATCGCAATATTGCGATCGAATTATTCGATTCGCTATTTAATTTTTTAAACATGTAAATCGTAAACTTGCATAATTTCCATATTAGATGCTCATGTTTGAAATCAATGTCGCTAAATGTTATTGGGTCAAGATAACTTGTGTCCCAAACATTAAATACTTATTAGCAATGAGCAACTTGCTTTATTAGAAAGCGGCGAATTATATGAACATTGGGACGAGATTATTTTAATTGTGGTCGTTAAAGTGCTTTGCATACAATTATCGTTTCTATTGGATTTCCGTTGCAGCAATTAATAATTATGGATATAGTGAAAACTCTCGCGTGGAATACGTGTAGAGTAACTCCTGGAAATCATTTAATGGTATTCGTCGTAAAACGTCTTTTCAATTGCTTGTTACATAACAGCAGCATTGAAATGTTTGCAATTGCCGTTAATGATAGTGATAGTTTGTCTATTTAAAATTTAATTTCCTTATAATGACTTTAACCTAAACAGGTCAAAGTAAGATCATTGCTGAGAGAAGTAGGTGGGATTTTTTTGCCTAATGTGATCATAGTTTTTTCACGGCATGCGAGGACGAATCATTCAGAACATGAGGGACATTATGTAAAAAGATGAAAAATCGACGTCATTTTTATAAATATAGTGTATTGTACTTGAAATAATTAATCGTTTATCATATTTATTATAAGGTAAACAATACATTTTTATTTTAATTAATAATATCCAACACTATATAATTCAATGCCATCAACGACATACGATACAGTTGTTATATGTGAAATTCCACTTGATAACCATATTATTTTTAAATCGGAGTTTAAACAATTTAATTAAGTCACACAAGTTGGAGTCAATGTGAAAATTGGAAGAAAATGTCTAAGTTTAAATAATAGCTTAAGACAACATATATTAGTACAACGGCAATCACGTTAACGAACGACTCGCATAATGTAATGCTAATTTAACACATGCATGAAAACTGAAGAAAACATACAATCAAACAACAATGTAAAGATTGCTCCCCAAACAATTATATTGACGTAAATGTACATGTAAATAATTTAAAAATTGATGTGAAGTCGACACAAATTAATTGTAGAATAAAATAAAACCAAGACTTTTTAGTAAAAACTGCTCAAAGAATAAAAAACGATATTATTTCTTCAGCTAAACAACCATATTAAACGATCAACTACCTAAACATGTTCAGTACATTCTTATAAATTGTTGAAGTTAATGTATTTTCTTCTGTTACAATTATTAGGGGTCACGGCGATATACAGAGATTCGAGAATAAGTCGTTACTTTGAGTATCTAAAATCACTGGTTTGGAAAAGTCAAATGTGTGGTGGTGTTTCCATACATGTGAGCACAATGCAGTGATTTCTGACTTCTTGTCTTTATCCATAACATTGTTGTAATCCTGTTTTGATTCTGTATTCGCCTCTTTAAATACTGTTGGGTTTGTCCTACATACGATGAACTACAATCATTAAATTATATCTTGTAAATTAGAATCAAGGGAATCAAACAACAACAAACAAAAGATAAAGACACAACTACATACTTCAAAAATGTGTTCATTACCAACGATACCAGAACCGGAGAACAAGGATAAAAGAAAATCCAGATCTTCGGTAAAAAACGAAAATTTTTAGTTTGAACCCGGTTTAAGTGAAAAATCAGATTGTACCAGACAGGTTTTACGCCAAACGTTGGCTTAAGTGTGAGTTTCATAAAGCGCACTTGCTTGACAGTTTAAGTGCGAGTTTAAGGGCAAAACGCAGCAGTCCAGCCTGAAACGTCAAAACTTGCTACTACCTAACTTTAAAAATGGGAGCCCAAATAGAAAATTATAACGATTTGACGGATGATGAAGACTTCTTGGAGTTAATAGAGCATATTTTGATTCCCAGAGCCCCTAGACAATACCAACAACGTCCTAATCATTTTGAAGTTTGGAATGAAAAGCAATTTATTGCAAGATTTCGTTTATCCAAAGTGGTTGTGTCTTTAATAACTGACGAAATTACTCCTGCGATACGAAATAATTTCGAAAGGTAGTTTTTTTATAGTAACCTAATAGTTGCCAGCGCTTTATGCAAATTTCTTCTGCTCATGTTGTAGGAATCACGATGTGACTCCTTCAGAAATGGTGCTAGTTATGTTGAGGTTTTTGGCAACGGGCAGTTTTCTACAAGTACTAAGAGATTTCATTAGTATTGACAAATCAACAGCAAGTCGTATTATAAACAAAGTAACGAGGGTGCTAGCAAGACTACGACCCCAACTCATTAACATGCCATCAACACCAGATGAAATTTCACACATAAAGCAGGGATTTTACACAATTGCCAGATTTCCTAATTGCATTGGGGCGCTGTACTGCATCCATGTTAAAATACAAAGTCCAGGTGGAGAACAAGCTGAACTGTTTCGTAACCGAAAGCAATATCTTTCTTATAACGTGCAAGCAGTGTGTGATGCTGCACTGAAATTTTAGACATTGTTTGTAGGTGGCTAGGTTCAGCTTATGATTCCAATATTTTTCCAAACTCTAGCATTAGGGCGAGCTTAGAAAACTTTGATTTTGGAGATAATAGTGTTATAGTCGATGACAGTGGCTATGGTATAAAACCACATTTGATAACACCGTTAAGACATCCGAAAACCCAAGCAGAAAATTTCTTTAACGAAAGTCAAATCGAATTGAAAGATGTTTTTTTGGGGTATTAAAACGTCGTTTTCGCATACTTGCTCGTCGTTTTCCAATACTTATTATTACTGTACACAGATTTATAATTCAATGGACGAAGGAAACACGTGCACTTTCAAAATACTAACAGCTGATCGTTAAATGGCAATTTATATTGCTCTCAAAATAGTGAGAAGTATGCAACGAACAAATTTCTAGTGCTGCCAACAGTACCAACATGATATAAACTTAGTTTAGTTAAGCGGAAACTGTTCCATGAATGCAACAACCTATATTTGAACTTGGTTAACTTCATAAACCTGATTTTCTAAAGCTCGAGTTTAAGCCCATTTTGAACAACTGGCCATAAAATATCATTATGGCAAATTAATCTTTTGTAATCAGCTTCACTAATAAATTTTTTATTTCTTAATTCTTTGATTAGCGCGTTGTTCTTATCCTGAATGATATTCGTAGGATCTCTTTTGCTCACAACATAAATGTTGTCATCATCCAGCAATTGCGTTATTTTCTTCTCATAATCTAGTCTGTATAAAATCACAGTGGAGTTACCCTTATCCGCACGGCACAACATGATATCAGGGTGGTGTTTTAGAAACTTTT
The DNA here is from genome assembly GCA_959613385.1 of Geotrupes spiniger. Classification (NCBI taxonomy): domain Eukaryota; kingdom Metazoa; phylum Arthropoda; class Insecta; order Coleoptera; family Geotrupidae; genus Geotrupes; species Geotrupes spiniger. The sequence goes on from OY390741.1 coordinate 8,477,537, forward strand.
TTGCAGCCATAGTTTTTAACAAAAGGATACCTGATATATGTACTAATTTTATTTTTATTTTATTTTCATAGAGATAATATGTAATTAACACAGGTAGCCTATCATTATCATCACTATCAAAATTATCGGAGTTATTCAAATAATACTCCACGTCCGTTACTAACTTAGTGCTCGGTAACTGTTGGTATGACTAATTGCAAATTTTGAGCCCAGTGACAAGAAGTTCTACTTCTAGAAAGTCATTCGTGTATAATATATATAGAATCGGGGGTAGGTTTCCTCCTTGCGGTATGCCAAATTCTGTTTGTAGGAAGTTACTTTCGATCTCTCCTATTTTCGTTTCTTGTTTCCAATTCGTTAAGTAAGTTTTTATTAGGTTTAATTCTTTGTTTTTGTATATCCAGTTTTACCAATCTCTATTAATTTGGTTTCCGATACTGTATCAAACGCTTTCCTCATGTTTATGAATATTGTAATCATTTTGCGTTTTTATTTCTGTTTCAGCTAAGTTTTTCCTATGTATGCGAAATATTTATTCATTTCGTTATATTGATATTTTCTTTTTCAATTTTGTCTATTATTCTATTATTTTTGTTGTTTTTACTTATTTGCTTCTTAATTATATCCACATCTTTTGAGTGTGAAATCGGTGGACTTGGAACTTATTTCTGTAATATTGGTGTTTGGTATTGTTAATTAATTTTTTATTATATGTTCTTTGTAGAACACACTTTTTAATATTTTCGTTGCGTTTTGTTTCTGATTCTGATTTGCTTTAATAATATTTGGTTTATCTATTGACATTCCTCTTTTATTTTGATTTTTAATTATTGTAGTTTAGGTATCGTTCCATCAGATACTGTACATACATGTGTTAGTTTTTCAGTTGGCTTTAGTTTTGTCATCATAGCATTGTGGTCTGATATATCTGACGAAATTATTGTAACTTTTGTTATTTTGTCTTTTGCGTTTGTTATTACGTGTCTAATACGGTGTTCTTGTTGGTTGTTTTATTTTTTCCTTGTTTTATTTTTTTTATGTTTTGTTCAGATTTTTTTAGCTTCTTTCACTAAGGATATTGTAATATTCTCTGGTTGTATCTCTCCAATAATCATATGTAGTTTTTTCCTATTAATCATTGCGTTTTAAGGACAGTCTTCAATATATTTGATTTTATTTCTGGAGGACTGTATATGAGTGTAATTGCCATTTTATCTGAGTTTATAAGGAGTGTTAATATTTCCATTTTATTTATTGATTTCTTATATATAACTTTGTATTCTATGTCTTTTCTTATGTAGAATGCTCTTCCTGCTCCACTTCTTTCTCTTGAGTTGTGTTCCAAATTGTAATTTAAAATCCGACGCTTCTTCATCGTTCTTTCTAGGTTCCAATTATTTTGGCTTTCATTTATATCTTGTTTTATGGATTTTATATTCGAGTTATTTAATATTTATAGGATGAAAATTATTGATTACTTAAAACAGAGGGGAAACAAAACAAACATAAAACATAAACGTAAAGAAATATTAAAATCAATATAAAGACTATGGATCACAACAAGGGACTAAAAATAGAGAAACAAGAAATACTGCAGATTTCCAGCGCAAACATTATGAAGAAAAAATGGTATAGCAGAAAAGAGCATGAATTAAATGATAGAAAATAAAACGGAGTTGAGCCTGAAGAAGAATAAATAATGCTGGAATAAATAACCAATGCTGCTAAAAACTGGTGAACAGCAGGAAGCGATGAAATATCACCCGAACGAATAAAGTATAGAGGGGTGGGGGCATAAGAAACGGAGTGTGGTCCGAAAATAAAATACCTAAAGATTGAGAGAGAAACATAATAGTACCACCATGTGGAATAAATGCACAAAAATAATAGAAAATGCATCACGTTATGAAGTAGAAATTAGACGAAGAACAGGTATGTTTCAGAAAACGAAACCAAAATCTATGAATTGCTACGAAAAGGCAATTATTATTTTTAATAAAATCCCCGAGATATTCAATGTAATACTATTTGCATAATAACATAAAAAAAAATACTTAGCAATGCGCACCGTAACAACCTTGCCTTTATTATAAATATTTTCGAGCATGACAATTTATTTGTAAAATTTCCGAGCTGCATTTTTTTAATGTCGTTTCAATGATCTAATGTTATTCGTCATTTTTACGACACGATAAAAAATATGGTAATGAAAACATAAAATACGTCCAACAAAAAAAGTTTTTTAAAAAATCACGAAATATCATTAATTTTAAATAATTTGGCATTTTTTACCACATAAAAATTTATTAATTGAAATGTTCGAGAAAAGTCTTCAAAAAGCTGACTCATTTTTTATAACCTGGAAATTTATAAAGAGTTGACGAATTTGGAATTGTTATTGTTTTTAAAACAATGACAAAAACATATTACTTGGTATATGTATTTATGAATCTTGTGAACGAGTTTTTTAAAAGTCTGTTTGTTAATTTCATTACTATCGTTTTCTTAAATTTATCTCTAATTTAATTTGTTAAGATACTGCGAACATTTGTTTTTAACGACATTTGTTAGTATCATTTTATTTGTTTTCTAAATAATAAAACTGTCCTCATTGCTATGAGAAAATCTACATTGGTTTTGGAGATCCAATTTTGTAATTATAGTTCGTGACATCGAACACGTGATTGACATCACATCATTTTAAATCACAACAAAAAAATAATAAATATGCAGAGAAAATATTCCCAATAGGAAAAAATAATAAACAAGGCAGACAAAAAAATCATTTACAATTGAAACCGTAACTATAAATACAAAAAAAATAATAATTTACATCTATTCTTCGAATTTAATAATATTTAAGGATAGAAAAAGAAATATTAACACCTTACGATATTGAATATGATAATATTTATCTGAAGAATGTCGTGCGAAAGGTGGGGGTCCGTTGGGTCTCCGTTGAGTGGTTGCACTATTCTGTTGGACTGTAGACTATGTTCGTGTGCCTCATTATTAAAAAAAATACGATAAGAACCGCGAAGTCATTTCATAAATTAAACAACGGGTAAAAAATTGCCAATTAGAAAACAACTACTATGAGTTGTGAATTAATGAATAATATGGGAATAAAATTCTGCCCAGGTAAACATTATGATTTCAATTGTAAAGTTATTGCTATGAAGACATTTAAAAAATCAGGTATTGTTTACAGTGCGCTTAAACTAATAGTAAAATAAATAAATTTACTGGGAAGGCTATGCTGTGGTAATGACTAGCTTGATTTCCATAAAAGAACGTAGGTCAAATTTTAATGGCAATGATTTTTTGCGCTTGATCTTCAACTTCTTTTCGCAAGCATAAAATAACAAATACATCGTACGCAATAATATAAAATCAGTGTAATTATTAGCGATGATTATTGCTAACCAGTTTTTTTTGTAGTAGTAGAATAATATATATGTAGAGCTAGGTTATATAACCAAGATATTCGAAAATAAGTATACACTTATAATAGAAAAAGATGACCAATGTAGAAATTTTATTTATAATTTGAAAGAAGGTGGGTTCACACCAACGCGCAGTGGTAAAATAACAATTATACACGATATTACTCTCGAGGTTACTGTATCAGATTATGGACCCTGGAGTTACTGGAAGATAGTACCGTGGTAGTGTTGAGGATTTATAGTACCTTCTCTTCTAATTTGATCAATTTTTTCGACGGATTCGATTATTTTAAGTTGCTTTGGATGTACTGGAAATTTTATGTTATGTTTTAGTAGTGGTGACCACCTTAAGCACACATTGGTTTTCTATTAACGGAATTGCGTTAACTGGGTTTATTTATTTGGTCTAGTTGATCACAACTTTTATAGGTAGTTCGCACAAAACTTTTCATAAAATTTTCCATCGGTGACTAGAAATGGCAATGTTTATTGTTTATAAAAAAAGCTTCGCAAAATAATCAGTTGTATTGACTAATAAAAATAGTCTTCCATCTACTGTGTATTAACTCGTGCTAAACCAAAATAATAAACAAAGATATCTGACGATACCATTTTACGGAATTTTATCTCACCTATACATACTCTTACGACTTGATATAGTTAAATTAGTTTCTCTTGAACTACCAAACGTGCAACACCTAAGTGTTATGGAAGTGTTGTTCGGTTGTATTCATGGAGTTATAGTGTTGATAAATTGATAAAGTGCATAAGGTAATAAATATTCTATTTCTTTGATATGGTTTTCAAACAATAATATATTTTAAATAAGTTTAAATGACGTTGTGAGCGAATTAATTAAAAAAGAGGACAATTTTATTGAGAACTGAAATTACATGAAATTTTTTGGAGATAAAAGCTGTGTATAATTTACAAGCCCGTAACTTTTTCGTGCTTTGGTTTTTATACGTTAATATCCCATTACTTTTTTTTTATTTCCGTATTTTATTTGCCTATATGGCTTTAGTTTCATGTCGAGGCAAGTAAAGGAATCGGGAAAAATATAACATGAAGGACTTTTTTGTTACTCCGTACGCCTTTACTATAAATATGATATGCGTTAGGAATACTTTGATGCGCGCTTCAAATATTCAGATATCCACGTGCCTTGAAATAATGTTGCAGTGGCGTATTATTCATATGTTTTATTTTGTTATATCTGCTTCATCGTCTTGAGGACTTTTTTCCCAGCAGCAATCAGCGACCGATGTTAATACAATCAAGGAATTGTTGCTCTATCTCAACGTCACAGAAAGGTATCTACCAAGGTGGCTCACTTAGCCCTATTACCATTATCGCCTGGCTCAAGAACCCACGAAATAACTAATTTCTTGTATATGGATGATCTAAAAATATATGCTCCGAATGAAAGAGAACGAGATAAACAGTTGAAACTAGTTCACCAATATACGACTGACATAGGCGTGCAATTTGGAACTGACAAATGTGCACTGCAGAAGATATAAAGATAGCGTATGGAACTGTTATAAAAGAGCTATTCTAACATGAAAAATGCACTTACCTTGGTATCCAGCAAAAGACCATCCACGATCCAAGTCATTCATAATCATCTGAATATATTACAATACGGGCTCCTCAGACCAGAGATATGTAATTTCGTTGATTAAAGACAACCACAATAAAAATAATAAATTTAGGTAGAATAAAAAATGATATTGAAGAAACGTAACTGTAGCCTTATATAACGTTACGCCACTGTACATTCATTCAAACTATGTATCGAAATGTATGCCGTCAAAAAAATACGTTAAACGTAGCGTAAACATTTTGTTTGTATTGTTATATTGTTATAAATAATCTGTAGATACGTCCATTTTTTGTGAGAAACATAGTTACATAACGAACTCTTCTTGATTACTATATTTATATTTACCTCAAATGACAATTTTATGTTATTCTACATGTAATGTATTTGTCGTGACGAGTGTTCTTGTTGTTACATCACAATGAAGATATATTTTGTCGTTAAGACAGTGTAAATAAAAGTGAATTCTCTAAATTCCTCAAATGTGTTAATAAGTCACGATACTTAAGTAAAATAAAAATAAATATGTAAATATTTTGGCATGAGAATAGTATAGATAGATGCTCGAAAAGAATAAATTTGCATTTATGCTTTCGAGAGCACGTGCACCTTCTCTTCACGTTTAACGATTTATTAAGGCGAGTGGTACATTTTGGTAAATAATTCATAAGTACTGTTGCAACTATAACAATAGGTTACGTCAAATCCCAAATTAATGTTGTTTTCAGATTATAGCGGTAAAATTGTGACAAAATGGCGAAATACATTCATCTATTCTTCAGGAGGATTACCAAAGATTTCAAACAAAAGGAATTGCTGCCTGTGAAGTTTTTATTTTTTATTCAAATGTCCAGTAAGTTACTTACGATTTGAATATAACTATGTTTAATAAAAATGTTTGCAGCAATATTAGTTTTATACCCATACCTTACGATACATATGAGGGAACTTGGAATCAATGTTGAAGAAACTGCCATTATGTCGGCCATCACTCCAGTGGTTGGAATTTTAATGCCTCCGGTAGCAGGGATGTTGGCTGATAAAATAGGAAATTTTAGGGTAAGTGCAATCATTGTAAAACAATATTTTAGATTTAAACATAGTTTAATTTTTAGTTAATTGCAATTTATATTCGTTTTCTTCCATGTTATGTTTCATTTTTTTCATTTGTCTCGTCACTAATTTGTTTTAATTAATTTAATTTTTGTTGCTTCGTTTCCATTTCTTTTTGTGTTTTGTTTCACTCCAACAGTTTTGTTTGATTTTCATTTCGTTTGTTCCAATGTCTAAAAATCATTGCAATCGTTTTTTCTTAGTTTCATATTGCAATTCGTAATTATAGTCTTCATACTATTTTCTTTGACAGTTTTTATCCCACAATTATTTCCATTTCGTGTCCACGTTTCAGTGAAAAAGGAGACATCGACATTTTCTATTTCATTTCATAATTGAATGGCAACTTTACACGTAGATGATTGCAATTGTTAAATTATATAATATTTTTTTTTTACAATTGCGATGTTTTGATTCAACGTTGTTAATAAATAAGGCCAAGGATATACGATTGTGTAACTTGAATGTAAAGTGAGGAACAACTGTGCAAAATTATTTCTCATATTACGAAATAAATATTTGTGGCTAATTTATTAGTTTTTCCGAAATTACTTTAATTACGGTTTAATTTGCATGACATAACGTCAATGCACGTCAAATTAAAACTACTAGCAATAAGGTCAATGGCGAATGAAATTCTTTATGTTCAATATGGTCGCCATAGAATTCAGTTTGGTTTGTGAAGTTCTGGCTTCTTCTCCGGCCGCATTTTTTCAAATAAAATTTATATCTTGGCAAAGTGTAATCTATTCATACACTACATTATAAACTGGTTGCCTAGATTTTGAGATCGATAGATCAAATAGGATTAAAATTATTCGTTGTTAATGAATATTTTTTTTTAATTCTTTTTGTTTAGTAATTAAAATTAATTAAAAATTGTGATTACATAATTTTACTTGAATCTACTAAAGACATTTGAAAACGAATTTCTGTTGATGAGCCAACGAATGTGCATAAAGGGATTCAATTAAAATAGGATGTTTAACAATTTCGGCAATTTTCGTTGAAATAATAAGATTTATAGCGTTTGGATCAAATTTTCATCTACATATGGTCAAAAAATTAATTGAACACCGGAATCAATTTTTTGAAAAACCCTCGGAAAAGAAGCAGATTTACGGTCATGAGTAATGTCGCATCATAATAATTTAATTTTGTAACAGTTGTGAAGAGCGACATATGTGTCATCGATATTAATTACAATATTTTAAAAAAAAAAAGAAATATAATTGTGATCTATGGGAGAGGAAATTTCCATACCACTCTAACACGAGAAATATATAAAAGAACCAATCAACGGACGAGGTAAACAAGAAAAGAAGAGTAGAAAAGAAAGTGGAAGTACCCTTTTAGAGAAGGAAAACAATCCAAAGAACACCTGTAAAGCAACATAACAAAGGCGTGGATAAATTGGATCTAACTGATGAATGGCATGAAGGCAATTAAAAATGAATTACAAGAGATGAGGGCCGAACAAAGTGAATTTAACAAGGAGATAATACAATTTACTTGTTTTCGTAGTGTAAAGATGTATTTCTGACCTCTGTGAATAAAGTGTATATTGAAAGAATAAAACAATTATAGTGAGTGCAAAATTTTTCACCGGCTGCATATGACCTTATAAATAAAATTAATGAAGAACTAGGCCGCATCATAAACTCACAATGATTACAATAATCATAACCCTGAGGAAAGCGTTCGATACAGTATCGAAACCAATAGGGAAATTGGTACAACTGGGTACACAAAACAAAGAATTAAACCCAATAGAAAGTTATTTAACGAATAGAAAACAAAAAACGAAAATAGGCGAGATCGAAGACATAAAAAATAGAAGAATGGTGCTACCACAACTCACTATAAATGAAAACAAAATGTATCACATGATTTTCAACAACAAAAAGAAGAAAACAGATTTTGAAATAAAAATAAAAAAAAAAGAATTAACGAAGTACATGAAATTACATACCTAGGGCTAAGAATACAAAACAATCTGAAGTGGGATGCTCACATAAACTCATAAAACAAAAAACAAAAAATTTTATACATATTACCGGAACACACGAAGAAAGCAGTGTACCTTGCACTTTTCACAGCAAATAATAATTATCTGATCCACGTGTGGGGATATCCTGCAGGAAAAACATTTCAAAAATCCAAAGACAGCAGAACAAAACACTAAAAATACTACATTCAATGGAAAGAAGAACACCAACAAACACTATTTATGAAACAACACACAAACTAAATATTACACAAATGATAACCTTAAACAATCTCCGACTAATATATAAAATATATAAACAAATGATCAAGACAAGTATATAACTACAAGAACACAAACATAGAACAAGAAGATACTCAGATACCTACATACCAAATAAACACAAACACTCACAACAAAAACCATACAATATAACACCCTCAATATAACTACCTCAAGAAATAAAAAAATCAAAACTACACAAACTCTAAACAGACGATAAAATCAATGAAAGCAAGCGAAAGCTTAAAAAGAAGAATAAGAATAGAAACAGATGCACCTTCGATACCATTACCCCGAGAGAGGAATGTTTCCATAAATCCCGAGGCGAAGTCAGAACGACGTATCCCAATCAAGTACACTATATCTTTATATTATATGTACTGCAAATGTATATGTATTCTGCATTGTAGTGTAATATAAAAAAATAAGAAAATGAAAAAGGAAATAAAAGAATAATGTGGTAATGAAAGGATTATTAATTAACACAAAAAGGTGGAAGAACTAAAAGAGACGTTAAATAATTTGGTCGAAGAAAAAAATAAGGGGAAAGATATTCCTGATTGAATTGGAGAAACGAGGAAGACAAGAAGAAGGTGATCATAATAATAAGCATTTATTTCGCAAGACATATACATACACGTATAAAAATACGTTACTCTAAAACTAAGAAATTTACTAGAAAATACAAACAACATATTAAAATAATTATTGAGAATAAGTCAAAGTTGAAAGACTTAGGTACAAACAAGGTATTCATTGACCACGACCTTACAAAGAACCCAGGGGAACAGCGAAATGAGAGAAAGGGCAATACAAGAAAGAGCGTAAAAATAGGACACAATAATATTACGATAGAGGGAATTGAATGGAGATGAAACAGAAATAAAGAAAATCTAGAGAAATTGGAAGGAGGAGAGAGTTAATTCAAATAACTAGGAATATAACAAAGAGGACAGAAGCAAAAGAATATGGAACTGGCAATGAATATCGAATATAAGACTAGAAATGGGAAAAGAAACGGAGAAAGGAACAAACAAACCCAAATTAAAGGAGAAAAAAGAAATTGGATTAAAGGAGAAGAACCTTAAAGAAATGTGAAGATTGGCAACATGCAATGTAAGAGGACTATATGGAAATGGGGAGGAATTAAATAAAGAGTTTGAATGGATCCTGATAGATCCTGGCGATAACAGAAATAAAGAAAAAAGGGACAGGAGAGAAAATGTTGGGAGAGGGAAACGTGTGGATTATAGTGGCGTACAACAAGAGCTGCGGCGGTGGTGGGCGTGATAATAAGTAAAAGATGGCCGAAGTACATAAAGGCATGTAGAGTGCATTCCGAAAAAATCGTTTCAGTAACACTAGAATTGGAAAGAAATGAAGTGACAGTGAGTTCAACGTGTGGTCCAAATGAAGACGAAAGAGCAAAACAAGACGTACCTAAATTTGGTTACAGAAAGTAGTAGAGGCAACATACATGTGATGGGGGATATGAATGCAAGAGTAGGGAATGTGGACGATGGAACGGGAATAATAGATAAACACGGAGAACAGGAACGGACGAGCAATGGCACTAAAATGATAGACTACTGTAGACTGAATAACCTAATAGTCACAAAGATAGTCTTCGAACACAAAGACGTCCATAAATTTACACGACACGGAAAAAAAAGAAATAATAAATCCATAATAGGCTACATATTAACAGAAACGGTAAGAAGAAGCAAAGTGACAGTCATGAGAAGCCCGGAAATATATAGTGACCACTATATGGTGATGTCTGAGCTCATAAACAGAGAACAATAAAAATGAATAGTGCAAACGAAAGTAAATATATAGAACAAAAAATAATAAGAAGCTACAAAAGAGAGAAAGAAACGACGTAGAAAGAACGTGTAGAACACAAGATGATAAGGGTGGATATAAGTAGCTATATGGAGATTAAAGAACTATGGGAAGAATTAAAAAATACAATAATGTGTGCGAAACATATAGCACAATAAAGAAAGGAAACGGAGGCAGAAGAACAAGCTGGTAGAGCAAAGAAGTAAAACAAGAAATAGGGATCAAGCAGAAAAACATGGGGAAGAAATTTTGAAGAACTCTTAAATGTTAACGCAGGAAATAAAAACAGCGAAAAAGAGAAAAACAGGAAACAAAATGAGACCAGAAGAAAAAATAAAAAGCGAAGAGATAAGGGAAACAATTTCATAATGAAAAACGGCAAAGCCACGTGGCATGATAACAGTAGATATGCTGCAAAATCTGGGAGAAAAGGGAATGAGAGTATTCAGAAAAGGGTGTAATTAAGCATGGAAGATAAACCGAACGAGTGGGGAGGAGGGATAATAGTACCAATCATGAAAAGGGAGATAGAAGAGAGTGCAATAACTATAGGGGAATTACGCTATTAAGTAACGCACTAAAAATGAAAGTGTTGAGTAAACTAGTTTTTAATTTATTGATATAGGTACAGAAAATCATCAATGAATAGATAATTCTATTGTGATGTTGTTAAGACATTTAAAAAAGACAATAAGAAGATGTTTTTTTTTAGAAAATCATTTGTATCGTTGTAAAGATAGAAAACTCGTAAATTTTTATTTTTTGATTTGCACATGAAATAAAACTTTTTTGTCAAATATTAATTTCAAGTCTAACTTTCTATATTCGTATAATTAAAAAAAAATAAATAAATAAAAATGTTAAAATAATAAAACGTTTCTATTGATTAATTAATGTAATTTTTGTAGGTATTGTTAGCGACGTTTTCCGTCTTAGGAGGCCTATCAGCATTACTATTATTACTTGTTCCTATCGGAAGAATATCAATAACATATCCGCCAAATGTCATATTGGGGTTAGACTGTACTTTCAACAACCCTTTACAATTGCAACTACCAGACGAATATCAGTGCGTACCGAAAAACATTGCCGATTTTAAAGAAGCCAACGTCAGTGTTCAGTCATGTGGATTTATTTGCGAGAATAATTCCAATGGCCATAATTTTGGAGAAACAACAAATTATATCATACAAATTGATAACGAAGACGAGGCGTCAATTTCGTTAGATTACGTTGTAAAAGAAGGCGATGTTTATATTCCTAAAGACATAGCAGAGCTAACCAATCATATAACTCTAGTAAATAACGAACGTTACTTAACTGCCATTAGGAAGTGGTCGGAAAATTCATATTTTTTTCCCAGTAACGATCTATTCAATTTAAATTGCGACAAAAACGTTAACCTTGAATATAACGTATCGACCAGTGAAGAATTACACATAGTGGATAATAATGATTATAAATGCAAATTTATGGAAAAGGGAGGTTTGTTCAAGAAAGATTTTAAAGTGCAATTTTCGCAGTTGCAAGATGTTGATCAACCGCAAATTTATAATATAGATTATATTGAATATGGTGTTGAAAAATACTCGCCAATGTGCACAAACGGATTTGGGACCAGCAAAAACATCACGGTTCAAACTTATGATAACGCTTCAGGAATTCTTTTCGATAATTGCCAACCTAGATGTATAGCAACCAGTCAAATGAAACAATATTGTAGCAATCACGACACAGTTGTCGAACTGGATATGGATTTAACTTTCTGGTCGTATCTTGCGGTGCGTGTTTTCATCGGAATCGTCGGAGGCACGGCTTATACGATGTTCGAAGGGGCAGTCATCGCAATTCTAAGAGAGTACAAAGCTGACTACGGTTTGCAAAGGATGTACGCTTCCTTTGGTGGTATGATCAGCTCGCCGCTTTCTGGTTGGTTAATAGACTTTGCGAGTCGTGGGAAAGGATACACAGACTTTAGGTAGAAAACAAAATGGGTGATTGCACCATTTGATTTATTTTTCCTTAGGCCCATATTTTTCCTATACGCAATTTTGAAGATAATCAGCGCAGTTTTAATGTTGTTCATCAATTTGGAATTCAAATCACCCGCGACGAGCGTCGTATCAGATGTTTTGGCCGTTTTGAACGTTGAATTATTATCATTGTTCGTTGCGTCATTTTTATTAGGTTTGTATATGCACGAAAATAAAATCAACTCAACTTTTCAATTTCACGATATTTCAGCAATTATATCAATACTGTTTTCTAGGATCTGCGTGGGGATACATCGAAAGCTTTCTATTTTGGTTGATACAAGATTTAGGAGGGTCGAAATCTCTAATGGGATTAACGATAACCGTCGGAGGAATTGTCGGCATTCCGTTGCTGGTATTATCAGGTCCTTTCATCAAACGAGTTGGACACGCCAATGTTATATTCATTGGATTCCTGGCTTATGGAATACGACTGATGGGATATTCAGTTATTTATAATCCTTGGTTGTCGTTAATTTTCGAAGCCATGGAGTGCTTGACCCATTCTTTATGTTTTACAGCGGCTGTCACGTACGCCGCTAGACTCTCAACGGTTACTACTGATACTACAGTACAAGGGATTTTCGGAGGATTATTCTACGGCGTTGGTAAATTTTAAAGAAGTTTTTTAACCGTAATTAATTTGCTTTCTTCCAGGAAAAAGCGCTGGAAGTTTGGTTGGCGGCTTTTTAATTAAATTAGTCGGTATGAGGGCAACGTTTCAAATATTTGCTCTTATGACAAGCCTAACAGGAGTCCTTTACATGGCGTTTTATCACGGATACATGAAGAAGTATTCAGTCTTGACTGACAAACCTAAAGAGGAACCCGAGAAAACACCGCAAGGATTCGAAGACGTGGATTTAACCAAATGTGATGCGAAAGAAACCAGCACAGACGAGATGGTGGACAAAATCAAGTCTGTTCCTTATGAAGACACGCTCACCAATTTAGCGTACGAGGATAACGAATTTGATACCGAGACGGCCGAGAAAGAAGAAGAACTTGAAAACAAAATGCATGATCTAAGTAACTTAGAAAATCAAAAAGATTTAAAGTTTTAATTTCACGTTGACTATAGTATTATATGACAATTATATTTTAAGTTTAACACGACGTGATATAGAGATTATTATAGCGCAGTACTATAGAAATATATTTTTATTCTCGTTTTCCTAGAGATCGTTTTAACTTAATTTTTTATTTATAAGTATTTATTACGTATAAAATAAAATTTAATTGAAATGTTTATTTGTGTGTATTTTAACCTAGTTTTAGTCATGTCTCAATCGCGACATAAGGACTTTTTTAAGCCGAGAGCTCCTAGCGATTACTTTGAAACGAACTTTAATTGAGGCTATAGCACTACAGCTAAAAATTAAAAATAGCTTAAGTTATGCCCCTACATCTAGCGGGAAAAGTATGAAGCGCGTAACATCCACGTGACCCAATCTGTGATAATACTTGAAACAGGGAAACACTGCACGCGTCATCCTTGCCGTTTTATTTATTTGAATTCGCTGCCAATTGGCTTGCGTTTTATTTTGCACTTAAAACATTTAACATACATCCTAATGCAACAATGTAAAATAGAAACACATTTAAATGTGCCAGGTCTAAAGTATTAGACACCGCTGGAAGTTGGGTTGCATATACAAGTTTTTAACGGGGCTTATATATGCAATCCAGCGTACAGAGCAAATATGTGAATTTTATTTTTGCGGGTTTTTGGCATTGTCAATTGTGATGCGTTTGTTGAATCCTGCGTGCAATTTTGATCTGGAAACTATACGACTTATTTGTTTACCTGTGCTTGCGGCTAAGGTTCGACTCCAGAACATGAACATGAACAAGGTTCGTTGGGGAATTCGTCGCAATCCGAAGGTTCATGGTGCGAAGTTGCAAAATCGCCTGCGTCCACTTCTTTAATGATAATGAAGCAGAAGCGGTTGAAGAAATGCTGCAAAATGCTTCGTCTGGTCTTGAACAATGTGCTCTGCGAAAGCCGTAACTCGCAATCCTTTTTCGGCTTTGGTCATGATATGGGCCAGGAATCTGCGCCACTGGAAAGACACCATTGGTCTTTATCAAACGAAGCGCCATCAGAGTCCTTCAGGACACACTCAGAACCTTTCATCTTTTGGAGTAAGGACGTTTGGTTGCCGAACTTGCCGGATCTCAACCCGACCTGGTTGATCATGGAGCAAAAAATCTCAGCAACACGATACGCCACTGTTGACGCAATCAAAGCGGCTCTGATGCGCGCCTGGAAAATGAGATTATTTCATAATATGTGCGAATTTGGTTGCATATATAAAATAGAAAGGCAGGAAAAAGGCAAATTAAATAAACAATTTTCATGAAAAGAAAATTAGTTGTTATAATAGAACAAAAAATAATGCTTTAATATGTATCACCTTGATATTTTAATTCAATTTTTCCTTTGTAACTTAGGTCATAATTGCAAATAATAATAAATTGGCAGAGACTATTGTTGAACAAATAATATAAATAATTTATAAATTCATATCCCTTATCAATTGATGTTTAATAAACATTCAGGCAACAAACTAGGTATTTTATGTCTATTATTAAAATATCATATGTATGTCTAAAAGCTAAGATGGCTTTGGCGAGATGAATTAAAGGAACTGCCTGAAGATTCACGGATGCAGTTTCGGACTTTGTTCTATTTATGCTTATTTGTTCGACATAGTGTTTACTTATTTACTATCAAACAATCCTTCCGGTTGGTATTTTCAAAATGTATATATTTTTTTTATTAATTTGTGCTTTTTGTACTTTTTTTATTTCAACCTAATGATGGATGGAAAGGAATCAGTGGTTTAAATTAAACAATCTACTAAAAAAAATTATAGCAATAAACATTTACTTTTTATTGAGACACAAATTGAAATGAATTGTGAATTTTTAATTGGTAACAGATGTTATTTAATGAAGACATTTTATTTATACCAAATTTATTAAATATATCCTCAATTAATACTACTATTAAATATTATAAGGTAAATAAAAGAACTTGTACCATATGTTGTTTAATATGACGTTTTCATAAGGTAATGATTTTTAAAACAAATATTCAAAAGAAATTTACTTCTTTGTGGCTGCAGCAGCTTCGTCTTCACGTGCGTAGTTCTGTAAAACTTCCTGTTTTTTGGTGGCGATGCGGACTTTTCTACGCTCCTTAGCTTCTTTAACTTTTTGCCTACGAGCCTCAGCTTGATCGTTCAACATCTTGGAGCGCGCTTTCTCTGCCTTCTTCTTGTGAATGTATTCCATAAGCACCCTTTTGTTTTTGAAAACGTTACCCTTCGCCTTCATGTAAAGCGAATGGTACAGATGCCTATCGATTTTCTTAGCATCCCGGTATTTCCTTAACAAACGCCTTAGGACTCGCATGCGCTGTATCCACAATTCCTGCAAAGACGAACTAGGGTCATTTCACCGAACGACGTCGAAATTCAATACACACCTTTTGCGGCATACGGGCATTCGCAGTACCTTTTCTTTTACCAAAACCGCAGTGTCTACCCTTACGACGAGCTTCCGTGTTTTTGCGGACGCGAGCACGAGAATGGACTGCCACAGGTTTCTTGATGATAAGACCATCCTTAATTAATTTGCGGATGTTTTGGCCTGCAAGATAATTCATAAACATGACATAAATAGTTTTTCAGCGGAGTCGTGTACTTACGGGAATTCGTATTTGCAATTTCGTTGATTTCATTCGGATCCAACCAAACTTTCTTTTTCCCGCATCTCATAACAGAGGCGGCTAGCCTCTTCTGCAGCTTCAAGGAACTACAAAGAAATAACAACTTAAATCCATGTTGACAGAAGTCAGGATCAACATATGAACTTAACCTAAATTGTCATTTTTTTTACCGCGATTGCAACTAAATATATGAAAATACAATAATTAGGAAGATCAATATGTCGCCACGTGAAGCTTTAATCCAGGATATTGCGAAAAGGCTCGGAAATAACGGCCGCAAATTGATGCACCATGTGGTGAAATCTTAACGACATTAACAGCTCGAGATTTTTTTTATTAACAAAAACCAATAAGTGCGGCACAATACACTACACGAACACAAATAATACACTTTAATAAATTCTAAAATTAAGTTTAAACCACTCGCCTCATGTCAAGCAACGTGCACTTGGCCTGCCTTGTATTGAAGAGAGAGTAGAAGATGGCGTGCTAACGACTGTACAATTTTGACACTTAAATCAAATGAAGTACCGAAGCAACTACAATTTATGATTGCAATAATTTTACCGTGAGTTTTAAATGAAATAAAATTATTAATTGTTAATTGTTAATAGCGTATTTAACAGCATATGATTACTATGAGCAACTAATCAAATATGAACATCAATTGACTTAAATATTTGAAAAAGTGTGGGAAGTTTATTAATGACATATTTTGAAATACTTTGCAACATTTTGAAATGTCGCATAAACAGAGTCCACGTGCTACGTGAGGTGTCGTCCAGTAACGTAATTATAAATTAACAGGGCCGTAACCAGAGCAACAGGGTTTTTGGGGGTCATTTTTATTTCTTTTATGAGCTGGTTAAATCATTTTCTTGCTGTGTCTAGAAAAAGATTTAAAAATACATTCTGAGTGATTAAAAGTAACAAAAGAAAACTATTTTTGATGTTACAAACAAGGAATAGGAATTCTTGCATTAAAGACACTGGTTGTACGTCCATATGAGCAATTTAAAATGCATTTTTTTAAACCTACGACGCCGCATGTTAAAATTTTAATAATAATAATATATTTTAGCAGTTACAGAAACTACAGAAAACTTTACATTTACGATGAAATTACAATTAAAGTGCAATACATATCGCAGTATACTTTTTCTTATTTATTTCCTCATTTTCTCATTCTAAAATCATTACTTTTTTACTTTGTTTCCCGCTTTAATTTCCATTTGTTTAAATTTTTATCCCCTTTTTGTTTCATTGTTTTTTACTTTGTTTCAGTTTTTTCGACGTATTTATTTTATTATGATTATTACCTCCATAATTGAATACTTTATTCGTTGTTTTTATTTTCTATTATTTCTTCTTTCTACTGTTATCTAGTTTTAGTCCATCATCCCATTTTTTTCAATGAACTGTCAATATGGTTTGATTGCTAATGTACATATAGTTATCAATTAATAAATATTTTTAGATTCTCCATTTTCACATATGAAAGTTTTGAAATTAAGTTGAAAGCAAGTCAACCACGTAATTATCCATGTGCCGAATTAATTCTAGTAAGATTTTTGCATTTATTAATAATAATAAGTTTCATTGACTAAATTGTGGCCACAACACCTGTTTTTTGACAAACTTAAAATTAATTAATAATTAATGATTGGCTAAAGGCGCAAGGTGTATAACATTTTCTTCATAAAAGATTGGGCGTTAACTATAATTTTAAACCTCAGCCTAAGACCATGGAATATTTCAATACAAAGAAACTTAAATTTGTTCTACCATTCTCGACATAAACAAATAGTATAAAATATAAAAAGTATTCCAAAGCCATTACTACAAATAACCAGCAAGTTAACTATAATTATAATTGCGCTGCAAGTAACGTTTCAGTGATTGATTTTAACCACAACATAATGGTTGCTTTATTATCATAACAGCTTGAATATAAATTATCCAGCCGGCACATACTATGTTCAAGTTATTTTGGGCACAAAAATCTAACACCAAATCGATGAAACCGAACGTCGGTATAAAAATTGTGCGATTTCAAACATAAAAAAATCAAAAGGAGGAACAGGTTACTTAATTTAATATACGTATGTACATGTTAATATAATAAGTAAATATAAATGGTTTCACGATTGTATATATAACAAAAAATATTAGGCTTTATGTATATATATATGTATATAATATATTATCACAATACATCTGCGTCTTAATAAACTTAAGACCGAAAAAATATCCTGGCACTCCTAAAGTTGTAATACAGTAGTTGAAATTCCTGAAAAAAAAAAACACAAATAAATTAAGTGGTAAATATTACCTACATATTTATACTTACAGTATCAAATGTGTTGATTCTTTTCTCAGTGAGAGACAAGGTTTGCTGTAATTTTTCGTCTTCTTTGCTGGATTTTGCGATTTGACTTTTTAGATTTTTCCTCTCGATCAGGAATTTTCCTTTAACGGATTGAAACCAGTGCAAAGAATCTAACTGGCTGGTCTGCTCCAACAGCTCGATTATGTAGGCGAGTCCTAAAATTTCAATACATGAATTAAAATAGAATTGAAACAGCGATTATTCGAAATATCTCGCACTAACATTGCTTTACATAAAAATCATTTGTACGAATAATCAAAACATTTTCAAGTTAGAGCTGAGTTAACATAAATTAGCTTCATTGCTGAATCAATGATTTTGTATGGAACTAAATTATTAAATCATGAAAATGTCAAAATAGAGCAAATTAGTTTATAATATTTATATATTACCCATAGCAAAACCATCGTCCGTAAATGCAGAACCTTCTCTGTCCTTCTTATTCAGTCTTTCTTTAATTGTTAGGGAATGTTCTATGAAATTTATGGTCAGTGGTGGCACAATTACATAGAAGTTTCTTAAATGAATGTTGCGTGGATTACGTAAAACTGGTGCAAACACATTTACCAACAACTAAAATAAAAATTACATACATTAGTTTTATATTTACAATTAAAAGTTTTATTAAATGAAGTGAATCGTAAAACTTGCCTTAAAATATTCAGTAGCCTCTTCGAAATTATCAGCCAAATTCTTAACATCACGGTTTAAACAATTAGCAGCTTTCTTGGTTAACTCTGGCTGCTCGATATCACCTAACAGTCTACTAAATTCGTCGATAGTTTTCAAATCGGGTAAGAAGCATGTCGCATCGGCCAGACAACGTCTACCACCAGATCTGATTAGTCTTATGAAACCCATAGCATTGCCTGTATAACAAACGAACGTGATTTTTGAATTTTATACTCGCCCAACGTACCAATTTGCGTAATGAGTTTCCTAAATAAGTCTAAATAACTCAGTCCATTTCCATTTAAGCCTAATATTCGAATGCCACTGTTAAATTTCTCAGCCTTTTCGTATGGATACATTTGGTTCAACTCGGTTTTGTGTTCGCTGAAAAACCGCAAGTCTTTAAGTAGTCTTGATTTAATCTGCTCGTCGAACATAAATTGGGAAAACATGTAGAATTTGTTCTGGAGGAATTGATATGTGAAATTTACCTAAAAAAAAACATCTATATAAAAGTTATAGATAATTATTGTGTATATAAACAGGAAATAATATGTATAATACTGTTGGCCCAACACAAATATATTTTTAAATGGAGCTCTAGGTGTATAGAAGTTTTACGTAATATTTAATAATAAAATTCAATAAAAAATCATGAAAAACAACCAAATAAATAAAATTTTATAAACTTACTGTATTATTCATAATACCAATACCATGTGTGCGAATTGAATTGGCAATATGCGAAATATTTATGGTATTCAAGTGTTTGCTGTTGCTCCATTCCTCAATGAATACTTGGCTGTTTAAATTGTATAAATACTTTTCAACGAAAACATTAATATTGCGCATTATTTCCAAAACATCCAGCCCTTGTTCCAACGTTTGCATCGGCAAATTGCTTTCTGTAGCATTTATTCCGTATTGAAGAGCCGCCAACCTGCAATGTTTAAATAAACAGCAACTGTGCAATATTTAACTAATGAACCTACCTCCGCATTTCTCCATACGTTCTCCAATTTAGATGATTTATTACGACAGTAGTTAAATTGTAAAAAGTCGTACTTAAATAATGCTCGATGTCGTGCTTTATATTTATATATTCGTCGCTCAATACTGCTGGGAAAAGTTTTTTAAATGTATGAGGTGGCGCGTTTTGGAATGGATCCGACGGAGGTAATTGCAAATGTAGGTGAGTTTGCAGTCGCAAATTTGTTTCGACCAGTTGCATCAGTGGATTTACTAACTGTGATTTAATGTTTTCCTTTGCTGCGTCAGTAATAATTCCATTTAAGTTTGTGCAGTTACTTAATGCATTTAAAAGTAACTAAAAAAAAAATATATATATATAACATATTTTTAATAAATGTTATTTGTTTCAAATGCACCTTAAATTAAAATAATAAAATATATCTGCTATTAGTATGGTACTTTTTTAGTTTAAGTATGAATTAATAACATTTTAAGGACGTTTAATATTTTTAAATAATATCTTTTGCCTTATCTTTTTCCAACTTACAGAGTTAATTTTGAAATAAAAATAAAGTTAATAATACCAACTCTGCTTTCAGCGGTAAAAATATTGTTGCCGGTCACTAGTAAGAAAAAAATGTTGGAATCACCAGACCGAGACTCCCAGACCCAAAGCAAATCAAACTCTTCAGCTACTGGCAGGAATTTCAGGTAGACTATAAGTGATTTTTAAGTTATATGTCCCAGGAAGTTCGCTTATCTGTAGCAACATGCATGAAAAAATTTATATTTAACTCCTTATCATGTGACTATGACGTGAATGTAATGAATGGTCTCAGACGAAGAATGTCGAAATGTATTAAGTTCTCTTCAGCGTTTATTGTAAACTAGATTAAAATTATTTCAATTAAATCAAAATGATTAATTTATAAATGAGTTGTTATAAAGTGACAAATGTAATAGGTATAAAGAATTTCATGGACGTAAAAATTAAAATAGTCGCAGGTTTATTGAAATTAATTTGAAATTATAATTTTTTCTAATAAGATTATTGCGAACTTCATGGTTGATCATAATTTCGGCATAATTTGTATCGCATTTTTTCCTAAAATAGGGTCTGGGAAACCCTATCGCCCAACAGCCTAACTTCCATGCAATGAAACTGAAGTAAAATAATAGAATTTTCGCCAGTAATATAAATTACACTGAGCTGGGTTCCGAACAGCCAAAAAACTATAAAACTAATAACATTCAATTTCAGATTTTGTCAGTTTTCTAAAATATTATCACAGGGCAGCTTTTATTGTTTTCATTCAAGTTACAGCAAATAATCACAGGAACATCTCTAAAAAAACACATCATATTTTCAATATATAGGAATAAAGCCCAGAATAAAAACTGTTTAACAATTAAATGTCTGCACCCATAGTTGTCAATATGCTCTCTCTCTAGCTAACAAAGAATGACAAAATATATTTCAATATAAATATTCAAATTAGTCTTAAATGCAAATGAATACAATTTCTAGTAATCTTAAACATACAAATCCAATGTTATAATTAATATGCGCATATACTTACACAACAACGAGATAGATCAGCTCGTGAATCAATGAGTTTGCTAAAATAAACCGGTAGTAGAACTTGATGCCAATATAGGAATGAACAATTGCACAGTTTATGTAGTAAATAACCAATGTTGGATATTAGTTCTAACCGGGATATCACAGATCGAATTTCGAATAACGTATCATTGGATAAACCAGTTGCAGATAATGCCAACTTCGTTAATAGAATCCGTTGACTGGAATTTGGGCCTAAAAAGCATTAAAGAACGTTAGTTAAATAGAAAAAAATTATTTTCTTTCCATTTTTTTTGATTTCTCCCGCTTTCGGTAATATAAATTTACAATTACGATAATTACCATTTAATGAATACTCTGTTACAACGATAGCAGATAAAACATCTAAATGTTGGTCGTTGTACGATCTCTCTTGAGTTATGCTTTTCTAAAACAAAATATTTAAACATATTTAATAACTAATAGAAATTTTTTCACCTTAATATTGGCTAATAGAGATAATGCCTTATGATTTAGATGCTGTGTAACTAATAGAATAACATACGTCAATGGTAATAAGTTTTTGTTAAAAATATGTTGAAAGCACTTCAGAACCTCTATCAGTCTACACAATGCTAGTAATACAGATTTAGTCATAGGTTTGCTTTCGTCTGCGTGTAAATTCGTTATCCATTTAACGTGCTCGCTTATCTTCTTGATTAATTTCACACAATCTATTAGAAAGTTGCAGGTATTGTGCAGATGTTTAATTTTAAAACTACTCATGTCTTGTTTGGTGATTTTCTCCATTTCAATTAATAAATAACAAGCCTAAAATTCAACGCATTATTTTTTACACACAAAAAAATCAGCAGACCCAAAATTAATGGGTGAAAATACTTTAAATATAATTTATCATCAAATATGACAACGTGGGTCTGTTAAAGCAAATATAAGTTATAAAATAAATATATTGAACCTGTAAACATAAAGAATGGGCATCTTTTGTTAAATTTTGGCTACGTGCAGCTATTTGAGTAGTTCGATTAACCAGCAGCATTTTCATATCAACACTTTTTGTAAGCGCATTTTGTGGTAAATGTTTCATTAGAAATTGTTCTGGGTACCATAAAACATTTCCAAATATTGTACATGCTATGCCCTAAAAAATATAATCATATAAATTAAAATCCATTGCAATAAAAATCAAATGAAATTGAAGCAGAACAAAACAAAAAAATGCGGCAAAATTTTTAACTCGGTACAAATCAAATGAAAATTAAAGAAATTAAACAAACAAACGGATAGTAATTATACGGGCGAAGGAAAGTGGTACATGTTCAATGTTTAAAATAATTAAAATAAATTGAAGTTAAATAAGAATGAAACGTAAATCCAATGAATGCAACAATGTTCAGGAGGTTGAGCAAAAGATTAAAACAAACAAACCTTCTTATTGATATCCATCAATCGTTTAAAAACTTTCTTGTCCATATTTCCGAATAAATGATATTGAAAAACAAAGAGGGCATTTGTTTGTAACCATATTTGTGTAAATGAAATATTGTCATCATCTTTTTCAAGTTCACCAATCAATTGTACAATATATAACATAAATTCATTTGACAAACTGCAAGTTTTTATTGCAGTTAATAAAGATTCATCCATGCGCTTTTCGATAACATGCTGAAACAAATATAATATGATCCAACTGTACAATGATTTTGTAATTAGTTAGAGCATCTTTTCTGGTACTTTTATTTATTTTTTTCATTGGAATTTTGAATTTATGACAAAAATTGTATTATTACAGATACGTTTATTTTAGATTACCTTTAATATTGTTCCACTTAATAAATTAGTTTCCATTACTTTCAAATGCTCGTAAAGTCGACTTAAACTTTCCCCAGACACATCAAATTTTGCCGGGCTGTGAAGCATTGAACGCACAGCTCTATTATACAATCCCAGATGTTCTTTTATGGTAGATTGGTTTAACAAAGAATCAAATGTGATTAACGCTACCAACAATTCTGCGATACAATCCAGCGCTTCCTAAAACAATCCATATCTTGCTCATATCAAAATCGTTGGGGGGATACTTACGGGAAAACAAGATCTCGAGTATTCTTTACCTAAAAGAGCACATAACTGACGAATGATTAAAACTATCACTTGTTGGGATCGATTTATAAAAAACGACGCTTTCTCTAGTTCTTCCAATAGCTTACTAAATTTTTCCAAATTTCCGATTTCTTTGTGTGATTCTAAAATTAGCCGTTAAGTTATCGCTCACAGGGATAATCGTATCACGTACCTTCATCGTAAAAGACAAACGTTGTAAAATACTCTTGAGCTTCGGTTACTAATAAATTGATTTCGTTGCAAATTGAAGCTAAACTAACAAAAATTCGTGTCAGTAATTTGTTGTCAGAGTGTATCAACTGCAGTAAACTAATATCTTCAAAAGGTTTGCACTAAAATAACAATTCTAGCATTAAAAATAAAAGTAAACAAGTGTACGTACCTCGATCGATATAGGCTCTCTTTGTATGTATAAATTGTTCGACAATTTCTTTTTAAATAAATTTATTTGGGTGTTGTATGATTCGAGGAAGTTGCCATACCGTTGCAATTGAACTTGACCAATTATACCTTGAGGAAATATTTACGACGTTATTGTTGAATATATTGGAGGTTAGGTCAAATATAAAAATACTTACGATGCGTTTCTTTATTAAAATTCTCTTCACTTAATATTCTTGATTCAAACATTTTTGGTTCAAGCTTGTTTACAATAAAAAAACTAATAACTATTTTTGGTTTTGACACATTTGACACTCATAGGCGAAGCTGACCTTGTACTTCGTAGGTAAGATAATGCAATGAATTATTATATATTATTTATTAAAATAATTTATTGGGCAATTCGATTTGAAATGGTGTTTTTGCGATAATCGTTTCTAATCTTTTAGCATTAAGTAACTGAGAGAATAATTGAGTGTTGCAAAAAAAAATTTATAAATATTTCTTTGTTTATTTCTAATCCACTATTCAAATTAAATTCGTGTGTTCCTTTTTGAATGTTGTAATAACAAAACAGTGTACTTTTCATGTTGTTGTCTGTGTTTGTGAAAATAATTTCATAACCCTATTTTTTGTGTCGACACGGTGTAAAATACGTTAATAAAAAATCGCTCAAACGCAAATTCTAACATTGGGCAATTTATATGTATCATGATGAAATAAATATGTTATGTGGTCATGATATTTATTGTTTAGTTTCTAGAGAAAGTAATGTAGCATGCACTTTGTTTTCATCTGTGTATGGCATGACGTTAGTTGTCGAAGACTTCATAGCGCGTCGGTGTGGCCAACATAAAACTTTAAAACACGACAACTTCACATAGAACCAATAATTAAATTAGCATAGTCACTTGAAACATTTTGTTAACGGAAATTAACTT
Source organism: Geotrupes spiniger (assembly GCA_959613385.1). Taxonomy (NCBI): domain Eukaryota; kingdom Metazoa; phylum Arthropoda; class Insecta; order Coleoptera; family Geotrupidae; genus Geotrupes; species Geotrupes spiniger. The sequence continues at coordinate 8,502,643 of OY390741.1, forward strand.
CATGTTTTAATACACGTTGTTTACTAACATAATTAATTTTGATTTATTGCCACTTGATATCCAGTATTGCTTACCAGCAATAATTGCGTTGTTGTTTCCACTGAATGCGTCAATTAAAAAGTTAATTATAAAATGTAGCAAACTCACAAATATTATGAACCAGTTTTCGGAACGAATTATGTGACTAATTCCACATGATTTCATTTTCTGACGTCTTGTGTGTTTAACATTGAATATTGCATAAACTTAATTTTCATTCATGAATAATCCATTTTGAGCGGACCGAAAACGTAGTTAATCATCTTTATTGCGCTAATCATAGGATCGGAAATCTATATTTAGATCGTTTGGATTGGTTACAGTACATGCCATATAATCCTCATTGTAACCAACTTATATTTTCAAATAATTATATCGCCCTTTGATTTGGGGGGCGGGGGGAGATTTAGTGCTTATCAGCTTAAGTCATAATCAAAGCAAAACTAGCAGAAAAGAAATTGAAGAAAAAAAATTCATTTTTTGTCTTCAATTTCTGATAGTTTTGCTTTGATTTTGACTTCGGCTGATACTTCTAACGGGAAAATGTTATAGTAGAATTTAGGAGATGAATCAACAAATAATTTCGAAATGACAAGTTCTGGGTTCTGATGAAAACTTTATTTGGAAAATAATGACAATAAAACTATTATGATAAATGGGAATGTAAAGTTAAAAACTATATAAGCACGAAAATTTTTATGAAAATGTGGCAAATAAATATTTTATTATTTGTGTTGAAAACCAAAATTAGGTCAGAGGACCCGAAATAGGGGACCCATGCAGAAGAAGTTAGTAGCAAGATGGTTGGACAGAAATTAATTGTGGAAAGAAAACTAAATTGAATCTTGCAGGAGATCTTGGTATATAATCAAATACCAAATACTTTGGATTTGGTGTCCAGAAGGGTCGAATAAAATCTGATTCAGAAAGAACGAAATTGTTACCAAGAAACCAAAAGTGTAAACTCGTTGACAGATTTTGGCGTGTGGAGGCGTTGTAAATGTCGGTAGGCCATGATATAGTTGATTTGGTGAATTGCTGCACAAATAGCAGTCGTACAATCGCCCACGTAACGTGCGTATCGTTCTCACTAACCTCAAAATTAAAATTCCAAGTTTCTAAGTCAGTGAAATTTGTCAAATTAATAAAAACCACGTTTTTTGTTAAATTTATATTAAGTAACACGTTTATTTCCTTACATTTCTTTAAAAAATCTCTGTACATCGAAATTAACTAAAACATGATCTGGTTCTACGCTTCATCCTGTAACGCTTAATTTCATTCCAAATTCTTCCAATTGTTGCTTTTATCATTCTTTATTGTACTTCTGTTATTTTTTGTTTATATTCTATGTAAGTTTTTTCTCAGTTTTTATTTGTTTACATCTAGATTTCACCAACCAAATGCTTGTTCCTTATTTCTGACAATTACTCCGTATGTTTCATTGGCTGACTGTAACAACATTTCTTTAAACTGATTCCATATTTTACCACTCTTCTTTAATTTGGCTTTATTTCTATAAGGTTTTTAATTTATTTGCTCTGTAATGTACGCTTGGTATATAGCTTGCATTTGTTTCTGATTACTCTAGTTTGTGGAAAGTGATCATCACGCTCGGACAGAGATGGTCCTAGTTTATTGGCACATGCGCATCAGCCTCAGGATGCATCAGTAGGGTGGACTGTTAGCCTTTCTCGCCCAGGCTAGGGGCCAGCAACGGTGCATTCCAAACTGCAAGCGGACTTTCCGTCCTTATTTAATTTCACTTATACATTTTATCGCATAAATCTTAAAGATATTAATGAAAATGCATTTAACTTATTACATGGTATGTGTTTACGTGCATGAATTTTGAAAGAAGCTGACTCATCGTTCCATATAAACTCGACGTTACAGCAATAAATCACTCCGGCGCAATTAAGCAAATCATTGGCTAATTTGTATCTTTTTATGGAAGTTATTTCTCGGTCGTTGAAGGAAAATTTGCACCACTTACATTCGTAAACATGTCCTTTTAGCTAATAAACACAATTAATGTTGAACGAAGTCAGATAACATAAACGTATATTTTTAGATCATAAGGTGTATATGCACAGATTAAAATATTCCACAAATATAATAAACAGTTACCGAAGTATGTTACCTAGTAAACACGAAGAAAGTGGAGAAGTAAACAGGATGTTCTGATTTATGCATTCGATTATAAAGTAGCATATTAAAGAAAATTTGGTCAGTCAAAAGACGTTAATTAAAAAGGGTAGGCTTTCAAGATTCAGTTCGTCAGTTTGACGAAGTTGTACTTTCCAGGTCAATCAAAACAAAAAAAGAAAATTCTTATACTTAGTTGTAATCCATTTTTCGAAAAAAAACTTTTCCAATGAAAGTTGTTTAAAATTTCAATATCTTCAACTTTTATAAGAACAATTGTTTCGATAACTCGTACCGTTTTCGATATAAGGAAAACGATGATAAGAGTAAACCAGCACTTCCGGTTGAAATATTGCTTTCAAAATAGGACGTTTTCTTCCTTGCTATTACAAATCTTACGTTTAAAGTTTCATAGATCTAGCTATAATCACCCAGACACATATGTCATTCTAAAATAGTCAGAATCGATTCAAGGACCTCAAAACGTGTATATCCGTTAAAATCTCGAGCTCGACAATTTCCATGATTACTATCTTACTTATACGTATATAAGAAAGTAACAAGTCTTGGTAAAATATTCTTATATGGTTATGAATATGTAACGATTTTAGTAACGAAATAATAATGCAATTAATCGTCTGATACTAAGCTAATCAAAAAAGTATAACGTATAAGTTCAAACATGGCCTTAAAACATGGGATTTGGTATCGCAGAGCATTAAATAGAACACGAAGAGAGTGAAAAATAAAAATAAACTAGCAAACAAAAATCTTTCTAATGGAAAACAAATAGACAAACACCAGTTTAATGAAAACGTAACACAAATATTTATTGAACCAGTAAAAAGCAGAAAAGGCAGTTATACATATTTCAATTATTTTCCTTTCATTAACTTAATTTTTAAATTTAGTTTACGTCAAACTCTTCCATTCAGTTTATTTATATTTATTTAAATTTAATTTTTGTTTTATCATTTACCCTATTCCTACTTTAATTTTGGCTTTTTTCGTTTGTTCCACTTGATTTTAGTTTCATTTTAACTTGCTTGTGCTTTCATTTATTTCATATTTGTGACAGTTAATCATTTCTTTTAGTTATTGTTTTAATTTGTCTTAATTTTGCTTTATTTTTTATTTTAGATTTTTATTGTTTTATTATTAAATAATGATATTAGAACTTTTACTGGTTCCAAGTAAAGACAACAATCGTATTATTTGTGAATTTTGTGTAATATTATTAATATTAATAATGTATTTTTATCGAACTATTATATTGCATAAAATTTCGTGCATATTTTGCTTAGCAACCACTCTAATCTATGAATTTATTCATGAGTGAATGTGAAGTCATTAAAGAGGTTTATATTTAGACATTAATTATTCACATTTGACGTTTTGTAAGTGTGCGATTATTGATTGTAGTCTCTCTATAAGTGCATCATATTAAAGGGGTTTATTTGTTCATTTTCACGCTAATTATTCAAATTTGTTTGCAGTTTTTATGCAGTAGTTCATAACTCTGCTTCGGAACTAATATCAACAACATAAACGTAATATTTTTTCAAGTTTATGTAGTTGTTGATAATAATTTTACTGCACTAAAATGAATCATAAATTTTAAAATAACTAGAAGATAGATATGTTGTGTTGTGCCAATAATAATAAACGTCAAGCTAAAATTATGTATCAAAAGCACACCAGTGGCGTAGTTAGGGGGCACCTATACGATTTTTTGTTGGTATCTGTGAGTTTCATTTTTGTAATTGTTATCCTTTTCCATTTTCATTTGTTTTATTTCCATTGCATAGCTTTTATTTGTGTCTTTTGATTATTATTACATGTTAAGCACATGTAGGCTAATAAAATACAATTGAAAGAATAGTACAAATCAAACGAAATTAAAATATAAAATTAATAAAAATATGCAAATAAAATCGAAACGGAACGAGCCAAGTAGATAATTTTAACTCAAAACATAAACAAACAAAATCAACAAAAATGGCAAAGAAATGTAGTTAAAAATGACTTTGTTATTAAAATGTTCATTGATTTTGTTCTTCGTCATAACGAGGTTTCTTAAACGAATGAAATAATCGATTGAATAACGATGTGAGCAATGCTTACATCTCTCTATAAACTACCGTACACGACTCCCAACTAAAACATATTATTGGACTTGAGCAATGTGAATATCTTCCCTGTGTAATAAATTTGTTTTATTTCCTATTCTTCGGCATTCTTAAATGTAGTGTGAGCGATGTTTCCTATTTTCGTTTCCTACGAATATTTCGCTTTTAAATTTTTGATTATATGGACATAAAAGATTTTTACGTCTCGTTTATTTAATTTCTTTATATTTATTTCATTGCGGCGTCCTAATTGAGTAATTTCATTTGAACTACTTTCACACACTTGAAACATATCCGTCGACACTTTATTTTCAATCATTGAAGTTCCTTTGAAAACGGCTTGTTTGGAAAATAAATACATAGCAAGTGATTGAGACGTTTTGGTAATATTAGTGAGCCACGTTCTCATATACATTTTTTTATACTAAGTATAATTGATCATATTTTTTAGTTGATTTTTTTTTAATTTTTAATAAAGGACGTTTTTGCAAAGAATTGAATATGATTGATATGAAATTAATAATCCACGTGTTCAATATTAATGGTTTAGAATTATATTTGTGAAGAAAATTTCATTATACCATTAAATTATGATAATTATTTTTAATTCGTTGTCTTCGTAATTTTTGCTTTCAACTTATCTGCTGTGCTGTTTATAAGGGGTCGATACTATTGAGCGTTTTCCTTTTCATTAAAACGATTATTTTTATTGTAATGAAATTATAGTCGAAGTAACTCAGCAGCAGGAATTAAATGGAATAAGTGAATGAGAAAAATTAAGGTGTTTTCTTTCCACAATAACACAACAACACAATAAGAAAAGGGAAAATATTCCTTTTTATAATGAATATATTTTTTGACATATGACAGGGGAAGAATAATTCCAACATATTTTAACAATATTTATTAAATGAGTAATATATATAAAAATAACAAATCATTTTATTTACAAAGGCTTCTTGTTTCGGTTGTACCATGCAGTCGTAGCCGCCCCTTCTTCTTCTTCCTCCTCCTGTAAATCAAAGAAAAACAAAATATCATTGATGCTATAAAATCAAAAATGTAAATTAAGTTTAATGAATTAGTATATATGCACAAAATTACCAGAATCGGACACCATTTCAATTGTCTGATAGAATAGTAGATCGCAGTAGCTGTACTTTATTTTATAATACCTCTCAAATGACGAAACGCATTTGGAAACACTTATCAATTATTGATGGAGATGTAGCAGCTCTAAATCCAATCAATCGTGTCTGAAATCCTGTGGAAGTTAATAACATAGATAATTGAATCGTAGCAACTGATTGGTAAACAAAGGAGATGAATAGGGTCTATTATGGCTAAATGAAAAGAAACTTAATTTTTTTAAATTGAATGAAAAAAGAATGAAAAAGAATCGTTATTTCAGTTGTTTGTTTTACATTCACTGTGTCTGCCTATTATTTTTTTGTTTGATTGATATTTCTACATTTCGTTTATTCATATTTTATAAAACTATGTATTCGCGTTGTCTTCTTTATTTTTATAAAATAATCTTGATCCTGTATATCAAATAAATGCTCCGTTTCCTGCAACCAATTCACATGAATGTTAGAATCAATAATATGTATTAAAACAAGAAATTTATTCTATTGCACAGTCTGCCACAGTTCGTGGAATCAGGTCTCATCTCGGTCTGCAAACAAAATCGCGATCAATTTCTGAACGGTGTTTAACGCCAGATTAAAACTGATGGAGAATTTAAAACAGTTCGTGCGGGTAATTTGCAAAAATCAATAAGCCCAACCACACGTTGATGAGAAGCTTCGTACTATGCAACACCTGCAACAAAATAATATGAATAATGAATTACGATGTATAGTTTTGTATACTTGATTATTTTATTACGGTAAATGTACGTATAGAAATATCTTATTTATTGACGACCGTCTTCAAAATACCTTTGCATTGTTTAATTTTTCAAAATGAATGTAAATAATGCGGCAAAAAATAATCAGGATCATAACAGGGGAATGATATTATAATCTGCGAAAACCAAAAATATGCGACATCAAATGATCAAATGATCAAGAACCAAACAAGGTTTTATAATATCATCAGAAATAAATGAAAAGGAAACAAATTAACATAAAATAAACTTAATAAAAGACAAATAAGTGAAGTTTATTTGAAAACTAAATTGCACTGATGCTAATAAAAAAATCATAGAAGTTTTAGCTATTTATACCAAAGTCATCAAAATTGCAGCTATCCTCACTTCACTTTCAAGTCCTACAATAAACCAAAAATTCATTGCACAAAATTTAGTAAACACGTGGATATTACATTAAATAACAGTTTTCCAGATCGAGCTTTGAAACCTGGAAGGAAAAAACGTTCACTTATTTAAAATTCAAATTGACTTTTGCAAATGTTTCACTTAAAAAATGGAAATCCATTATTTAAAATGAACTCTGAAAAACAATCTTGCGGTTGGGAGTTATTATATCATTAAAATACAATTTAATTGTCATAATTCATCATTACAATGCAGTCTAATTGTACAATGAGTTTTTACGTTATCTATGAAAACAATTTTCTTAGCCAAGTCAGTTTAAATAGGTGAAAATTAGTGATTTATTACTTGAACATTACATGAATTTTTTATCGAAATAAGGCAGTAGCCCGAAGAATATCTATGAGAGAATGAAGTGTATGAAGGAAATAACTCGTCCTATTTACAAGTTAAATATTGGTACAAGCAGTGTAAATGAGCCAATGCGTGATGAACCAAAGCGTGGAAGACCTCTGGAAGCACGAATTGATGAAATCATCAATAAAGTTGAAGATTTGGTGTTGATAGAGAAATACGAAAATCAGAAACGAGTGTTTTTTAAATTCTACAAGATTTGGGAATGATCAAAGTGTTAGGACGATGGATTCCCAAGCTGCTCAGTCACGAACAAGAAATTTTTAGACGACAAATTTGACATCTGCTATAGAATTGCAACTGAGGTTGAGTGCACCATCCATGCAATTGATTCAGAAGGGCTCTTCACCACCCAAGAATATGAAGACGAAGAAAAAAGTGATGACCACAGTTTTCTGGGACGCTGACGGGATTCTCTTAATTGAGTATATGCCAAAAGGGACTACAATAAAAGATAATGTCTACAAAGACACAATTAAGAACTTGAAAGCGGCTAAGACTCAACAATTATGCTCCGAAAACTATACTTCCTTCAGGGTAAACAAAGCTTGAATTGTTCAAGAAGTACTCAATGAATGCGAATTACAACACCCACCTTATAGCCCGGAACTCGGCCCTGTCACTGTTACCTTTCCAAAATTCAACAAACTCAGCACTCGAGAGGGCGATAGTTTTTATCGAATGGCGACTTGGAAAACGTTGTGGAGTTGTATTTTACAGAATTACCAAAAGATTTTTTTTTTTTCGAATACAGCGATATTAGAAAAACGTTGTTTTCAGGTAATGGTTTTTACCTTGAAGAATAAAATTTTGTTTGTCCTCTAATACCTTATTTTCATAGCTAGGTGGATAGCATAAAAAAACTATCATCGTCAATTCAATGAATTTTCCTATGAAGTAAGTCATAAGCAGTTAGAAACACTTGATTTCTGACGTTTTACCCTAATTTTGCCCCTAATATGATGATTGATGGAAACAAACTATATTCTGAAAAATAAGCGAGAGGAACAATATTGGAATCGACTTCCATAGTTTGAACTCAAACTTGAGGAAAATAATCAATTTATTTTTATTAAGGCAAGAATTTGTTGTGAAATGAAGGTTAATTGATGAAATGAAATGAAGCTTAATTGATCCGTTGGGTAATTAAATTTTAATAAGGGATTATTAAGGGAAATTAAAAGGTATAAATTTAATTAAAAGAAATAAGAGCCTTACAACAAACAAAACAACTAGGGCTAAATATTGTACATATGGAAGATATGGCAATTTTTAAAGTGGTTGAAAAGACCAGGAACTGGCTTCGTGGTATAAAAAATATATAGAGATAACGTGATGTGATGTGTGAAGTTATGTGTTCGTTTGCGAAGAACATAGAACAACATCAGTATAACAAATGTGCACGAAAAAATATATATATGAAATATATATATATATATATATATATATATATATATATATATATATGAAATATGAAAAATTACCGCCACATTGCTTGAAAATAGTGATTGGGGATTACAACTCAAAGATTGGGAAAGAGGAAATATACCGATAAACAATAGGAGTACACCGTAAACTACATGAAATATCTAATGAAAATGGGCACCGAGCAATTAATATTGCAATAGAAAAAGACATGGTGGTGAGGAGCATGCAACGAAAAGAAATATATAAAGGGACATGGATAACCCCAGACGGCAGGGTGTGCAATCAAGCTGATCATGTACTGGTAGAAAGAAAACATATGAGAAGTATAAGAGGATCAGGGGCATGATTCGATCATTTCTTAGTAAGGATGAGAGCAAAAAAGAGCAAAAGAAACACAAAAAATAGAAAAACTACATGATTTGGAAAGATTCCAGAATGGGGATGTTAAAACAGAATATCAGGAGAGAGTGCAAAACAGCTGGAAAAATGCCGCCAAATCGTACAAGTTGAGAGATGTGGAAACAAATAAAAGCAGCCAGGAAAATAGGAAAGATTTGTTTGATGAGGAATGTGTAGAGGAGAAAAAGAAAATACGACAAGAATTACTGAATAACAACACAATACGAAACAGAGAAAATTATAAGAACATAAGAAAATAATCGAAGAGCGTGTATAGGAAGAAAAAAATTGTACAATGTTAAAAACTCATAATCATTGAGGAAAAATTTCAGAATACGGAAATCCAAGAAATAAAAATGACAGAAAAGGCTACATCGCAGAAATAGCTATTTTAAAAACGAGGAAGAGGAGTCTTACTGAGTGAACCGACGCAAATAGTAGAACGATGGAAGGAAGACTTTGGTGTACTCCTTAATACGGGAAATAAGGAAGACCAAGAAGAACTAGTTTGAAAAACAATAAAAGTTGAAGGAAAAGCGATGCAGCAGAACTGATTAAAGCAGGAGGCGTTCACTTAACTGAAAGAATATATGAGCCTGTAAAATTACTATGGGAGAAAGAACAAATGCGGGAACAATGGAAAACTGCGCTCATATGCCGTTTGCATAAAAATCTTTATGTGAAAGCTATAGAGTATTACTGGACAGAACTTGCAAAGTACTGGCAAAACTTATTAAGGAAATATTAAGCAATACAGAAGGTGTCCGGGGGGAATATCAGGCAGGTTTCAGGAGAAACATATATTATGTACAAAGAAGCAAAGAACATCCGCCATAAAAGTTGGGCACTATGGTGGATAGGTCATATAGAAAGAATGGACAGAAATAGATTACCAACAATGGTCCTTAACAGAGCCCCAATTGTAAAAAGAAAACGTGAAACAGAAAAGAAGGGAACATAATTGTTCAACAAGCTTCAAGGTCTTCACGGCCTGAATTTTTTTTGCAAATTCATATGAAATATGAAAACAAACATACACGGCATACATAGAATCCATCCTAGTTAAACAGTTAAAGCTACAAGAGAAGTTAAGTCAAATACTTTGAAAGGATGGCTTAAACATTGAACCAAAAAATTAAAGCCTACTGCGAGAGTGATATTGATTCATTTAGCTCTTCCCAATAGAGCTATTACTCAGATCTACCGGTCTGTCATTAAAATTCTTAATTTTCTGGTTTTTGTTATTACTGGCTACATTCACAAAAATAAATTAAAAATAATACGAAGTAAAGCACAATCAGTTAGATACGAAAGAGAAAATCGCGATAGACAGTATTTCAAATTATTTTATTTGTATATTAGGATAAAATAACATATCTTAAGGAAGCCATAATGAATGTTGCGGATGAAGTGATTGAGATTAGAAACCGTATATTATCAAGTGAGCACTCCCGCTCTAGTGTGGTGGGAGTGGAATACGGGCTATTAGGAACATAAAGTATGTAATACAAGTTTTGGGAAATTTTTTTCGTATAATTTTTTATGAAGGACAACATTTTACCGCGTCATTCAGGAATGTGAGAAAAGTTTGCCGTGTATGAAGACGGGTCGCCCTCTAGTTTTGAATCATGCAAGGCTTCAGAACTTCATTCAATCTGCAAGAAATGGAAAAGGAGTTTCAACGAGAAGATTATGTCGAAGATTTCAAATTTCCCACATGACATCCAAGAGGGAAATTAGCAGAAATAATTTTAAATATAGAAAGCGACAAAAATGTCTAAAATACACGGCTAGTTAATTAAAGAGGATTCCAAGATGCTGCAGACAATTAAGATCAGAACATTTCAGAAACAATGCCACGATAATTTTAGTCAACGAAAAATAATTTACATTATCTGACCCCGAAATAAAAGGAAACGAAGGCTTTTATACACACAACATTGAGGACGTTCGCAATGACGTAAGGTATAAGAAAAAAGCAAAATTTGAAGACAAGGTACTAGTGTGGTGCGCCATTTGGGAAGCTGCTTTTTCAAGACCTTATATTCGGCGAGTTAGGGACCGAAGCTGTAAATGCAGACATTCATATTCGAAGATGCCTCCCCAAATTAGTGAATTTTATTCAAACGCATCATTTTAATGATAATATTATGTTCTGGCATCGTGCCATTAGGCGACAAGAACCCTAGATTGGTTAAGGCAACAAAATATATAAGTGTACCTAAAGAGGACAACCCCCATGTTCCACATGTCCGATAAAAGAGTTTTGGGCTTTACTCGGTAGAAAGGTTTACGACAGTGGATTCCCACCCACTTTTTTTAGCTTCCCAGCTAAAATGAAGAAGAACTACGACGAAGAATCTATCAAAAGATGCGAGAGTTTAACCCTCTTACCGCCCAAAGGTTGATGAGAGGCATTCGCACCAAATTGCGAACCATCGAAACCCATAGCCCTTTAGCTGCTATGTGATGCATTAAATTATAGTTAAAGCTTCACTAAATCGTTTTCTGTACTACCAAATTAAATAAAACAATTATAGTTTGAATAATTATATTTCAACAAATTTCCTAAAACTTTTGTTACGTACGTTATATGAACCTGAATATGAACTTGAACAAGCTTTAGACATTAATAAAGATAGCGCTTCCGGCCTGAACTTACTATTATAAAATTAAAAAATATTATCGGCATATAATTCTATGTGGCTTGATGGCGAAGAGAAGATATTCGAAAAATACTCAAAAATCGATTAAAGTGGTCGACGGAAAATTATAACATCATAATGATCAATATGGCCTTAAATGGGAGTAGGAACAGTAGATGTTGACAGACATGGTTTCAAATATACAGCTCGCCCTCAGAAATAATGAAGCCTATTTTAGACTTCACACACAAATGTTGGGTATTCATCACCACCAATAGCCATTGACCACACAGAATATTTGAAATACAATAATATTATATATCACGGACCAATACCAGATCTCGATTTCCTTCATTTTATTTATTTATTATTATTCACCCCTTGACAATAACAATTTAAATAAATGTATGTCTCACTTAAAGAAAAAACTTCAAAGACATCTACAGGATGTGGACGCACTTATGATAATGAAATAAAAAGACTGTTTAAGGAAATGAAAAAATGTCTTCATATACTGAAGAAGCCGAAGCACTCGAATAGTACGTCGAGTATCTTAACTGTACACTCAGTGACTCAAAAAGTGTTCTCCAAAGATTGATGGATCAGGATGGACCGAGATCTTTTCGATCTACTATTGCCAGACTAAAATTTGTAATTGTCATGGGAATAGCCCGCAAAAGAATGATTAAGATGACTAAACTTTATGACGTCTTGCAATTTCTTGCTTCTTGTTTGCAACGATGTGCTGTTACAACTTAGAGTTAATTATTTGATAAACACTTCGCGTTCATCATTAGTTGAACACCCACCCCTGGCAGACCAGATGGCCGGCGTTGAAGTTGGGAACAAATTCTGGCAAATACGAAAGTTTAATTTTCGACTTTAATTACCAGCAATTGTTACTTTGCCAAGAGATTTTTGGACTTTTGTTCTATGAATGCATTCTTATTTAAATTTCTGACTCCCAGTTGATCAGTTTCCATCGTTGATATTTATGTAAGGATGCTGATTTCAAAAGGTCCAGACAAGTTTAAATTTTGATTATGGAACTTGATTTTCTGTGGCAATCTTAATGAAGAATCTCACGATGATTATGTACCCAATATGAAAGGCATATATTGAACAAAAAGGGCAACTGCTGTATTTAGCCCACTAAGCAATCAGTAGCAAACATTTCGCCTCCTATCCTAGAAACGCATCCTATTATAGAAATAATTCCAAAAGAGATAATCGAAGAAATAAAATACCAGGCATAGACCCCATAACAGCAACATTTCTAAAAGAACAGCCGAGAGGGATAGCGTTACTAATGTGTATATTCAGCGTCATCCACCAACAAAAACACCTACAAGTTGTACAAATAACTATGGTGGGCAAGCCTATAAAAGAACCAACGGTGTACATCATGTCATTCCACAAGCCTATTAGCAGTTATTTCAAAGCTGAAAAACAGTACTACAAAGCGAGTAGTTGATGCCCCAGGAATGGATTTCTGATCAAAAATGCTGGTTCTAACAAGCTCATTCAACGAAATAGTAAAAGAGCTAAAACATAAAAAATATTGCCCAAACAGAATCAAAAAGTATCAACGTCCTAATTTGGTATAAGATCATTTTGAAGATCCTGTTTAATATCATGTTCTTTAAATATATTATGTTGGAAATCTATCTATACATGCATAAATAGCTATGGCTATTAAAGGATTAATGGATTCAAATAAACAAAAATACATGACGTAGAAACACCACAGAACAACAGAAACAGTCAAATATTTAACACGTGGACAACAAATTAAACTGGAAATTACCAAGAAGAAAAACAAATAGATATCAAAATTAAATAAATAAATTGGCTAATAAGAAGAAAATCACGTGCTAGAAAGAAATATTCTAAAAAATGTATTGAAACTAAAATTTGACATATGATTCAGAGCTGTGGAGATACATAGCATCCAATCTAGTGCCTAAAAATAAAAGAGGTCGCGATATTTGAGATAAGGTCGTAGAAATTTGCTGATAAAACTGTTAAAAAAGTTTTGGTTTTATACGTCTCAGTATTTTTATGTTTATTGTATGTAAAGATATTTTTTTATAATTGGTATCTACTGGGACGTGATTAAAATGTTACGTCTAAAACTTCAAGTTCATACATTTTTAAATAGCTTAAAAGATAAAGGCACTTCCATCATAGTGAAGTCAATAAAAAGAAAGCAATCAATAACATTTTTATTGATTGATTTTATCGAACTGAATTTTAAGGGAACGCAAGTTTAATTAAAATTCACACCAAGAACTTAAAACGTAAACATAAAAATGAGTTTCAAAATCACCTTAAGAAGCAAATGTTGCAGCCGTAAATAGAACATTTGAAGTCCCACCATCAGAAATGGGGTCATATTAAAAAAATTATATCATAAGTTTCTTTCATAAATTTGATTATTTAGTATTAATGCATGTATTCTAGAAATTGTAGATATCTTTGCATGTGCCATTAATAAAACATCGTCTGACTTTTAGTTAGTTAGTTAATAATCCATTGATTTTGATGGTCAACGTGTCCCATGTGAATAAATTATTAATTGCATAATAATACATGCATTAGTCACCAGTTCATTATTCTTGATCGGAGCCTCGTCCGAAATCGATGAAACGATTGGCTCGATTTTCAAAAATCATGTTTTTTTTTTAATTCGATAGTTTTCTTCGGCAATATAAAATTTTGACTGCTTTATTATATCTTTCAATTATGTTTATTAAAATGTTTATTAAAAACGTATAAAACTATTTATAACTTTTTAATTACTAAATTAAAACATTGTAAAATTTTGTAAACGTTACATTCTTCATAATTTTATCGGTGGGAGATAATTATATTTGCGTTTTCAAAAAAATAAAACTTTTTTTGCTGCGCATTTTAAATGAATGGCTATCAGTGCAATTTAGAATCCTATTTTAAAAGTTTTATTGGTGTTATATACTCTGCAAAGGCATCTTGTTTTCCGAGTCGGATAGAATTCTGAAATAGATTTAATTTTATAAATACATTCGTGCAATAACCTTTGACTTCGAAGATAACGACCAACGAAAGTCGAATTGAAAATAAATAGTGTGGGAAATAAGAAAACAGCGTTCAGATATGGAAAATTTATTTATTTTCCTCAACTCTTATTTAAAGACTTGTGTAGTTAAATAGAGCAAATATACATCTAGTTTAAATAGTAAACTTTGAAAGTAAGTCTTCATCGAATTAAATTTGTAAATTTTAACACGTAATAAAAATATAACACATAAAGTAGTTTCGAGTAAATCAAGTATACGCAATAAGATTCAATTTTACAACGTCCACTTAGAATATGTTGAACTATTCATAATATACAGCTACACGCAACGTGTTCTCTTTTTATTTAAAACTAATTTAGTAAGTAAAACGATGTATTCGTTATTTAATGACTATAACTACGATTTGCTCCCCGATCTTTAGAATTGTAAATGGAAAGTCGCTCTCTATTAAGGGCACTATATTTAAGAAGTTCCTTTATACATATTTTTTTTTTTTACAAAATTATACATATTTAGCCTTAAAAACAATTTGCAAGCGCATAATTTTTTTTGCAATTTTTATTCTACACTTCACGCACGCACGCAGACACCCACACGCAAAATTCTTATTTCGAAAAAGTGTTGACGTAAAAGTGTTACATCGAAAAAGTAACGTAAATGTTCAATAGAATTACTCAAATAAAAATAGCAACACATTACACACTTCCAATATGTCTTTATGGCGTTAATATAAATACGTAGTTTTTAACTGCGGGAAACCAGTTGGTTCGAAAATATTTTTTTGATCAAATACCAATATGAATAAAACTCAGGTTTAGATCTTTATTTTAAACAATGGTTTCAATACGAATATTTTATGTAATTTTATCTAATGGCCTCCAAACTGTGGTGGTACGAAATTAAAAAATCAATATATGTCTCTATCGCACTTATATTAATTAAAATCTGGGGATTGCAATTACTGCGAATTGGAAAAATATTGGATTTCTCTTCACCCGAGTTTTATGGAAATCATCTAAAATCTGATTTGTTGAATATTTCAGTATGTAATGTAATAAGTGGTTATACAAAGTTGCTATTTTGGTGAAAATAAATAGTATTTTAATCTTTGAAATCTTAGTTGTATAATTGTGCATGCATGTTTTCACAAGTCGATGAACCAACCGTTTAGCGCTGGTTCACAAAATGTAAAGCCGAAATATTTTAGGGATAGATTTTCTCTTAATCTAACATTAATTGAAAATATTTACTGCAGCTAAGTGCTAAAATATTTGTAAATGAATAAGTAAAGAAAATAACAAAAATATCTACTATCGGTGACAAACTAATAGTCCCCTGTGTTTGTGGAAAAAATGAAATATACATTGTTACAACCAGCAATCATTTCTACGTAACGCACTGTAAGTTTTTCTGCCCATACGTTTAGAAGTAATCATTAGGTAAGTGCAAAAAAGCATTAAATTTTTGCGATATCTAACGCAGACTTTACAATTTTTTTACTATTTATTTAAACTTCGACTGGACGTAATCTGATATGTTGTGCACAAAAGGGAAATTAAATGTTTTCAACATTGTATACACTTAACCACAAATAGTAGTTTACCTGATCTCTATTATCTACGTTACAAGATGTCGCACGAAAGCGTGGTGTAGTTTTAATGAAACCTCAACTTGTGCCTGTATCGAAACACGTATTGATAATTTAATTGTACCTGTTATTTAACATTTGTATCGGGATTAAATTTAAAATTTCAAATAGTTCACTTATGAAATATATAAATATTAAAATGAAATTAATAAATTTGTGAATAAGCGTGAAGGCATTATTGACATAAGAAAATCCACGGCTCTGTTAGGGCAATTATTAAAGTTTATTTAATTGTTTCTGCCAAATCGTTTCTTTAAATATAGGCCTTTAAAAACAGTCGATAATTACTTTTGCACCGATAGTAAATAAATGCGGTCAATTCATCCTCATCCGGCTGCTGATTGTAAACACTTTTAATAACATGATAATGAATACACTTGTGGTAAATAATGATAACAGGTTCATATAAAAGCATGAAATGTTATTTATTTGCCAGTTACTGAATATCTTTATTTATAATAAATGTACTATTATTTATGCAAAAAATGCCGAAGCACTAAAGAAGTCAAATAAGTAATAAATGTAAGGCGTTGTTTCAAGATGAAAAAGACAAGAATGGACCAACTATTGATGTAAGTCGTAGAAAGAACGGCTAAAGCTGTTGAAGTCTCCACAAGAATTTTTAAAAGAGTAATAAGGATGGACGTATTCAACATCTTCATGGAACGAAAATTTCCCACTGTAAAAGAATTGTACTCTGGAATTACAACTGATTCCAAGATTCCAGATTTGCCCGAATTTTCGCAGAGAACATTGTACCGATGGTTAAAAAACGTGAAATTTTCATTTAGAAAATTAGATGATAAACCAGTGTTAATGGAACACTCTCACATAACTGCTCAGAGATAACTCTTCAAAGGTACAGAAATCAGGGATGGGAAATCCGCTACACGGACGAAACCCGGTGTGGTGTAAATCATGCTCGACAGTTCGGAGGGGTTGAAAAAGTTAACCCCGATAATAAGGATACTTTTGACCATTATCGAGGTGGTCTTCAACAATTAAACGGTTATAAAGCGACCATCTGGTGCAGGTCAAAGTGTAATTATTTTGCATATTGGTAGCGAGAATGGATTTTTGGAGGGATACCGTAAATGCTTTATAGGCGAAAAAATGAACGCAAAAGCCGATTATCATAACGAAATGAATAAAAAACATTATGAGGAATGGTACTGACAGGTGCTATCGTTAATACCAGCAAAATTAATAATTATGATAGCACAGGCTCTTTATCATACAATGCTAGATCCTGATTTTAGGAAAGATGACATGATTGATTGGTTACTGAAAAACAAGGTGGCACTTCCGGAGGGAATTACAAATTTTTCAAAATTGACTAAACCACAGCTATTGCTAATGTCTAAGCCGCATTGTCATCAAAAGGTACAACTATTAGAAACTATTGCAAAGCAAGTAAGTGGAGACGATGTGTAATTATTGTGGTTACCTGTGGCTCATTGCGAATTGATTTAATTTGAAATACCTGAAAAATAAAGTTGCAACGAGAATAATACTTTTAAAATTAAGGATGTATTGAATTTATGTCAGGAAGCTTTGAATGACGTTTCAATGATATGGAGATATGGAAGAATTGTGTTGCGTATTGTAAGAAAATTGAGATATCGTACATAGAAAAAGAACACCTTATAGACGAAATTTATATATTATATATTATATATTATATATAAATATATGATTAACTTAGGAGAAGGTGACGATGATGATGAATTTTCGGACGAGTCAACGGATATTTATGATGACGAACAATGCAATGAAGAAATTGATACCGATGATGCTCCCTTTCCTCATTGCATCATACAGGATTTACACAAGGTAGTCATACTGCTAACAATTCCTATACGGCCGAGTCGTCTACCATAAGCAACTGTGCTCTATTTGTGGGTAACGTAATTGGCACCTTTCAAAGGTTTTCGTAAAATACTAATCTGACTATAGGACCAGAACCAATCCAAACAACCACTTACATAAATATACATTGAGGTAAATAATGATAATAAATGCTGTACAAGAAACAAACAAGTTAGAATGTTTTGTGAAAAGCATTCGCTTGATTATACGTGAGTGTAGACAAAAAGAGTAATTTTAACTACGACGTATCACACGACGTGTGAAAAAAACTATAGAACTTATTTATTATTTATAACATAAATATTTGTAAAATTATTTTATTGATTTTGTTATACGATCTTAATAGTATTTTTTATTATATATGTAACCGTCCATTATAACTATTTTCTACAATAAATATTACAATACCGTTATGACTAATTATTACTTACGCTGCTAAGAAATAAAATTAACGAGCTCTAAAAATAATCCAAAAAAGTTTGGAGTACCGCCCTGGCAAAATTACCCAGCGCTAGACCGATACCGCTCCCTTCGGGGGGAAATGTGCGCGAACTTTATTGGAATACGTATTTCGCTGCCAATAATCAAATAATGGGTACAATTAAATTTCAATATGCATTTCACGATAGGCACAAGTTGAGGTTTCCTTAGAACTACATTCCGCTTTTGTGCGATATCTTGTAACGGAGATAACAGAGATCATAAAAAGTACGATTTGCAGCTAAATTAGGTATAATGTTGAAAAAATTTAATTTCCACTCTGTGCACAACATACCAGATTATGTCCAGTCGAAGTTTAATTTTTTTTGTCGAACGGTTAAGTAGGAAAAAAAATGTATAGTCGGCTATCCATTAGATATCACAAAAATCGGATGCTTTTTTGCACTTCCCTAATGATCCCTGCATCAACATTTGGACTGATTGTAACAATGTATATTTCATTTTTTTCCGCCAAGCGGTTTCTTTGATATACGTCTTCAAACACAGGGGACTATTACTTTGGCACCGATAGTAGGTGGCACATGTCGTTTATCAAGAAAAAAATCTGCCTTCAAATGTGCAGAAGAATTAGGTATATTTGTAAAACTCTTTTTGTCTTCTTTTTTAAATAAAATTGGAAGGTAAATTTCAGAA
The DNA here is from genome assembly GCA_959613385.1 of Geotrupes spiniger. Classification (NCBI taxonomy): domain Eukaryota; kingdom Metazoa; phylum Arthropoda; class Insecta; order Coleoptera; family Geotrupidae; genus Geotrupes; species Geotrupes spiniger. Next base: position 8,521,833 of record OY390741.1, read on the forward strand.
AATTTAACAGGCGACGACCGCCGTTTCGCCCTCTATAGGTTCATCAGACCACCACATTAATGTGCTGAAAGCGCATCAGTCAAGTAATGCAAGCACTAGCGGCAAAAAAAGTGTGTGTGTGAGTATTAACGTCACCTAGATGTCAATACCATACTCGCCTAGATGGAGTTAATATTCTTGCATGACTTGATGCATCGTCAACGAATGTATCGTGGTCTGATGAGCTCATAGAGAATTAATAAAATTAAGACCAAAATCCTTCGACAGACAGATATGCAAAGCAATAATTCAAAATAGTTTAACGGAGGCCAAATTAAGTTAAATAATGTTTACAAGTATGTGGCGAGTTTGAAATATCTCTCAGAAGTTGACTGCCAGTTCAAAAAATAATATAAGAAAACGAATAAATGGAATGTTAATTGCCTGATTATGAGAGATTTATCTAAGACGATTACTTACATACATTTGGATGTAGCCATAAGTTTATATCATACAATAATTTTATGATTAATTATTGAATTAATGACATTTTCGTAAATAATTAATATTTTAAATAAATCACAATTGAATTTAATTCATGGCAGATTTTAATTATTAGTGCAAGAGAGGTTTATATTTTGTTCTGTATTAATGATTTTGGGAACAATTTTAACATAGTTAGCTATTTATTCATTAACAGGAATTCAACTCAAACGGGGGTTGAAATTATCCACGTTCATATACAGAGTGTAAACGAAACGCATAATTTTAACTGGTAATAGTACATCGATTACTACTTCAAATAAAATTTTTGTAGCGATTAAAAAATCCTAATTTAAAAATATTTACCAGTCATGTGAGCAAAAATTCGTATGGCACCCAGTCATAAAAAACAACATTTTATATTCTTGCACTTAATAAACACAATGTTACGTTTAATAACACTGCACTGCACAAATTTGTTTTAATTGCGAAAACGTCGATTTTGTCCACACTTTTCCCCGGGGTTCCGCAATTCACATTTGTAAAGCTATATATTATAAGGACCTAATTATTGTCAGGTACCGGCTGCATACAAACTGAATCTTATTGGTTAATTTCAGTTGGTAAGAAATAATTTAGAAAAACTGTTAAACTTGATGAGCTATTACCAGTTAGTTTATTACACTCTATATAATCGTAAATAATACCATGTGAAAAATTACGACAAATATAAAAAAAACTTTGAATGCCATTGTTTTAAATAAAAGCGTCCAAGCTTGACGTTTTATTTGTTAACGACTCGAAATACTTCGATATTGTTTTTCATGACCTATTGTTGTGTAGAAAACAAAGCTGGAATTGTAGGACTTGATATGTACATTTTCGTTTCTTTAGTTGTTGGCATGGAAACGTTGATGGGGAAACGTGTGTAATTGGTTAATCTTTATTATGTTAGCAATTATCATAATTACAATTAAATTACAAAGAGTCTTATTAACCATTTTCTTTTTTTATACATTATCAGAAAATTGGTAAATTGGGGTAACATAGCAATACAAAGTTAGGATCATCAAGAGGAGTTTTTTATCCACAATTTTTTAACAGAACCCCTTGTTACTTATTTTCAGTTACGCTACTGAGTATACACAATATACAACTAGTAACAATACTTTCACTACAACGGTTTATTTTTAGCAAATCGTTTGGATGTTTATCAACTTTATTTCTTATAATTGGGAGAAATTCTCTATTTATTATTAAACGTATAATTTTAATCAAGAGTTGTTTATGAATTTGAGACCAGAATTTATATTTACACGTTTATAATTCCCTATTAATAGAATCACCATGAACGTGAGTTTCTTTTTTGAATATGTATTTCGCGAGATATATTTAATTTAATTTGCTCAATAAAGTCATGACATACATTATGCGCGGATGAAATCGTCGGTTTTATGTATGTACATTGTTCGTTTTTTGACTTGTGCATAAATAACGTGTAAAAAATTGTGCTTGGCAATTACGTAGAGAGATCCTCATGTACGTGAATATGATTGTGCTAATGTATCTCTGTTCCTGAATTGTTTTATTATTCACGATCTTTCGAAATAGACGATTATTTTTAGTTTTCAGAAGTACATCAAAATTATTTTATTGTACTGTTTTCCCGCTGAATATGTTGGTATTAATAGCGTTTGCGATATCACAACTCGTGTTAGAATCTATGTTTTATCTTATAGCTACAAATAATATATTCCGTTTGGAAGAAAATATTGAGTATTCCATAATTTTTTAAATTTTAATTCGGGTGCGTAAATATAATAGTCTAGCACATCAATGAATTTGCTACAGACATTTATTGCGATGTATTAAGAAGCAATTTTTTGTGTTTTGAGCAAAAAAACACGTTGGGTGCTCCCAACGCATTAGAATACGAAGCGTTAGAGCATGTACTCACATTGAAAGTAACTTCAATCATCGGGAGTTTGAAGAAATATTGAGCTGAACTGTAAAATTTGATTTACAGAAAAATGACTTAATTTAATACTTATGGCAAACTAAAATATCTACGTGAGTCCATGATGACTTCCTAAAGTTGACAATTTTGTGTGCCATTCTTATTAAATTAATCATTATTTTTTCCTATAAAATGGATTTAACTGATCATGCTTATACGAATTATACTATAAATATTATAAATGCATGTTGCTTTTAAGATCTAAATATATTCGAATACTAGAAGATAAAAAGAGTGCCGATTTTAACTAATCGTTTTAATTGAGTTTTATTGAAACAAAAAATAATTAATTTCTCCGGCACTTTTATTTACATAAAAAATATGGAATGGTCGAATAATTTCCTGCCTCTGTATAATATATTTATCATATTCAATTATTACATCAAAAGTTACGACATCGTGTTTTAGTATTCGGTGGAAGATTTTACGTGTTTCTACCTTGTCGACGAATCCATGTAAATCGCGATTTTTATGGAGACAATGAACGACAATAAACGTAACGTAATCACCAACATTGGTGTTTGCGTCGTTGACCTAAACGTCAATTACATCAAATTGCGATAAACACCAAGAAGACAGCGTTGGTAAAGAATACAACGGTCATTTACACATCATTATCCACGCTACGAAAAAATAATCTATATATAATTCGCTTGAAAATGTTTTTTTTTATCGTGTGATACTACGTTATTTTTAATTCCAAAAGCCACGTTGATGTGACTTTACGGATTTATCTTTTTGAATGCAACATGCGTTTTGTTTATTTATTTTGTTAATTATAAAATTACCGTTTTGGTTCCATTTTTTATACTGGTGAATACTTAACATTCTGTTCATTCACTCGTGGTTTATTTATTAAGTGATTTTCTCAACGGCGCCAAATTTGCAACCAACAAAATAATAATACTTGCATCAGATCATTTATTACATATTTTCGTAAAATGCATAAAGCGTTAATAGGCCGAAACCTTTTGTGTTGCCAGGAAATATAAAGTCGAGACACGTGAAACAAATGTACGACTAGGTTAGTCGTAAATGTCAAATTGACAGTTACATGTGTTCAACATGGTGTTATTAAGAGTTAATTGTCTAAAATTAAAATTAAAAATAAATACCAGGAAATCGTACTGGAATGTTTCTCACTTTTTTTCTCAAATAATTTCTTATTCATTTTGAAGTTGAATTCAAATAAAGTAAACACGAATTTGCGTCTAACGAAATAATAAAAAGAACATGAATGAATAAAAGAAAAATCGCAAACGAAAATAAAGGTTCAGCAGTTTAGCAATTATTCTACTATTTATAACCGATGACACCTAAAAATAAATCAAACAAATCAAATGGTAATAACATCGACATTTCCTGTGGTTTAGCAACCCCCCTCTGATCCAAATACAACGAAATAAATTAAAATAATCAAACGAATAAATAAAATTGAATCTTTCAAAGATATCGAGTTGTATAGACACAAGATTTTAACTCGCCGTTTGCCTCATTCATGAAATTTTTGTGCTCAAAAACTAGACCATAGAAACACTCGAGCGAAAGTAAGTAACTAAAAATCGGAGATCAATACACTATATTACAATACACAATAATATGGCCATCAAAATCTATCCGATACAAATATTTGCTTGTAGAATTTTAAGGGTACGAAATTTTCGTGCTCTACTATTTTCTAATTACCAAACATGATTTTGATCCATGATTTTTTGCAGTTTTATGCAACCGATGCATCGAAGATTTTTACATGTGAGAAAAATACGAAAAAAACATCCTGATCTAGAACTCTAGGTAGAAATGCAATAATAAAATATCATCGATGTCGATCCTCATTGCAAAAAAATCCAAGGATCTCAATATTCAACTACATTCAATGTCAAAATAGTAGAACATTTATATGACCCTGATTTTATATGCAGGGTGATTAATGACAGGAAATTTAATATTTTAGAAGAAATTCATGGAAACCAAGAAAAAATAGACGGAAGACAAAGTGAAATTAAAGATCATAAAGCAATGTAACTTTTTAATTATTTGGACAAACAAATTGCAACTTTTTTGACACATCATCGGATTGGGTTTGTTTGAGTTTTGAAACATAATATAAAAGAAAATTGTGGAGTTGATTATAGGACCACCTCATTAAATTTCTTTTATTGTTTTACACCAATTGGTTGCCAATTTAATGCCAAAGGAAGTCGCATAACTTTTATACAATTTTTTTGATGCAGAACCCATGATAATTTTGGGGGATTTATAGACATTTCTGACCCCACGACCTCGAGCATTTACTTACACTAATCACCTTGTATATATAATTAAAATATTTCAACTACGGAATCTGAATTTTATAATAAAGGTTGGGAACTTATGATGTAGTTTCAAAAAGTGATTAATCTTGAGCAATATTATATTATGCAATTTGACGAAAAAGACTAAATTGGTGCGATTGCAGCGTAAATGAATTTTGCGCGGTCCATTTGTGTCATCGTTATTTTGTTAAGCGTTTAAATCTAGTTTACATTGGAAATAATTGTTTTTTATTGTTTCGTAAGTATTATGAGAAGATTAATTATGAAAGACGAATTCAATGGGTGGAATAATAAAAAATTCTACATTAACAAATTACGTTTTGTAAAACTTTCCCAAATATGGAAAGATTTATGAATTTTTCATATTTGTTTTTAATTCAACAAATTTATCATGTTCGATAAAAAGAGCACCAGCGATTTTTTTTAATTTAATCCCATCACAATTTTTTTAAATGGCACAGTGCATATTTCTACACGCGTACATATATATATTTTTGAGAAAGATTTAATAAATTAGAATGTCATTGACTTTAAACTCGCTATATATATATATATATATATATATATATATATATATATATATATATATATTAATGAACGGTGCAATATTATCCACAATTTGAAAAAAAAATTGCTTGTAACAATTATTTTGAAATTGTACAAAGAACAACAATGTGAAGTAAATTAACTTATTTTTTTAATTGTGACAAAAATGTAAATCTAAAAATATTCGTCACGTGAAAGTATGGAAAAAATTACCCCATAGAGATTCAATCAGAAATAAAATCTTGGGCCATTCTTGTCGAGAATTTTTACAAAGTTGAAATTTTCTTCTACTGGTACTTAGCTAAAATTCTCATTCAGGTTAGTCAGTAATGACGTAAGTGAGCATAAGTGTATTGATAGTGTTTTCTGTTATTTTTTTTACATATAATAAAATTTGCAAATTGAGCAAAAAACAACAATGACAGAGTGAATTCTAGTTGGCAGAATTAGAAGTGCAATTTCTAAAATTTTCTTCCCTAGTTATAACAGGCCCCACTGTATTTTTTTTATATTTCTGAAGCCTTGAATTTAAAACCATTTCTGTAAAAAGCAATGCTATTAGGTGAATTAAGTTTTAATGTCCGTTTAAGTCCTTTTTGTGGGTGTTTCAATGATTTTTTAACTACGTTTTATAATCTGCTAATCGGAAACAATATATTAACACTTTGAAACTACAATTAATTAAAATTTTATTCATTAAAAATAACCTAATTATTCTATAATTATCAGGTTTTGTGACGTCGTGCCATATGCTCACCAAGATCAATTTGACATAAACTACTCACACCCCTAAATTACTTACGAGTTTCCACAGTGCCCAGCGATAACATAATCAAATAAACAAAGTTGTGGTTTGATGTCAAAATTCGGAAAATTTTTAACGACACGCAGAAGTACGAATTTAAACGCGTCCCTTTCTAAACTATAATAGATAGATACATGCTGTCATGGGTTTCAATTAGACAATTTTATTCTCGTACCGATTGGGTGGCATTGATGAATAGTCGCGACATGCTGAAAATGCTTTCTATTCCGAAACTATTGCAAATATTATTTATGTACAATTTTATAGTTTTTCGTTACAATTCTCTACAATTTTATTTATGTGCAAGTTTCTCGAATCTCGTCATGTTTGAGCAGTGTATCGAACGAAGCGCAGCGTTAGCGCTTGCGTAAACACCACTTTTGTTTCAAATAACTCGATTCTATTTTAATAAAACAAAAAAAAAAAAAATACAAATTTTGTAATTAATTTGCTAAAATTGTGAATTTGGAAAATGTAAATAAAAATTGTTTATTCTTATTATAACAGTGAAATTATCTCACATTAAATTCTAATAAATTTAATTTATAAATTTTGGATAATTTCACCCGATTTTAATCTTTCATAATTAATGTTCGCATATCTTTTATGCACATGGACAACCTCTCATGTTAGCATATCAAGTAACACATTACCAAACAAATTTTACGAATTCGCAATAAAATTTCGTGTCTATAACTTCAAGCAATTGCATCATTTAATACCCACGTTGTAACCTAAATGTGGGTTCGAATCTGGCCAATATGTTAAAGTAAATAGTTTTGTGTAGCACTATCCAAAAAAAATAAATAAATAAAATTAAACACATACGAAACGAAATTAGCAATTTGAGTAGAAGGGATGAGTAGATTTTGAAACCGGATTTTTGACCTAAATAGCTGTGGTCACAATGAAGATTAAGGCTAAAGTTTATAGATTTCCAAAATTAGATACCAAATCAATTCTTTTGCATGGTTAACATGGCGATGTATTTAGTGACGTGGACGGTTAGAATGATTTCGTGCAAGTCATTAGATTAAATTACTGAAGATTGCAGTTGGCACTCCTTGACGAACTATTAGGTATGTTTAAAGACATACGAAAGTCCAATATACAAGTGTCTCGAGTTAGACGTTGTAGTCAATTTAGTCAAAAAGTTCAGCAACTTTTTGATATAAATCAATATAATTTTGATGTTGAATTTTTCGAAAAATAATATATGCAATAATTTTGGATTTCTGAATTGTTGAGATAACAATGATATTGTGCATAGTTTGGTTATATATATAAAATATAAATTGGCGTACAAATGTGCGTTATATTAAAAAAAGTTGCGTTTAATAAAAAAATAGCATAGAAATTATGTTTATATTATTCTTAATATTATTATCTTAAGTTCTACTTACCACAGTTTTGGGATATTTGGCTGACGTATACAAGATTTGTTTAAATCATCATAAGTCTGACAAAATGTGTAGTATTATGTACAAAAGTTTGGTGATTTAGATTTCATAGTTAAAATTGAAATTCTACAAACAAATATATTGTAAATATTTGAAACGTCATGGTAGTCCATGAAACGAGTGTAAGAATTATTAACTTCGATTTATTGTGTTAATACATAGAATTAATGAACTGTCATTTAATTATAAGCTATATCACATTTTACTCTACACATTTCAACATAACATAATCGATGTTTGGAAAAGAACAGAAGTCTCGCGATAGTTGGTGGAAACGCGGGTATATCAATGAGCGTATCGATTGGAATTCATGAGCCTACTGACACAGTTCGTGATATGTGGCCTAAAATGAAGCTTCTACCAAGTATGTGCCGTCCATGCCACCACTGGTTTGCTTACTCTGAGCAGCGGACGCAGCCGGCATATACTTGCCGCAACCTTGTTGGTACCTTCGAGGACAACAGCGGCCACAACAAGATTGTATCAGGCCAATGGACACCGCCGAATGTGCTGGACTCGCCAAAGGAGATGGCGAGCCAGGACGCTTCGGGTGTCCATTATACGGCACCTCCATTTCCACAAACTCACGATCAGTTGTCTTCTCCAAACACCGCAACAAATGATGATGTTGCAACTCAAAAATGTCTTCCTCACGATAATTGTCGTCTAATTCTATACCCGACTCCTGTGCTGCCAAACGCGCTTCCGCTGCCTTCTTCTTACTGACGAACGCAGCTCCTGATGACGCCTTTGCTATCCGGATGCGAGCCAAACGTGCTTTCTGCAAATACAAAAAATCTTGTAAATCCACACGTTATTACATAATAACACCTTATTTCAAATAATATCACGTAGAAAATATGCTCGCCCTGAAATTTCGAGCTTTCGAGCTTTTTGCATGTTCTCCTCTACCTGTGAAGTAAACTGTGGGTTATAGTCGCAATTTAGCTAATTATTATCATGTCCCCTTCAAATTAAATTTCGCTCAAAGATCTCAAAAGCGGAATAAATCTCAACAGAGATTCCTGTTTAGAATACCACGCTGCAGGAAATAACCTCGGCTCCGCAGGACCGAGCTGTGTAAAAACGAGGTTGTTGCTTAAACTCAAATGTTATTTAAATATTTTACTAAAGCTGATAGTAATTACAATGAAAAGTAAACATTCGGATCGAGAATATGATGCAAAAAAAAACAATATTGCATCTTAGGGTTAAGGGGGGATCCTGCTTTAGGAGGCCTTAAAATAGCGTTTTTGGGGGAATTTTTTTTAGGGCAGAAAAAAATGAGCAAGTCTAGTGAACTTTTTAGAGCATTTTATTGCATATTTGAGCATTAAAAAAATATATGTCGAGAGAAAAATATTTAAACGGAACCGATTTTTATGCACATTTGTGCAACACCTTTCAATTGCAATTTACAATCGGTGGGAAAGATGTAGCCCGTAATTTTTGCATGAAACAAAAAAACACAGAAAATTGTAATTCTCATATATTTTCTTCTAGGTGAACTAAAAAAAATCCAAAATCTTGAAATTCAAGATTTTTCTCAGGTTTGAAAATAAATGTGCTCTTTGCAGGAAGAGAAAATCATTTCAACTTGCTAAAAAAGTTGTTTAGAATTTTTTTTTCATTAATCTTTTTAGTTCAAATAGAATAGAATGCTACTGAATTCAACAAAAGTTTTGTTTCGTTTTGATTGCTTGTCTAGTTTTCTCGCAATCACGCCCACCAGTTTAGAAAAATCGTAAAAACGAAAACTCGAGAAAACGCGCTCTAAAGTTTACGATCAGCAAAAATGTTAATTTTCAATTACTTAGGGAATATCACGTTATAATCCTACTATAGCTCTTACGAATTCAAAATATTATTGTTTCGAACGACCGATTGAAGTTTTTTCAGTACATAGTTCGGTGTTATGTGACTGCGGGGAGGGACGCGCGCTTCGTTTGTCCGAGAGTTCCTGCGTTCGTATATTTTTTGGTCGACACCTCACTGTGTTTAGTGCTGTATCTTTCAAAATATTGCGAATTAGCCGCTATAACTTTTTATACATATTCTTAGATATATTAGGCATAGATTTGAGCAATACAAAAATCGATTTTTTGAGCCTTCTAAAGCAGGATCCCCCCTTAAGAGAGCTTAAAAGCAACATTTGTTGATGAGTTCATAACTAGAACGAAATGATATCTTAAGTCAATTAGTGAACACAAAATCAAGTACCATAATTATTACCAAATTATGACATAAAACTAAAATGAAACCTAAATAAAATTAATGAAAATAATATAAATAAATTAACTAATTTTGTCTCTTATTTGCATCATATTTATTTTAAGCTTTGCAAATTTTAATAATTACGAACAGATCTTCATGTTCTTTGAGCTTTAATCTTGCGAAATCTCTTTATATTTAAAGAGGCCAATATATTTTATTTATTGAACGCGTTGTAATAATTTGTAAGATTACTTGCATAAAATCCAACGAGTAGGAACATGTGTACTCGATTTAAAAACAATAAATCAAAGTTCTCAGTTTGTAGCCAACTTATTAATAAGAATATATTAATAACATCTTAATATATTCCAACGTACAAATTGATATTTCTCACTATATCGAGTTGCGGTAATGATCGACTGGGAGAAATTTACCGCGAGGTAAAAATAATTTATACGATGCGAAAGTAATATCAATATTTATGTGTTAATTTTTTAATAGTACACCACATATTTTGCTTTAATTTAATAAAGCGAGCTTTCAGCATCAAAATAAAATAAATTTATTCAATAGAAATATTTATGTTATAATAAAGTCTCAATAAATCCATATTTACGATTTCAAATTTAATTAATGTCGTGTTCTTGGCTGCGAAAAACGTTTTTCGATGTTTTAATATATTTAGTTTTTCATAAAAAAATCAAATAAATTGATGCCAATTTTCGTTTCGTTTCCGTTTTTATTTTACTATTATTTATTTTATTTTATTTTTTAGGTAATTTTTCATTTGTTGCATTTTAATGTATCCGCATCTTTAGATTTCATTCGTTTTGCTTGCAATAATTTTATTTTTAATTGCTCGTTTATTTTGTAGACTTTATTTTTTATTTTATTTTAACATTTTTATTTAAATTGTCGTATTAAGATTTTTAATTTTTACTGTTTGATTTTGAATTAATTTCATAAATTTTTTATTCGTTGGTTAGTATTGCTTTTTTCAGCTCACTTTTAATTTTATTTTCCATTCGTCCACTTTCTCTCAATTTTTTTTTTTTGAACGGCATTTTTCATCGATTTTACAAGGGGCACACCAGGACTTGTTGAGAAACAGAAGCTAATTGTTTACAATTTGTGAAGCAAAATGAAAGCAATGCATTTCTTTATTATGTAATTTGTTTTATTTTATTTTTATTTTTCATTTCTTGCATTTTAATGTAACCGTATCTCTAGATTTCATTCGATTGCTTGCAATAATGATATTTTTGTTTGCTCGTTTCTTTGTGTTTATGTATTCTTTTACAGACTAGTTTTTATTATATTTTAACATATTTATTTAAATTGTCATATTAAGATTTTTAATGTTTACTGTTTCATTTCGAATTATTTTCATAAATTTTATATTCGTTCGTTAGTATTGGATTTCAGCTCCATTTAGCTTTATTTTCCTTTGGTCCACTTTAGCTCAAATATATTTTTTTAATTGCCTTTTTCATCGATTTTACAAGGGGCCAGGATTTCTTGATTCTTTATTACGTTATGAATTATTATATATTATTATATACCTTTTGGCAGTACATACACCTTAAGGAAGGTACTTTTCGCATCCCATCAGTAATGCATAGTAATAACGTATATTATGAGGAACCTAACGACATTGTGGAAGGATTTGCGAAGGTGTTCTCCAGTGTATATATACTTGGTGGTTCCAATACTGAAGAGACTATTATGAACTCTGCTTTGTCTCACTATTCTTTTGATCTTCGTAGTATCAGTGAGGACGATATTTTGAGCAGCATTGGCAAACTTAAATCCAGTTTCACTGCGGGCCATGACCAAATACCTTCTTTTCTAATACAAGATTGTCGAATGGTATTTTTGACACCGTTGAATGTGATTTTTAATCTGGCGCTTCGAACTAATTCTTTCCCGTCCAAATGGAAGAAGGCAAGAATAAATCCTGTTTACAAGAAGGGAGATCACTCTGACATTGCCAACTATAGGTCTATTGCGATTCTTTGCAATTTTGCTAAAATATTTGAGCAAATTTGGTACAGCGCTATTTATAAGAATATTTGCTCAAGGATATCGCCGGTGCAGCATGGGTTTATGAGAGGGCGTTCGACAGTAATAAATTTGATGTGTGTTGCTCAGGACATATGCATTGCTTTAGAGGATCGCAGCCAACTGGATGTAATATATACAGATTTTTCGCGGGCATTTGATATGATTGATCACCACATATTATTAAACAAACTTGACCAATTTGGATTTAATTCTAACCTAATATTATTCATGACGTCATACTTATGTAATAGAATTAACTACGTAAGTTATAATGGTTTTAAGTCAGATGAATACATAGCCTCGTCAGGTGTACCACAGGGATCTAATTTGGGGCCGCTACTTTTCATATTATTTATCAACAACTTATTTGATTCTTTAACCTGCTCAGCACTGGCCTTTGCCGACGATCTAAAAATATGCTCGGGTTAATAGCATAAACGATGCATTGCATCTGCAAATGAATATTGATAGCGTGTTACGGTGGTGTCAAGAGAATAAACTTCAATTAAATTCTGATAAATGTTGTGTGGTGCGATTTTCGAAGAAGAAGGTAGTCTATTCTTTTGACTATAATATAAATATGCAGGTGTTGACGTGTAAATCCCTAGTTAAAGACCTGGGTGTTTTATTTGACAGCCAATTAACGTTTACAGACCAAGTAATGCATGCACGTAAGTCAGCTGGTAGTGCTCTTGGATTTGTTATGCGGAACACTAAACATTTTTCGGATCAAGATGCCATTAAGAGTCTTTACTTCCCTCTGGTGCGTAGCAAGCTTGAGTACGCTTCTACTGTCTGGAGCCCAATTTACGTTTCGCAGAAACTTCAACTTGAACGAGTTCAACGACGGTTTTTAAAATACTTAAATTTTAAGAAGTATGGTATATATCCCGCAAGGAATACTGAGCATGATTTGTTGCTGCTAGAGCACAATATGGTTTCTTTGGACGCTCGTAGAGCTATTGCCGGAGCAAACTTTTTACGCAATTTAATTCATTATAAAGTCGATTGTTCCCTATTATTGGAACAAATTTTTTTCAACGTACCGAGGCTGTCTTCCAGAACCAGTGGGACTTTCTTTACTCCCAGTTGCAGGACTAATGCCATGTTGAGAAGTCCTATATTTCAGATTTGTAGGAGTTCTAATGTGTATTTTGACGATATATTTATATGATCAATTAGAGTGTGAGCTATCTTGGATTGTTATTTTCTTATTTTCTTTTTGATATTATGTTTTATGTACAGTTTTGTTGTTGTGTTTTTTTGGTGTATACTGTTGGGCACAAATAAAGTTTATTATTATTATTATTATATACATTATGTCACGATTGTGTTTATTTAAGACATGTAAGTATATTATTCTATATCAAAGATTACATATTTTACGCGCATTTACTTATATTAGGGATGAGTGAATATTTATGAAAACGTTGTAGAGGTTTATTGCTTTCCCCCATACCACATTAGCCCTAGCTGTGGGGTTTTTTACGGAAAGAACCTATCCATAGTTGGTCCGCGAACAGTATTACTTGTGCTATCACAGTGGTGTGCAGATTCGCCTGGTATAAGGCAAGTGTTTGTCGCAGTAGTTGCGTTGTTATAGTGATATTTGTTTTGTGGTCATTGGTGTGAACAATGACTAGAATTATTGGGTGGTTATTGAGATGTATTAATGACAATTGCTTTGAGTACATCATAGTCTGCCCAACTCCACTGGCAATCTCTCGCCAGTGGAGTTGGGCAGACCGAATGCAGTGGTGTTGATGTTGTTGCTGTTGCCGTTGTTGCGGCTGTTGTTGTTGTTGCTAGATGTAACTGGGTACCCCGTGTAAAGATTATCGACATAGCTAGCTATATACATATGTCATGGAATGTGGAGGTGACGCATTCCTGCCAGCGTTGCGAGGCGGGATCGCACTGGGGCACATTGACACAATTCGATGAATTGTTGGTACGCGAGCTGTTTGCTTGATGGCTTGTGTGCGCAGGCATTCAAACGCAACCGAGCTAGTGGTATTGCAACACGCTGGTAACGGCGTGATCGCGTAATCGTTAGGTGTATACGAAGATCACCGATGGCGGAGCAATGGAGAGACGGATGGAGAAGGTGTAGGTACGGTCCGAAGAGTGCTGGAGCACCTGGTATGTTAATACTAATTATGGTCGGTATTCATAATCACTAATTACTGTTGGTCTTTTATGTTGCTTGCTGTATTATTTGGTTACCCGAATGCACGCCCATGTGAGAGCATCGTCTGTCGGTCCGCGGGTAACGTAAACATATACTTGACTTGCATTAGGCTATGTGAGAGGGAAAGCAATTATATTAATAGGCGCCACTTATTAAGGGTGCAGTAGTTTTGATCGACGGGCGTTTTCTAGTATTCTGGAAATCTCTGCATCTTGTATTCCGTACAATTAACAGTTTTATGCATCGCTCCCAATCATCGATGTATTTACTTACTACTATAACTACGTACCCATTCAATTTTCCCCTGCTTAACAATTAGCACAAAAATAAAATTTATTTACAATAAAATTTTATTAGGCAGTTTAAAATCAGTTGTCAACGAAACTGCACGCGTACATTTCGTTCATTTCGCTCATATACTTGATATATAAAATTATTTGAACTAAACGAAACCATGCTTCAAACATACCGCTACGAGTACCGTAATGGTAAATGGTAATAGTACTCAACAATTCTAGCAGTTTTTCGAAATATATTTTTTTAGGAAATTGCAAAATTGTATCGGCACTTTTCTCCACTCATTTTGTCATTCTAATCAGAGTTTCCATATTACGAATATAATTATTCGACAGCAGTTTTTATACAAACACTGGCTCAGTGACTAACCGATACGATTCAGTTTGCGTCTATCGTCACCCGAAAATAATTCTATCGCGTTACCTCCTTTGGTTTTGTTTTCCTTATTTTACCAGCCTTTCTGATATTTAATTAGTGATTTTTTTCCCAGCAATTTTGATTTGTTTCGTTTTCGTTGTTTTTATCTTGCTTGCATTTTATTTTTTATCTTAATTTAATTTCTTCATTTTATTTTAGATTGCTTCATTTTCGTTTGGTGTTATTATTCGTTTTGTTACTTTTGCTGACATTTTGTTTTGGTTTGTTTCGTTTCCGTTGTTTTTGTCTTGATTGCATTTAATGTTTTAAATCACAGTTCTTTCTCATTGTTGTATTTTGTTTGGGCCATCTTTACTACAATCGTTGCTTTTATTTCGATAAGATGATGCAGTTTCGACATTTATTTAAAAGTTCGAAAATACATTTTAATAATCTTTGAATGAAAATATTTTTTCATTAACATGTGCATATATTTTAATTTGTTATTTCAAAGGATCACATTAAAAACAGATTGATGTAAAAAGTTGGCAAGGTAACGAATATTTTATGTTCGAATAAAAAGATGTTATGGTGCTGCTAAGCTGAAACAGATTTTTAAGTTCACAGGCACGAAATGCAATTATTGAATAATTATAGCCACGATAACAGGTTAATAGTTTAACACGATGTCAAAGGATACCGCTTATCGACTAACAACGATGTACTTTTTTTATTTAAAAAGATCGTATGGGCCAACTTTTCAATATAACAAAATACGAAGCTAATTATTTTAATTAATATTAAATATGAATATAATTGAATAGAATTGACAGTTTCACCTGTACGTTATATTTCCATAAATTTCACTTAAATCCAATTCGTTCTTGAAACGCAACATGTTTTGATTGACAGTAAGTAAGGGAAACAAACCAGAGGGGTAGATAATATAGTCGGGGATGATTAAAAAAATCAAAGTAAATTAGGTCGAACCTTATTTTCAAATGTATGCAAGGTCGAAATTGCAAATTGCAAAGTTTCATTTTATTGGACAATTTGAATTATCTACGAAGGGAGATTTGAAAGTATTTGCGGCCCCTAACATAGAAGGAAACAAATTGAAGAAATATCAAACGTTTATTTTTCTACATAATCTTCCTGAACCTCGATGCATTTGGTCCAACGATGCCCCAAACCTTTGATTCCTCTGGGAAAAAAATCTGTCGGTTGCTCTTCCAACCAGTCGTTTACGGCCATCACTTAATTATCGTCGTAATATCTGGTTCACCGAACATATTACTGTGATTTTGGAAATAAAAAGAAATCACTAGGGGTCAGTTCTGGTGAATATGCAGAATGTTCAAACAATTCAAATTCTGCGTTCAGAATAGCGTTCGTGGCTTTTGTGGGCAGGAGCGTTGTCCTGATGAAACACAATTCCTTTGCTCAATTTTAAGCAACTTAAGTTGGCATAGTAGGAGCCTGTTATTGTGTGTCCACGTTCCAAAAAATCAGTCATCAAAATTCTGTCTGCGTTCCAAAAAATTATGGCCATAACTTTACACGAAATGTGCGGGGTGGCGGAGAATTTCAGCGATGCCACTCCATACTACACTCAGGATCGAAGTGGTGAACCCACGTTTCATCAACAGTGACGAATCGAGAAAGAAATTCATCCGGATCTGCTTTAAACTTTGCCAAACTGGCTTCAGAATGCAATACTCTAGAACATTCCTGATTAGGTGTCAACATTCGTGAGACTCAACGTGCAGACAACTTTTTTACCCCAAAATATTTGTTAAAATATTTTTTATAGTACCATAAGAAAATTTGTAAGTTCAGCTATCCGGCAAATGGTCAGTCGTCTATCTGTCATTACCATATCGTGTATACGATTAACATTTTCTTGGGTAGTGACAGTCACTGGTCGTCCAGCACCCTTCCCAGTTTTAATTTTCGAGACATATTTTTCACCACTTGGTAAGAAACAGCCCCTGACGTAATACACCTACCATGGCTTCATGAATTTCTTTTCGCGACAACCCTTTCTTTTGCAAGTATTTTATAACTGCACGAACCTGTGATTTTTCTATTTTTAGAATTTCTCTAAACTTGTCTACTTAAATTCTAAATTATTAAGTCTTGAGATTATTTTTACAATGAATCACAATTTGGATGGACAACTGAAATAAAACCAATTCAAATGAACATTCACTGAAATAAATTCACTAAATTCCATTGTTAAATTGAAGGTTATATTTTTTCAAAGTTTTAAAATTTGTTTTATAAATAGAAAAAAAAGTCTATTCCTAAACATATTTTTAATTCTAACAAAATTTGTTAAATATTATTTAATGTTTTTTTAATTAGTTATTTTATTTTAGTTAAATGTTATTGATTTTGTAGTTATTTACAACCACCCTTCCTAATGTGGTGCAATATTGCTTTTCTGTTTATGTGGGCTGTAGCGATAGAGGCGAAAAGTAATTACGTGAGTGTTTTTATTTTTGTGATTAATGACGTGTCCTGGCTGCGAAAAAAGTTTGCTTTTCGATTTCGCTGATAAAGTTATTTAGTTTTTAATAAATAATCCAAATCAATTTATAATCGCGATTTTCATTGTAATTGATGTTAATTTCTTAGCGGGGTGTGTATAAAATAGACCACCCCGAACCACTGAACGTAGAATAATGAAACTTGGTGAAAATATCTAGTGCACGTAGAAAAACAAATGATTACAATTTTAAGAAAAACTAATAACATTTAATGATTAAAAAGTTGATAATGAGTTACATCCCCACGTACACTTATGCACTCAGCAACCCTGCTGGGCATACTGGAAATTAGATTATTGATATCCTCTTGAGGTACCTCATCCTAGGCTATCTGTAACTGCTGACGCAACTCCTCTAAGGAATTGGGAGGATGAGGTAAACTCCGCAATCTTCTTTCCATCATGTTCAAGGGGGGGGGATAAGTTTGGTGATCTTGGAGGCCAGGGCAACATATTAATGTTGTTTTCTTCTAGGAAGGCTGACGTTACATGAGCAGTTTAAGGCCGCACATTATCTTGCTGGAAGGTTGCTCCTGGAAGGTTTTGTAGTAATGGCACAACAACTGGTTCCAACACTGAATCAATGTAACGTCTGGCGTTTAGTGTGCCCGGAATGACCTAATGTTCGAACGTCCGTTAGAGTGCCATAAGCAAAATGTTGATAGTTGTTGAAGTCCGATGGGTTTATGTTCTCTTGTTAGAGGAAGACGAAAATAAGGACAATAAGAACGTAGTCCACACGTTCGTATTCGACGATAAATCGTGCTCATGGATACCATAAGGCCAATTGCTCTTATCCAATTTATTCCAACCTTTCGTGATAGTTCTTCCGGGTCTCTAACTGCATTTCGCCTTAAGAGCCGCTCTTGCGCCACTCTTCTAGGTGTTCTTCCTACCAGCCACTACAAGTCTATGCTATAGTGGTATGTGACCGATTGACACGTCTGGCTATCTCACGGAAGGTTAAACCAATCTCATGCATCCCGACAATTCGCCCTCGTTCAAAAGGAGTAATTTGATGAAAATTTGGACGTCTTCGAATTAATGGCATTCCAAAGCTCCTAACAGTTACAACAAGAAAGAAGAAACTCCTAACAAATGCGACAAATCAACGAAGCGATGGTCAAACTAAAGGCACCGGCAACTGTTGCGAACGATATAATTTGTCAGAAGTGGCAGATTGGCTTCAAAACTTAATCATTTGTTTTTCTACGTGCACGAGATATTTTCACCAAGTTTTATCATTCTACGTTTAGTGGTTCGCGGTGGTCTATTTTATTTGAAAGGCAGTGTAGTTTAAATATTTGTTTCGTTTTAGTTAACTTAAATATTAATTAATCGATTTTGTTTATTTTTCTGACCACACGTTTGTTATTTCTCGTTCTTGCATTTTTTTGTGCAATTTTCAATACTTTCGTCGTTTCTGGTTTGAGGTTTCGAAATTTCTTTAAAAATTCAAAAATACATTTAATAATCTTAAAACATATTTTTTTTTCATTAACATGTGCATATATTTTAATTTGTTATTTCAAAGGATCACATTAAAAACTACATTGATGTAAACAGTTGGCAAGGTAACGAATATTTTATGTTCGAATAAAAAGATGTTATGGTGCTGCTAAGCTGAAACAGATTTTTAAGTTCGCAGGCACGAAATGCAATTATTGAATAATTATAGTCACGATAACAGGTTAATGGTGTAACACGGTGTCGACAGTTCGTGTGCCACAAATGTCGTTTAAAATTCATTTATTAATTTCTTAGTCACAGTCCATTCGAAACGTTTATCCAGTTTTCAGTTTGTTCAGTGAGTTTTCTGAGAAATGTTTGTACAAAAACAAATTATAAATAAAGGTTAACAAGGGTCGCAGTTAGTTCACGGCAATTCTGCTTAATATTGAAGTTTAATTTAATATCGATTGGTAAGTTTTGATAGAGTAACACGTGGTATCCATAGTTATACAGAAACACTTGGGATCATTTTCTATTTTCAGTTAAATTTTGGTTTCAAAATGCCACCAATTAGACGTACCAACTTAGGTCACAGAACTCGCAATGCTGCAAGTCAAAGATATATACGAGCAAGTCAAATTGACGCGCAACGCGAAATGAAGTTTAACGGAATCGATGGAATCGAAATGAACAACCTAGAAATGTCGCGTTTAATCCTTATCGAGCTGCATTCAATTATATGACCGTACATTTGGAAAATCGTCAAAGAGTGTATTTTACTGCGGAAAATGTATTACAACGAGGCCGCCATCGACAACATTGACCACCTTTCGAACAGTTTTCTATAATTTTGTCTACATGTTTACCATCAACACCGATTGATTTATAGAACAAATACAAACATCATATGACCGACGATAGATGCGTCTTTGAACATCGAATGCAGATTTGCAAATGAACGAAGAAATTCAGAATGAAGCATTGATTTTAATTGAAGACATGTGCTTGATGCTTAACAACAAAGGATTAATACAATTAGGAATGACAAAGCCCAATCGCCCAATGCACGACGCATTTAACCAAGAGTTGAGACGTGAAACCCAATACGATTCCGAGGCATTGAGAGAAACGGTTCAAAGAAACGTTCCACTTGTGCTTGATGCTTAACAACAAAGGATTAATACAATTAGGAATGACAAAGCCCAATCGCCCAATGCACGACGCATTTAACCAAGAGTTGAGACGTGAAACCCAATACAATTCCGAGGCATTGAGAGAAACGGTTCAAAGAAACGTTCCACTTGTGCTTGGTGCTTAACAACAAAGGATTAATACAATTAGGAATGACAAAGCCCAATCGCCCAATGCACGACGCATTTAACCAAGAGTTAAGACGTGAAACCCAATACGATTCCGAGGCATTGAGAGAAACGGTTCAAAGAAACGTTCCACTTGTGCTTGATGCTTAACAACAAAGGATTAATACAATTAGGAATGACAAAGCCCAATCGCCCAATGCACGACGCATTTAACCAAGAGTTGAGACGTGAAACCCAATACCATTCCGAGGCATTGAGAGAAACGGTTCAAAGAAACGTTCCACTTGTGCTTGATGCTTAACAACAAAGGATTAATACAATTAGGAATGACAAAGCCCAATCGCCCAATGCACGACGCATTTAACCAAGAGTTGAGACGTGAAACCCAATACGATTCCCAGGCATTGAGAGAAACGGTTCAAAGAAACGTTCCACTTGTGCTTGATGCTTAACAACAAAGAATTAATACAATTAGGAATGACAAAGCCCAATCGCCCAATGCACGACGCATTTAACCAAGAGTTGAGACGTGAAACCCAATACGATTCCCAGGCATTGAGAGAAACGGTTCAAAGAAACGTTCCACTTTTAAATCAGCAACACAAATGGAACTGGCGGATTTTTTTCTTATGTGCACGCGATGGACTGGATAAACGTTTTTAATATCATTGATTTTGGCAACGATTCGATCGCAAAAAGGAATTGCACTTGCACTTGCTTCATCAGGTATTGCAGCTACGTTGTTGGGAGGCGGCCGAACATCTCATTCAGCATTCAAGTTGCCCTTGAACCAATGAAACTCCAATTTGCAACCTTTCGAGGAATTCTGCGATGGCCAAAGTGTTGCTGTAAAGCAAATTAATCGTTTGGTGGTGCTATGATTCTATTGGCAGGTGATTTTCGACTAACATTGCCCGTGATTCCACGATCAACGCCTACCAACGAACTTAATGCATGTTTGAAATCGTACATTTTATGGAAATACGTCAAAACACTAACATTAAATATAAGCATGCGAGTAGAATTGAAGAACGACTGATCTGGGGAAATTTTTTCCAAACAATTGCAAAAAACGTTGATGTCGAAGGAATTAATTTTCAAATTCAAAATAAGATAGCTGGTGAACTTATAACATACAAATCGGTTGATTCCATTACTAACCAAGATGATGTTGTCAATCCAACGGAATTTTCAAATTCGCTGGAATTGCCTGGACTACCACCTTATAATCTGCAATTGAAATTCGGATCGGTAATCATTATGTTGAGGAACTTAAACCAGCCACGTCTTTATAATGGCACCCGGCTTATGGTGAAGAAATTAACGAACAACGTCATCGAAGCCACAATTTTGAAAGGGAAGTACAAAGGCGAAGACGTTTTGATTCCACGCATCCCTATGATTCCGAACGACATGTCATTCGACTGTAAACAGTGACAATGTCCAGTGCGGCTTGCATTTGCAATGTCGATAAATAAATCGCAAGGGCAGTAGTTTAGTGTTTATGGCATCAATCTTGAAAATCATAACATTATTTATTTACGCGCCAGAAAGCAAAACTAACAATGTTGTGTATCAAAAAGCATTACAATAAACACTATGTTTTTGAGATATTTTTTATTTATTTATTCCATTTCGAAATGAATATTCATAGCTAAGCAGGACAATGTCTGTCGCGTCAGCTAGTAATTGAATACATTTTGTGTCAAATGAAAAATTAAGATTTTTAGACTCCGTTGTAAATAATAATAAATTACTATGCATGGACATAACTTTAATTATATAATAAACAAAATTTATAAAAAACATTATCCAGTGATTTTTTAATTGGTTATTTTATTTTATTTTAAATGGATTTGTAGTTATTTACGCCGGCCGTCCTCCAAAGTGGCATTATACTGTTTATCTTTCGTACGATGGCTGTGACGTTAGATGAGAAAAGTAATTACACGAGGGTGTTCTTATTTTTTTGTGATTAATGACGTGTCTTTGCTGCGAAAAACTTTGTTTCTCGGTTTCGCTATCTAAGCAATGTATTTCGTTTTTAATTAAAAATTCATTTTAATTGGTACCAATTTCTTGGCGATGTTTGCACAAAAAAAGTTTAAAATTTTTGTATCGATTATGAAATATTAATTAATGAATTTCATTTATTTAATGTTCGTTTTCGTTTATTTATTTTACCAGTATTTGTTTTTATTTTTCCTTGTCTTGTTGGAGTTTATTTTATTTTGCAAGTATTATAGATGTTTCATTCGTTGGCTTTTGATAATTTGATTTTTGTTTTGTATTTCACTTGAAAATGTTGGTTTAATTTGTTATAATTAAATTTTATTGTTTTATTAGTATTTTCAGTTTGTTTTGTATTATTTTTATATGGGTTATTTTCGTTGTAGTTTAATTTATTTATTTTGTTTTTTTTTTCCAGTTTCGTTTATATAGAGTATTATTTTTTTCATAATAAAATATATTTGGTATTTTGAAAATGGGAGCAAAATATCAATAGCATAGTTTCATTAAATATTTATTTCTTTTGACTGTTTCCTTATTTCGTATTCCATTATTTGAAATCACACGTGTCCACTTCTCATTGTTATTTTCAGTGCTTTTGTTGTTTCTTTTCCAACATTTATTTAGATTATTGCAAAAATGTACCACTTTTTTAATTAATGTTTATTGAAAGAAATGTTCCCATATTTTATTTTAAAACTTGATATACTAATTTATGTTTTATGCCTACGTTAACGCAGTTCACATGTGCATATATTTTAATTTGTTATTCTAAAGGATCATATTAAAAGCAGACTGGTGTAAAAAGTTGGCAAGGAAACTTTATAATGTTTTATGTGTGAATAAAACGATGTGATGGTGCTACTAAACTGAAACAGATTTTTAAGTTCAAACGAAATGCAGTTATTGATTACTCATAGCCACGATAATAGGTTAATGGTTTAATGTGTCAAAGTATTAAATTTATTACTGCGTATAATTATTATTAGTGTATTGAAAAGGAGTGACCACTTATCAATTAATACCGATCTACTTGTTTTATTGTCATGAGACTAGTTTTTTTTTAATTACAATAATTATTATATTAAACATAATTATAATTGCATAGGATGGTCAATTTCGCCGGTACGTTACGTTACTATACAATTTGCAAAACGATTTAAAGAATTGTCAAGTTCCATTTTGGACATAAACTCGTTTTATAGGTCTAAGCAAAAATAAATAAAATTAAAAAAAAATCAATTCAGAATAGTCATTAAAATTATGTTTTGTACATTTTCGATTTTTTTTTTAATTCTGTGTAGTCTATGTTAGTTTTGCATTTTAGAATGTGAATTCTATTTTGATAAGCAAATCGTTTTAAATCGAACACAATTTGTGTTTTTCTATTTATGTTATTTTACTTCAGTTGAATTGGATTTGCAGTTATTTACGCTGCTCGTCGAATGTGGTATTACAGAGCTTTTCGTCGTTCGTGATTATATTTAAGTTGTCTGGGGTTATAGCGTAGAAAAGTAATTACCTGAGTTACCCTTGCGATGTTTTGTTGTTGAGGTGAATTATTTTTAAGTTGGGCATTTATTGAATTACTTTACTTAATTTTAATTGAACAAATATTTATAATGCCTAAATAATATATTGCAATATGGATTTTGTAAATATTTTAAATTAATTTGCATTTCTTTGAAATTTGTGCTCATATTGTCTTTGGTGCGTTCTCATGTGCGCTTTAAGATAGCGCGTATTATTTTTGAAGACTTTAACTACGTTGTACATGGTTTTTTCTTGAATGTATCAGTAATAGCTAGTCGTAGCCATATTATAATCAATTTTATTAAATGTTTATTGTCATGGAACTATTTATTTCTGGGTTTAGATTATAAACCCAGAAATTGAGTTCGTAACTGAAATGTTTGTGAAGCGAGATAAGTAAGTCGAGATATTTGAATAATAATTAATATGAAGTAATAAAAGTGCACTTACCCTTTGTGCCTTTCGTTTGTCTGCTCTTTGGTTTTGATGGTATATTCTACTGAAATTGGATACTATAACAGGTACTGGTAAAGCGATGACGAGTACTCCACTTAACGAACATACACCACCGACAATTTTGCCGGCAATAGTACCTGGTACCATATCGCCGTAGCTATAACAAAAATCAAAATTAGTTTAAAAAGGTGTTAGTTTGTTCGTTTTACCCAAGTGTGGTCATGGTTACTATGGTGTACCAAAAGGCTGCTGGAATAGACGTAAATGGTGTTCCGGGAACATTTTTTTCTGCGTAGAACATGACAGTCGCGAAAATAATAATTGCCATGGCGAGAGAAAATACGAGGAAGCCAAGTTCGGAAGCGCAAGACTTGAGAGTGTATCCGAGAATGCGGAGACCTTGGGAGTGTCTCGAAAATTTAAAGATTCTGAACACGCGAAACACCCGTAGGGTTACGAACGCACCTGACACGTCGTCGTTGTCCGTGATACCCAACCCGATATAATATGGCATAATAGCCACCACGTCTATAATACTCATAACGCTACGCACAAACTTGTATCGACTAGGGGCTGCGAATAACCGTAATAAATATTCTGCTGTAAAAATCATCACGCACGCTGTGTCCAAACAAAAGAAAACTATCTTATAACGTTCACCGCAAGGGAGTGGACCAGCACGTCCTGGCCTGATGCCACAAGGTACAGTTTCAACAACATTAGCCATCACCGATACGGCGATGAAAAATCCAGTTACATAATAGAACACTAGGGCTGCAGTTGACGTATGGGGGTTTTCGAAAGCTCGCCACATTTTTTGGCGAATGTTGGTAAGTTGTTGTAAATTTTGGTCACCATTCTCGGATAATTTGTCGTCCATGAGACGTTCAGCATTTTCGCGTTTCCTATCACGGTAGTCTTCATAACAACAGTCACCAATAACGTCAGGTAGAATGCCAAAAAACGCCAATTCCTCATCATAACTGGTCAGGCACTCGTGTTTGGGGTAATGTAATTTACCAGTACGGTAATAGTTCAAGATGTGGCGGAATATATCCGGATCACGATCAAAGAAATATTCTTTGCATTCTTCATCGTAGAAAAATTCCCGCTCATTGGATCCTAATAACGTATCTGGGTACTTTTCTAAGGTGTTCCTCCAGGTTTCGAATCGGCGGCCGGACACGTTGATCAGGAGTTTCTCATCATCGGTTTTGCGGCGATCCTTGGGAATTGGGGGCGGTGGGAGCGGATGAGTGGCTATGGGCACCCAACCGATGGCCGCCGCCCGGGCAAATGGCAGCCAAGCGGCGACCGAGGCCATGCTATGAGGCGGAATGTTCGCACTCACGCTTACAACATCACACTTGTATGCACTCCTCGGCCTCCCGCACGAGTTTGTTGTTATACTTCAGCATAATCAACACTAGTGACGCGGGAGCGGAACTACTTCAAGCGCGCGTGCGACCATATTGGCGCTCGGTCACTGCGCCAGTGAGGCGGCTGGGCTACCATCCGACCAAAATCGAATGGCGACGACATTCAACGACTGAAACAAACAGCGGCGACGCATCGCTTATATATTCATAGCGCAAGCTCTCCTATTATCGATTACTGAAAATCTCATACACACTCCACGAAAACTTTACTACCATTTCTGATTTCTAAGATATTTAACACAATAATCAATTACAGTAATGCAAACGTTTCCAAACCGAACACCGTTAAGGATCGATTATTCGAACAATAAATAATTTATTTCCATTTTGAAATTTACAATATGACAAACTTTGTTGGCAATAACATTGTGAAATTGGTCAAATACCACATTTAAGGGTAATATGCTGTGGCTATATTGAGATATTGTATGAAACTTTTATTGATTTTATCTCATTCAAATCAAAGTACAATCGCGGTCACAAGTAATGTCGTGGGATAATAAAAATTGTACATTTTGGTGTGATGCTTTAAGAAAGCACGTAAACGACCAGATCATAAAATGTTAATATTGCATGATATTTAAAAATAAAATAAATGTTAATATGCATTACTTCGCATTAAAACTATTTAATTTTTTTTATTTTTACTGTATCAATTCATCAATTCGCATATAATTAAATATGTTAATTCCGTGAAAGCTTGTTCTCCATGTAAATTTACAACAACATTCAAGTAAAGATTCAAAATTAACATAACCTTATATATTTTTATAAACTTTAATTACATATTTTTTGTAGAATCATTTCATAAATTGTAAGTAAATTTAATTATTTGAATTATGAAACTTAAACTAAACCTACTCACAATTTTTTTCCATTCGTTACTGTCGCTAATCAGTCCACTTCTTTATCGTCAAGGCTCATATGTTATGTCCACCTTATTTTTTTTTTTATTCAACCTTTGGTCTTTTTAGCAACTGCTTATTAGTGTACAACGTTTTATATATGTATTGGTTTGATATATAGTCTGTACTAACATATATGCTTGAACATTTTCACTCCTTTAAAATTTCTTTTCGTCATGATTATGACCGTTTATTCTAATTCTTTTTTGGTTCTTGTGATGTTCTTGCTACGTCGTACTTCCAATGATTTTATATGACTTTTCATACGTTTTACACCTTTATTATGATATCTGATGTTATTTGAAACGTTACAGCCGATAAAGCATTACCATGGTATTTGTGATCTCCTCTATGTTGACTCCTCTCGCTTCATTTGCTCATTTTGTTTAGATAAGTTTCTTGTGTATTTCCATGGCAACAAGTTTAGTCTGCTCAGCTTGTGTTGTGATCTCAGCCCTCCACATATAAATTGTAAATACATTTAGTTAGTAATATAAGTGCATCCGTTATAGTCGAGTAGTAATAAAACCCTGCCGATGAATACCGTCGAACAAATCTAATATTCGCCCGACACATCACAAGGGTTGGGTTGCCTTAAGGGGTTAGGCCACTCTAGCGCCAGAAAATATTAAGCTTTCTAAAGATTTTTTTCTCAGGAAAAAAAATTAATCGAGATTACAAAAAAGGGTGTTTGTTATACATGTCAGTGAGTGTATGCACAATTTTTTTTAAGCGATTAATTTCAAAATGGCGGCTGTGCAGCGTTTTTGCGATGACGTCTCCGTTTTTCCACGGTCCACGGTCGAACAAACGGCTCCTGTAATTTTTGAATTATGATAAGCCAATGATTTTTTTCGATTATATATAATACCTGCTATAGAAGTACGAATTTTTTCGATATTTTGATTTTTGGCCAAATGGCGCACTTCTAAAGTAGAAAGTGAAGAATCGTCAGATAATTATTGATAACAAATGAAATAAACAGTATAAAAAAAATCCTACGAACTTCTATAGACAATGCATTTTTCAAGATATGTTCCAAATTTGAAGTGAATCGGTTGAAAATTGTCTGAGTTATATTTCCGGCCAACTTGAAAAATGCAATTTCGAGTTAAACGCGTTTGAAGTTTCGAGTAGTAGAAAATCATGAATAATGCTGCAATAACTTTAATCTGTGATGCCTGCACCATACAATTGGCATTCCAGATTATCGTCCTGTTCTTGCGTTTCTTTTCTGCTTGATCTTGAAGCGATCCTTGCCTCTTTTACCCGTTCAGACAGCGATCTCTCTGCAAGCTTTATGCGCTGTTTGTCGATCTCCAGGCACATTTCGTAGCTGGTCGGGTCGATTTCCAAGTCCATGGCCTCAATTACGTGCAAAATTGAAGAAGACCCATGATTGTACACATAATTCTCTCACTATTATTTTGAATCCCAAACCGCGCTTGCCACTTTCAGTAAATTTCACTTCTGATTCCAAACGACAATGTTCGAAATAGCCGAAAATACTGTAATAAACTTAATCATACGATAACCAAACGCTGGATTCACTTCGATATCATACAGATCTTTTGATTGCTTCAGTTTTTTACCGATGTACTGGCATTCATATCATGGCGATTCAATGGTTTTCTTCGCGATGTTTTTGGTCTCTTGCTGTTGGCGGATGACGATTTTCCTCCTTTCTTCTCACTGTACACCGCCTTGTCACTCATTGTAAAAACAAATCAATACACAGGGAAACATAAATGAAAGTTCACAGAAGTATCGAGAAAAACGACTGTTTGTCGACTAGCGTCCTTCTCAAATAGTCAGTGAACAAAGTGACCCTCCCTTTGGCGCTCACAAACGGGACTCGCTGCGGACTACGTGACCTTGTACTAAAATTCGAAAACCGAGTACTTAGATATTGTTTCCGGCCATAAGCTTTTGGGACATCATTTGTGAGGTTCTAAGGGACCATTTAGAAATATAAAAAAATAAATCGATTTTTCGAAAATCGTACAGTGGCCTAACCCCTTAAAATGTGCGTGCCAATAAAATGAATTTCCGGTACATATATAAACATCATCGACGAACTTATTATATTTTGGAAATCATAAAATGAACAGCAATAAACAAACGTCCAAAGATAAATCTTTAATGAATCAATTTAGATAATAGGCGGCCTTTAACCTGTTATAAGCGAGAATTATGTAAGAATTACATTACATTAAGATTATTAGATCAGATACAGGCAGATATTTCATTACATTACATTAAGATTACTAGATTAGATATAGTGAGAGTTTATTATTATATATACGATTGTTATATTCAGATTATTTCCCGTACAAGTAGAACATTTGAAATTTATCGTTACTATTATTAAATAGTTTAAAGATGGGAAGGTGTTTTATTCCTGAAACAAAATGAAAAATACAAATTCGAGCGAGTTGTATTACTGGTGCCTTAGTAACAATAAACAATAGTGGCAGCGTTGATCACTCGATCATAACAATTATGGCACCGATGATCGCTCGGTCATAATAATTGCCAAACATCTATACCATGTTCATAACTTTTCTCTGTTACTGTTTCATGATAGTATAGCGTCTATAGTTGATTTTCCTTCCATGACGCTGATCGATATTCCCCTACGATTGTCTTTACGTATTGTGTGAGAATTAAAAAAGAAATGAAAAAAATGAGAAATTTTAAAGTAATGTTAGATTTGAAAAAAATTGTAAAATTAAATATTTTTTTTAATTTGTCACAAGCGTACAACTTGAAAATTTTTATATAAATGTAAAATATGTAAAAATATAGAAAATAGGAAAAAATGTAAAATTGAAAAATTTCTAAAATTTGAAAATATCCGAAGTTACCCGCAACCAGGAGGTGTAAAATAATTGCAAACTCTGTATTATATTTGTATTGACAGGACTGCTAAGATAGGTTGTATCTTGTTTATGTCAAATTAAACTTACAACATGCTAACGTAAATAAATTTAAAACAATTATATTTGTTGTTGTGTTTGTTAACTGGTTTATTGTATGTGATATTAGAAACGCAATCACAACTATGTCAATCCAACAATGCCATATAATGAAGTAAGATGCGTGGCCATTAAATCGCTTGCTGACACTGACCACGTGCATATACGGCCTTTCTGAATCGGTAAATTAATTATATAGTTACCAAAATAAATCAAGATCACTTAATTCCACTAGTGTTTGAATCTACAACAACCCATGGGCAATACGAAGTGCAACAATATTGAGGGCGATCCTCAAGAAACTTCGAGCAGTTTTCTTTTGCATTGTCATTTTTGATGGCGTTGGGAGGTAAACATATTCGCATGTATTAACTTGTAATTTATACATTGTCTTTTTAGACCAGTTCTACGTTTCAGTTGATTATTGGTCACATTAATTTAAGTTTTGATTTATATTTTCTGAGAGGTCTGACCAATGTTGAATTTATCTTAAATGAATTTTAGAGAATTGCTTTGCTTTACTACAATTTTTTATAAACTTACAATAAATTGAACTTTTCGTAATGGGAGGTGTGTGGCTTTAATATTAATTATAATAATAGTGAATGTGTAGTATGTGATAGATACAGCATTCATGCTTCTTAAACTCGGAGCCCGTATGCCCTCTTCAGCAAACCTACTGCATTCTTTCAGGCCTTTTTGCTAGTATAACTAGTCATATAGATATTGCAAATAGTCTTTGTTTCATCAAATTACCTTTTATTTTCCTCATCGACTCGTCGTCTATTTTTCATGCTTTCAATCATATGTTTTCACATGTTTTCATTACTGTTATTCTTTGTTTACTTCATTGGTCGCATCTGCATGTTTTGTCATCAGATATAAAGAAATAACATCGATGCAGTTACTGTCATTAAATTTAACACATCCTTGACATCATAAATATTGTAAATGTGAAACAAAACCAATATTTACGTTTTCAAAATGTCCGTTTGATTGGATCTAATAAACCCGACCAATAAAAAGCGATAAATTAATAATCGCATATATCATAGATCGAAACTCCACCCTCGTAGACAATTTACTAGTCATCAATCAAAATCATGTCAATTAGTGAGGAACATTGTTTGGTAAACCTGGTTGGTTCGTTAATTATCTGCGATAAACTTAAACCATATAGAAAATTATTACTCGGAAATTGCACGCCACAAACCACTAAAACCACCGCCATATATTGCAAATCATAATCGATAATTTGCGGTTACTAAAATATCTAAAAAGTATAATATGGTTATAAACTGGCTGTTTACAAATATCGCCCCCGATATCTGCATTCGAATCCTCTTTATATCTTATAAATGTCTTAGTTCCTTCTTGTCGCGTCATATCTTCCGTCGTTAACCGCAGCCACCAACCAATTACTGACACAAAATATGGGAAATGTTATATATGTTAATTATATAATAAAAATGTTCATCAAGCATGGAATATGCTAAGAGCATTTATTAAATTGGTTGGATTTGTAAAATGAATATGCAAGTCAGTCATATTGATCAACGCATAGAATATGTTTTCATGTCGTGTTCATTGAATGAGACTCCAACACCTGTTGACGAGTTCATCCTTTTTTAAATTTTAAATATGCATAAAACTTTTTTTAAATATCATGTTTGTCTGTCATATTTGGCACGATTCGTTACGTGATTTGAAT
Source organism: Geotrupes spiniger (assembly GCA_959613385.1). Lineage (NCBI taxonomy): Eukaryota > Metazoa > Arthropoda > Insecta > Coleoptera > Geotrupidae > Geotrupes > Geotrupes spiniger. The sequence continues at coordinate 8,552,915 of OY390741.1, forward strand.
TAATTTTTGAATTACTTTGTTTTCCGTGTTGACTCGTTTGATGGCAGCTCGTAATAAGAGAAGCAGCGATGTGGTAATCATGGTGTTTTGTCTCGGTAATTGCTGCCGGTGTTACGCAAATGGTAACGTTTATTGATTAATACGAAAACGGGTTAACTAAACTAGGACTGACGAGTACTTGTTTAAATGAGCTAGAAATCAAATTGTGTTCTTTATTTTAATTCCACCCGTTTAATAAATGCATATTTAATGCGTGATAAACATCACATTTTTTAGAACTTATTACGCATAATGTTATTTATTTTTTTATAGCGTTTAAGATTCATATTAGATATACGTAATATATTTGCCCAGTGAAATATAAATTCTAGCAAAGAACTGATATAGCTTATAGTGTAAACAAAAATAAATATGAAGTAACAATGAACAAAAACTAAATATATATTTTAAATAAAATATTTTTTCCTCATACAACAACAAATACCAAAATATATTTACTGTCGATATAGAAGTAGATAAGATAGGATGGCGAAAATGCTCCATATCGTAAAATACATGCAAAATTTAAATGTTTTTAGTATATGTTTAAATCTTTGGTTTAAGTCTTTCACTTTTCTAGTAGGTGGTTGTAAATTAACTGCGCCATTATATTTCGCTGAACCTTCGTTGAGTATGATTTTGACTCGAACAGTACAGAATTTACACAGCCTCGGATGTATTTGTGCTGCAATTCATATTAAATGGAATATTTGTATTATTTCGGTATAAAGTCTCTGACCGTAGTAGTTGTTTGGATTGGTTCTGGACCTAACTGTTAGGTTTATTCAGTTAAAGTAATCTCACTTAGGATTCACGAGTTATAAAAAGGATTTATTTTATAATAATATAAGCAGATCTATTACATTGAAAGAGAATCAACAACTTATCGTCATGGAGAAATGATAAAAAGGTTTGCCAACCTTCCGTTGGGGCAAAAGCGATGAAACTAAATTAAGTCGACATCTTCAACACTCCCACTTCGGCTTGATGGTCCTTTTGACTCATAGAAGATCGTTTGCGGATGCCAATGGCTGCTCGGTGATATTGGAACAGGTCGCGTGTCAGTGCTTTCGTTAGGATATCCGCATGTTGCTCTCTCGAAGGAATGTATCCCAGTACAAATTCATTCTTCTCGTATCGCTCCCGAATGTAGTGATACCTGATATCGATGTGTTTGCTCCTTTTGTGAAATACCGAATTTTTTATTAGTTGTATTGCACTTTGGTTGTCCAGATATAGTGTCGTCAGGACGTCTTTGGTATCGAGTAAATTTTTAACTAGGCTCTTAGTCCATGCGATCTCTTTCGCTGTTTCACATGCGGCTACGTATTCAGATTCAGTAGTTGACAGTGCTACGGATCGGATGCCTTTGTGAACGCCATGCTATCGTACCGGAACCGTATGTTACGACATATCCGGTCGTTGATCGCCTTGTCTCGGTGTCACCGGCATAGTCTGCATCGCTGTATGCCACCAGCTTGTTCTCGAATTCCAGGCCGTAGTCAATCGTGCCCTTGATGTATTTAAGAATGCGTTTCACCGCCTTCCAGTGAATCTTCTTAGGTTTCTCCAGATATCGACTCACCCTGTTGACGGCGAATGTGATGTCAGGTCTCGTCGCCACAGAAAGGTACATGAGACTCCCGATCGCCTCTCGGAACGGGGCCATCGTATCTTCGTCATCTTCCGTCGAGTGGGCTTGAGGCCTCAATTCGTCGTGTGGATCGGCCGGGTTGGCCAGGGGATTCGCATTCTTCATGTTGAACCGCTATAGAACTCTCCTCGCATAGGCTTCCTGGTGGATGAAGATGTTTCCACCTGGGGATCGTTCGATTTGCAGCCCCAGGAACAGATTCACTTCACCGTGAATTATTTCGAACTCCTTCTGCAGTTCGCCAAGTATTTGATCGATTTGGTTTCTGTCCTCTGCAATAATGAGTCCATCATCAATGTAGATTGCAAGTAGCATCCCTCTCTCCTTACTGGTGAATACACAGGGATCTGCACTCGTGGCCTCCAGATTGAATCTCTGTAGGAAATCAATAAATCGTCGGTTCCAGCAGCGCGAGACCTGCTTAAGGCCGTATAGACTGCGCTTGAGTTTGCAAACTCTTGTGGTGCCGTCCTCGTAACCTTCGGGCTGTCGCATGAATGTTTCAATGCATCAATGTTTCCATATAAGAAAGCCGTTTTGACATCGAATTGTTGAATGCTCTTGCTCCCACTAGCTGCAATTGCCAGAATAGTCCTTATAGAGTCGAAACGAACTACAGGGCTGTAAGTCTCGTGGTAGTCAATCCCTTCTCTCTGACGAAACCCTCGTGCAACGAGCCTTGCTTTATAGCGCTGAATGTTGCCACTCGCATCGCGCTTTAACTTATACGTCCATTTGCAATTGCTTGATCCTTCGGCGCTTCTGTAAGTTTCCATACTTCGTTTCGCATTAGCGACTGGTGTTCGTCCATGGCCTTTTTCCAATGGTCGGAGTCGTCGGTTTTGATGGCCTCCTTGAATGATACCGGTTCCTGGCTCTCGGCTAGAAATATATCATTAATATCGATATAGTCATCATACCTGCTTGGTGGCCGAATTGTCGCCCTGTCTCGGAGACGAACTCTGTTAATCGCATCTCTTCTTCGCATCCTCCGTTGCCAATCTCGTCTGGATTATGTTCAATCTGCTCCTCCAGCTGATTCTCCACATTGTCTTCGATTGGTTCGAACGTCTCTTTGATCATGAGTTCGCCATCTTGCTCAATCTTCTTGGGCGTCTGATTAGCTCTTCCCGTAAATATGACATCTCGCACCGTCATCCTCCGGGTACCATATCCTGTAACCCTTCCTTTCACCATCGTAGCCAACAAAAAAACCTCTTCTCGCCTTCGCATCTAGTTTCTGCCGTTTTTGCTTGGGTATATGGGTGAAGACCTCTTCTCCGAAGATTCACAGATCTTTGATTCTCGGTTCCTTTTGAACCCAGAGTTCGTGTGGCGTCATCTCTTCTACGCCACTCGTTCCTGTCCAGTTGAGAACACTCACAACAGTGTTCACCGCCTCTGCCCAGAATCTTGGTTCGAATTTTCTGGCGTGGAGCAATGCTCTCGCCGCTTCCATCAGTGTTCGGTTGTCTCTCTCTGCCGAACCGTTTTGTTCAGGCGTGTGTGCCACCGTTCGTTGGTGCTCGATTCCATGCCGATGAATCAGCTCTTTCATTTCTCGATTAACAAACTCGAGCCCATTGTCTGTGCGAAGTGTTCGTATTCCATTCGGGCAATGCTTCTTAGCCTTATTAATGAAGTTCTCAACACAACGCGTTGTCTCAGCTTTGCTCGCGATGAAGCAAGCTGTCCGGAAGTGCGAGTAGTCGTCTTTGAGAAGCAAATAATACCTTGACCCACCGATAGTCTTGGTTTCTATAGGTCCACAGAGGTCGGCATGAATTAGTTCACCGATCGCATTTGCACGCGACACGCTGTTGGGAAAGGGCAACCGATGCATTTTTCCTATTGCGCAAGACTCGCAGAACATGTCTTTCTCGGGCTTGACCGGTATCTGGAAACGACCAAGAATCCTTTTAACATGTTTAAGATTTTGGTGTGCAAGTCTCTCGTGCCACTCCTCAAGCGTCCCTGTTGATGCTATATTTGCTTGTATTTCTTCATTTACTGATTTCGTTTCTCCCGGACGAATAACTGAATTTCATCGAGTAGAGCTTGCCTTGACGAACTCCCACTGCGACTGTATTCTTGTCTGTTGTTAGTCTACAGGTTGTTCGGGTAGACTGCATTTCGAGACCCTTGTCGAGTGCTGCGCCTACTGAAAATAGGTTATATTTTAGTTTTGGAACATAGAGCACGTTGACTAGATGATTTTTGTTCCATTGGTTTCCATCAAACATGAGCATGTTGATGTGGCCCCTTCCATGGGCTTCAATGCATCCTCCGTCGCCTATGCACACCATCGCTGGCGTCTCGAAGGCCTCGTACGTCAGGTACCATCCCCGTTGATTGCACATGTGATCACTGGCACCAGAGTCGAGAAACCAGTCTGCTTGTGACCTTACGTTTGTTAAAGCAGACCTGAGGGCTACACTCGCTAGCCCTGCACCGTATGGATTCCTTCGTTGCATAGCGTTGCCTTTATCTTTCTTTGTTGCATCGTCTTCAGCACGTTGCCTACAGTCCCTTGCCCAGTGACCTGTTATACATACATAGCATTTGCCGGGTTTCTTGTTTCTTTTGAAGTTTTTATCGCGATATGGCTTTTCCCGTTGAGCCCTTGTCGACAGAGCGTTGACACTTCTATCGTCTTGCGTCGAATGCCTTGACTCTTCTATTGTCAGTCTTGACGTAAGGTTTACTAAGGTACGTTCTCCCTCTGGCGCTGATTCCCACGCGCTCACGAAATGCTTGTAATCTGCCGGCAAAGTCATAAGGATTTTAGTTATAATCATAGAATCCGATATGTTTTCACCCATTGATCGCAGTCTGTGGGCCATGTCCTCAAGTTTTGAGATGTGTGTTGCCATGTCGTCTGAGCTTTTCTTCGTTGCACTGAACCAGTTCTGTTGAAGCATGTATATGCTAGCATCGGACCTCTGCTCATAGACTGAGGTAAGTTTGTCCCACATCTCCTTTGCAGTTGTGCAGTTTATGACATGTAGCGTTGGCTGGTCACTAATTGTTGTAACTATTACCTTTTGTGCCAAGGCATCTGCCTTGTTCCACTTCGCTAGTGCCTTTGAGTACTCGTCGATCGCTTGCGTGTTCGACCCGGCACCAGGCACCTTCGGCTTCAATTCCTCTCCGAATACAACGCCCCAGCTGTCATTCGCCTTCAGGATCACGCCTACTTGGAAATTCCATATTCCCCAGTTTTCTAAGTTTTTCAGCTTAGATATTCTCACAAGTTCGGTTTCCATTTTGATTTTGACTTCGTTATAGTTTTTCACTTCGCACAAGGCTGGAATATAACTTGACACCTCGATCAATCAAAATTATTTAAAATTATTTCTCGTGTTACTTTTCTGGGCCCATAACTTGTTAGGTTCATTCAGTTAAAGTAATCTCACTTAGGATTCACGAGTTATAAAAAGGATTTATTTTATAATAATATAAGCAGATCTATTACATTGAAAGAGAATCAACAACTTATCGTCATGGAGAAATGATAAAGAGGTTTGCCAACCTTCCGTTGGGGCAAAAGCGATGAAACTAAATTAAGCCGACATCTTCAACACTAACGTAAGGTAGTATTGTCTATAAACCTTTGAATGGCGTTCAATATGTTACCCAGATATTGAACAGGGTTGGTTATGCCAGAGGCTTCCACCGTAACAGAATTGTCAGCAGTACGATCACCTTGTGTATCATCCCCTGTAATGCAATGAGGAAAATCAGTATCCTCAATATTAATTTCATTATAGCTCTGTTCATCATAATCACTGTCACTTGACTCGTCCGATTATCCATCATCATCGTAATATTCTTTTAAGTTAACAATAAATGGTTCCATAATTTCGACCATAAGGTTCTCTTTCTATGTAGATTTTTCCATTTTATATATAAATTTAATACATCGTTAATTTTGAAAGTATTATTGTTTGTTGCAACTTTATTTTTCACATATGCCCAAATTAATTCAATAGCATTAAACTCGCAATGAGTAACAAGTAACCATAGTAATTTTACATCGTCTCGCCTTGTTTTGCAATAGATTCTAATAGTAGTACCTACCGGTGATTTAGTTAATTTCAAAGAATCAGTAATTCCAACTGGGAGTGCCACCTCTTTTTTCAGTAACCACGCAATCATGTCATATTTCTTCCAAGCGGATGTAGGGTTTCTATAGCATTGCTTGAGCTGTAACAATAATAGATTTTGGTATTACTGACAGTATGTGCCAGTACCATTCCTCGAATTGTTGTTTATTCATTTGGTGGTGATAATCGGCTTTTGCTTCCTTTTTTCGCCTATAAAGCATTTACGGCAGCCTTCCAAAAATCAATCCTCGCTATCAATATGCAAAATTATTAACCTTTGTCCTGATAATTAACCTGATGGTCGCTTTATACCGTCTCTAAAACAATTTACTTGTTGAACTCCACCACAACAATAATGAAATGTATCCCTGTTTTTTGGATTTACCTTTGCAACCCATCCAAACTGAGTATGATTCTAACAACACCAAGTTTCGTTTGTATAGAAGATTTTCCATTCTGTATCTTTGAAGAGATGTCAGGAAATTACTTCTTTGAGCAGCAACGTGAGGGTGTTCCATGAAGACTAGTTTATTATTTAATTTCATGAATGAACATTTCATGTGTTCTAATCATGTACACAATGTTCTCTGTGAAAATTCGGGCATATCTGGCGCTTCGTTAGTAATTTTAGAGTACAATTCTTTTACAGTTGGAAATTTCCTCTCCATATAAAAGTTAAAAATCTTTTTCCTTATGACTCCTTGCAAAAATTCATCACATTCGATTTTTTTCTATCACTGGCTGGCTTAAAATCATTTACTCCATCTTCACTTCGGTGTTCATTACTTACTCTTTTAACCGTTCTTATAAAGACTCCAACAACTTTAGACGTTCTTTCTACGACTTTACTTCAATAGTTGCCCATTAATATTCCGGACTCGACCTGTTCGCCCCAATAATAATACACCGGAAGTAACTCCTAGTTCCAACTGCATGGAAAGCATCTGTGTAGTTTCAACTTAATTTCATGAAATAGCGAGGCAAGTACTAAAATCCAAAGTAAAAAAGAAAACAAGATACAATGATAATATTAAGAAAAACAACACCTAAAATACTAATAACAGGAACACCAAGTTATACAAGACCACATGAAATTACGTAAGAACAAGACAGGAACAATCGATAATATTTTAAACAATCCTAGGCCTTAGCTAAGGATGTATCCTGATCCCACTACTGTTCGAAATTCTGGACGAGCAATAATGAAGGAAAAACATAAATCAATATATACGAAATTGGGTAGTGGAAGAATATGAAGAAAACAATAAAAGTAAATTAACTATGTTTTGCTGATGATATGGTCATCATAGCGAAAGAACCCTTAACAGCAATATACAGATATACAATAGTGTTTTGGAAAAATCCTCATGAACACCAGCAAAGAAAAGACAAACACCACGGCAATAGGAATGACAAAACAACAAAATATGGTACAAATAAAGGGACTAAAACAAATACGGAAATTTTAATATTTCGGATCAATGATGTGAGAGTGGGAAAAAATAACTGATAGTCACAGCAGGGGTAAAAATATTTGACAACATAAAATATATGTTTCTGGGAAAGAAAATTCCAAAATGAATATTCAAAAAAAAATTGAAATACAACCCAATCAGGAGTAATCTGGAAATAAAACCCACAGTGGAAGTCACCGAAGAAGCATAAATGAGATGAGAGATACCATTTTAAATAAATGCAAAATAATAAAATAGTGAGACTAAATGTATTAGAATCCAAAGTGAAAGAGAAAACAAGTGGAAGACCAAGAAGAACATAATTGGAGAATGTAAGATTATCAATAGCAAAGAGAAATGAAAACTCAGAGAACCCAACAATGCTCTTACACACGATATAGTAGACAGGGAAAAGGATTAAGTAAAAGAAAGTAAAACAAAGAAGCAATTGAGTTGTCAAAATAACAGTCAGCAATTTTAAAAACACTGAGCCTCTGTCGTAAATTTTCTAGGGTAAAAGGTTTTTCATGAGACATTATTGACGAGGATCTATTTTTGGATTTTTTTTCAGTTTATTACGACACCATTTTTCACAATAAGCAAACTTTTATCAATCAATAAACATTAATATGACAAATGGCAATGAATAAATCCTAGCATGGTGTCAGCATTTACTTTATAAACTGGGAAAAGCATTTCAAGTTAGGACATTCCCGATATTTAATTCTTCTCGTCCAAGCAGCGCGAGCGTTACACTATTAGTTGTTTTAGTTGGTCTGCAAACATGTTTGAATATGGTATTAGTCTACTTTAATCTCTCAATAAAAAATCCAAATAAATTCAATAAAAATGATCAAATATTGAGTTAGGTATAACTTAAGTTGGCAACGGTGCTGAAGTTAGCAGTGTAATGAACGTATTAAGGTGGAAGGAAACAGCAGGTGGAAGGAAACAACAGTATTTTATTGTGCAGTGGACTGCAATTATTGTGAACACTAATGTGGCTTCATTGCTTATAGTATAGCCCTGAATTTCTTCCTCGTGTTACGTTCTATTAACAGCACTGAAGGAATCTGTTTGTCTGATATTGTTACAAAGCGAGTTATACCTAGTTCTTTATACGTCTCACTCACACCGATTAATGTATAAATACGTATAATAAAGCTCCCGTCTAAAATGTCAATATTATTTGAGAATATCTAGTCAAAAATATGTTTCAATGCTTCGATACACATTATTAGATGCAGTAATGTCCCTTTTGGTGCCATTTGTTAGTAATTGGTTGGTGGCTGTACTGCACAAGCGGTAAGTTGACTCGCTGTCTAATTCTGCGGAAAAAAACTTAACAACTAACTTTTTTGTCTTGAACCTGGCCTTACAGAATTAATTTGGAGGAACGCAACAGCTATCGCCCAACCCGCTTAATTCATTGTATATTTTATGCAAGATTTATCATCTTAGAGTAATTTTCCACATTGTATTTGCGTCGCATTTGACGAGATTCTTTACTAGATTTTACATAATTACTATTAGGGATTGCCTGAAATAAGACATAGAGTGTCAATACAGTTACATATTGTAACAATGGTTATGTAGTCTCATAAACTGGAGTGACGACCGTGAAATTATTTCTGTTACAATCAACCACGGTGTTACATTTCTAATCAAAGCTTGCCGCCTTTGAATATTTGAATTAATTCACTCTAAACAAATATAAATCCAAGCCGACTGCGCCAGAAATGTTTACATAGCTGGACGAAGTTCATTGATTATTGTAACTATGGTTAATAGAAAACTGCAGATGCTTTTCCCCAAAGAAGATATGGAAAACACTACGGACAAAGTAAAGAACTTGTTCCGGCGCGAAGATCGTGAATTTATTTCTGCTACAGCCAACCACAGTGATACATTTCAAATCAAAGCTTTTTACGGCCTTCCATATTTGAATTAATTGACTCTTAACGAAATAAATCCGAAGCCGACTGCGCCACCCACGTGTATGTTGTCGTCATGTATTTATACGTAAATATCCACAATGTAGAAATAACGCTACTTGTAACGTACGCAACTGTAAAAAATGCATACTTTATAATTGCTGCAGTAATCAAATGATGTCTTGTATTGGTAATTGATTGGTGGAGGTGGCTACGCAAAATTTTAAATTTAACAGAAAGAAAGCTATAGAAAGAAAATTATAGCAAAAGGATAATGAAATAATAGATGAAATAAAACACTTGACTACGTTTATACCACAGATAATTTATTGTTAGAAATATACATTACTAACGAATATATATCAATTCAAACAATCCACGACTTAAATTTCGAGTTTTGAGGGCCATCGTCAAGTGAGAACAAACTAGCAAAAAGTACATTTATGCACAGAAAAAGAAGTGAGGGAAATATAAGGCGCATAACATATGGTCTGAGGGTATAAACGTGCTGACGTGTTTTGTTTCATCATTAATATGGATTACCACATATTAAATGTCTCAACCATACTCTATATGAAATAATAGAATCCCAACAGAAAGGAAACATAGTAATCATAAAAATCAAAATAATGTAAACAAATAAAACCAGAAATTTGGCGCTATTTACATTAATTTACATTCGTTTCAAATTTTGTTATATTTTCCTGTTATTTTCTATTAAATATTAATTTAATTTTGCGGATTGAATTATAAAATTACAAATAGCACTTAAATAAATTAACAATCCTCGTCACAGTTGATTTGCAAAAACTTCAGTAAAATATAAAAAATGCTAAACTTAGAAAATCACCAGTGGGACAACACCAAGTTAAACGTTAAAATACCTTGATTTATAGCCCTAAAGCTAGCAGAAATAATTGTGCAGTGGCGTAACATCCACGTGGTCAGCAACGTCATTAGATCTTCAATTTTATTGCCTTGATATATTTGAGGTGAAATATCCAATTTTGATTTGAGAGTTGAAACCATTGTAAATCGCGATGTTTTGGATAGGAATATTTGTATAGTGCTATTATTTGGGAGTAAAGATTGAGGTGGGTGGAACATATTATAAAAATGGATAAGGATAAAGCACCGAGAAGGTTCTATGAAACCAGTATAGGAGGAAAGAGGATAACTTGAAGACTGTTCCGAGATCTGTAAGAGTACATCAGTGGCTGGAAAGAAGAAAAGCCTGTGGAAGGATTATTTATTATTCTCTATAATTAAGTATCTAAAATTGGTAAACGCCCAATCGTTTCGTTTGTAAATTTAATAGCAGCATCTAATTCAATTGATTTGGATCAAAAATTGTTAAAAATTCCCTGGATGTAAGAATTTCCTTCTGCACTTTTCTGAAACTTTGAAATATCTATCTGGTTTGCTTCGCAAGAAAAGATTAGGTAGTTCATTTTGAAAGTAAATAATTTATAATATCAGCAATAATGGGTCTATTCGTATTAATTCATTACTATTTTAAATTTCAAAGAGCAAGTTTTTTAAACTGTGGGTTAAATCTTTAATGTTTATATAATCGGCTTTGCCCATAATTAATAATTTGTCCGTTTGTCACCTTTTTAATATAACCAGCTTGTTTTTAATGATATTTCTTAATTATCAACTTTGGGAAGGATTTAAAATTTGATTGGGTTGGGTTGGAGTATGTTGGGTTGTGCTGATTTAACATATTTGGGTTGGCAGACAAGAAAAAAGAAGTAGAAGTTATGTAAGGGCTGAATTTGGGCTGGATTTCAATTCAATGAAATAATGTAAATGGTAGTAAAGATTTTCTTTTTTATTTCTCACAATTTTTTGAATGTGACTCTAAATGATCTTAGGATAATTAAATAAGATTTTAAATGTGTGTGGGAAAGGAAGATGGGAAGAGATTAATTACGATGGGAGGATGGTGAAAATAGGCGAAGTTGAAGGAACGATTGATGCAAAGTCGCTGGGAAAAATAAGGGGAATGATAGGATGCTTGATGGGATAATTCCTAAGTCAAGGATGTTTTTCAATAATTTTGTATATTAATTTAATTTAGAAATAACAGATTGTTTAGATTTTCTTTTGAATAAAATGTTAAAGAAAAAGACAAAGGTATTTTAAATATTTCTTTAATCAATGCTATTTTTCTACAGAATTGTGTAGTCTCGTGGAATTCACGAATACACTCTGTTGGGATATGATATTGCCATTTTTACACGTCTTACTATTGCACTAAAACTTATATTGGGTTGTGACCAATCGATGGGTAATGAGGAAACTTATTTATACAATACATAAGGTTTGTTATTCAACATTCTCAGATATCCCCTCTGGCAACCCTTTAGATGATAAATTAAATAAGGTGCAACGTCGTGCAAAACATTATAGTACACACAATTAGCGGGTGCTGTATTAATCTAATTAGTGGAATTGCACAATTTACAAAACAAACGCACAGCAACCCGCGGTAATGACAGTCGGCACCTTTGTACGTTAACGGCAAGAAACACTGATTGTTCAGTGCTCAGATCATATGTGTTATCCCATTCCGGCCGTGTTGTCAGATCTGGCTGGGGTGCCGACTGCCTAGAGTATTATCTGTCATGTGGGTGAACATTATTGGTACCTGGTCCAGCATTGCATGCCCAGATACCGTACGGTTTCTAACTAAATACGATATAAAATGACTAGAAATTAACTATTACAGAAAGATAGTGCTGACTAGACTTAAACAATTTTCTACATGGTATTAAGGCATTTTGTGACCCCAAAGTTGTCACCAGGTTAATCTTGTCTATAAATAATCGTACATTGATACTGATTTAACATAACTATTGTATTTGTATTCCTACAAGCTATTTTTCATGTTAATAAAGAAAGCATAGAAATTTTGCCCCAACATATAAAAACGGTCGGCCACAAAGACCAATTTAGTAGCAAAAGTGATTCCTGATATTTCATATTATTGTTAATACAATATAAATATCTTTATTTTTTTGTATTATGTACATATTTATGACATATTTCAGAGATACAAATTTTTCAAGAAAAAAATAATAACAACTTTGGTCATTGTTTGAAGTTACCTAAAAAACAAACACTTAGAACTAATAAAACTTATATTAAACAAAAATAAGAAACAGAAAGAAAACAAACGTACGGATCATAGTTTGTACTACTACTAATATTATTGTTATTATTTTTTACTTTCTTTGTTCGAAAATAATTTATTCTATAGTCTTCTTTTCAAAAAAGAAACAAAAATTCTTTACACTAAATATAGTACATGAAATAAGGTAAAACGTTTTATTTTGGTACGTAGACTAGGTGCTCCATGGGCACTGCCAAATCACCCCCGACTAAGAATATACATTTTTCTACACAAAAAACACAAAAAGATAAGAACTCGCGTTCGTTAATTTGCTAGATCTAATTTTACAAATATATTTGTGCTAAAATAGAAACTTTAGACTTCATACTAAAATATACCATTTTGATATTATCCCTTTTTTGTGTAGAAAATTTTATTCTTTGTATTTGACCTATTACTAAATTTCATCAGGGTCACAGCGAAAAACAAATAAATAACACAGGATGACACATGTAAATTAACATTTATTTCCCCACGGTCAATAAAAACTTTTTTTAATTTACTTTCATCAAAATGATTTTTTATAAAAACATTTAATATAAAATACTAAGTATAAAAATTTGTCAAAATGTATATAATATTGATTGGTTATTTACTATTTCATATAAAGCGGTTTTTAAATACACATTGAGAACTGGGCGACCCAGCACAATCGAAACAAAACGAGCTATTGAATCCACGACTCTCCTTTATTGAGTTAAATTAAGATCAGTTTAGACGTAAACATTTGATTTTTTTTATTTATGTTGTCACATTTTAATGAGTTTAAGTCAAATCTGGAGCTTTTAAATTTAATTTAAACTGTCAATATGGTTATTGTCATTAATCAGTTTATGTTGTCTCACACAAATATTTTACATTATGATTTTGATGATGTTGAAGGCTAAAACGTATCTATACGATAAAATTTGGTGCAACTGGGATATTAATATGTACACCCTGCCAACAAATAATAAAACTAAAGCTCGTCTAATTACAAACTACGATAATAAATATTTAATAAATTAAAATGATTATAATCTATATATACAACCATTGTATGGATTTTTTTACATAAAAAAGCTAATGACTAATTTCATGAAACCTGATAGTATCACAAGTGTATTTTACAGAATTACTACGGAATGTACATTTTCGTATGTTTAAGAACATTAATACAATTCTCATTTCAATTCTCATACAAAGATTTGAATAAAAAAATCTTTTAATTAAATGGCCTTCTAATTATTTTTTTAATTTTGAAAAATATGAAAGCTTAGATTTAATAATAGATTTGCCTCGATTTTAAGTAAACTTCATTATTTAAATATTTTGATCTACCCACGACGTCTACATTTCAGTTACAAATGCAGCGAAAAAAATAACAAGTATATAGAAATGAAATTACAAAAAAAAACAAATTTGGGCCAATTGCAGTACTGAAATCCAAACTGAATATTTTTAAGGGATATGTTGTATTATAGATATTATGTTAAGGTAATAAAATAAATAATAAATTATAAATTTATCAAATTAAGGTAATTGTGGATAATTTCCAAACTTGAAATTTTCATGGAGTTCATAAGTTTTAAATAGTTTGCATGTAGAAATGTTTTTTATGACAAAAAAGGTTATGTACATGAAATGATTGCCTTAAGGGCCCTGGAAATTTTTTGTCAAACTTTACGCTTTTGTCAAATTTTTTGATAGTATGCGGTTTTGCTTGACGATTCTGTCAAACAATCTACATTTTTGTTGTGATGAAAATGTAAAGTTTGACAATCAAATTTGTCAAACTTATTTGATCGTTTCCAGGGCTCTTTTACGGCAACGATTAATCTTTAAACTTTTTATGTCAAAAGAACGAAACTCACCGCACTCAACTTATCATTATTACATTATTAGAGATTTTGTGACACATCTGATTTACGACCATAATTCGCAAGTTTCTTAGCAAGTAGCCATAAATATCTTTTGTAATTTTTATTACATACTTAATTGGGTGGCTGTTCGAGACGAACATATTTTGGTAATAATAAAATAATGAAAAATTTCTCATTAACATTTTTTAAAAATTCTTGAAATTGGGTCCGGACGTTGACATTTCTAATTTCGCACCTTTCGTTTATGAATTAGAATAACATGAAATATCTGCTCCATTAAAAAAAATTATAATAAGGTAACTAAAATTTTATTTTAAAAAATCGAACACGCCCACGTGCTTTAAACGCTTTTCATCTATAAACTAAGTTTCAGTGCGTCAAATTGCATTGCATCGTTTTTATGAATGCTTTGCAAATATCTTTTATTTTCAATTAAGTTTCATTTGTATGAATTTTAGCTTCCGAAAAATGTGAAGACACCTACGATGAAAATAATCATTTCGAGTCGATACCAAGCGTGGTTAGCTTTCATGGCACTCTTCGTATTATGAGAAACAAGTGACTTTTCCATGCCTCTAATAATCAAAGAGATTTGATGATTTAATCAAATTAAGTATCACCAATTTAGTGACTAATTAAATTAAAATGTGAATCAGTGAGAATTGTATTAAATGGACTGAAGAAAACAACCAAATCCATATAAACTAATAGTTAAAATCCATTAGGTCAAATACATGGTATAGTCGGTGGGTTTACACTAATCTAGAACTAGGAACGCCGTCACTAAATGATAGTGTTCACAGCATTAATAAATGGCGATCACGGAATGCATGTCACAACACGTCATCTTCTTCCACATCATTGTCTAAATCTACATCGTGTTCTGTGTCGTCGTGTTCCATGCCAGGAGACATCTGTTGGTGAAGTATTGTTGCAGATGCACTTTTTGGATCTTCGTCTTTCCATTTATCCATTGATCTCCTTCGAGCATTCATGAAGAAGTTTCCTACTGTCGTAGGTTCCAAACCAAGTTGCCTCGCAATTGTTACTTGCATCTCCTTCGATGGCCTTTTTGTTTCCTAAAATTAATAATAGAATTTAATATTGCATCATGGTGGATTTATAAAAATAATATTACCCATGTTATCATATAAATGATTTATAACAAAATGAGCAATTTTTGATGAAAATAAATGGAAAAGTCATAAGGGGATCATCAAAAATGAATAGCAGCAAAAGCAAGTCTGAAAAAGTTAAAGATGAGATGTAACATAAAATCTGTTCATCAAGAGATTAAGGAGGATAGAAAATTAAATTGAATCAATGAATCCAAGGGGATCCAATTATAAAATGATAACATGAAGCATTAGACGAAGATGCACAGTTTCAGCGAAATCAGATTGACAAAAATTATTATGTACTAAAATTGAAATCTTTTGAATTGAAACGAAATCTTCTTTTAAATATAACTAAGGAGATTAGTATTTTGATGCTAAAGATTAAGCGAAATTATCTAAAAAAAAATAATTGACCAATGTAGGATTATATGTTTTTAAACAAAATGCACATCGATGGAGATTATGGTTGAGGAATATATGAACAATAAAGAATGTCACTGAAAGAATCGGAATGTGATCTAAAGATATGAGGAAATTTAGGAATATTGGAGGAAGAAAAAGGACTGGAGGTGTGTTATATTTTAATATTAGTTTTATTTCTCTTGCCTCCAATTACCTTACTTTAAATCTATTCACGTTTCATTCATATTCGATGTTAATTTTGTTTGTGATTATTTCACTTAATTTCGCAATCAATTTTCGTGATTTTTTTTGTCATTTTCTTCTTTCCACCATGTGTAGTTTTCCATAGTCATGTTATTCTTTGAGTTTACTTCACTTTAACTCGTCAGTTTTCAATTCCATTAATTTCTTTCTCCTTTAGCTTTTATTTTGGTTTGATTGTTTTCATTTCATTAAGTTTTGTTCTTATATATTTGTTTCACTCCTCGACTGTCATTTAATTTTCTTCACTTTCGAGATTTCATTTTAGACATTTTTCGTCATTTTTCTTCCTACTTAGATGCATTTCCAGTAAGCAGTTTAGATTCAGTTTGTTACATTTATTTTCTAGTTTAGTTTATTGCGATTGATTTTTGATTTTTGAATTTTAAATCATTTGCTTGCGGTTGATTATTTGTTCTCTCTTCGTTCTGTTGTTAATATTTGCATTAAATTCATTGTAGTTTTGCGAGTATTTTGATTCTAGTGGTTCGTTAGTTTTAGAAGCGTTGATCAAAAATTAACTCGGTTGAAATTGGTTTAGAATTGTAATAAATTGTCTTTACAGTCGATACTTAATTTTTGTTTGATGCATACTCTTGCTTGCTTTAACATTGGATGTTAGATTAATTTTTAATTTTGAATAACATTGACAAATATAAAGAATTCCAGGTGCATTTACGTTTTAATATTAGTTGATGCGTCCAAATAAGTTTTTAATTAATAATTTTCGATTATTTTTAATTAATGTCATCGCTGTTATTTTATTTATGTTCTAGATATTTACCTTAAAAATAGCTTGCAGAGTACGACGCTGGAGGTCTGTAAAAACTAACCGAGGTTTCTTGGGGGTAGGAATTTGATCTGATTGGTTCGAATTGTCTTCTTTCCTCTTGCAACCTAGAAAAAATAAAACGCGTTTTAATTATCACGATCGATACGTTAAAATAGTAATTCTAATACACACGCACATGGATTATTTGGATTTTGTTTTCAATGCACTTTTTAATTAATTAAAAACAATCAACTCATATTTGTTTTTAATCGCGTGCATTGAAAATAAAATCGAAAGAATCTATTTGATGAAAGTGATATAATTAAATGGAATAATTGAATACTTACTGCCTCGTTGTGGTATCTGCGCAGCTGCAATTAAAATAAAATATTATTAAGCAATGGATTTAATTAGCGCACGCCATAGATCTTAAAGTGAATTAAATTTAATATTCTAGTTATTTTGAAAAATTATAAATAGTAGTTAATCACATGGTTTTGATTTAGTTAACGAATCATGAGTGTTAAATCTTGTTGTGTTTATATCTATCTTGTGTATTACAATTTAACCACATTTTAGGTATTTGGTTTCTTTGGGTTTAAAATACACGATAAAAACAAACAATCGTTCTCATTTACTTTTAATATCTTTAGGAAGGGACAACATTAATAAATATATTAATCATTTTCTAATTATTTCAAATTATTAAACATTGTGACATTTCCTTATAATGATAACAAAAATCAGACCCTACTTACTAAAACTCTGCAATCATTTCCCACAGGAACATAATAAAAAAACTAGTCTGAAATCATTTGCATGTATTGGAATTAGTGTTAGAGTTAGTATTAGTATTATTGCCATTTAGGAATATGCAATTTCATGGATCGGGAATAAGGAAAACAGGTAAGGAGCATATGTTTATAATAGAAGAGAAACCAATGTCAAGAAGAAGATAGAACTTAAAAAAAAACTTACTTAAGGAGTAATCCAGGAATGGCAAATCTCTCTCCCCATTGTGAATTGGTTCGTTTGTCGTCTGAAGTTGGGATGCTGGAAGAAGATTAATATTAGAGCAACCAAGAGGCTACATTTGAAGCTAAAAGAATACAATTTCCCAATAGAGGGTTAGGAATTGTAGACTCCACAAATTCTATATTCGTTAGAAGGCTTTTATCTAAGAAGATTGGAGAGATTTTCAGAAATGTTTGTAAGGGAGATGTATCAGGCAGACTAGAAAAAAAAACAATTACAATAAAAACAAAAAAAAATACATTTAAAAACAAATATTTTGTAATTCTATTTTTTAAAATCAATAAGGTTGTTATGAATCCAAATTATACATCCAAATACAAAATTGATTTATATATTTTTTTATGAAATTATAAATTGTCTAAAAGAAATCGCAACCGTTGTCGAACATCGGCAACTGTTGTACATTTTGACTAAACTTTTGGTAAGCAACTCAAAGGACGAATTTCGAATTTTTAAAACGTAGCTGTCGAAAGAGTGTATAGCCCATTCGATTTATTACAGATTTCTGATATGATCACGATTTCTTTTTAAAGTTTAAGTTATGGGTATGATCGAACGCGCTACAATTCCGTAGAAGTACTAATTTCTAATTAGTGCCTAAAACATTTTAAAATTTCATAAAAAATTCGAGATGGCGTTAGTATAATAACCTTATTTTAAAGCCTACTTCAAATTAATTCTACTACACTGCAATCAGGGGACATAATTTGGGATTTAAATAAATTCACATTTTCTTATCCATGCTTAAGTTATTCATCAACGTTGTAATTTTGAATTTAATTACACTATTTTGAACATAGATTTAAAAAATTCTTAAAAATAAAATTTTTAATTTTTGTGCTACTTTAACTGTCTACAATTTCCACTCTGTAAGGTAGATTGGAAAATAAGCTAATTTACTTTAAAGGTCAATGTCACTGCTTAGCAAGAGATAAAAATATTTTGTTTCGATCTTCAAGTAAAAGAACTTTAATTAATTAGTATCCAATAATTTTCATGTAATCTCTAAGTGTAGATACCAAAATACATGAAATGCCGAATTTTGAGACAAACAGTTTGATTAAGTAGCACACATGTTGAGAAATTACATGCAGTTTCGTTGTTCTCTCATTTATCTATAATTATGTTATCACCATCGTTTTTATTGTTATTTTCTTACCTTTTATGTTTCTTTCATTGTTTAGTCCTTAGTTTATAAATAGGAATGGAAATAATTAAAGAACGAAAGTAAATTAAAAGAAAACACTAAAATAAAAACGGAGGGGTCTAAATATATTTTTTCCATTATTAGTTTATTTTTTGTTTTTTTAATTTGCGTCAATTTACCACATTTTTTTTGTTTTACTTCGTATTTAACATTGACTACCTCTTTCCTTAAAAACTTAAAAACACTTAAAATCTTTAAAAAAAATCTAATTTGCTTCATATAAATTTTTTGAATTCATGCTTCGCTTTTGCATTTGTTTGTTATTCCTTCCATTTTCGCTTGTTTTATTTCCCTCCACATCTTTTTTATTTGTATTATTTTTATTATTATAATAAGTGTTACGTTTGATATATTTTCATTTTTTTAACTGTGTTCATTTTTGTTTTTGTTTCAATTTAATACTTTTAAGTTGTTTTATATATATTTGCGTTTTTATCTTATTTTCATTTGTTACATTTTTAGATATTTGTGTCTATTTCCCTTTGTTTTCTTTATTTTATTTCATATTATTTCCAGAACAGAACATTGTTCTAATTTTCATAAAAGATCACGATATAGAAACGACGTAACAAGAAGAGGAGTTTGTTACAATATACCTCAACAATTTAACACGTTGGCGTTGAATAGCAAAGTTTATGTGAGAATCTCAGATTTTAGAAGAAGTCAAATGTTTCAAATTTTTGGGAGATACTGGTTTGATGGAAAACAAAGAAGAACGAAATAAAAGTAGTTTACAAGGAGGATTGTGGAGTTACAGGAGAATCTATAGAAAATTGTAATAGTAATTTTCACTAAATGGTGGTAACGAAAATATGTCCAACTAAAAAAATATGTGTACATCGCATAGGGTCATAAACAATTATATAAGTATCTGGATTCATAAATAAAGAAATCCCCCTTGTCGAGATTCAATTTAAAAATTTTAAATTCACTTAAACGTGTTGTGGGCTAACGCCCTATAAACATATGAAATGGAAGCCATTCGAATAATAGCATCTGCATCCCCAGGCCGTTGGTTGAACTCGTTTTCACGCCAGGGTAGAATAAGACGAATATGTGCGCCAAATCATTTCATGATGAAATACTTTGTTTAGCTCCTCGTCAAAATAATTTTTTTTTATAAAACGTGTACGAATCTAATTTGGTTAATATTCAGAAAGGTTTATTTTTTTATGGAACGTGTACGAATCTAAATTGGTTAATTAAAAATCGATGCAATTAATCAAAAGTTTGCGAATGGGCTTAACCGCCAGTTAAGTTTGCATTGCGATTTGTTTGAAGCAAGCAGAAGGTTTGAGTTCGATATTAATTTAGCCCAAAACCACAATTAATTAATTTATTATCCTAATTGATTGGATACAAAGCGACCTCTGCTTTTTCACAACAAACCCAAATCGTCAATGATCAAGCAATTTTAATTTCACATATTTTCCAAATCAGAAAAAACTCCATTAACATTTTCATTTCATTTCATTTGAATAAAAAATTACCTTCATATTTTTCGCTGTTCGTTTTGCTTTATTAATAACATTGCAAACGATTAATGTTATTACAAAAATTAATCTAATTCAGAAGATAAAATATAGACAATGTTTGTTTCTTGTCAACTACAACAAGAACGTTCGTATTACATTACATATTCGCAAGCGTCAGTGGAAAACACAATTTTCCAGTGGCATCATTAAAGCAGCCAACACAAAATCAATATATCGACAGCGCAGTCAAATTGGAATAACCTAAGTGTGAGGGAAGGGCTCGTTCACGGTCTGCCTAAAATAGGACAAAATAAACAAAGCTTAAGCGATGGAAAATTCAATATTAACATATTTTTAAGGCGTTCTTTTACTTATATATACCCACGTTGGGCAATTTAAATTCAGACATCGAAAACAGATGGTACATTTTTTAAACGAGTAGTTAAGAGGAAATTGAAGTTTTTCGAGCAAGTTCACTATCACTTAAAAATAATCCCTTTATCGGTTCTTTGACTATGTTTATTAAACAAAACTCAATAAAAATTGATATGGAACGTCTTTGACCAAAAATAATGATTTTCATTACTTATCAATTTTAGTTCGTTCGTTTCCAATAACATAATATTTTATGTAATTAGTGTTATCGAAATGTTTTATTTGAAACTACTTCACCATGCCCTACTTAACTGTAAACTATGATTTGTATATTGCTTGCTTATTTGGAGCATGAAAATTGTGAGTAAGAAATAATTGGCAAGTTGTAAGGGCCATTAAAATATAAGGGCAGCAGCACAAGTCATATTTCCTGAATAACGTCATACAATCATTGGAGTAAAGCCGGATATTGCGAACGTTCGTTGTATTTTCAAAGTATGAGTATTACACCTGACTGCCTGCTTCTAATGACGACTTACGACTTTGTAAGTACATGAAAGTAACTTTATATCAATGGTTTTCGTGTCAATAAATCTTAGAAGGAATTCCAGTCTACGTTACATAATTCCCTACATTTCTTCTTTAGGCATGTAGGATTAAAATCAACGAGTCGTTTTATTATTTGTTTGTAATGAAGTTATATTAAATAATTTTCAAAATAAGATATATCCTCACTCGTATAACTAACTGAATAAAATAGTGATTTTGATAAGATATCCCGGACACGCTGCATAGTACAATGCGTTAACGTAATTTAAAATGCTACTTTTTAAGAAGCCAGTTATAAAGATAAGCTGTAGGGAACTGAATTAAATATTTCAGGAAATTCAAGGCGCGGAAATATTTTCCCAAAAATTTTAGACGTCTCTATATTTCGTCCATTATAACATTGCAGCATTGAGCAAGATCGCCTCGCTTCTAATTGATCAAATCGCCTCGTAATTTAGTGCTGAAACCTAAAACATTACTAAAACTGGTGCCATCTATAGTTTGCATGTTGTGTCAAACGTTTATGTTTTCTTATAGAGCTTTTCGTACCATTAATTTATATGGACTATTTGTCTACTTTATTAAATCTACTAAACGTGTTGAAACTATGATTTGCGAAAAAAAATAAATAAATTTTCTTAATTTTAAGGAATTTCAAAATTACCAAAAATTACAAAAAATGCTAAAATTGCCTCAAATTTATAGCACTTGTAGTTTCTAATTAGTTGGTTTTCTTTTGATGACGAATTATGAAACTTCATTTTTGTTGTTCATTTTCGTGTATTTCGGTTACATTACAGGGATCGATTTTTTACTACCATATTGATGTGACTTTTGCAGTAAATCCAGAAAACTTTGAACGTAAAATTGACAATACACACAAGAAGACCTGAACACATATGTCTCTATCTCGTAGGTGTCATCAGCAGGTCACATGTATACACTATAAAATTTAATTACATAGCCGTAAATTTATTTTAAAATTGTCCATATTCCTGCACGTATTCATGTATTTTTTTGTTTTATTTCTATATAAGTGTTTCGTCGACAGATTCAAATGTGTTTTCATTAAAGTTTTTGACAAGAAAAAAGTTAATAATAGAAATACATGTAATGAAACTTATGCTGCCCGTTTTGAGTTTTACCTTCTGTACGTTGTTATAGTTATAAAATCCATTTATTACCGTCCACTGAGTCCACTAATAGCTATTAATGAAAATGATACGCCAGTTTGCCAAATGTGGACGGTATAATTGATTGCAAATATCCATTATTAGTTATAAATGCTAGGACCCTTAAATTGCATTAGCATCGAATGCATATTTGAATGTATTAGTCAAATTTTGCCCCAGAAACTCAAATTTGTGTTTTATTTTTAGTTCATCTGAACGTCGCATCCCATCGATTGATTTTTTAGCACACAGGTGATAAGCTGTTTCAGGCAATTTCAGCGTAAATTTAATATTGCCAATCCGCGCCTTAAAGTGATAGAAATGTCCGGAATTAAATTGAATTTTGATAATGTTATCAGTTGTGATTTTCCAAGCATCGAATTTATGGCACCTAATGTTGGGTGTTAAATTTTAACTATGCATTTGTAAATTTTAACTATGCATTTGAAGATAGAAACAAACGAAATTGAAGTTTAATCGAAAGTCGAAACAAATTAAGGCCAAAATTGAAATTTTTAGTTTGAAACAATGGGTTAAGTTGACGCCCAACCTGGGGGCACCATTTTATTAAACGTTAGACACTAAAATAAACTGCAACTGCAACAAAGTCAATCTGCGAATTTATATATTTTTATACTAATTATAATCTAATCGAACCGTAAAATACATCGAAATCGCTTATTCGAAATATCAAGTTATATTAAAGCGTTTTTCGTGAAGAGAAATTTCACGATTTGACATTTTCGTTTAGGTTTTAAAACCATTAAAATACCACTGATAACTTTTGGACATTTGCACCTCTATCATTTGATTTATATATATATAGATTTTTTTTATTTATTTATTACTTTTTGTTTTGTTGAAAAATATATATGTATATATATATTTTTGGGTTTTAGGTGGCTTTGTTTTAAAAAATCAAGAGTGATAATGCACAATTTCATTTGATCATTGTCATTCTGGTTATACGTTTCGACAATTTATAATGTCTTCATCAGTATTTTATATGTGTGTTGCACGAGGTGCGACGATGAACTCTGTTTAATGCGGGAATTTAGATACATATGAGGAAGATTTTAATGGGCATAACCGGCATGGACACACGCGATTGTTGTTGACTCCGATTGTATCTGCAAATTTTTTCCAACTTTTAATTTTGCTATGCCGTCCTGATGAAGACTAATAAGTCAGAAACACGTGTCGGCGATTGCGTGTTTCCATGCGGGTTAAGCCCATTAAAATCTTCCTCTCATATATATATATATATATATATATATATATAGATTTGGTTACGAAGTTTTATTACTGTATATTAAAAACAGAATTCGGGGTGTTGAACGATTAGGAATATAAATCACTTCAATGTTTTCTGGCTAACGTTTCGCCTCATTTATTGAGGCCTTATCAAAGCCTATAAGGTAACAATAAAGAAAAATAATTTTAATGTAAAAACAAATTTCTAGTAAGTACTTACACGAAAATTTTAGAAGATTAAAGAAAGATTGAAACATTGCAGAAGCTCCCATACAGAGCGACGAGTGACAGGATCGAAAGTTATGATATAAAACACAGCACTACATAATTATAATTAGTTTAAACAAGTTAAAAGTTTGTAACGTCTAAGACGTAAAAGTCGTTGCAGCCATTGAAACTGACGAAGGTCAAGTTGTGCCAATCTGAACATTGGTAACAACATGTGATCCAACGCGAAAAAATAAAAGTTACTAAGATTTTTTTTTTTTTTTTAATAAAATTGACAATTATTTAGGTATAGTTAAAATTTGAAGGAAACAATTTAATTAATTTAATTGGAAATAACCAAAACACAAAGAATCCGACAAGACCAACCGCAAAAGAACCTACTAATAACCTAGGAGAAAAGACAAGGAGGAAGACAAGGATATATATATATATATATATATATATATTGTACAAATTCTCGACTGTAAATCACTTACAATGGTACTTATCTTGTATCATTTAACTTTAATATTGCTAAAAGTGTTTTATTCAACGACTGACTGCTCATGATACAAGGTATACATTATATATATACAGTGTGTTTCACTGTATAACACCCTCATATCTTTTTTATTTTTACTCCAATTTTAGTAATTTTTTTCAAAAGTAGAATACCTATTGCTCTATTTACTCCCAAAAAACCAATTGTCTTCTTTAAATGCAAAGCAACCTGCGATGGCAAAATAAACGACAAAAGTCAAGAAATCACGAAAAAAGGATGCTGTGAAAATTTGGTTTGAAATAAATTCTAAACTGTCAAAGTTGTTTAAAGTTGTTGTTTAGGCGCAGCCACCTGTGCAAATAATATTTACCGAATTGGAACAACTTTTGAAGAAAATTTTCACATTTTTAATTTTCATGAAATTTTGGATTTAGGGTTTTTGGGCAATTCTGAACAATTATTACTAGTAAAATTTTTCGATAAAAAAATCCCTAAAGTGATTTCTTGATTTTTACCATTTATTTTGCCATCGCAGGTTGCTTTGTATTTAAAGAAGACAATTGGTTTGTTGGGAGTAAATAAAGCAATAAGTATTCTACGTTTGGGAAAAAAATTACTAAAATTGAACTAAAAATAAAAAAGATATGATGGTCTTACACCCTTAAGTGAAACATACTATATATATATATATATATATATATATATATATATATATATATATATATATATATATATTAAAATTAAAAATGTGTCTTGTCAAATCTGACAGAAAATGTAAAATTTACACGAAAGATGATCGAATCTTACACCTCAATGGTGCAGTGAACATTAATTAAAACAGGTCCATGCAGACTAACTGACGAAGTGTAATAACCCAGAAACAATATTGTCTAGCGATCCACCAGTTAGTCTTCATGGACCTGTTTTAATTAATGTTCACTGCACCATTGAGGTGTAAGATTCGACCGTCTTTCGTGTGTGTATATATATATCTTCCTGTGTTATGACGTTGAAATGATAATCTTATTTTGATGTAATGGTACTTCACGTCAGGTATGATTTAAAAAAACAAATGTATTTTTTTTACATTTTATTAATCATTACGTTTCGCAACTCTTCAGTTTGCTTCATCAGACGCTGTTGGATAAGAATGCAACTAAATAATTGTAACAAAAGCCGATAAACGCCAGAAAACTGTCATCGTCCATAAAGACGAATACAATGAAAAAGCGGAAGAGCAGCTAAAAGATGATTCTACATACGCTATATTGAAGAAGAACCCTACACAAATGTTTGAAAAGAATTGTAACAGTATAATGGAAAACTGGCATAACAAATTTAAAATAAGCGACCAAGTAAAATCACAGTTAATAAGTAGAAACACAAAACCACAAAATACACAAACCTAATCGCCCGTATCGCCCAATAGTTTGCTCCATAGACTCACCCACATATAAGCTGTCTAAGTATCTTGCAAGCATTGTTTCAGAAGTTATCGGCAAAAAGAGTTATTCAATAACCAACTCATATGACTTTATCAACAAAGTAAAAGAAAACAAAATAAAAAGGAATCACATACTAGTTTCTTTGGATGTTACCTCCCTTTACACTAACATTCCCACAGAACTGCTCATAAACACCACTTTCCCACCCCTTTCTTTATATACAAAGATATTTTTTATCATCAAACGTTCGGCTGCGCAATGGGTACCCCGATTTCAACTGTAGTAGCCAACTTAGTAATGGAAACTTTAGAAGATGAATGTTTAAAAAACTAGGGATCAATCCTTCGTTCTACTATAGATATGTAGATGACATCATCACCACATACAGCTTTCATCCAAAACTAGTATTCACTGTTGAAAAGGAAAGTGAAAATAAAATAGCCTTTCTTAATACACTGGTAATTAGACAACAAGTCTATACCCTTAAACTAGATTGGTTCCAAAAACCAACCATGAGTTGGAGATTAATTAATTAATTTCCATTCCAACCACCCTTTTAACTAAAAAGCAAATGTTCTGACAAACACTATAGAAAAGGCACTTAGAATCTCTGATCCTATGCTTTGGAAAGATAACATCAAAAAAATCGAAACAGCCATTGTCAAAAATAATTACCCCATAAATCTTATTCTTAAAAAAACCAGAACTGTAGTCCAAAAACTTAATAATGAATCCCCTATGTCCACGTCTCCCGAAAACGGTAAAACTACAAAGTATGTCGCAATTCCATATTCCAACCAACATTCCAACATTTTCAAAAAAACGTTGAAAAAATACGACTTACAGCCAGGTTTCAGTACTAATAACAAGGGAATTACACTTATGACGGTCACAAAAACAAAATTCGAAACAACTTCTAAAAGTAATGTTGTGTATAAAATAATTTGTGAAAATTGTATAGGGACATATATTGGCACTTCATCACAGCACTAAAAAACAGAATAACTCAACATAAACGGACGTTATACATAAACCAAACAGCACTGCCCTTGCGAAACATACTGTAGAGATGCATCACAAGTTTGACTATGAAAAAGTAATAATACTTGATGTAGAAACAAACGAAAGGAAACGGCTCACATCTGAAACGCTCCATATTAAGATTGAGAAAGATTCCATAAACAGCAAAAGGGACATAGGGAATCTCCCAAAAGAGTATGACAACATACTATCCAAATTCAAAAAGAAATAGGTAGATAGCTAAAATTGCTTTCGCTTTTATTTGTCTGGCTTTGTTCGTTATATAAAGACTAAAATTAACGCGATTCATCTTTGACACCGAGATCACCAGTGCAGAGTAGCTGACTCTTAAATCTGTTTTGTTAATGTATTAGTTATAATAATTAATGTAGACACGTAGTAGAGAAATATCGGAGTCTAACAATGTCACAATTTTGTATCGGCAAAATATGTCAACTTGCATAAGTATATCACAAAACGTAAGTGTATCACGAACTATTGCTTTGTTAAGTTATTTAGTTGCATTCTTATCCAACAGCGTCTGAAGCAAACTGAAGAGTTGCGAAACGTAAAGATTAATAAAATGTAAAAAAAATTACATTTTTTTTAAGCATACCTGTTTTTGAACTTAATTGCAGCAATCCTTTTATATGTTGACACTGGACATTTGACAGTCGCCTCTTGTTTAGTCTCCGCAAGGTGTTAGGCAAGGTATCGTCTCGTCAGTGTTCTGTTGTCAGTGGTTCGTTAGGAGTGATTGGCTCGCGCCAAGAAGTTTTGATGGCCACTACATGTAAAGGTATTTCAACAACTAAGGTTCTTGGTAATCGCTACTGATGAATGGTAATAACCCAAAAACAATATTGTCTAGGGATCCACCAGTTTGCGTCTTTTTTATCCAGGTCAATATAAATTTACTCTGCCCCAAGTATTTACCTTGAGTTCTATGCAAATAATTACGGTTTTAGGTGATTTAATTAAAAGATTGGGTAGATTTAAGTAAACTTCACCGTTGGCAACATTAAAGTTTTTGATATAAGCCAAACCATATCGAGCACTATTAATACAATTACATTAAATTAAATTGAGTTATTTATGCAGCCGGCATATCAATTATATTTGCATGTTTAAACTTCTTAAATTTACCGTTGACATAGACAGTTGTAGTTGTACTAATTGATTTTTGATTCAGTCCATGAGAGAAGGTACAACTAGCCTTAATTAATTGAATGAGCTTGTGAAATTGTAATATAAATTATTAACACAACCACTATTTCACAATAATAGAATAATATTTATTCTAGATGTACATTTCGAAAGCACTGCTTTCATCTTCAGTAGAATTCAAAACGTCTCAAAATTAATAAAATGACATAAATGACAGAAATTACGTAGTTAAGGAAAAATAATTACATTACATTTGAGAAAGAATTGAAATTCATTTATGAAATAGGCAAAATTAATGGATTAATGAATTTATAACTAGCGTTGCTCTAAATCAGCCCACTTTCTTTAAAACTCCTTATAAAATTCACCAAAATCATCGACAAAATTCTCGATTTAATTGTTAATGTTTATGAAAGTTTAATTCCATAATTATTGTGTAAAGTAAAAGGAAATGTCATTTTTTCTATGTCCATCGATTTTAATTTTATTAACAATCAATATTATTCCCTGCAAACATACTCGTCATAAACTCTGAGTACAATATCAGAACGGGTATTTTAAACGGTCTGTCATTATTATTACTACCACAATTTGCAAATTATTTACATTTTTATGGACATGACGTTTCCATAAGTGTTTGTGTCATGTGGTATAACATTTTTTTACGAAAAATATTTTTTATGTTTCTCGACTTCATTTTGACTAGCCGTTCGTTATTTCTGAGGTTTCAAATTGAAAGGAAATAATCCATCACATCAGTTTTTTGTCAAACGTTTACTTTTGTCCTGTTTGTTTACAACCAGCGCCTGAGAGTAATTACGTCACTTCCTATGATTTATTATAATAATAATTTTACAAATCTGAAATGAACATACCTGGCGAAGCAGTTAGACGAAATCATCGTGTTCGCAATGAACAGTGCCACCAGCAGGTGAATTAAGAAAAAGTTTCGTTTTTGCATTATGGTCGTCTTTCCACTTCGCGACAAGGAAAATATGGCAAAATATTATATTACCGAGTTTTCGTTTTTTTTGCATCGGTTGTATTGAATATTATGAAATTTTTTGAGATTAATTATCTCAACTAGCTATTGAAATGGTGTGATCACATCATTAATCAAATTTTTCAAAATAATTTGTTTAGGTTAGGTTAAGTTAATTTGCAAGGTTATTATGCATTACATTCGCAACTCAATTAGCTATATCTAAGATTATTTTATTCATAAATTTATTTACATTTAACATTTATGTGATTAGATTGACAGGGCAGCCATATGGCGCTGCGATCGTTTGCATGTAGCCGGACGTAATTGCATTGTTTCCTGAAAGATCCGACTGCGCATGGGAATTGTCAACCCACGTGTAATAGCGATCGAACTCGGAGGTGGGCGAGTAACTATGCCATTGTTGGTGGACTTGAGTTTCATGGACTCATTAGTAGAAGCCTTCAAATCGAGACCACTTTAAGTTCCTCAACCAGGAGCTTGGGTTTATCGGTATTGATTAATTTGTTTGAAAACCGACTCGTATTCTAGCAATTTACGTCGTGTTTGCTTCGCATTTTTATATCGCATTTTGTTGACGTCTGGTATTGTTTGCTATTAGTACATTAATCTATATATCTTAGAGGGGACGATCGCGTGTAATTTGTATATAAACTTACGTCTGTCATAAATTAGTGATATTTCATCTCTAAAATTGCTGTAACATTTCTGGCTTCATTAGCACAACTTGTAATATGAGTGCTGGAAAATTTCAAAAAGCATGAACCGTATTTTTTTGCAAATTCCACCAGTTTCATTTTAAATGCATGAATAAAACGATTAGGGTGCTTTTTGTTATTTTTGCCTGGTTTCAATTCTTTAATTTCATTTAATTTTCATAACATTTATAATAACATGATTTTGATGTAGAAATGGGTACATAAAAAATCAGGTTAGTGGCGATACGTGATAGAATATCGCCGGCTCAAAAATGTCCCCCATCAGAAATTTAATCATCAAAATATTGTTATATGCTAATTAAGATAATTGGCAAATGACGTAAGATTAATTGGTCATTTTTTGAAATTAACAAAAAAGAAAATATTTGTACTAATAAAATATTCCATTCATCCAGATTGAAAGATGAACACCTTATTAGCTAATCAGAAAATCGTTGACGCCATAACATAAAATTATAATTAAATTTAGATCAAAATTCAGATTCACAAATGTGGATACAAAAAGTGAGATCTGCTTGATTACCACGAACGTATTGCCATTAAGAACTGAACGGAAAATCAGAAACGTTCTAAAATAAGATTGATTTCTACCGAATAAAATAATGGATAAGAAAATGGCGCTGAAACAACAATTTGAACCAAAATCAAAGACTGCTTTTTGAAATTTGTATGGATTTCTTCGATAATCAATTGGACGTCACGTGTTTTCTACGCACATCTTGAAAATTTTAAATCTAATGAAGCAGCTGAATAGTGTACTCGAGGGCAAATTACTTAATAGTTTGCCAAACGTCGCCAGACACTTTGGAAACGTTCCAATCGTGTTGGGCGCTCGTGACTAAAAAGTAGGAGAAACAAATGATGAACTAACTTGGATACATCTCGCATAGATGAAAGAAACTTTATTCAAAGTATAAACCGTGATAAGTTCACCCAAAAGGCGTTAGTAGCGGAATTAAGTAACGAGCAACAAACAAAAGGGAACACCCAAGAAAAAATGATATGTGGAATTATTGCCAGGGCATTAGATAAATGATACGAGATAGATTGAAGACCTGCAAGCAAATCGTAGGCAGCGAGTAACAATAAACTTAGCAGTTTCCAGTATAATCTTAATTTGTTGTGCAGCTGGCGAAAATAAATCATATGGATGGATTGATAATGGAGCAACGAGACGTCATGTGTGAAATATGCAGTAAGAGCTACAAACGGCGATACCACCTGGTGAGGTACATGACGCTGCATACGTCAATTCAGTCAACCGTTGAATATAAATACCAATACATTTGGTATGCTTAAACAATGTGAAATGAACTAAGACTACGGCAAAATGTTCGTTGGAATTAATGGTAAATGGAGTTAGCGAAGTAAGCGAATCATTATACAAAGTAGCCTTTGCACCAGTTTCAGAGCATACAATCGAACAAACCAACTCGTATTCTAGAACGTTGTCTTGTTATATTAAAAAAATCCGCGGTGGTCCGCACGAAACTTTCTTTATTGCCGAAAGAACTTTTCAAACATATGTTTTTTTTTTTAATTCCAGTATATAACCTTTATACGAAAAATTGCTATAACGCGAACCGTTCACGAGATATAGAAAACGTTGATTTGATTAAACCATCAGTTTGAGATATTGCTTTCAAAATGTGTCAGAGTGTGACCTTCAATAGATAGGCGCTGGAGCGCGCACAGCCACACGTATGTTTAGCCGCCCGATCGCAATATTATAAAATCCGCGGTGGTCCGCACGAAACTTTCTTATACTCTATTTCTGAAAGAATTTTTCAAACAAATGTTTTTTTTTTAATTCCTGTATACAACCTTTATACGAACAATTTTTGCTATAACGCGAATTGATATTGCTTTCAAAATGTGACGTGTTTTCCACGCTATATACTGATTCTAAGCTTAGTGTCATAGTGTGACCTTCAATAGTTAGACGCTGGAGCGCGCACAGCCACACGTATGTTTAGCCGCCCGATCGCAATATTATAAAATCCGCGTTTTTCGAAAAAAACTTTTCAAATGAAAGTTGTTTAAAATATCAATATCTATATTTTATGTAAGAATATTTTTTTCGGTAACGTGTACCGTTTTCGAGATATTGAAAAAGGTGATAAGAGTAAACCATCACTTCCGGTTAAGAGATTGCGTTTTCCTCCTTGCTACATACAAATGTTAAGTTTAAAGTTTCAGAGCTCCAGCTATAATCGTTTGGACGCTAGAGCGCGCACAGACACACAGAAACACAGACGTCATTCCGAAAATAGTCAGGGGACCTCAAAACGTATGTATCCATTGAAATCTCGAGTTCGAAAATTTTCATGATTCCTATACTTACTTATACATAATGTATAAGAAAGTAAAAATGTGCAAAAGTCAGAGGGAAGCCGAGAAACAATTTTATATTATCAAGGTATGTGTACATGGAAAAGCACATCGTGTACCTTTTTGGAATCATGATGACACCGAAGGAAACTAATGCTTTTCAGGATAATCGATATATAGTTTACGAAATGTAAATTAGAAGCTTTAAGCGTATGCTTCAGTTGGGAAGACATCATGATATATAACCATGAAGCTTCTCACTGACAATGGTCGATAATTTCACAATTAAGACACCGCTTGGTAGTGTCGAAGAAAATCGCAAATATATCTAGATGGCTATAACTTTATGCAGAAGCACCGTGGACCGAGTTAGTCTCCACAGCAGCATGTTGGTCCATATGCAAGGAATCTCTTAATTGTTACGTCCATATCCTAAGATAAAAGATATTTTAAGTTTTGAGGAAAGTTCAAAGCTCAAAGAGTGAAAAGTTTCCTCCCTTCTTTCCTGCTGAACCACAAAGAAGAATTGGAAAAGAAACAAGAAGACTCATCTTGTACAAAGCAAAAATCGTTATAAATGAATTTATCATTATCAAGGTGTTGCTTAGTCGATTAGTATAGAGGGAGTAGATTGATGTGACAAGGGTGTCCTTGCCCGGAGATCTAAAACAGTCTACATAACACAAGAAAGTTACAAAGAAGGTGTTATAAAAATATACTCAGTGACATATAAACTGCACCACCTAGAAGGGGTGGGAATTTTTGGACCAAATTTTGCAGAAACATTGGACTAGTCTAAGGTAACAATTGATTAAAATTTGATAAAGAAAACACTTCATCTTTTTTATTTTTCTTTAATAATGTGTTGGTCCGCCCCTATTTCTGATACACTCATTGACCCGCCTTGGCATTGATTCCAGCAGGTGATCAATGTCTTCTTGGGGTATGGCATCCCAAGCAGCCTGTACTCCATGCCGTAGAGCTTCTATTGTCAACGGTGGGTTCGGTAGATTCCTCAATCTTCTACCCATCATGTCCCACACGTGCTCAATGGGCGACAAATCGGTAGATCTTGGCGGCCAAGGCAAAAGATTAACATTGGCCTCTTCACAGAAGTCAAGAGAAATCCTTGCTACGTGAGGTCGTGCATTATCTTGCTGGAAAAGTGGGTCTTCCAGCCCTCGAAGATATAGAAGAACATGTGGTTCTACCACTTCGTCAATGTAGCGTCGGGCGGTCGTACTGCCCCGAAATAAGAGCAAGGGTGACCTACTGCCGTACGCAATAGCACCCCACACCATCAACCCCACAGTTCGGTGAACATGCCTCGCAATCGAAAAATCAGGATTGCGCCTTTCTCCACGTCTTCGTCTAACAGTCATCCGACCATCATGCATTCCTAAACAAAATCGCGATTCGTCACTAAAGACAACTCGATGCCACTCCAAGTTCCATTGAAGTCTTTCCGTGCACCAGGCCAAACGTTCCTGGCGATGTTGAGCAGTGAGGGGTAGCACAAGATGTGGGCGGTAAGACAGCAAGCCAAAGGTTCTTATTCGACGATAAACTGTTCGCAAGCCTATCGGACGACCTTGTTCACCTAACCATTGATTAGCTATTGATCTAGTTGTAGAGAATCGATCTCTCAAGGCCATTAGTCTTAAGCGGCGATCTTGACGTTCATTGGTTCGTCTTTGAGCCCCAGTGCCTCTTCTCCGACGTTCAACCCCATATTCAGACCACGCTTGATAAACACGCATTATTGTTGAGTGGTGCCGCCCCAAACGGTTGCCGATTTCTCTAAACGAAAAACCTGCTTCTCGTAAACCAACAATCCGCCCTCCGTCAAAGTCACTCAACTGCTGGTAAACTTGAGGTCTCCTTCCTCTAGGCAAACACTTGAAACACTTTATACTAAAGAACGGGATCCGAAAAAGTGGAACAAATTCAAAAAATTACTCGATAATTGCTTGTCTATCACCACCTCTAAAAAATGACACAAACAAACAAAAATCCCATGACTACTTGATGATTGGGTTTCAAATTTTAATCAACTATTTCCCTGGACTAATCCACTATTCCTGCCAAATTTGGTCCAAGAATTCCAACCCCTTCTATGTGGTGCAGTTTATATGTCACTGAGTATAAGTCTAAGTGTTCTGAAGCAGATATCAAGATGCTGGAATATATGTGTTCAAGGTATTCTGTTCAGGTTGGGAGTTAATGCAAGCGAAACTGATCTATTTATATATTATAATCAACAAAATTGAAGGGACTAGTTTTAGTTCTATATGTGGGTGACGGTGACGGCCGATGTTAAAAACGATGCAACATTTTCTATGCAAATATTATTTGAAGATTGGAACCAGCGTGGGATTTCTTCTCAAGATCACTGAAAAATTTTTCTATTACAGATGTATGATTGATGAGATATAGCGAAACTGCCATATTGCAGGAAATATTTTGAAATAATCTAACGTTCAGGCTTCTGGACATCTGTAATAGTTTCGTACTATATTGGATGTGCTGTTGCGTCAGTTTCAGTCAGAGATAACAGAAGTTGTCGTTGGAGATAATCTGGTTGAGATCGATGTGATAATTCTGCCGCAGCCAAACTAAGTTTGTCACCCACGGTGCTCGCAGAAGAAAAACATACAAAAATTCCCACTGAGCCAAAAAATGCAATATAATATGGGAAAACTTTATCCTCACAATTAAGATAAAAATTAAGAAGTAAACCAGACATAAAATGCAAAATAAAAGGACAATGTAAATGGAATTCAAAACACTTTATACTCAGCAGTCCTGAAATTAACAACCAATGATAGTTGAATAAAAATTATTCAGAGAGTACATGCAAAGATTTGTTTCAACTTTTCAAAATGCAACGAAGTTTCAATGCCTATATTGAAAACGATGCAACATTTTTTATGCAAACAAACAGTATTTGAAGAGCCCAAGGTGTTCGCAGAAAAAAGTAATAAAAATATAACACTGAGCGAAAAGATACAATAATATGAGAAAATTTTATCCTCGAAATTAAGAATTAAACCAAACATAAAATGCAAAATAAAACGACAAAGTATGCGGCATAAACATAATATGAAAAAAATATAAAAAATACGCAAATAGGAAATAAAGGGAAAGCAAAACAAACACAATAACAAACGTTGTAAATTCTAGTGGTAGTACATAGTTCGTCATATAAATCTTGGGGATCATTCGTATATTTTTTATGATATTCTGGGAACAAGTTTGCAACTTGTTGAAATTTCCTTGTGATTTACAGTTACTGCATATCCGGCAACGTAATCGCAAGCCTTCTTGGAAAACGTCGACATTCAACTTCTTCGTCTTTGTACTTAAAAACTCCCAATTTATAACCGAAATACGTTTACATAAAGATACATAATTAATTATGCAATATTTTTTAAATCAAACAAATGAACTCATAACCCCCTATGACAATCCCGTAAACCATCTTCGTACGCAACTATTACTATATCGCCAGAAATGAATGGTTTATGTGTGCTAAACATGTACAAAAAGTATAACACAAAACAGCTGAGAAACTAATCAATGGACCATTGATTCGGTATTAATAGTACTGCAATTACATCCTCAGGTTTATCCTTAATCACCTTATTGACCGTGACGACCATGTCCGGGAGCGACGACGTGATTATATATAACATTTCCGAGCTTGGATTGGATTATCCAATTACTTGAATTGACGAAATCTTGTTTTCCTGGCCAAGTACATGTTCTTTGAATTAGATTGGGTTATGAAATAATATTAATATTAAGGCAATTAATGATCCATCGATTAATATTTACGAGGCTACACTTTAATATAAAAGGGCATGTATTTACGGTCCGTAACATAGAAGGAAACAAATTGAAGAAATATCAAACGTTTCTTTTGATATATAATCTCCTTGAACGTCGATGTATTTGGTCCAACGATGCTCCAACCCAACCCAACCCAACGCAACCCAACGATGCTCCAAACCTTTGATTCCTCTGGAAATCTTTCGGTTGCTGTTCCAACCAGTCGTTTACGGCGTCATCACTTCATTGATGTTATTGTATGTCTACGTTCCGAAAAATCAGTTATCAAAATTCGGTCTACGTCCCAAACAATTGTGGCCATAACTTTACCAGCGGATAGCAAAACACGAAATTTGTAGGGTGGCGGAGAACCTTGGCCCTGCCACTCCATACTTTGTTGCTTCGACACAGGATCGAAGTGGTGAACCCACGTTTTATCAACAGTGGCGAATGGAGAAAGAAATTCAAAACTGGCAAATCAATACTCTAGAACGTCTCTGATCGAGTGTCAACATTCGTGGGACCCAAAGTGCACACAACTTTTTAGCCCCAAAATATTTGTTAAAATATGTTCTATAGTACCATAAGAAAATTCGTAATTTCAGCTATCCGGCGAATGGTAAGTCGTGTATCTGTCATTATTATATCGTGTATACGATTAACATTTTCTTGGGTAGTCACAGTCACTGGTCGTCCAGCACCCTTCGCATGTTCACATGTTTGTCTTCCCAGTTTAAATTCTCGAGATATATTTTTCACCATTTGGTAAGAAACAGCATCCTCACCTAATACACGTACCATGTCTTCATGAATTTCTTTTGGTGACAACCCTTCCTTTTGCAAGTATTTTATAACTGCACGAACCTCTGATTTTTCCATTTTTATAATTTTTCTAAACTTCTTTACTTAAATTCTAAATTATTTGAACAGGTAACAAGTGACAAAACTACAATTTAACAAACGTGACAACAACTAAATAATGATCTCCTCTCGTACAAGCAATGCACTTTATTTTAATCATTTTCTTCCAAAATGTATAAGAACAAAATTTTCAAGGTTAGCAATGAACGTTTTAATAAAACACAAGTGTACGATATTATTGAAGCAAGTTATTCAAGTTATCCTCTTTAAATGTATTTTGGACAATGGTGGAAAATTAACCTTGTTATTTTCTTGCCCCCTTACGGAATAACTTGCCTTTCTTACAAAAGTACGCTGGGCACTCCCATCAGTTACAATATATATGGCACATGTTTAAGGTAAATTACAAATGGATGTTTATAATATTTTAGATTGAACGTTTTACGACTGAGCAATAAAAACCGATTTTCAAAACAAATAATAATAATTTTTATAAAAATGGCACATAATATTATTCACGTTAAACGTATCTTCATTAGAAAGTCATCAGAAATCCAACCTGGGTTTCGATGAAAGAGCACGATACCATATTATTGTCGTAAAATGTTTTAGAGCTTCTAAGACCCAATCTTGTTGAAAATTCAGACCCAGCTTGAATAATAATTATTTTCCTATGAAGATATGTTTATTCTGAACATTTTGGTTTACCATTATTAATAAATTGTATATTTTTTCTGTTAAACGGTATTTACTATCCATGTTCATATTTCGTAATAGACAAGAGTACCACATATCGTTGTTAAACTAAACAGGCCACCAAGACGACATGATCGAAATAAACCTGCAATATTTTATATAAGGAGAGACTAGTAAGAAAAAATCATGGGAGGCTGGTAATCTAAACGATATGGTATAGATCACTGTAGACTAAAATAATATACCTACCTTCTATTGGCTACATTATTTATTATGAAATTACTCAGCTGATTAAATCTCATCGCTATTGAATATTTCAGATCATGGAATTAAACGAAAATATGACAATTATTGAGTGGGACGCAGCCTAATACAATCACCGCACTGGAAATATAAAGGTCATGTAATATTTATTTTTATTTAAGTCAAATATTCATAATTTATTGATTCGTGGATGAAAATCTACTGATGATTGATGACTTTCCAATATACCATTGGAAGTTAATCTCGATTGATGACACTGACACCCAATGAGAATTGTAGTCGCTTAGTCTACAAAGTTGTAAGTGAAGTTGCGCCCTTTCTAAATGTGGCAATATCGGGAATTTTAAAAGGAAGCATTAATTTTAATTGTAATCATGGAAAATGAAATGTCTGCGTGTACAGTGTCTTCTGTCCATGGAAATTATTACATTTATTATTAATAGAATCAATGATTTATCAAATTGACATGATAGAGAACGGTCTCTGTTGAAATATATCCGTTCCAGGGTAGTTATTATAGTAATACATTTCGTCCTTATGATTGTGATAATCTTTACCCAAACTATCCCAACGTTTTCATGCGTCAAGGTCTCTAGAATCTTAACAATCATGCATTGATAATTACATGAGTCATGACATTAGAGTTTGGATACTCTCCGTTCCAATCGGATTGGTTAAGGTGACATCAACTGGAGGGGGGGGGGGGGGGGTACATGCATCGAATTGTCGCGAACATCGATACAGAGAGACAGATAGACTCACAAGCATGAAGTGGAGGGCGATTTTCTTCGTTTGGAGTTGACTGCCCTCGCGTTTACATTGCGCATCTGGCAGTCTGCAATGAAAACAAGAGAGTAGTCAACATTTTAACAAAAAAAACGACTATATAACAACGAAACCGGCTGCCTTAAAAACAAATTTATCCACACAACAATTTTTGATAAGGCAATACACAAAATATATAGTAAAATATAGTTGACTAAGTTGGGGAATCAACTGCACATATTTTTATACCTATATTAACCACAAAATTCGTACAAAAAACAACAGATGCACAAACATTTCTTATTCAATTTAATCGCAGGAACATGTTCCTAAATTTCATCGAGTCATATAAATGTGTTGTATGTGTTGTAAAAATTATTATAAATTTAATAAGAATGCTAAACAAAATTCTCCAATTTAAACGTATCTTGCTTGTAAAGTCACCAGGAACCCAATTTGATTTGTAAATAAAATAATTTGATAGCATATTATGACAGTAAAATCTGTAAAGCGTCTAACATGCAACTTTATTATTTTAATTCAAACCAGGTTTGGATAGCATTGACTTTCCTAGGAAGGTACGTTCACTATGAATATTTTTGTACTCCATAATTATTAAATTAATGATTATTATTTCTGCAAAACGGTCCTTATTGTTCACGTTCATATTACGTAAAGCACGAAATATTAGAAAAAATCGCCTGCCTGTTAGCTTTAACATTTAAGTGAATATTTGCTATCACTCCGTAACTGATAGGGGTGCCCAACGAGCTTTATCGTAAAACACAACATACCGATATCTACGTAGTTATAAATGGTTACCACTCAATCACTAGAAACACAAATGCGAGATCAAATTGTTCAACTTTCGGTTGATGTAATTAATAAGAACGAAACAAAAGAACACAATACAAATGAAATCACATGAATTAAATAAATGGGTTAAAAGTAACTGAAAGAGAAACAAATCAAATAGAAAGAAATGAAAAATGAAATGAAGGAACAATAAAATGAGATAAATGCAAGAGCGGAGTCTAAAAGCACCACAATTAAATAAACATTAAAACGAATAAAAGAAACGCAAAGAAACAACGCAATTAAAAAAAAATCGAAAATAATTGTTTGAATGTTAGGTACGATACCAATTACGTGTCTTTAAATAAAAGCTCATGAATTGCTTTCTATATTCAAAGGCCTTTAGAATTTGAGTTTAGAGTTTTTGATTTGATTCTAATCCAGAAAATTGTGGAAAGGGAAAATGGTTTGATCGAACCTTGGTTTTAAATATTCTTGTGGCCTACTTATAATGTGTTATAATTCTTCATTTATTTAATTTCTTTTTAAATATTGGTTTTTTTGTTTTTGCATTACTTCCCATTGTTTTGGTTCGTTCAATGGTTTTCTTTTTGTGTCAACTTTTATTTGATATTGGTTTAAATATTTAGTACAATTTGAAAATTGTGTTTAGTTTGGTATTACATAATCAAGATTTGAGGATATGTGAGGAAGTGAGAGTCCTCTATGATAGCTCTTTGCGGTGGGTTGGGGTTTTAAGGAAGAAGTTTTTATTACGTGCCATTAATTTAACCATCTTATTTTGTCTTGCCAATTATTTCCGTATATAATTACATCGATATATTTTATCTTGCGCTGGTGATAGTTAGGTTGGGTAGGATTAGGTTTTCATGGAAGCACTGTTTTAATGCATTATTTATTTAATCAGCCTATTTTGACAAGTTCATGAAGTCAATCATTTTTGTATGCAGTCTATAAATATTATACAATTCCAGATACAAAACATTTGTAATAAATCATGTAGTCTTGGGATCTTATGTCTAAAGAACAGGAGAACACAATGTTTATTATTTTAAATAATTGAAATTGAAATTGTGTCAATTTGCTGTAATAAAATTCATTATTTGGCATTTTTTTATAAATACGACAAACCACATATCTTTTATTTTTTTTCTGATTCCAGCAGTAAACACAGAGCTTTAATCCTCTGTATACAAACATTGTAACTAGTTTTGGACAGTGTTGTCGAACCTGTTGAGATGGTATATTTTCTTCTTGTTATGACGCGATAACTAATATGAAGCTGATCAGGAAATCCCATGTACGACATGCTGGAAGATTTTTGGTCTCCTTAGCCGACTGGTCTTCGCTCTTTTATTCTCCTTATCAAAGGTATGAACACCTATTTGGTCGAATTCGCAGTTTGGTATCCACTGGTTGTTTTCCATATTTCGAATATTGCTCTGTACCATCAATTTTGCCTTCATTCGTTTAGATTATCTGTATATCCCACAATTTGTATTTGTTTTTTCACATTTAGTTTTCTAATGACATATTTATATGCCCAGTTGAGTGATTGAGACGTCTATCTTCGTTAGCTCTTCTTGTCTTGTTACATCAGCACTTCACGAGGTCACAAATTATTCCAATCTTGTTAAAAACCATTACTTGATTTTGCAATCAATTGAAGATTATAATTTATAATAAGTTTATAATAAACCTTTGTTAATGAAAAAATATTATCTTTAGCATTATTAACTTTGAACATATTTTCTAAGTGACTTCGACTTCGAGTATTTCAATATACACCAATTGCAACTAAAAATTCTACACAAGGCTTCGCCAACTAATAATCAATAACCAATTTAGCCACAAATCCAAATTAATTCAAAGTTATTAAAAATTAATTGGATATCTAATTAGTTTGTAAATCTTTGGAAAAACTCTTGGCCAATTAATGTCAATTCATAATAGAGAATTATTATTAAAACCTCGATAATAAACCCCTACTAATGAATATATATTTTTAAATTATCTTTAAGTAAAATAATTGGCTTTTAATCGAATAATTTTCTATTGGATTTTCTATATCTTTTCAATTCAATTCAAAGTAATTTTGAGACCCCAAATACTTCACCTTAGTAACATAAACAAGTCATTCGGCAGGAAATAATCAGGAAGTAATTAGGCTACAAATTAATTCAAAGTTTTTAATGACTGTGGATTAATTTGTAGCCATTACTTAATTTGCAATTTAATTTAATTTGAAATGTAATAATGTAAATTAAATTAAATTAAAAAAAATTAAACTAAAAAAATAGTGAAAGAGGAAAGTGGAAATATGACGTGAGACTTATAAACCTGGGTGGCAAAACACCGAAAGAATTGCTGCAGGAGTCTATAAAAATTTTATATATAAAAGAAGAATAGGCAGCTAAAACTTCCAGTGTTTCTTAAAAGTAATTCGGCGCGGGATCTTCTAAATAAAAATAATGATGTTGATAGAGCTTTTGGGATTAAACAGTTAATTGAGAAAAAGGGCAAAAATGTTGAGGAAGTTGAGTAAAAAGATAT
This sequence comes from Geotrupes spiniger, assembly GCA_959613385.1. Taxonomy (NCBI): domain Eukaryota; kingdom Metazoa; phylum Arthropoda; class Insecta; order Coleoptera; family Geotrupidae; genus Geotrupes; species Geotrupes spiniger. Next base: position 8,594,942 of record OY390741.1, read on the forward strand.
ATACGAGAATTAATATTAAATATGATGATACTAAAGTTGACTAGAATAAAAACAAGGTTAAACAAAAAAAAAGTACTACTGAACCAAAGTAAAGAACAATAAAAAACTAAGTTAAAAGAAGCGTCAATATTAACCAAAAACATTAATAAATTGTATATAAATAATATGAACATATGATCTGAATGAAAATTATTGTGATATTTTGCTTGACTTATATTTATTTTGTTACATGTTTGTGTCCTCCGTCATATTCAATCGTCTTAAGAAATAAGTAGCAACAATAAGACAAGAATTTAAAAATGAAGTAAAAAACAATATTTTCCCATCGTTGCTACCGAATAGTCCCAAAAATAAATAAATGTAAACAACAATTAATAATTAAGTTAAAATCGCTATTATTTATAATTTGGTGTATTTATTACAAAAAGTATAAAATTTTGCAGAAAGTTTTGCAGAAAGGTAACTTTGGCTGGTCATCTGCGTCTCTTATGAAATAATTTTCAGAAACTAAACGTTATATAACAAGCACTTATCTCTATTAAGCCATAACAGTAACGCACCAACAAAAGAACTATATTTGTGGTTAATAATTATTGGGCCAATTATGTTACTAACTTAGTTACCATTCTCGATTATTGGTGTTTTATATGAGAGAAGTTTGCAGTAATATCTTCGAGCTGAACATCTATCTGCCCTCGGTTTGTTAATTTACTAGCGGTTTCCAACATGCTAGCAACTGTTAATTAAGCTGTTCAGTAACCAGAAATCCAAGTGTAATTGAAATTATCATCGAGATGAACTTAAACATGGAAGCACATAGTTATACAACATTTGGGCAAAAACATAGTTAATATATTTTGGTTCGATTATGATCGTAATTAGTACATAAGATTGAGATTTAACTAAAACAGGTTTCGTTGCAATATCCAAACATAATAGCGATCTTTTACTGGTATTTGAGAAAGCTCTGGGCGAAGCCTAATTGTTTTTTTAAATAAATTGTAGTCTACTTGAAATTGGAACGAACGAAATAAAATACCGTTTTGTGAACGTCTACGACTTACTCGAGGGCTTGCGAACAACTTCGAATATTCTTGTATACATATTTTCAAAAAAATCCGGCTCTTATATTCAAATGGTTTTTAATTATGATCGTGTCCAAAAAATTAGAGCAACATTTCTGAATTATTTTCCTTGATGGCATTATTCAACCTGAACAATACGATATTTAAAATATGTAATATGTAAAAAAAACAAAAACGATAATAGTAATCACAATCCAAGCGTGGGTGAGCCCCAGATTGATTATTATCTGCAAATGACATGCATTTTTAATTAAATAATTATGTGTATGACGATACATTCCAAGAAGTAATTATTTTGTTTTGTAATTCACTTCGATATTGCAATGTAGGCTGTGTTATAACACAGCAATACTGCAATATGGCAGTTAAATCAGTGACTTAAAATCTATGTACTATATTAATGAATATAGAGTAACAGTTGGGTTGGGTTGGGCACGAAATGAGTATAACCGAGGAGAGAACAACATGATAATGGAAGCAAGAAGAGAGGGAAGAAGAAAATTTAGGAACCACGATGGAAAAAGGAGGATGTGAAATTGGAGAAAGAAAAGCAAATCGATAAAGGAATGCAAGGAGTAGATACGTAGGAAAATGTGGATGAAACAGTGAATCCGTTGCTATAAATTAGCGAAAGGAAAACAAGGAAATATTACAATGGTTGGTTTGGAATCGGGGCCACTGATTCAAAAGGTTCAGTAGGTGACTTGGAGTACCTTATGATCTATGCTCTTTTCAAAATTTCATAGGAATCCTCTGCTCACCTACAAAAAGATTCACTATATCAAATTATGTACAGATATGTATCAGATTCATTTGAAAATCATCAGGGAAATAGCCCATGGTTATTTTTAAATAACCCATGGTTATTTTTGCTGACATATAATTAAGTGCGTCGACACTACATCAATACTTCTTTTCCAAAAATTTATTCTATCGTAGATTTAATTTCCATCCGCATTTTCACTGTCATTAACCTTCTTCCTTATCTTTTATTACGTATGCCCACCTTCTGTTAAGCACCCTATCATCATTTTAACTCCTTCTCGTCTCCTCTTCCTTGGGTTTCGATTTATTTCAACTTCCAACGATAATTATTTGCAATTATTTTCAATTTTTGATAACCTCTACCGTCAGAAAACGATTACCTGTCATAGTTCTTTCTTAAGTCACTACTAATCATTTCGTATTAATTTTATCAAATTTCGCAATTAATTTTCTATACTTTTAATATGTTATACTACGACCCAATTAGTTTCATTCCCCGTATATCAATTGTATTAGAGCTAAAGAGTTATTTAATTTTGTATGGCTTTTATGGTTCTTTTGTTAATTTATTTCGTCCTTAACCTATTATGCTCACGTTGAATGTAAATCCAGGTCCTTCATTTCCTACATTTTTATCAATGCTCATTTTACGAACTACATTATATAGTGTTGCACTAGATGAAGTATTTACTTCAAACGCATGTTGCTGGAGCCAATTAATTTAGTATGTTAACTTGACATGTTCTGCTAGTTTACCAGAGCTGCCGAGTTACTTTATCCATTGAAATTGATCTAACTCGATATAGATGATGTTCGTTTATTTCGGTGGGAACTTAAAACTGCATTATTGAAATTACACAAGCGTTAGCACCGCATGGATTCGAGACGCTATATATATATTTCGTTCTGCTGACGCTATGACAATTATGTTAATAACTTGGTATAATCTTTATTACATTTAATTTCAATTTCTGGGTAATTTAAATTTTTAAACTGCCTTCCATTATTAAAATATCAACTGTTGTTAAAATACTGTAGTAGAAAATTATGTGTGTGTGTGTAAACATTTTAATTACAAATACAACGAATCAAATTTACGCAGGTCCTAATACGTTTGTAGTTTCGAACACGCGGGGATTATCATACCAGGACTTTAGCGACGATAGCGTCGATTTAAAAGGTGGGATTCTCTCGGTTTTAAATACATTTTGTTATGAACGAACCAAGCGTGTTAACAGTGCTTAAACTTAATGTTAACCTACCTATAATATCTAGATTGTTAAATTTGCAATTACTTTTGTTAAATGAAAATTGTTTAATTAATTAATTTAATTGATAATTGTTGGTTTTAAATATTTGTGTGATAAAAAATATCACAAAAATTATTATTAATATTGTTCAGCTTAAATTTTAAACGACTTTTTAAATTAAATAAAATGATATGATTCATTTCGTTAAATTAATACGGCCGTCTATTAATACAAACAAATATTAAAAGTACACACTACCCATGCTAGTGTAACAGTAGAGGGAGAATATTATCAGTCAAGTAAAAATCAATACTTTACCTACATAGGAGTTAAACGTGTTGTAGCTACGATACTCATCAATTTTTGTTTATATTCATACTTTTTATGTTATTTATAATATTTGCTCGTTTAAGTAATAATTTTAAAAAGTCAGAGTATTTTATATCGTCGGTAATTAAAAACAAAAAATGCAAATTGTATGTAATTATTATTTGCTGACGACAAATTGTAAAAATTAGTCGGTGTTGAAACAAAATAGTTAACAGGACAAAGCGAATCCTTATAACTTCGACATCTGTAAAATGTTAAAATGTATTCATTCCATGCATATCTCCCTTTTGTTTAAAAGGTTTCGGTGTTAGTAATATCTACGAGTAAGGAATTGTAGGATTTTTTTATATATAGGGTGTATAACTACAAATTTCATTGCAAAATATCATATACAAACTCTAATAATTTGTACGTATATCTTGCATGGTTTATGAACATATGTGGTTAAAGTGTATTTTGCAATACGTCTACAACTAGTTACCTAAAGAATAGTTTTGTTATATGTAAGTTGGTCATTTACACAATGTGACTGCTTACTGACCTGCTAGTCGTAAAGCAGACATCCTTTGAAACTCTGGTTCTTGTAGCCACTTCCACATCCTTCTAAATGTTTCTCTACCCGATTTGAGTTTGGACCAAGGTTTCGGGTTTCGAAGTAGGTCCGATAAAGTTCCTTGTGAACGACACAAAACTCTTTGGGCAAATATGGCTTGTGGTATACTATAACGTTTTAGTTCGGCGCTTATTCTTTGTGCCAACTCTTTCGTATTGATTTCCTCCACGTCTGAAGCTATTGTTGTTACACTTAAGGTACTTGGTGTCGCTCCTTTTGAAGGTATCTGTTGGAGAGGTGCTGGTTGTTGTTGTGATTGTTGTTGACTTTGTTGTTGTTGTTGAGGCTGCTGCGTGGGTTGTTGCTGGAGGCTTAACACTGGCGGTGAAGGCGAACATTCACGTTGAGGTGCTGCTATTTGCACCAGCGTCGGTGGATGGTGTTGAAGTGTAAGTCCGTTAAGTGTCGCACCACTAAAACTCGTGACCAACGTGCCTCCAGGAGAATTTAATGACGTCGATGGAGGGCTTAATTGTGGGCTTTGTAGCGATCGTCCCACGAGTTCACGCTGCGTTCCATAAGGTGAATCGTAACTAGGAGGTGACATACTCTTTTGGGGCGAAGGCAGTCCATTTTGACTATACGCACTTTGAGGACTTATGGGACTGGGTTGTTGCTGCATGCCCATGCTTGGTGAAGAGTAATTGTGCGGGGGTGTCATGCCCATGTTGGGCATCGTATATGCCGTATTTACGTTTACCCCTAAACCGAGACCAATCCCCAGACCGTTATTTTGCATGACCGTAAACGACCCCGTTACATTACTTGCATGGCCATAAGCAAACTTATCTGACATTGTAGATATGGGTGGCAAAGGCTGAAGCGGTGTTAGAGTGGCGTACGAAGAGCTTGGACTGTAACCGGGTGGCGACATTCTACCGTTTACTGACGTTAACGTTTGGTACGTTGGCTCAGGTTGAAGTGTACGAAAGTCTCCAGTGTCGATCATATTGGCTACGCTTACCGACGTAGGGGAAAGCTTACCGGGACTGAGTAATTCAGAATCTCTGGATTCTTCTTGAGCTTGCACAATAACAGACAATGGGCCATCGGCTTCTTCTTGTTTTACAAGTCTTCGCTCAACCACGGAGCGCGAGACCAACCTCATGCGGCCGGTTTGCGTCTCCATGCTACCACCAACCGCATGCGCACTGCCGTCGGGAGAATCGACCGCTTGGTCACCCAGTGCCTGATGTTCAATCATCTTACCAATATTATCCATCATCATGGAAAACATTCACTGCACTCACTCACATGTTTTAAGATTCGACGATATACACAACATCACAAGTTCATAATGTCGGACGGACGCTGCAACACTTTATTTATGACGGCGTTGAGCGTCCTGACGCTACTTCGACTAATCGCGCACTAAAAATCGGATGGAAAATCCACCCAACAGCCCCACGCATCGTCACTAAAAGACCGTCACATCAAAACAACAACAGTTACATCACTTCTATATCGGATTTTCATACTGAGTCCAATTTCGATTAATATTGCAAGAAAATGAAACGAGACACCCGGTCGATAGTGAATTGAATGGGGGAGCGCGCATCGCCAGGTGGTTCTGCGCGCGCCCCTCGTGCTGCGCTGCAGCTGCTCTGCTCGGGGTGGTTTACTTTCTACACCCTCGAATTTTTCACTACGATTCCACACCGCACCGTTTGCAATGCACACACACTTCGATTACATCGTTCGCATTCGAACTACCATGACGACCACCTTGTTCCATTATCACTACTTTTATCATATCTATCCGAACAACAAGGGTCCTGTGCATAACCACTATCGACCATATGACAATTATTTGTTGATGTAATACTAAGCTGTATAAAATATAATAAAACTAGATCACAAATCTAAAATAATAATTGCAATATTAATACAAATCGTCCATGTCGCCATCAGGTGCAACAACCTGCACCAAGCTTAATTATAGTCGGCAGAACCTAAAAAACTAACACCGTAGATTATTTTTCCCCTGACCTGCATATAAATGAATGGTTGAGGGCGTCAGATCACTAAACCGTTATTATAATCAAAATATTAATTATTCGATTAATTGCTACCAATTTTCATCAGGAATTATTCTGGAAAAAATTCTTACCATCAAGCTTAATTATAGTCGGCAGAACCTAAAAAACTAACACCGTAGATTATTTTTCCCCTGACCTGCATATAAATGAATGGTTGAGGGCGTCAGATCACTAAACCGTTATTATAATCAAAATATTAATTACTCGATTAATTGCTACCAATTTTCATCAGGAATTATTCTGGAAAAAATTCTGCGTCCCAAAAGGTAGCAAGAGTAGCAAAGCAAACACATCCAACGACACAAATTAAATACAAAACGGACCAATTATGAATAACAAATTACAATTATTTTAACAATCGCTTTTTTGTTTGTTCTCGAAGTGGGGTTCCTTTTGACAATTTCCAGATCTATATTTACGTTTAACATTTTCCAATTGATGCTGAAAACACAAATTATTTTTTCGCATCTTCAATTCCATCATACGCCGGGTCTTTAAGTTTTTTGTTCTCTCCATCAGTTTTGATTGAAAATAAAAAAAAAACGTAAATGATGATGAAGTGTGTTAAATCTAAATAGAGCGATGAGGACACAATAACAATAAAGTAAAAATGAGGGTCTGAACAAATGATAAAGAAAAATCGAAATATTTTCTAACAACAAAATCAAACAAAAATATTAGTAGAAAATAGTACATACTCTAGAAAATAGCAATTAAGTACACACTTAAAGAGAAACAAAAGTAAAACAGACAAATTTGTTGAAACAATCAACAAAAAGTGGAAGAAAATAAAAATTGAAATAAATAAATAAAACAAGAAACAAGTTGCAAATAAATATAAAACAGTAAAACTAACAACTAACAATAGTAAGATATCAGCACTAGAAATTATGTGAAATTTTATATATTTACGTTGCAAAAAAATAATTGGGAAAAATCGATATTTACGAAAATAAATAGAAAAATATGATGGCGGTTTTTTTTTTCATTTTTCACTTTTTCTAGTTATGTTTAATGCAAATATATAATTGATAGTAGATTTTTTGATTGCATATCACGTTGTTCTCATTTCTTTAATTTCTATTCTTGCAATAAAAAAAGAAAAACAACAATTAAAAATAAAAATAAATAGCCAATTCTAGTTTGTGCAGTGGTAGTATAATTATTTTATTTTGTACTTTTTATCCATATTTATTTCTTCGTCTTTCATTTTGTCAATTACAATTTTATATTAAATGGAAACTAAAACCACTAGGTTATTTTGCTATTCACTTTATCGGTCTTAATTTTATTTGTTTTCCTTAATTTAGTTTGTAGTTTAGTTCGTTTAGTTTTAGCTTTAATTTACTTTGATTTACTTTGCAAATTCAAATGAATGATATCGCAAATCATTTTCAGCCAGTTTTTTTCAATTTTAATCTCAGTAGTTTCATTAGATTTCTTTTCTTTTTACTTACTTATACTTTATGTATAAGTAAGTATAGGAATCATGAAAAATTTCGACCTCGAGATTTTAACGGATATACGCGAGGTCCCCTGAATCGTTTCTGACTATTTTCCGAATGACGTCTGTGTGTGTGTCGGTGCGCGCTCTAGCGTCCAAACGATTATAGCTAGAGCTCTGAAACTTTAAATTTAACATTTGTATGTAGCAAGGGGGAAAACGTCCTATTTTGAACGCAATCACTCAACCGGAAGTGATAGTTTACTCTTATCACCTTTTTCCATATCTCGAAAACGGTACACGTTACGGAGAAAAATATTCTTACATAAATTATAGATATTGATATGTTAAACAACTTTCATTTGAAAAGTTTTTTCGAAAAACGTAGTATAACTAAGTATAAGTAAGTTTTTCCATTGTTTAATTTTAGAATCGCTTAAAATAAAAGCAGGAAAAATATTGTAAACGTGAAACGAATCAAATAAAACATCAAATCGAACTAATAAAGATAAAAAAAAACAAGAAAAATCTAATAAAACGCACAAAATTAAATGAAAGTTAAGCTAAACACGAGAATACATTATGAATCAATTGAAAACAGAAAAAGTGTTTGAAATCAAGCAAAAGATGAAGCGTGGTGCTCTCGCTGAAGAATAAAACATGGGTTGATAACCTTCCCTGACGAAGGCGAAGAAAAGAAAAATTTCGTAATAAATCATTCATAGCAACTAAAATTTTGAATCAACGAAGCAGCGAAAATAAATCAAATTAATAAAATTGAGGTAAAAATTACAGAAAATTAATAATGTAAAATTGACAAAAAATATTAAAAAATAACGAAAATATTAAGTCAAAGCCAAAAATCACGAAAAAATATAAAAAATAATACAAGCCAAATGAATAAAATCGAAACTATCGAAACTAAGTTAGTACGTGCAAAAAGAAAACAAAGCAAATAGAAAACAATGGAAACGTGTGAAAATTGGTTAAATGGCAAACCAAATAGACCGGGCGAAAAATAATTCAAGATTGTAATTTTTTTTTTAAATTATGAACAATAAACAGGGTAAACAAAAATGGATGCAATTGTAAGAAATGAAAGCAGAAGAAAACACGTTCACTGCACATTCAAATCTGGACCGGCCTTAAAAATTTAGGCTTATTGGTTTATTATTAGAAACACCTGAATCGATAAGATTTGTGTATTCAATGTAATTTCATACATCAGCAGCATATCTCTGTTACGTTTTCTAAATTAAGTAACGCATATATAGGATATTTTTTTACATTTTAATTGAACTTAAAATGGTAATATTATTCCACGTAGCAATCATACAATTTTATGATTGACCTACATATTATTATAGTACTCCATCTAGTGCATTTATTAAACGAAACATCCAACAATAAAGCACAACATATTGATTTTCATGGGTGGCAGTGACATCTACATATTTAGCCGGATTTACGCCTGTATTTCATGTACGCGATATCAACGACCATCGGCGTTATACAGAATATGATTTAATTTCAACGTAAATGTTCAAAAATTGCCACCTTTCATATTTTCGCCACGTCAACTATACAACTATATTTTTTTATATAAACTAAAATTAGATGCAAATATAGATCAATTTTTACGTATTTTTTTGTGTCATATTAATATTAATAAATTAATTGTTTTAAAGCAAATTGTTGACTTGAATTATTTTATATTAATGATAAGAATAAGTAATGTAATCCTTCACTACTTAACAATTATGTTTCAGGTAATTTATATTGAAATATTTTAATATTTGGGCTTAAAACGTGATTTAGAAGTATGGGTCCACGACTGACCGACTTAATAATAAGAAATGTAAAACTGATAGAAATTAAACAAACAAAACGTAATCAAATGATAACAAAAATAAACAATCGACATAAATGATTATGAATCAGGGATTCTAAATGTTGTTGTGAGATGTTGGTGAATTATAAAAGATTGAGTTGGCTACACTGACGATATTCACTATGAGTAGTTACGCTACCAAGTATACTAAACGATATTGCTGGTTGCAATTAAACATTCTAAATGTTCAATGGTCTGCAGCGGGATTATTTGCCCGCAATGAATTTTCTTATATTTAGATAAATTTTCGCGCAGTCCCGATTAGAAGTACATTTTTCAAAAGAACTTTTCAAATAAGTTGATTAAAATTCAATATCTAACGATTTTTTCGATAACTTGCATAGTTATCGAGATATGGAGAAAGGTGATTAGAGTAAACCATCACTTCCGGTTGAGATATTGTCAAAATAACAGAACTTTTTCGTTGCTATATATAAATCTTAAGTTTAAAGTTTCATAATAATGTGTGCACTAGAACACAGTCACACACACACACGCGCAGAGAGGGCGAAAACAAGTCGTTAAAAAAATTCTGAAAGCGCATGTTGTACTAAACTTATTAAATGTCGTACATCAACCTCGTGTATAAATTATTTGATTAAACACCGTCATACTCAAGTTAAATTAAAGTACAAATATAAGTGTAATTCATTCGGCTATTTATTTAATTTATTTTGTTACATTCTACAGTTAATTCGAAGATAATATCACCAGAAAATGTGTTTTTCTTTCCCTTTTCTGGTTTCCTGATCATCAAACCACCTCATATCGTGATGTACCAGATAGATTTGATCTTTCTTTAAGCTTCTTATATGATGTTGTTTCCTGAGTGATGGTAGTCAAATGGCATCTGCTATAATTCATCTTCCATTTGTTTACGAGCAGCGAAGAATAAGTCCCAGGAGTGAATGGTAAATTTATCGATTTAAATTTCAAATATATCAACTTCTAATTCCAAGTGCTCTTGACAGAACACATTTTAAAATTGATAAAAGCCAATAGAACGCATCGTTGATTACTTTAATGGCAAAAAAATATTATTCCATTATCCTGTAAGGACTTTAACGACAAACTAAACTTTATAGCCATATTTGTAGGATATCCAGGCTCTACGTGACCCGCTAGAGGATTTAGAAACTCATCTTTCGATTATAAATTGCATTTATTTGAAGTACTGTTTTTTGTAGATATCATATAAATATATTTCATATACATTTTTTAGGTCATATACATAAAACATTTTAACAAAAAAATAAGTACCTGCCGAGTAACAATAGGACATTGCTTTGGACTATTGAAATAAAGATTTAGGCAATTATATCATTTAAAGTTAAAAAGGGACAAACGGATATGTCACTTCATGCAGGCTACTCGTGTTGTAATATTGCCAATAAAGAGGATCAAGACATTTTCTGTAAAAAAGGCAGAATTAGGGACCTTCAACAAGAAGTAATAGAAATATTTAAGAGCTATGAAAGTGGTGGAAAGTTAAAGAATTAAATATGTCTACAACTCTTCATAACAATTTTTTGAGTAAGAAAATATTTTTATAAACTTTTATTTGCCAAACCATCAGTATTTTCTGGACATGCTGAATTAAGAATTAAGTTACGTAACTTGTCTAATATTTTTCTTTCTTGTATTATTTTATTATAATCAGTTCGATTTTCAATTGCCTTTCTCAACTTTACTATTTCGTCATTCTGTGTTCTGTAGCATTTTCCTTGCAGGAGTTTCAGAGAGGAAAACTATGGATATCCAAATTTGGCATAAAATTTAAAAACCATATTGTTGCTTTACATTAATAAAACAATTTTGTTCCTTACAATGTTTACATCGTAATTTGTAAATTTAATTCTTTCTTCATAATTCTCAAATACTGCCAAGAACAAAAGGTGGTTGAATAGGAAATAAAATCTTTTTCCTAGAATCTGGTATAATTTTCTAGAAAAATTGTAGTGTTTAGCACAGAATACCTAATAAAATTTAACTTTCACAGGGGCAAATCAGTTTTATTTCTGTTTTTTTTGTGCTCTTAAAGCTCCTTTCTAAGCTATTCCATTTGTTCTCTATTTTATCTAGTGTTACGTTGTTACATTCATTTCATCAGCTATTTGTTTCCACGTTCTTCTCGATGTTTTTATTTTGTCTGATTCCACAAGTGGTTTCTTGTCCTTGTAGACTGATCAATGCTTTGGTACGATAATCTGTCCATGGTACTCTATTATCATCCTCGCTTGCTTCATCCTGCTCAATATCAAAAAATTGTCCACCTGCAATAAATATAAAAATCACCTCAATTACAAAGTCGTTTTACATGAATTTATTACAATACTTACATAGTTAACCACGGTATTTCCATATTTGTTGCAATAATTACAATAATTACACATACGCAATACGAATTCCGTCCTTTACTTATGACCGCTTTGCGAAAATAAATACAATTTTTAGGTTAGATTTCTAACCTGTCAAACGTCACTCTACTCATTGCCAGCGAGAGCCTTCATGAAAATTTCACTTTGTTACTTACAAACGAACAACCATAAATTAGTGCGTAATCGGACAAACGAACGTTTTTAGGGCAATTCCCAAAAATATATGAAAAACTAAAATTAATCGTATTTAATAAAATATTGATTGTTTATCAATTTGTAGGCATATTAATTATTAGTTCATCTTGAATGTCCCCACTCTCTACAACCTTAAGATTCGAAAATATCGTTGGGAGTAATTGTAAGCTAATATAATAATATAATCATAATGTCAGTAAGAATAAGAACTGCGATTTCATCTGGTTTGTAAGATAACCGTATGTCACTTTCCTTCGTATGAAGAAGTAAAATTATTTATTTTATATGCCCTTGTCATCATTAATTTGAAATAAAAGAAATATTTCGTAATCTGTTTTAAGTTGTCAGTATGTTTCTCTTATTATTTTAACCTATAATATTCTACTAGACAGCAAGCCAGTGACATCAAGGTATGTTATTAAACATTGCTATCCTTAACGTTTAACTAAAAATTGGACGAGAAGCTTTTAATGATTATAGACAGCAAGCAATAATGTTTTGATTAATTTTATCTTTTCCTTGCAAAGAAAATCATTTTAAATGGTACCAAACGATTGGATCGATCCATCTTAAGCTAAAGGAATCCCAAGTTATTTGATTCATCTCGACTCTAATAGTACTGGGCTAGCATTGAAGATGATGGATAACTCTGACGAACTAGTGGCTCTAGATGACCAAACCTCTAACTTGAAACTCCAGCTGAATCAATGTCAGCAAGTTATAGCATCATTAGAATTACAGTTGCGACAAAAGGAAGAAGTTGTAATAAAGGCCGTCGCCGAGTCTATGCAGTGTAAGCAGGAAATTAAGTTGTTACGGGATAAATGCGACGCAAAATCAGAATCGAAGACTGAAGATGAGATTAAAGAACTGAAAGAGACAATTGAAAAAATGAATTTGCGAGAGCAAAAACTTTTGGATCAGATTAATAAACACACCACGGAAGAAAGAGGATTTAAGTATGCATATTAATCATTTTAACAGCGATGCTTGAAATCTAAATTTTATAGTTGATTTAATTTTTGTTTTGCATAAAACTTGGGAATAAAATGATTAAATTATGTTTAAGACAAGTGATGGAAAAATACGAAGAAGTAATAAATCAGAGAATTTCCGAAGCTGAGAATATGAAACGAGAGTCCGACACAGCCAATAAACACTTAGCAGCTATGGAGATTGGGTTCTCCGATTTGCATCAGTAAGTTAGGTATAAATATCTAATTTTATAATTGCTGATTATATTATAGGAAATATGAGAGAAGTAAAACTATCATCGATGGTTATAAAAATAACGAAGAGACGCTGCAGCAAAGTTTAGTTTTGGCGCACGAAACAATAAAAAAGAATGAGGAAAAATATGAATGTTTGAAAGCACATGCAAAAGCACAAATTGATAGGTGAGTATAAAAGATGTCGCAGGGATAGTAATGACTAATAATATATATTGTTTGCAGATCCAACAAAGAGTTGAGCATAGCCAGGGCAAACTACCAAACTGAAATGCATAAATTAACGGCAATTGTAAAACATTTAGAAATAAAAACATCCTCACTGGAAAATGCCCTGGATCAAAAAATAAAAGAATGCGATGCCCTGGCGGCGTTATGTGATGAAGTAACTGGAAGAGTAGGATAATTTAATTTAAATTTTATTTTTTTAAATGTTTACTTTTAAAAACTCATTATACACTTCACTATTTATGTTTTTTAATTAAATTTATTTATACATATATGTATATATATATATGCCTTTAATCCTATATTAAAAATGTATAAAATATGATAAAGCTGTAAATATCTCGAGCAAAGTTGGAATACACGATGAAATGCTAGACGCTTGTTTTTTTGAATCTCCCGCCTTTAGACCACGCCTTACTAAGCGAATCATAATGGTTGCTAAGTCTAGAAACTACATCTACAACAGTCTTTGTATTCGAGTGCATGGCTCCGTTGTGTTTATACTTTAGTTTAAGTGTTTTAAAACGTTGTGGCCTGTTAAATTATATTACATTAAGGCTGAATTAGCCGGAAAATGTTAAGGATTATCTATTTAAACAATAATTTCAGTTATGTTTTGTGATTGGAAGAATAATCAGTGCCTAGAGAAAATATAAAATGTATTCGTCCATTTAATGTTATGTTACCAAACAATAACCTCGCGTTTTTTAATATTTTGTTCAAGTGCAAATTAATAATAAGAAAATAAACGCGAAAACATGGGAATTGTACCAGGTTTTATGTCTTTTGTGAACGTAATTATAGTGACTTTTTTAATATCAGGGTCGTTATGTTTAATGGATAATTTTATGGAGAACGAAAGTAAGTAATTTACAAACATAAATATATCCTCTATGAATTTTAACTGCATTAAAATCGTACAATTGCTTTGCTCTCATTCACCCATCTGTTGCATTTTACTTATTCAATGGATCACGTTTTGCATACGTTAGACGTTACAGGACAGATTTAAAAATTCTTTGATAGCTTATCACTGCATTTTACTGGCAATACAAGATTCAGCTAATATCACCAGTCATAATAGACGTATCCCAGCACATATACTCGCTGTATTTAACATAGTGTGCATATAAATGCAGTTAAAAGGCGTCCACGTTTATCTTTCTCACGCATATTTTATATAATTTGTCGCATAATCGATTCTAAATATTGTACATTTCTGTTTTAACGTCGTATTAACTAGTTTAACTATTTGCTTGAGAAGATAGATTCCAGGAATAGATTTTAAGTACTCTTGCGTGTACATGTAATAGATTTAGGTATCGTTATTTCCCTTTGTACCATTTGGAAATAAATGGTTTTTACTCGTCTATGGGTCACATTGTTTGGCATTTACTCACATCTCCCTGTACCTTTGCTTGTGATTCATAAAATATTAACGGAATGCGTGAATCATAGTTGATTATGAGTAATTTTATTTGACGAACTTTATCTTATCGCATGTATTATATAAAGTATCTTCGTTTCAAATAATTTATAACGTATTTTAGCCCGCGTAATCAGAGTTGAACAAATCATGATTTAATTAATCGAAAAAGTATTTTTGTAAAGCAACAAATTTTAAAGACATTTGATGTCTTTAGTCATCGTTTGTGGGAATTAGTTAGCAATTGCACAAAACCTAAATAATAAGTAAAAAATATATAACTATTTAAACACGTGTTTAAATTTGCATGCACTAGTGACCGGCCCTATCGATGTACAGATACAAAAACCGCCATCAACGAATGCAGACGGACAGTTTCGAACTTAGGTCTCATCGCCAAGCACGTTTCTGCCGAACAAGCATTGTGTTGTCTTTGCAAGAATTGTTATCTAATTAATTTGACGAATAAGACAATACTGCATGTAGAATTCTGGATTAGTGATAATAGGTATCGTACTACAGTCCCAAGAAGTGATGTGCGAGCATAATTTTATGGAATAATACGAAATGGCCCTTTAATGTCTCCATCATTCAAATCATCAAAGCCCCCCGATAATTTAGGAATCGTTCATTGTATAATTTATATTGTATGGTTTAAAATTATATATTTCTCTAATATTATGTATTTTGTAGTACATTTTTTCAAGAATCTCTGGTTGATTTGTTTGATTTTGTGGGAAATTTATTATTGCTTTGAAATTTATATTTCACTGAAACCGGTTTATTGTTGATTAATATTTTAGATATCAAATAAAAGAGACAAAACAACGAACGCCAAACTGAAAGTGAAAAAGAAATAGAATAAAACGAGGAAACAACGAACGTGAAAGCTAATGGAATTCAAAATAATCGAACAAATTATGTTTAAATAGTGGCACACGAAATGCTTGTTTGTGGTACATATATTTAAGTAGATGAAATCACAAAATTGTTTCACCAAATGCTTGCTTGAGGCGAGACATTTGTCACTTAACGTATGCAACAAAAGTTTTGGGAAATGTTTCATACTATTTCTTTCTTATTAATAATAAAGCAATCAACTTACCATTGGATATTGATAATCTGTCAAGGTTCTTCTGCAGTTTGACAATACATTTGTGTTTACAAAATGTCTTACAATTAGATACAATTAGCAGAAATAATTTAAAATATAGAAACCGACAAGAATGTCCAAACTACACGGCTGGTCAATTAGAGAGGATTCCAAGGTGCTGTAGATAACAGATTAAGATAACAACATTTCAAAAACAATACGATTAATTTTAGACGAAGAAAAATATTTTATATTATCTAACTCCGAAATAAAAGGAAACGAAGACTTTTATACAGACAACTTTGAGGATGACGAAAGGTATAAGAAAAAGCGAAATTTGAGGACAAGGTATTGGTGTGGTGCGCCATTTCGGAAGTTGGTTTTTCAAGACCTTATGTTGGACGAGTTAGGGGCGAAGCTGTAAATGCAGACATTTATATTCGAAGATGCCTCCCCAAATTAGTGAATTTTATTCAAGCGCATCATGTTAATGATAATTTATGTTCTGGCCGGATCTGGCATCGTGCCATTATGCGAGAAGAACCCAAGATTGGTTAAGGCAATAAAATATCGCATGATACCTGAAGAGAATATCCCCCGAATGTTCATCAGGCACGTCCTATAGAAGAGTGGGTTTTACTCGGTAGAAAAGTTTACTACGGTGGGTGAGAAGCCCAAAATTAAGCAGAACTACGACGAAGAATCTACCAAAAAATTCGAGAGTTTAACCCACTTACCGTCCAAAGGTTGATGAGAGGCATTCGCACCAAATTCTGAACCATTGAAACCCATTGCTCTTTAGCTGCTATGTGATACGTTATAATTATAGTTAAAGCTTCACTGAATCGTTTTCTGTACTACCACATTAAATAAAACAGCATAGTTTGAATAATTATACACTGCGTTTCAAATAAAATAGACTACCCCGATCCACTGAACGCAGAATGATGAACTTGGTGAAAATATTTAGTGCACGTAGAAAAACAAATGACAAATGAAAAAGTTTTGAAGCCAATCTGTCAGTTCTGACAGAAATTATCTCGTTAGCAACAGTTGCCTGTGCCTTTAGTTTGGCCATAGTTTCGTTGATTTGTCGCATTTGTTAGGAGTTTCTTCTTGCTTGTTGTAACTGTTAGGACCTTTAGAATGCAACGAGTTCGAAGACGTGCAAATTTTCATCAAATTACGCGTTTTGAACGAGGGTGAATTGATGCATGAGGCTGGTTTAACCTTTCGTGAGACAGGCAGACGTGTCAATCGGCCACACACCATTATAGCATAGACTTGTAGAGACTGGCAAGAAGAACATCTAGAAGTTCGTCGTAGAGGTACTGGACGACGAAGAGTGACGCAAGACCGAGAAGATCGGCTCTTAAGGCGAAATGCAGTTAGATACCTGGAAGAACCATCACGAGCCGTCATCACCATCACTGGTGCCAGGACAGACAATATTGAGTTCCTGAATGGAATGAGATCTTCTTCATCGACGAATCAAGATTTTGCTTATGGCACTCTGACGGCCGTTCGAGGATTAGGCGACCTAGGGGTCAGAGGCAAAATTTACAGTTTGTTCAACGTCACCATACGGCTTTAACTCTTGGGGTTATGGTATGGGGGGGGGCAATACTCTATGGAAGAAAATCTCGTCTGGTATTCATTCCAGGCACACTAAATGCCAGGCGTTACATTGATTCAGTGTTGGAACCAGTTGTTGTGCCATTACTACAAAAGCTTCCACGACCAGCCTTGAAGCCTAAAAGAAAACAACGTCAATATGTTACCCTGGCCTCCAAGATCACCAGACTCCATTGAACATGTCTGGGATATGATGGAAAGAAAATTGCGGCGTTTACCCCATCCGCCCAATACCTTAGACGAGTTGTGTCAACATTTACAGATAGCATGGGATGCTGTGCCTCAAGAGGATATCAATAATCTAATTTCCAGTATGCCCAGAAGGGTTGCTGAGTGCATAAGAGTGCGTGGGGATGCAAATCATTATTAACTTTTTAATCATTAAATGTAATCATTTGTTTTTCTACGTGCGCTAGATATTTTCACCAAGTTTCATCATTCTACGTTCAGTGGTTCGTGGTGGTCTATTTTATTTGAATGGTAGTGTATTTCAAAAATGTCCCCAAAACTTTTGTTACATACGTTATGTATGACGAATTAAAGAATCGTCGTTTAAAATAAATCTTTTTATTTTATTTGTTATGGCGTTTATTTGAGGCTATTTCGGTTAAACGGATCAATTAAAGCAATAGCTTGATTACAATTTCCAAATATTTGTTTGAATAAGCACTATTTTCATAAATAGCGAAATACAGGAATAAAATTTTAAGTCAAACAAATAGACATTGAACAAATTTATTTGGTTGGCAAATAATTATAAAACAAAGTAAATTGAGGGAAACAAAGATATATGATAAGTAGGTAAGGCCGAAAGACAAAGTGGAACTACTAAATTCACAATGAAACAAATTAATTAAAAGCAAATAAATGATTTCAAAGTGAAAATGCAACCTAATCAAATACTATAATGGAATTGCGAAATATGAAGAAAATTAAACCAAATTAAACCAAAATGAAACCAATGAAATAAAAGTGGAATTGATAAAATCCGGTTTTTCCCATTATATATTATTATTATTATTTATTATAAGGATTACGGCGCAATGTTACAAAAGCAGCTCTCAAAAATGGGCACATGAGTTGCAACACATTTGCGGAATGTAAAACAAAACAATTCTAATAATGTATCCCATATCATCCGAATATAGCAGGTGTAATATTTATATGCAACTTTTAAAAACGGTTTTTGTTGCAATTTCACTTGTACAACACGCACATTTGCCTTTAAAAATTTAGATAACTGTTTTGATAAAATTGATACCAACGTTTCTTTAAATGTAGTAGAAATTGACTTCAAAAATGAAAAATATTCCCACATCTTGAAATCTGTTATTTTCGTTCCTCTAATGATGATAACAGATTCAGAGTTCCAAGATGTTTTATTTGTAAAATTCAACATAGACGAGCCGACGACGCCAGTGAAATGTGTTCGTTCATATATTTAAAGTAATTGCGAAGAAATTGTTGAAATTTGTTCATATAAGTTCTTGTGTATTACTTCCAATATAACACAACGTGCTATTTTTGTCTTTTAAAAAATTACAAATTAAACATTGAATAATAAAAGGAACAACTTTTATAATAAGACGTATGCAGTTTAATACTTATTTATTTTGATTATTGAGGATTAAGTAATTTTAATTTTGTTATGTTACATAAATTTGTCTCTTAAATGTCTCGCACGTACAAATAGTTGGATGTTGTGTTATGGAAATACGTAGTATTTTCGATAAATATGCTAGATGAGGCAAAATCACACCATGTCCATTACACAAGTTCGCGACTTCCGGTTATATCGGAAGTTAACTTTAAAATTATTACCAGTCTGTTGAAATTTTTGATGTTTTTATTTTTTTTAGATTTTTCTTTTGCTTTAAATTTTAATTTTATTGGGATTTTTGAACAATTACAACAATCGCAGTAAACAATAACTCTTTGATTGATTCCTGTTGTCAAATCAATTATTTTGGAGATAAGATTCGATTAAATGCGATTTTCCGCGAGCGACATATTACACATCAAATTGTGTATTGCTTTCAAGTATGGAGATTATTTAGTACTATGCATCAATGTGCTGTTTTTATTTGCAAATTATCGGTGTTCTGGGGCGAGGTTTTCGAGATAACATGGATTTTACAATGCCCCCCCATTCATTTATCTTTATTTGCACTGTGATATCGATTTCCTTTTATTTTTGATAAACTATTGGAAACTTCGTGCCTTCCTGGTACAAAACCAAATTAGCCAATCACGATAAATCCATATTTTTAATAAAAATAAAGTATGTGTGAGTAAATAATAATAATAATAATAATTATTATTATCATCAGATATTGAAGTTACCAAGAAAGTGACAATGTATGATATGCATAAAGTTTTATTAATAAATATAGATTTGTTTTGCTTTGTTATTAAACATACGTTTCTTAGAAATATGAAACAATGGCGTAATCTGATCTATGTTTATTGAAGTATTATAATTACGTTGCTGAGAGTATTTCCATCCAGCAACATAATATCGTAGATAAATATGAATGAAAAATAAAATATATTCTAACATAAAGTTGTTATTGTCTCCTTGTTTGTGATTTATTAAAAATATCTGTACACTTTTCTATTGCACGACTAAGATTAAGTTTAATATTTTTGGGACCAATGCGACAGTAACTTAAAAACTCGATATTACTAGTGCCACATGTGGCGAAAACTACGTTAATAGTATATTAAAAAACAAGTTACAGAAGGCACTGTTTCAGGCATAAGTCCGAAATTCAGCCACGAGCCGAAGGCGAGTGGCTGAACGGACGAATGCCCTGAATAGTCGTCTGTACGAGTATTTTATACTATTTTTCTACTTTGCGCCCTTTTTTACGCGAAATATTAAGCTTCGTTAAGTATTACAACATTTAGGGATACTTGCGCGGGTTGGTCACGCAATATGAGCTGCGAAGACCTGCAATGTACTCCACCCGAAATACGGGAAATTGCACAAATTACGATTGGGAATTTACTTCCGAATAAGTCGCGGTCTCAATACGAACAAAAATATAAAAAATTCGAAGAATGGTGCAACGAAAACAATGCAACGATTATTAGTTACAACTGACATTTCGTTGACATTATACGCTGACAAACGGCGACCAACATAAAGAAAAAAAATTATACCAGACTCATTTTAGCACTCGAATTTTCATTTTAACACTGTTTTGGGTGCTAAAATGAAGTTATTACCAACGCAAAGTAGAAAAAAGTCATTATAGTGTTTTTACTAAGCCTCCCTATAGCGGAGTTTCAAGTTGGCTTTAGTAGGTTTGTTCGAGAGGCAATGTAACATTAACAAGACGCATACTCTATAATAATAACGCGGATAGGTTTTTAATGAATCGAGTTGACACGAAACAATGTGCACCCCTGTATAATACTATGGCATGGGTTTTTCGCAACTTGTGATCACGACACGTGTTAATAATGCGCACGCACCTTAATTCTTTAATTAATAGGCCGTTTAAGAAAGGCGTTTCATTCATTGTTTGTCTCAGAAAGCGTCGTCATCCACTTTTTTTAGTTATGATGTCATTAGGCCTTTTATCGAATTTCTTATCATATACTACGATAGTCGATAGTGATTTTTATTCGGTTCATAAAGGTTTCATTATTATTTTTCTTTAATTATATCTAGGGGGGATATAGGTGAAATTTATATTTTAGATTTTAAACTATTTCTATGACCATAAATAAGAGCAAGTTGGACTCCTATGTTCCATGTCATCTCACCGTAAAGTTTAATTGTCAAATGTAAATTACATATTTACTATATTCTACATTGAGCGTGGGTTGTCGGCATTGAAAACGCTAATAACCATTTGTTTATTTTCAGTTTCTATGTAATTTGGCTCCTATCACAAATCATTCCTCATCACGATGCACAGATAAACATTCTGACAGCTGTTGCTAGATAAATGTTATATGGTTGCATTGTTCTGTCAAATATGTTTTGTATTTCCTGTTCAAACGATTTTATCATCTTTCTGAAATTATGTTTGAATCTAATTGTGATTTATTTGTCTAGGAATCCAGGCAAGATAATTATTTATAACACGTTACATTTAAAACATTAATGTGAAACTGGAAATGTAAATTAGTCATGATGTGGATTTTATTTAAAAAATAGGCAACGTAATTGAAAATAAAACAAAAATGTATTTACTTATGGATTGGAATTAGCAATTCTATTTCTCGTCGACAATTAATGAAGAATTATAAAATCTAACGAAATATAATTCTTTTTGCTTTCAATTCATTAGAAACTATCAATTTTATTGTCGTTTACGGCATTCTTGTGCATTTTAATTTCATCAAATCGCAGAAAACTGTAGCAATCGTTACTATGTAGTGTCAATTTCCTGTCATTGAACTGTAAGTCAATGTCTTTGTTATTGTTTTATACGTGCGATATCCGATAATAGCATGCGTGCATTTCAATATAAAATATGACAATTATACATTACTAAACGAATGTATTTTAACGTTTTAAATTTAAGCAATTTAATTTAAATTTGCACTTTCAGGTCGCCATGATCACGATTCATTATTAAATATTTCAAGTACAATAGAAGCTCGATCAAGTCCAGGACGAAATACTGGAAATAACCATAAACCATCATTCATCGATTGTGCAAATTATTCAACATCGATCAAAGAAGAACAAAACCGCGGACTATTCGTTACCAAGGTAATTTATGTTTCTGTGTAATTAGCTATAATTAGCTGAATATGGTTTTTCATTCTATTAAATGTACCAAGCTTTATTCGCAATCATACATTTGAGATTTATTATTTTCGATCGGCTCTTTTGCCGTTGGAACTAAGAAACCTAAATCACATATAATACGAGATATTTATTCTTAACGGAGTGCGATTGTGTGATGGTTGTATTCTCCAAATACAGAAAATTCTATAGCAGGACAAAAAGAATAGTAAATTGTCGTAAAATATCTTTTACTTTATAAGTTTTCTGACAGAAATAACTCCTTAAATAACTAAAGAAATTATTGGTGTAACAGTAAAATATAGAAATCTTTTAGAAAATAAACACATTAATTTTTTTTAGGTACAAGCAGCTGATGAGGATGAACCCGAATCCGGTGGAATAATAACATATTCCATAATAAAAAGAGATGGTGTCCGTGGTTATTTTAAAATTGACGAGAAGACTGGCGAGATTACAACAGACTTCGCGTTTGACCGAGATGAGCCGAGCAGGCAAAAAGAAATATATATATCTGTCAAAGCTACTGACAATGGATGGCCCGTTTTGGCAGATATTTGTACAATAAAAATAACCATATTGGACATTAATGACAATTCGCCTAATTTCGATAAATTGGTTCGTATTATTGTTTATAAAAAAATCATGTTTATAACATATGTTTTACAGAAAAACGAAGAAAGTGTGTCCGAAGATTTGAAAATTAACAGGGAAGTAATGAGGGTTTTCGCTTATGATATAGATGACGGTGATAATGCAAGACTGACTTATTCCTTACGTAACAATGGCGCTAAGGATTTTGAAACTTATTTTAGAATAGATAACGCAACTGGAGTCATATTATTACAAGAAACATTGGCACAAGTAAATTTATTTAATTTTTCTAGTAATCGGCTATACCAATGTGAAACATACATATAGATTCATCAAAATAAATCAAATATTTAATGCTTTAAAATTGTTTTATAAATTATAAAGTGGCATTTTTGATTCATGGGATATTTAAAATTAATATTTGATGGAATTGTATTTTTTTTTCTAGTAAATGCGAAATAATAAATATTTGTTTATGTTGATGGGTGAAGTTAAAAAAAAGAGGATATATAGATTACAATTGTGCATTTACAGAAACAAGGAACAGTATTCACATCCCAAGTGGCCGTTAATGATAATCCAATCGATGTATTAACAAGGCGTGAAAATGTAGCTGATATTAAAATCACAGTTGTGGGTTCAGATAAACAATTGCCAAGTTTCACGGAGTATCCAACAGAGCTCATAGTCATAAAAGAAAATTTTTTGGAGTTTGAAACAAATTTGACTGTCATTGCGGCACAGTATGCTTGTCGTTTATGAATTGTTTCAAAATTAATCAATCGCATGCTTTCAGATCAAATATTAAATTGGAAGACCTTCAGTTTGAATTATTAAGGGGCCATACAACACAAACGAATAAAGACTCGACATTTAAACTAACACAAGTTAGTAACACGCAAGCTGTGATTACTTTAGGTCGGCAACTGGACTACGAAACTGTTACCGAGTATCAACTTACCGTAAGGGTTATAAATAAGGATTCTTTGGCCGCTGTTAAACAGTTCGATGTTAAAGTCGAAGATGTTAATGATGAAATTCCTTCATTTATAGAATTAGTAACGGGAAGCGTGTTAGAAAATGAACCTCCCCCAGCTGAAGTGATGCAGGTACAAATTAATTTACATTGTGGTAATATTCGTATATAATTTTTCGTTGTAGGTTAGAGCTGTGGATAAAGATGGCACGTCAGCGAATAATATTGTAAGCTATGAGCTTAATAGCCATACAGATCTTTTTACAATTGATAAAGACACCGGTAAAGTTACGACGAAAGTCGAATTTGACAGAGAACGTGTAGATAAATATCACTTGTCGATTATTGCTAAAGACAATTCACCAAGTGCACTAATATCTAGAAACGAACCGAATGCGGTCACACAAATCTTTCTTGTAACAATCGAAGATAAAAATGACAATAAACCAGAGTTCGTGAATAGCACTTACAGGGTACATAATGTTCCTGAAAATGCAGACATTGGCACAAACGTCATTGAAGTTCAAGCAGTGGACAGAGACGCTGCTTCTCTCATCACTTATAGGATTATATCGGGGAATGAAGGAGATGCTTTTTTGGTAGAGAGTTCAACGGGTAGGATCATGGTCCATGCTAAATTGGATTATGAAAAAATCGAAAGTTTCAATCTGACTGTTGAAGCTTCGGATGGAGTTTACACAGATCAAGCTCTTGTTTTCATCTTCATAGATAATATAAACGACGAGTTGCCCGTTTTCGAGCCATATGATAAAAATATAACGAACATTATAGAAGAAAGTATACCTCCAGACTGCATAATTACATTGACCGCATATGATCCTGATATCAAAAATCGAAGTGCACCGCAGAATATCGAATACAAAGTCGATGAAAAATACAGACACTTCCTAAGTGTCGACGAAAACGGTTGTGTCAAATTAATTAAAGCCCTGGATAGAGATAAACCTAATGGATCACCTGGTTACCAAGCCTACATTTACGCATATGATGACGGAAATAGTCAAAATTCCCAATCACAGTCTGCAGAAATTTTTATCATTTTAGGAGATATAAACGATAATGCGCCGTTTTTAACAATTGTAAGTTTTGTTTTTCTTATCTTATTTATATTGTTCTTGGTTTTATAGCACGAAGTTGTTTGGTATGAACACCGAACGCCCGATGTAATAGTGCAGCTCACGGCAGATGACTACGATAGTATTGAAAATGGTCCTCCTTTCGCATATGGTTTTTCTCAGGATATTCCAGCTGACTTTACATCTAAGTTTCAAATAGCCGGAGACCAGTTGATTGCTCTCGTAGAATTTGACAGGGAAGAAAAAAAATATTACGACATTCCTATTGCAATAACAGACAGTGGAATCCCTCCACAAACGGGTATTAGCAATCTACGTGTGATAATTGGTGATATTAATGATCATGCAGCTCAAAATGGGTCGAGTGAAATATTTGTTTACAATTACAAAGTACGTATTACTGTAATAATTAAATAAACACATTTAATTCATACCGAAAAGAAATCTAGGAAACAATTTGTAATTACTTCCTTTAAAGAATGTGTACCCAAAAATGTAAACCTAATATTAACAATTAATATTTATAGGGCCAATATCCAGATATACAAATTGGCAGAGTCTTCGTAGACGATCCCGATGATTGGGATTTACTTGACAAGTTCTTCCAATGGAAATTCGCGCGTCACGACTTTTTTCAACTAAACGAACAAGATGGCATGCTCACGATGATTCACGGAACGCCCGAAGGCATCTACAACCTTGAATTTGTCGTTACGGAAGAATCTCCTCCGTTGGTTCCCAGGCACGAAGTCTCCGCTGTTGTTGAAATAACTGTTAGAGATATACCAGAAGAAGCTGTTAGGAAGTCTGGTTCCATTCGCCTGAGTGGGACCACGATAGAGGAGTTTGTCGCGCGTGTTGATGGAACGAGTAAAAAGGACGTATTATATAACCACTTATCAAAAATTTTGAACGCGACGCTGGAAAACATCGATATATTTACCGTGCTGGTTTCCCCAAACAATGCTTCCTTAATAGATGTGCGATTTTCGGCACATGGTTCACCGTATTATCCACCTGAGAGACTAAATTCAAAAATGAGTTTAAATCAAGAAGAAGTAAGTGCAGACTTATCTTCACTATAAATGTATATGTTAAATCAAGATAATATATTTAAGGACTTGGTTTATTATAGATTATTGTATCCATTGTTAATTGAGGCAATAGGAGGTGCAGGATGTTATGAAAAGCTAATTTTCTAATGAAGCAATTAATTATTTAAAGTGTCTTGAATGAATGGATTAAAAAAATTGATGCTATGATAAAGAAACAATATTATTTTATGGAGAATGATGTTCAGAACTTCATCGTAAAAAAAAACAAATGTAATACAATCTTTGTTTTATAGGATTTGATAACTTTTTATTGCTTGTTCATGTACATGTATATGAATAAAAAAATGTAATTGTTAGAAATGTTTCCAACTAACACTTACTGGAAACATTAACTTTTTGTCACAAACTTCCTACTGCTCCTACTATTTTATTTAAAATATTGGTTAAATTTCTTTCATTATGTCATATTATTTATCTCATTTCAGTGCTTTGTGTGACATTTATTTTTAATGCTTTATTTTTTTTTCGTTTTTTCAATTTTACAAACAAAGATTTTATAGATAATTATAGACAGAAAGCAGAAAACCTGATTATAATGAAGAATTCTAGATATTTCCTTCTTAATTACATATTTCATTATTTTTGATCAATATTCAGCGGACCATCGATGTTTTTTTAATTCTTGACGTTTTGCTATTAACACGAATTAGAATTCATAAAATAGTTTTAGGAAACGTCGATTTGATGACTTTTTTTTATTAAGTGTGTGAATTTGGTTTGTCGTCTGTTCATAAAATGGCCTACATTCATTAATAGCTATGACACAGTGTGTGTATCTAACCATCATCATTTGAATCATTCCTCTGTATATTAACGAGGAATTGTTAATTTGCTCCTTGTTAGAAACTTGCCTTTGTAGGATATACAATTTATTTTTTTTAATTCTCGACATTTTGCTATTAATTTTTACTAGTTGACTAAAAATACTAATTTGTGTACATAAGTAGGATTATAAAAGGTAGTTATGGTGCCTTTTTGATACGAATCGTGAATTCTGTAGCACCGACAGAAAGGTTTTCTAAACATAGTCGATTTTTAATCAATTTTTACATATAACTCTTGCTTTTCTATCTTAATTGTTTGTAGTTGATTTTATATGTTTTA
Source organism: Geotrupes spiniger (assembly GCA_959613385.1). Taxonomy (NCBI): domain Eukaryota; kingdom Metazoa; phylum Arthropoda; class Insecta; order Coleoptera; family Geotrupidae; genus Geotrupes; species Geotrupes spiniger. Next base: position 8,622,197 of record OY390741.1, read on the forward strand.
TTATTGTCGATATTTGTAATAATTTCCTTTACTTTTTGAACGTTCTTGCTTTCGAATTCCTTTTCTATTACTTTTCTAATGTATTTATTTTATTTTTTTTTCACCTCGTGCATCATTTATTTTTGATTCGTACTTTTTGTATCTCCTCTTTGGTATATGTTACTGTCCATTGTGTATTAAAGTGCTCTTAAAATTCTTTTAGTAATCAATTTTTTTTATATTCTAGATTGAGAATCTTCTAAATGTTGAATTTGTTATGATCAGTATTAGTGAATGTATTATGGAAGATGTTTGCCCTGCCGGTAGCTCCTGTTCAAATGCACTTAATATTAAAGATGACCCAGCTATTGTATTCACTAACAGAACATCATTCGTCGGGGTTCAGGCAGTAGTCGAAGCAGTTTGTGAATGCGTTTCACGGCAGGCTGGGCAATGTTTAAATGGTGGGACGTTTAACCAGGCTACTGGGGTTTGTGCGTGTCCGGATGAATTCGAAGGACCCAATTGTGCATCCTTAGCTGTTGGATTCAGAGGCGATGGCTGGGCTATGTACCCATCATTTGAAGCGTGCATAGACACTGTAATTACTTTAGAAGTGGCGCCACACGAAGAAAACGGTTTGGTGTTTTACGTCGGGCCGCTGTCAATCAGGCCAACACCGCTTGTCAAAGGTATTTATTATTTATTTGTTATTAATATCGACGGTTGTCTTCATGCTTTGCAATATCTATGTTTTTAGATTTTATGTCGCTTGAATTGAGAGATGGTTTTCCAATATTGTTACTCAACTATGGTTCTGGAACTGCCAAGATACCTCTACTATCTAAAAAATTAACAGATGGCGCTAGTCACACCATTAGAATAGAAATGTCTCCAACAGTGAGTATTTTGTTACAGCAAAATATTTTTGTTAATGATTGATTTGTAGGAAATACAATTTTCCGTTGACGATTGTCATAGAAGTCACTGTCAAAGTTTAAGTCATCCGAAAGGCCCGAACACGTTATTAAATGTCAATGGTCCCCTACAAGTTGGAGGAACAAGAGATGACTTGAAGGACCTTGCTTCTTTATTAGAATGGGGGGACTTGCCCACGGATAAAGGCTTCACTGGCTGCATAAGAAACTTAACGTACAATGGGGAAATATATAACTTGGGTGTGCCTGGAGAATCTAAAAACGCCATTTCAAATTGTAACTACAGTATAGCAAAAGCTGCGACGTTTGGCATAGATTCGAATTTCTTGGTTGCAATATTAGTTTGCATTGCAATTTTGTTGAGTAAGTAAACTATTCGAAAACTTTTGATCATATTTATTAATATAAATGTGTTAATTTATTTCTTTGTTGTAGTTTTACTATTGGCAGTAGTTGTACATAGACGAAAAGAGAATAATTGGAACGAAAAAGACACTGATGACATCCGCGAGACTATAATTAGCTACGAAGATGAAGGAGGTGGTGAAGTGGATACAGGATATGATATGTCTGTATTTCCAAGAATGCATGAAGAGGAGCCACCTATTAAAGAAACTTTGTACAAAGAAGGAGCTGACATTCCAGATATTAGTGGCTTCCTTGATACCAAGAAAGAAACCTGTGATCGTGACTTAAATGGATATCCCTTTGATGATGTTCGTTACTACGCATATGAGGGAGATGGCAATAGTACTGGATCTTTATCATCTTTAGCATCATGTAAGTTTTTCTGATTTCTTATTTAGTATTATCGTTGTCAAAGAATGGATAGAAGAGTCAAATAATCGATGCAAGTGCATATGCCAATCAAACTAAAGACACAGTAACAGACAATATACACAAATATTTCGAAATAAATTTGAACAATTTGAATGAAAGTTTTGTTGCTTGAATGAGTCGTAAAAATATATTTTGTGTTGTTAAATTAAGTAATTAAGATGAATGTTTTAAACGTTTTTTTTTTAAATGTATTTCAGGTACTGATGATGGTGACCTAAAATTCAATTATTTGTCAAGTTTTGGTCCACGTTTTCGTAAATTAGCAGATATGTATGGTGAAGATCCAAGTGATGAAGATAGCCATGATGGTGGCGAAGAATCGTGGTGCTAAATTGTGATGAAAAGTAGCACCATTAGTTTGTACTTAATAATTCTTCTCATATAACCAAAGAAGATGACATATGACATGGAAATATTATGTAAATATTGACTAGACTGAAAATTTAACATATAGAAACATTTGCGTAATGTTTATTCATTTTTATACCTATGTTAAGTTTTATTTTCATTATTTTCTACTATGAACAAAAAATATTTTGTTTCTAAGCAGTTTATTTGTTTAACTGTGACAGCTAATATTTATTTTTTACGTACCAGACTAGTTTTACTCTGGGATAGGATTTTTTTTGAGGAGAACAAGTGTTTCATTTGCCAATAAATCCGTTCAAGAATTATATTTTATTAAACATTGTATTTTACGATTTCGTTGTTTAGTTGTTATTTTATTGTTTACAGACGTTGCACTATTTATAACACTTAGATAATTTTTGATATTTTGTAACATTCCATTCTGTTGTGCATTTTTGTGATTCTATTGGCAGCCATAATGTTTTAGTATAGTGGCAGTTTTAACTAATGAATGTTGATATGATCTCTAGGGATAAAGGGATTAGTAAGTAATTTTTTTAGACATTGCTTATATTGAGTATTAAATACAATATTCATTTACAAATTTTGTAAATAGTATTGATCATGAGTTTGTTTACAAAGTATTAATGATAGGTTAACATTACAATATGTGTAAATTTTAAGTGTGATTTTTCTTTTGTTACTGAAATGGGTAAGCTGTTTAATTTATTTCAATAGCAGTGCCTTAAAAATTTGCCTTGAATTGATGTAAGTACCCTGGTGCTACATTTACATATGTGTATATATATATATCATTCTAAAATGTTGCTCACTGCCTTATACAGGGCCATCCATATTTTTATTACCTTAATAAAGTATCTATTCATAAGTTTTTAGTTTGTTTTAGTACTTTAATATAATTGCACTATCCTTTTATATATTACATCCATCAATGATTTTTTATAAAGCCAATAAAATTTAGAATGTTGCTCAAAAAATAAATGAAATGATCAGTGGTATATTGTGCTTGTGATTGTATAATTATTTTAATACATTAGTTAAGAATATAGGACTACAGATTTTATTTATATTTAATAATAATTTATATTTAATGATTATATGGCTTTTATTTGTAACAAATTACCCTCTAAATAAATATTCACCAACTATGTAATCATCATACTTTTACATTTTTCATTTTCAATATAAATTATGTTTTTTTACCACTGTACTTTTTTTTTTAAATAACCTGGTATCAGTATTCTGGAAGAGTAATTTAATAAGTTAAAAATCTGTTGGATGCTACTTTGTACTATACTAAAAAATACGAGTTGCAGCAACGGGGATTATTTGTTAAAAACTGAAACAATCTAGGACATTAATGTTCCAGAACAATTTATGGAACAATGCAAATTAAATTGTTTTTGGTGCGTTTTGAATTTATTTCGTCTGTATCATGACAAAGCTGATACATTTCATAATGTATACATATACATTTTTAATGGGCGCAAATTTATATAAATTGTTCACGCGATTGAAATGACCCGAGATGCCAAATCAACAATTCAGAACATTGCTATTATTTCATAGATAGCGCATGATGTAGTTCGTTTAAATTACTTATCGAAGCCGAAACAGCCATTTGTATCAATCAGGGTCAGTGAAACAAACACACGATGTGTAATTTAAAAAGGTCGCTTTCGATGGAAACCATCACATTTATATTGTATGATTTCAAAGTAAATAAAAAAAACACAATACACGCCGATAGGAAAACATCTAAAACAACAATAAATAACTTGTATTAATTACAGGCTTCGAGAACGTTCCACAGTGCCATCTAGTAGCGACTAGAGGTCTCACGAATATCGTGGAAAAATATATTTTTTATTATTTATTTTTATTGTAAACGATAATCCGGTAGAAGTACTACTAGCTATTAGCAACTACCGGGTCAGATCGGAATTAAAATAATTGTTGAATTTAATTTTTAATTTATTTAATTTAAACTTATACAGCAAGGTAAAATAAAATTTGAGAAACAATCAGTTACTTGTAATTTAGTTAGGCTATTTTTGTGGCTAGTTTGGTTTAAGTGACGAGTAGGAGGTAATACAGGGCGCCAACAATTTTTTTAACAAACAGGGGTCGCGCTTTAGATAAGTTTGGGAAATACTGTCGTGTTTCAAATTAGGTAGAAGTTATCTGAAATTGCAATGTTTCTGTACGTAGTGCTTGACCACAAGATTGGATAGGCCCCTCAAATTCAAAATGTTTGCGCCAAAGTGAACAAATCTTATTTTGCAATACTTCAACTAAGAACAATAGTAAATACTTAATACGTTAATGAGCATCTATTAAATGAATTCTCATCTTTCAGATAGTATGGTGGCCTCGGATTGTGCCATTGATATGATTGGGTTATTTGTTTAACAAAAACGAATAATCAGGCTTATGTTTCGTCTTAAGGTTTTGGATTTCAACATCGTTATCGATATATATCTTCAAATGTGTTAATCATGTAAAAAAATACACAGCTTCGTTACTGACAACAGTTTCTGAATACAACATTCGTAAGTCTAGCCATCTTCGTATTACAAAAAAGTAGGCCTTAAATTATAAACACGAAGCGCCATATGTTTAAAGTTTACATCGCTACAGAAGCACATGAAGCTATTTCAAATGTTCGCAGATTGTCTTATCAGCGGCATATGATGCACAAAAAACGCATAGAAATTTAAAAGTGGAAGTGGACGGTCCATAGATAATCTAATAATCGAGTCATCGGTAACTATGGCGAAGCGGTAAGATTCCGGCCAAGTGCTCGTGTCGCGAATTTTCACACCGTTGTTTCGATTCATGTGACGAATATTTTTGAACGTAATAGTGCAAGGACATGCAATAACTAAACAGTAAACTGTTTCGGGACTTTTCGAAGGACCCAGTGACTAAATTTGTGTGTTGTTTTGGATAATTTTACGTAATTGTACGATGTTGTACGTAAATTGGTGAATTGGTTACATGGATGAGGAAGGGCGGAGCGAATGGATTTCGGTAAGTACCTTTACTTTGTAAAGACTGGGGAATCAAAAACTGGTAGTCAACTAATCATTTAGATTTTGCTAGTAGTTTGAAATGTATTATTCAATAGCAGTGAAGTAAATCATGCCAATCGGAAACAAACTGAATGGAAAATATACCAGTATTTGCCTGGGCAATAATTCGTCCCTTCGCCCAATGTTACGATACAAAAAAAATATCATAAAAACTTACGCCAGCGGTAATTGCCCAATTATATATATAGCAAGATATTGACGCGAGCGCTTTTTAATTTACTAGTCGTTTTCAATATTTTAATTCATTATTAGCATTTAAAATTTGTAACCAGCATTTACAAATATACACCATGAACTTTATAGTTGCTGTTAACAGTTTTTACACTTTTTCATAAATTCGTTGTATTTATTAAAATTCAACGATATTCATTTCGCATATATTTAAAATTGCTTATAATGGACCTACGTGTCCAAAAGTATGTTTCTGCATAAATTACTAAAGTTTGCAATCCATGCTCACAAATACCGACAGTTTGTAAAGTATCACCCTATTCGAATATACAAAATAAGACGTAATGCGGCATTTTTATATTTAGCCGCTGCAATTTACCCAAAACAACTGCGTTGTTTTGCACATCTCTCTTCAGTTGAACGAAACATTTATTATATATTTCGTTGCCGATGTAAATGGATGCATCATTTGTCGCTTTGAAATCAGAAATCTGTATACATTATTTACGTTTGTCGTGGCGGTGAAAAAAGTGAATTTGTCAAAATTAATTCAGTGCACAATCTGGCCGGATGTTACCCCTCTAGATACTTTTCGTGTGTGTATTTTTATACATATACATAACCCTATCACCAAGGCTGTCTTTAGTTGTGCCGGGGCCCTTGGGCACACAAAAATCCATTAGTAATCATTAAGCCAAGGAATATTCTTGTAGCAACTTCAACATTTGAAAAAGTTTCCTCTAATTTATGGGACTTAAATTAAATTAAATTAAATTATGTAAGGTGGAGATACTTGAATCCGCTAATACCTCTGCTATCCTTTCCTTGTTTCCTTTCAGACTTGTCTTTATAGTCAGCATTCGGGCGTTTTTATTTAGCAGCCGATTCATACTGATCGAAGTTATTGCGTGCGTTACTAATATAATCGATTAGAGATGCATACAGTTGTGTTGCAATGTCAATGGTCATAGTTTTATTCTATAAATTTAAGCTTGTTTTATTCATAACTCCCAGAAAATCATTCCATATAATAATAATAATAATAAATGACTGTTTCCATCGAGTTATAATGTTATGCGTTGTGATCGGAACTTTAATACTGTGAACCGTACCAGAGGCGGAGGTGTATTATTAGCGTGCAAATCACATTTTTCTATTCGTCAGATTGACGTAACACCTATACTCAATTCTGTACCTCTTGTGGATATCGCTGGTTGTACAATGCTTATTAATTCAGAGAAAACTCATATTTATGTTGTTTATATACCCCCGGGTGTTTCACTGGCAGAGTTCGAAATATTTTTCAATTTATTAGAAATACTGAGTGGAACACATAACGACAATATAATTGTTATCGGCGATTTCAACGCACCTAATTTTAATCATGGCAACGGCGATGTTGGCAAATGTCACTTGATCAATAGCTTCATTAATCTTGTCAACCTCAAGCAACTTAATACCATAGCAAACTCGCATGGACGGTTGCTTGATTTACTTATGACTAACTTAAATGGTGTGAGTATCAAAAAAGATGATACACCTTTAGTCTTTGAAGATCCTTACCATCCACGTATAAGAATGTCTATTAGTTATACGCACTACACCCCCCTGCCGGGTAATAACCTTCTGGCTGATTACATCAATTTGTACAATGCTTTCTTGAAATGGATTGGTCTTTCTTGTGTGGATATTAATGAGGCTTGCGCTGAATTCTACGCTAAGATTTATGAGGGATTGAATAAATACGTGCCCCTGAAAAATATTGGCAGATCTACTTACCGTGCATGGTTCACGAATGAACACATCCGCAATATTAAGCTTAAGGACAAATATCGTCAAAAGTTTAATAAATATAAGTATCCGCATGATCTTCAACAATTTAAGCATTTTCCTAAAATAGTCAAAATTAACTCCTCGAAACTTTTTAAAGATTATATATCCAACGTGCAGAATAAAATTAAAGATCATCCCAAGTACTTCTGGTCATTCGTGTCTTCAATGAAAAAAAATCAGGGATACCTAATTCAATGACAGAGGCCACTGGAGTTATATTAAATTCCATTGTCCAAAGTCCATTGTTGATGGATTTCAAGCACATTTCAGATCTGTTTACACATGTCTCTCTGATGTTAAAGTGACGAATACTAGTCCTATTGATGCTTCACTTGTGAATGTCCTCACTGTTGATGAATCTGATGTCCTTAAAGCACTCCAAAAACTCAAAAATAATCACACAATGGGTCATGACTGCATCCCTAGTTTCATAATTAGGGATTGTGCTTATGCTTTTTCAACGCCTTTATGCCACTTAATAAATTTATCTTTGTAGCACGTTCCCCGAATGTTGGAAAATTACCCGCTTATGTCCAGTGCACAAAAAAGGGGATGTAGCTCCTATTGAAAACTGTCGCCCCATAGCCATAATTAACAACTTCGCAAAGATATTTCAAATTTGCCTCTATTCCAAGATTTTCTCTCAGATAAGACCATTCATTGCTGAAGAACAACATGGTTTCATGAACAAGAGATCAGTTGTTACAAATCTTACAGTTTTAACACAGTTTCTATCTGAGAATCTTGATAATAATATACAAGTTGATGTAGTGTACACGGACTTCACTAAGGCTTTTGACACTATCGACCATTCAATTCTTTTACTTAAACTCGGCTCGATAGGTTTCTCTCCCATGTTAATATCTTTTTTTAAAACATATATTGTGGGTAGAAAACAGTACGTAGCACATATGGGGCATTTATCCAACCATTTCATACCGACTTCCGAAGTTCCCCAAGGTAGCAACCCGGGGCCCTTATTATTTCTCATCTTCATTAATGATTTATGTCACCAGCTTCAATGTAATAAACTACTTTTTGCGGATGATCTCAAGCTTTTTGCACAAATTAAAACGATTGACGATTGTACAATTCTGCATCAGCAATTAAACATAATAATGAATTGGTGCACCAAAAACAATTTACGCATGAACTTATCTAAATGTTATATAGTAAGTTTCTCCCGCAAAGTTCACCCGATATTCTACGACTACAACATTAATGATTATCTTCTTCAACATTTCACCTATATATCTAGAAGAATAGTCTCTATGTTAGAAGAATGAATAGTCTCTTGCAATCGATGTCAATGATTTTTTCACAGCAAAGGGTATATTTTTGACTGTTTCATAATTTTTTTATTGCTAAAAAAAATCACAAATGTAGCAGATATAATATATTTCCCGGACCGCTGTTCAAAAAAGGCCTCCCGCGGTGACCACTGTAACTTCTACACCGATCATCCCAAATCAAAAAACCAAATGAATTAATTTTTTGTATCGTATTATCTAGTCCTTGTTCCAAGGATTTGATAACATATCAATTTTTGAAAAACTGATCGGCGATTGAAAGTGAAAGTCTAAATTGGAGATCCAAAATGGGCGAACCGACTGTACCCCCAAATGTGAACCTAGAATAAAAATCTAAACAGTTTCCTTCAATATATATCATAAACTACTGGACCACGTAGGGAATTTTGAAAATATCGATTTGCCGAAAAATGGTGGGCATATGAATAGAAAGTTGATTTTTTTACGTAAAAATTACATATTCGATTGTTTATAAAACAAAAAGTACACAACTTATCAAGAAATATGTTTCAAGCTACTCTCAAAATTAGAAGGCAATCGATCAAGATTTGTAGGCGCTATCGGTTCGCCCGATTTCAAAAATAGTGATTCGAGAAAAACGCGTTTAAAGTTGCGGTAACGGTCGCGTTTGCATTTGGTGCACCGAGAGACGTCATCAAAAACTATCGCAAACGAGCGGTTCGAGATTTTTTATAATTACGAAACTTTTTTTACTTATTCTTGAGTCTTTGAGGAAGGTTGTGAGCTAATAAAAAATATCAATTTTTTAAATGTTGGCATGGTGGCCTTACCCCTTAATAGCATTCGCACGTGCAGACCATCTTTGGTTGACGTTGACGTCGTTCGTAATGGCGACAGCGCGTAGATCTCTCTCGGTGAGCGATTTAAATTCAAGTATTAATTCAGTTGTACATACTTGTTCAAGTTGTAATATGCACATTGAAAACGATTTATTTAAGTGCTGTATTTGTGATGAAGAATACATGTAACTTGTGCAGTCAAGTCAGAAGATACGTTCGGCGGTAAAGCATGTGCTAAATGTGAAAAACATGGAATCCAAAAGAGTTGTTTATACCTCATGATGTCACTCAAACGTGATTTTAATTCCTTGAAAACGGATTTAAAACAATACCAGCAGGTTATTATACAGAAGCACATAATAATTAGTAAGTTAGTACTAGATGTTAATTCCACAAAAAACACAGGAAAGGTATTTACTGCCAGTCCTGTTCAACAATCAGAGCCACCTGGCGGAAATGTAATTATTAAAGAAAAGTTTTCTGATATTTTAAAGGCAAAGTCAAATCCAGTAATGGTAGAGGTCGATAGCAGTATACAAACTTCAACGGTAAAAGAACATGCAACAAAAAGTGTAAATCCCAAAAGAAATATAAACAAACCGCCATTGATGGTAACACAGACAAACTCTGAAGACGTTCAGGAAGATAACTGGATACAAGTTAACAATAAAAATGTGAGGAAAACGTAAAGAATAAATACTCTTTCAAAGGTACGGGAAACGAATCATTGCCTGTCATTAAAAGAGTTTCGTACAATTGGTTGTTTGTAAGTAGATTGGATAAGGACGTAACCTGCGATTATGTACAGCGTTTTCTGAAGTCGCAAGCGGATAGTTCGTACGTTCTGGAAAAACTGCAACCGAAGATGGAAAACGCCGATTATGCATCCTTTAAAGTGGGCGTGCCACTGGACATTAAAGATGTTATTATAAATCCAACTTGTTGGCCTAAAAATTTGTTTATAAACAGATTAAAAAAAAAAAAAAACAAATAATACAAAAAGTTCTTTTTTTCTCGGATAGATCGATGAATACATTTAACGTACTGTATCTCAACATTCAATGTCTAAGAAATAAAATTGAAAATATTTAACTAGTATCACAAGAATATTCAATCGATATTATTTGTTTTGCGGAAACAGAACTGAAATTTAAAAATTACATAGTGTCTAGTTATTTCTGCCGCTCAGAATACATACATGGTGGTGTTGCTATTTTCGTAAAAGAGGTATTCCCTATAATCCCGTAACTAATTTAATTAATTTAATTAAAGAAAAAGACTGAAATATCGGGTATTACACTTTCACATGTAAAAATGCTACTACTAGTAATCTATAGATCACCTTTAGGTGATGTCAGTTTGTTTTTAAATAGTCTAGAACTAGTGCTAACAACTGTTGAAAAATTAAATTTTAAAATCGTTTTGGTAGGGGATTTTAATATGGACTTCCTAGGGAAATCTACTGAGTGTACTAATCTCTGTGACATGCTTGCCACTTTTAATTTATATAAAAATGTCGTTGTTCCCACGCGAGTTACTCAGCAGTCTTCAACTTGCATCGATAATTTATTTTCTCCCTTTAACATTTCTTGCAATTTAGACATTTTTGGTCCATTAGTTTCAGACCATCACGCAATAATGTTAAACTACAACTTCCATGACCAGAATGAAATTTCTCAATTCGGAAACCAATAACAGAAACTGGGTTTAAAAATGTTGGTTATATGCCACAGAATCAGACTTGGCTTGCTGTTTATCAGCAATCTACTCCTGCGGATGCCTTTGCGGTATTCCATAAAAACTTCTTCACATTGTTTAACAAAAGTTTTAAGGAACGCTGTATACGTGTATCTAATAAATTTCACAAACCTACATGGTTCACTGAAGAACTAAATATTATGAAAACTCGGTTACACGCTTTAGATGTGGCAAGAAAATGCATTAAAACCACGGAAACCCAGCAATTATATAATTATCAAAAATAAAATTACAGAAAAGCACTAAAGAAAGCTAAGCAAAATTGCCATAACTTGTTTTTATTACAGTCATCAAACAAAGCCAAAGCCTGCTGGCAAATAATAAATTCTCATTTGAACGTTAAACAGAATACAAAGGAGCATGGTAATATATCTGCTAACAGTTTTAACCATCATTTTGTAAATGTCTCAAAAATGGTAGTGAACAAGATCCTTTATCTGATAATTCTTACATTGACTTTGTTTCAAACTTTTTACATTCTAACAATAAATCACTTTTTCTAGAAGCTACTACTGAAGTTGAAATATATGAAATAATGTGTAAACTAAAAAACAGCAACGCTACAAATATTTACGGATTTAATACGAATCTACTAAAACGAGTTTTATTATTAGTCGTTGAACCTCTAACTTACATTATTAATAAATGCATTTGCGAAGGAACCTTCCCCAATGAACTTAAAATAGCGAAAGTTTTTCCATTATATAAAAAAGGTGCAATTCACGATATGAATAACTATAAACCTATATCTATTTTACCAGTTTTCTCAAAAATTTTTGAAAAGGTTTTAAAATCTCGTGTGGTTGTATTTTTTTCGAATACAATAAATTACTCTGCAAACAACAATTTGGCTTTGAACACTACAGATCTACCATACAAGCAATTCTTCAAATAATGGAGAACATCTTTGATTCGTTTAACAAATCTAATAAAGCATCAGCGATATTGATAGATCTAGCTAAGGCATTCGATTGCGTTGATCCAGATATTCTTCTATCGAAACTAGAAATGTATGGAATAAGGGGCAAACCGTTAAAATTTATTAAATCGTATCTGTCAGAACGTAAACAAGTTTGCATCTAACTTCGGGCGAATTGTTGGTGGAGAAAGGTATACCGCAGGGTTCCATATTGGGCCTCATACTCTTTATTATCTACATCAACGATTTACCAGCTAATTTACCCTCTTCTAAAACAGTTTTATTTGCGGACGATACTAATTTGTTAAACATCGAACAAACTATTGAACGTTTAGAATTAGTAGAGAAGGAATGTATATCGAAAGCAGAAGAATGGTTCTCGGCTAACAGATTACAAATGAACCCAGATAAAACACAGAAAATTACCTTTCCACTTAAAAATCTTGAGTGTCTGCCAGTAAAACTTCTTGGAATCTATCTTGACGCGGCTTTAAACTGGCACCATCCTATTGTTTCTTTGTGTAAAAAATTGAATGTAACTACTTACCAAATTCGAAAATTATTAGATATTTCAAACCTTAGTACAGCCTTGACATTATACTACTCAAAGTTCCAAAGTTTAATAAATTATAGAATAATATTATGAGGTGCTTCTAGTTACGTACAAAAAGTACTTGTTCTCCAAAAGAAGTTATTCCGTGTGTTAACGAAATCTAATTGTCTTGAACATTGTAAACCTTTATTCATCAAATTAAAAATTCTAACCGTCATTTCACTATACATTTACAATTGTAATATTTGTAAATGAAAATTTATCGAACACAACATGTCATTCATTGAGGTACATAATTATTATACCCGTAACAATGAGAGTTTGTTAATTCCATTTCACAGGTTAAAAGTTTCGCAACAATCAGTGTACTATCAAGGTGTAAAGTTTTTTTAATAAATTGTCAAAGGAAACAAAGGCCTTGCCATTACATAAATTAAAAAAAAAAGTCAAATTATTTTTGGGCAACAATGCCTTCTATTCAGTTGATGAGATTGTCTGCCAGATCACATTATATTATTACACTTATATTATTATATATCATTATTCTCTTATTATTGTATTTTTGTTTGTATCTGTTTATTGTGACATTGTCAAACATATTGCTATGAATTAACCTTAAATTTTATTCTATTTAGGAAATAACTCACAACTATATAGAATTTTTGTCAAAGCTATCCTTTTGTTCAGGTTTGGTCAGGTTAAATAATACAACGATATTTTATATTAAAATAATATATTTTCCAAAATCAAATTCTTTAAATTCTCCATAACAATATACAATATTCTATAAATTCCCTTACACGCGTTTAAATGTTTACCGTCAACAAGTTCTCGGTGCCTGTTAAAAAAAATTAGTATACAAAATTATTTAGACACATGCCAGGTATGGACAAGAAATGTTGCGCGACAATTATTTCTATTATTGCTCAGGCATGTTCTAATTAAAAACAATTTGTTGTGAAAAATTATATCTTCGCTCAATAAGAGGCAATTTAAGTTTATTTAAACAATTTGTAATTAATTCTCTTTATTTGCTAAACAAATCGCAAATAATATTTATTGACACAATTTGTTATTATTTTGTTTATTTGCTAGACAAGTTGCAAATAGGATTTATTGATACACTTTGTTGTTATATGTTGTTATTGTATGTATTGCTAAACAAGTGCAAATAAAATTTATTAATACAACTTGTTATACCTTTTTATATTTGCTTAACAAGTGCAAATAAAATTTATTAATACAATTTGTTATACCCTTTTATATTTGCTTATCAAGTGCAAATAAATTAACACCTTATGAACTAACATAATTCATTTAAAATTTATATTTTGCCAAACAAGTTGCAAATTATTCCATTTACCGCTTATCTAGCCATTTGGTTGCCCTGAATTCAGGCACCATCAATAAAATATTAGCAAATTTAAATATTCTTACCAAATCTTCTGCCTCCGGATGGTCACTGGATCGACCTCTATCTCTGCTTCGGGTTGGTCGCTGGCTCGGACTCGAACTCCTTCTTCCTTCTTGGCTGGTCGCTTCGTGGAACTCCTTGTAATTTGCCGTGCGTCGGCTTTTATAGCTCCGTCCCTACGTTCTTCTTCCCACACTTGTCTACATCCCTGCTCTTCGCTGTTAACAGATGATGATCCAGGTGATCTCCCAACCACCTCTATCCTTCTCGTCATCGTTTTTAAAAATAAAATATTTTTCTAATTTAACTAATAACTTCTTCTAATATTATTTATAAAAAACACAACAATATGTATGATTTATATGATTGTATCTTATGTATAGGGAAATAAATATTATTATTATTATTATCATTCGAGAGAGACTTCAGGACTTTATTTGCGCCCAAGTAGTCTGTCATTATTTTCCATCGCTTGGTCGAAGCCGAGAAGAAATTGAACAGCCTGAACACCAGCTAAATTTAGTGAATGTGCAGCACATGGGACAAATATTGCGGTTTCACATTTTTCTATTACTCCTTTCTGAACAATCTTTTAAACTATATTCCTATAAAATTTGTAGGAATATCACGGCTTTCAAAAAAGTTTAAAATTATATCTGCCATGTATTCAGCATGATATTTATTCATAGGCAAAAATTGCAAAAATCTTTCAATAGATTCTCCGTCTTTACGTACATAATAATAAAGGTCAGTTGGTCATCATGAGAGAGATCTGGTGTCGAATCCACACTAATAGAGTATTATTTTGCCGCTTTTAGATCGTTAATAATCGTTTTTAACACTCTCTGTCCCATTATATCAATAAATTCAGTAGATAAATATGATGTATTTCCTTTTCCACGATTTTCGCAATTTTGTATGTGATCAGCAAGAAAAGGATCAAATTCAATAAGTTCTAAGCATCCCAAATAATTGCCATTATTTTGAGACCCTAATATTTCATTATCACCACAAAAAGCAAGTCCTCCGAAGCCACAAATTTTACAACTGCAACTATTCTTTTAAGTACATTCCAATAATTGATTCACTGTCAACTCGGCCAGAAGTTTTGCTTCTTGCGACGTAATTCATCATTGATTGTCTGTGCTGTAAACAGTTCTCATGCTGCATTAGTAAGTTACTTATATGCTTCCAATCTTTATATCCATTCGAATAAATCAAATTATTACCAGTAGCAGTAGTAGACACAGTATACAGATTTCTTTGACGGTGAATAAAGGAGCCATTTTCTTTCTAAAGAGTCACCGTTCGTCAATTTACGGGTAAAAATATTTCTAGTCAAGTATCTAGTTTTTGTTTTACCGCTTGAATCTGGAAATATCGTAGCGGTTTCAGAAAAATCACAATTTTTATTTTGGAAAAACTCCGGCCCTTCGAATCCAAATATCACGTATTTTTTTTTTGTTAAAATTTCGCCACAGTATGTACCATGATAAGGAGATACATTTTCTAAGCTTGTTGTTTGTAAGTCACAAAAGATTGAAGTTGATGGATCATGTGATAAGAGTGTGGTTACCCTCGCAGTATTTGTATCACACGTAAACTCTTTCCTCTGTTGAAATTCGGAAGTATCTTGATCTTGATCTTGATATGATGAGGGTGAAGAATCAGGCAGTCTTTCTGTTATTTTTCAACCGTAAAAAATGAAGTGAGTTTGGGTAGTTTTTCGCCTTCTTCTTTTCGAACTACTATTTTCTTTATTTTTTGTGAACCACTTAAATATGTTCTTTTCGACATAATGATTCAAATGATGTTTCAATTGCTCACAATGCGAACACTTTTATTAATAATCTTTAATGTCACCTACTATACAAAATCACGCCACTTCTTCACTGATTTGAAGTTTAATATCTCCGGGGAATCCCCTAACTATTATTGACATCATGGACATGTATAGGCATCAGTGATGGCAACTTTAGCCATTTAACGCTAAACCTAGCGATTTTAAAACGAGCGGGAAGAATATTAGATATAACAACAATGAGTCCAGTAATAAAATTTAATAGAAAAAAGAAATGGTTGATATTTACTTCAAAAAATAGTTTTATTAATTACATTCTTACAAGATCCGATTATTTGTTAAAAAGAATTTTATGGAGCATATGATTTTTGTTAATAATTACAGAATTAGTTATCCCAGCAAAAACTTCACTTACTACTGCCATTTTAATCACTACACGCATTATTTTGTATATTGATTCTCCACTTCTTGAATTAAAACAGGGTGATCTCCACCTAAAATTTATTATATTATTTACGGACTCTGTTAAAACATGTTTTAACACCAACAAGCCGTGTTTTCGGTTTGTAATTAAATAAATGGTTATAAACATTTAAATTGAAATGGCTTCACTTCGGGACATCCCCAAAAAATATGTAAGTCGTTATTCTAGTCAAATTGTATGTAGTTCATACAATGTTTTGTCATTGATAAACATTAAAAAAATTTTTCAAATAGTTTTTTTAAAAATATATTCTTACCATTCATAAAGTTAAACAATATACAGAGATTCAAAGCGTTTGCTTTGCAAACCTGTTTAATTATAATGTTCAGATAATTGACGTGATACGCACTTTGTTTTATTTTGAATTCTATTAGATTATTAATTTGCATTTCGTCAGCATTGAAAACAAAGGAAATGTCTGGAAAACAAGTATGCCTTGACGCAACACATATGCATCTCGAAAACACCGCCTTTTTTCTTTTACCAGTAGCTGATGTATTATCGGATTCTGATTACGAGGATTTCCATTGGGGAAATAACCATAAACAAAACTATGATGAGTATGAATTTTACTTGTAGATGGATGAGAAGTATTGTACTGAATGGGTAAATGTTCTTATTTTCTTCCGTTTCTTATTCTAGAATAAGTAAACATAAGTTACACACAGAGGTCTAAGAAAAGGTTGTAGATCAAACTTTAACTGGATGCAGAATAGTTGAATTTGGGTATCTTTTGCAATGGGCTCTGAAGCTTTAAAAAAAAAACCTTTATTGGCATACTTAATCTACATCATCTATACATATCATCTGTACATATATATCATTCTTCATTCCTCGGCTCTATCACCCCCTCCGGCTATCCACCCACACTCCGCATCTCCTACTCTTCTCTACCTGCAACAGTAACATTTTTACCTATCTCCCTTCTTTTCATCTCTCCATCTCTCATCTTCCTTAGTTTCTCTAATGTTTCTAGCCCTTCCCCCGTCTCTGCTAAAACCCTCCACCAAGCCCTGCCTCTCTCTTTCTCCCGTGGACCCCAATTCAATCGTTCACACTCCTCCCACCAGTGTTTCCAATCATCCCTGCCCTTCCCACATATCTGGCATCTTATGAATTCCTCCTCCATCCAATATTTATTCTTCTTTTCCTCATTACCACATCTATACCTGGCTACTATTCTTTCGTCCTCCTCCGACATCCCCCCTTCCAAATATTTCGGTCTCCGATCGCAAACTTTTATCCCTTTATATTTCTCGTTATATTTTGAATTCATTATCTTCTCCTCTCTTTCTTGGCATTCCACTTGTTTCAATCTGTCTGCTATCTCGCTCTCTACCCCTACCCCTTCTCTTCTCCTATTTTC
Source organism: Geotrupes spiniger (assembly GCA_959613385.1). NCBI lineage: Eukaryota > Metazoa > Arthropoda > Insecta > Coleoptera > Geotrupidae > Geotrupes > Geotrupes spiniger. Next base: position 8,639,827 of record OY390741.1, read on the forward strand.
TACCTCCACTATTGACAGACCCGCTCTCTCGTACATCTTCTTTCTAAGTTTCTCCCACTTCGATAGTACCCCTCCCTGTCTTCCCCTCCTCTCTATTTCCTCCATCACCCTTTTTCCTAAGCTGTTACCCTCTTCTCTCTTTAAACCGTCTTCATATTTTGCCATCCTCCTCGCCGCTTCTACCTCCAATCTGTAACACGATGTCTCTTGTCTGACTATGTACCCCGGTGTCGACTTTTCCAGGTGCAACGCACCCTTTATTTGCCCTAAATATGTCCTCTCGATTTTTTCCTGCTGTTCTACTCCCCAGATTTCCACCCCGTACATCAAAATACTTTTTACACAGATATCCCAAATCTTCATTTTCTCCCCAAATCTCCCTCTTCGTATACCCCACAGGCACTCTCTTAACCCTCCTTCCGCCCTTTTCGCTTTTTTGCAGACGTGTGCCATGTGTTCTTCCCAGCTGTTGTTCTCCTTTAAGACTGCCCCCCAGATAAGTCCGCTCCCTCACTTGTTCCAACGGCTCCCCTTTCCATTTCACCTGAATCTCTTTCCTTCTTCCACCTCCCTTCTTGAACTTCATCACTTTGGACTTTCTTATGTTCAATTCCAAGCGTCTTTTTTCTAAGAATCCTTCTAGTCTTTTTATCATTTCTCTAAGTCCTACCTTGGTTTCCGCTATGAGGGCTATGTCGTCCGCATATGCCAACGACCATATTCTTCCCGCCCCCAGTTTCACTCCACCATCTTGCCCGTTTCTCAATACTTCTTCTAACTTCGCTATGTATAGGTTGAACAGTTGGGGACTTAAGGGGCAACCTTGTCTTAGTCCTCTGTACGTTCTGAATCTATCCGAGGTCCTTCCTCCTACCCGTATTCTGCACCACGTAGTTCTATAAATCTCTTCTATCCTTGTGACTAGTGTTTCCGATATTCCTTCTTTCTCCATTGTTTTTATCATTATCCCTCTATCTACTCTGTCGAAGGCGGCCTTTAGATCCACGAACATGGTGTAGAGCTTCCCCTCCTTCTTGATTATCTCCCTTTCTATCAGGTAATTGAGGACGAACAGATTATCCCTTTATCCACCCTTCTGCATCTATACCGTCTTTAATATGAACACAGTTTGTACTTCCGGCGAACTTCGTATTATAGATGAAAATCACATTGGTTTCATGAGTGAAATCCACTTTGAGTGTGCCATGTGTTCCAGGATGTATAAGAAACGAACAGAAGCTCCCAACACACGATGAATATCGATGCGGTCTGGTAGCTACTGGTAGTACATATGCCCATATGCAGGAATGCAGAAGCAGATGTGATGCAGGTAATTTTAGTCTTAAAATGACACAGATTTGTTAATAACAACATCTATAAGCAACAATGCCAAATTTCTGCTTGGGAAGGCATTAAAAGTAATGGCATAGAGGAGCGCAGATCATCAGAATCAAAAGCAAAAAAGAGAGGCCAGATTACAAATAAACTTGCCAACATATGATAAATGAAGATACAACGGTTAGATTAGTTAGGAAATATAAAATTTTATCACGCCTTTTTTTCAGGAAGTATGATTAGGTATTTGGTTCTACTTATGAAAACGAACAGAAAATCAAGGCTAATCGAAAACAGTGAGATAATTGTATTGAATTCTAAAAGGTATTTGACATTTATTGCTACCCGACAATATTAATTTTAACTTAGGCACACAATAAATTAAATTTAAATGGAATATTTGTTGTTTGGTTAAAAATCTACCGAAGATATGGTTTTGAAGTTATGGAAGGCTACTTATTGAAGGCAGGAAAAATCACAGGAAGAGATCAAAGTAGATGCTTCGATACGACGCTTGAACTGACTACTGCAATGTGTTCTGTGATATACAGACCGTGCAACCTACCACAATGTGAAAACATAGAGCGTCAACATGAAAACGGATTTGCATTGAATTGCTCAGTATAATTTGTATCACGAACATGCGAATGCACAAGTGAAATAACAATCGAACCATTTAGAGCTGATGTGGACGGCGGGATCAAGTGGAAATAATATTTCATATTTTCAATTTTTTATAATACATGAAGCAATGCGAAATTTTAATACATTGGCACACGTAACATTAGTGGAAATACTAATTCGCATTGAGAAACGGTTTTTGAAATAGGTGACTGAGATAGTATAGTCGTTGATGCTATTTAGCGACACACTGAAAAGTGCATGCAGAAAATAATTGTTATTGTAACAAAACATTAATTAGTTTCAAATTAAAGAATGGTTAGATTCGGAAAAAAATCTAACGTAATAAAATGTATGAAAGTCTGCGCAAACATCTATGAATTAACCTAAAATTTGTCTTTATTAGGAAATAACTCATAACTATATAAAAAATTTGTCAAAGCTATTTTTTGTTCAGGTTTGGTCAGGTTAAATAATACAACGATATTTTAAATTAAACTAATATATTTTCAAAATTAAATTCTCTAAACTCTCCAATATAATATACAATATTATATAAATTCCTTTACACGCGTTGAAATATTTACAGCCAACAAGTTCTCGGTGCCCGTTAAGAAAAACAAAATTTTTATACAAAAATTATTTGTACATGCCAGGTATGGGCAAGAAATGCTCCGTGACTCCGATGCCTAAACCGGCCCGTCCTTATCATAATCTAGTCCTGCGTCAATATTTGTCTTATTGCTCATGCATGTTCTGATTTAAACAATTTGTTGTGAAAAATTCTATCTTCGCTCAATAAGTTGCAATTAAAATTTATTGAAACAATTTGTAATTAATTTTCTTTATTTGCTCAACAAGTTGCAAATAAAATTTCTTGATACACTTTGTTATTATTTTTCTTTATTAGCTAAACAAATCGCAAATAATATTTGTTGATACACTTTGTTATTATTTTGTTTATTTGCTAAACAAATCGCAAATAATATTTGTTGATACACTTTGTTATTAATTTTCTATATTTGCTAAACAAATCGCAAATAATATTTCTTGATACAATTTGTTATTATTTTCTTTATTTGCTAAACAATTCGCAAATAATATTTGTTGATACACTTTGTTATTAATTTTCTATATTGGCTAAACAAATCACAAATAATATTTCTTGATACAATTTGTTATTATTTTGTTTATTTGCTCAACAAATTGCAAATAATATTTGTTGATACACTTTGTTATTATTTTTCTATATTTGCTAAACAAATCGCAAATAATATTTCTTGATACAATTTGTTATTATTTTGTTTATTTGCACAACAAGTTGCAAATAGAATTTATTGATACACTTTGTTGTTATCTTTTGTTATTTGCTAAACAAATCGCAAATAAAATTTCTTGACACAATTTTTTATTATTTTGTTTATTTGCTCAACAAGTTGCAAATAGAATTTATTCATACACTTTGTTATTATCTTTTGTTATTTGCTAAACAAATCGCAAATAAAATTTGTTGAAGCACTTTATTATTATTTTCCGCTTATTTGCTTAACAAGTGCAAATAAAATTTATTGACAGAATTTGTTATACCCTTTTATATTTGCTTAACAAGTGCAAATAAAATTCATTGACATACTTTATTATACCCTTTTAAATTTGCTTAACAAGTGTAAATTCATTGACACAATTTGTTATACCTTCTATATTTACCTAACAAGCGCAAATAAACTTGCATTGACATTATGAACTAACACAATTCATTAAAATTTATACTTTGCCAAACAAGTTTCAAATTATTCCATTTACCGCTTATCTAGCAATTGGTTGGCCTTAATTCAGGCACCATCAATAAAATATTAGAAAATTTTAAATATTCTTATCAAATCTTCTGTACTCTTCTGTCCCGGGGGCACTCGTTGTTCTCTCTTTTTCTGCCTTGGGCCGGTCGCTGGGTTGAACTCCCTCGTAATGGCTTTATAGCTCCGTCCATACCTTCTTCTCCCCACACTCGTCTATATCCCTGCTCTTCGCTTTAACAGGTGATCACCCAGGTGACATCCCTACCACCTCTATCCCCTCTTATCACCGATTTAAAAATAAAATTAGTTTTCCTAATTAAACTAATAAATTTTCTGTTAATAATAAAACAAAATTAAACAATTTCTTTCCTTTTCTCTTTACATAATTTCTTTATTGACTGGACGTTTCATATTTTCCCTTTTTTGTTCCATCATCATCCTTACCCTCTGTTCTTGGGCAGGAACCACCACCGAAATCCCCAACCCCAGCCGTGCCGGCTTCGTTTTCTCCTTTTCCATGACGTGGTACTCCTCTATTAAATCTATAATCTCATCTATTTCTATTGTACACTTTATTCCTTCTCCTTGAATTTCCCCCTTCCCTATTCCTTCATCGGGAATAATCCCCCGCGCTAATTCAATTGGAATAATACACATTAATTCTTCTTGCATTATACCAAGTTGAAGATCCCTCCCTGGTGTTGGTGTGCACTCCATTACCTCTGTCTCAGGGTCTTCCCCAAACAAGTACAGGTATTTCCTCTGTATCCAATTTTCTTCTAACGCCGACGACAGCTCCAGCTGAAGTTCTTTGCTTTGTCCTTCCATCCTATCTTACATAAAGTTTCTTATTTATTCATACAAGAAAAATTATACATTTTTAAATATATATATATATATATAATTTAATAAAATTCTTGGGGATGACGATCAACAGGCTTCCACTTATTAAAAGAAACTCATTTGTTTTAATTCAATATTTCGCAATGTTATTTATTGCTTCTTCAGGAATAACTAAAAAGTGACATCTGACATACATGTAACAATTAAAAAAGATACTTACAACTAGAGGAATAAAACAAGGTCGAAAACAAATTATAAAGATAAGGTGCTAAAGCTCTGAATATTAATCGAAATAAATATAAATTTTGATGGTAAATGACAATTTTTAAAAATTTCGACGTGAACGATGTCTAAATATGAAAACTGAAACCTTAGAAACGAGTACAACGTAAAAATGTTACTGTTCGTATTGTATAACGAACTCGCTAAATAAATTAAATTCATAACTTAATCAAAAACTATAAGAAAACCAACTAAATAGACTACAAATAACTACAAACTCAAAATGTAAGAATAAATGGTACTAAGTTTTTGAATATCTGAACGAGAATTTATAGAATTTATATTTTTATTGATATGAACCATCTCTAAAAACATCCTGCTATTATAATTTTTCTCTTCGGCCAAAACAGTAGTACTATTAAAGTCAAATTGATGCTTGAAATTAAAACAATGTTGAGATAAAGCACAATTTAACTTCGCTATCCTAACGTCACTCTTATGTTGTATTAAACGAGAGTTTAACCACTGACTAGTCTGGCCAATATAACATTTATCACAATCTATACATGGAAATTTATATATAACATTAGACTTTTGGAGAAGAGGAATTTTATCTTTCAGTTTTGAAAATAATCTGTCTAAAGATATGATGTTGTATTGTCCTATTTTGATGTTATCATTTTTACAAATAGTGATAATTCTATTTGTTAAATCTTTTATGTGCGGTAACTTTTTATAAATGATTACATTTTCTGTAGAGATAGGAACAACAATCAGAGAGAATTTTTAAATTTTTATTAAGAAATATGGGATCACTAATTCTAACCACTCTATTCTTCCTCGCCTTAACAATATTAACTTTCTGATGAATAGAATGATTAGAATAAAAATTTATATATCTTCCCGAAGAAGTAGGCTTTTGATACCAATCAATCATAATTTTGTTATCACTATTTCTTATAATTTTGGTGTCTAAAAAAGGAACAGAGCGATCAGTCTCTTCCTCAACAGTAAATTGAATACTACTATGTACAGAATTGAAAGTTGATAATATTTCATTTATTTTATTAAAGGGCACCGCACAAATAATATCATCAACATATTTAAAAATAAAGGGAAGTTTGAAAGATAATTTTGGCAAAACATTATCTAATACAAAGTCCATCGTAATTAGGGCAATTATTGGACTTAATGGTGATCCCGTAGGGGTACCAAAAATTTGTTTATAAAATTTATCTTGAAATGAAAAATAGCAATTATCAAATATAAATTTAATTAAAGTAATGAAAGACGATAAAGTGAAACCACAAAAATCACTGATAAGTAACCATTTATCTTCAATTATACGAACAACCAAGTTTAAAGGAATATTAGTAAATAAAGAAACTACATCTAATGAAATTAAAACAAAATTATGAGGGAGTTGGGTATCTCTAATATCTTTAACAAAAGTGAAAGAGTCCTTAGTATTATAAGTAGTGCGACAAGCTAGCGAGGTAGTTAAAATATCAGATAAATATTTGGACAATTTGTATAACGGTGAGTCGATAGAGGATACTATAGGACGTAATGGAATCTCACTTTTGTGTATCTTGGGAAGACCATAAAATTTAGGAGTGACAGAATTATTCACAGTAAGTTGTTTATAAGTTGAATGAGAAATATATCCCATACTTTTAGCATTTTTTAAAAGGTCATTACCTTTTTTTTTGGGTAGTGAAAGTTGGATCTCTATCAATAACCTAATCATTCTATTCATCAGAAAGTTAATATTGTTAAGGCGATTAAGAATAGAGTGGTTAGAATTAGTGATCCCATATTTCTTAATAAAAATTTAAAAATTCTCTCTGATATTTTTATCAATAACGGTTACCCTAAATCATTCGCTAACAAATTAATTTATAATTCTTCTTCACAAGTTGTTCCTATCTCTACAGAAAATGTAATCATTTATAAAAAGTTACCGCACATAAAAGATTTAACAAATAGAATTATCACTATTTGTAAAAATGATAACATCAAAATAGGACAATACAACATCATATCTTTAGACAGATTATTTTCAAAACTGAAAGATAAAATTCCTCTTCTCCAAAAGTCTAATGTTATATATAAATTTCCATGTATAGATTGTGATAAATGTTATATTGGCCAGACTAGTCAGTGGTTAAACTCTCGTTTAATACAACATAAGAGTGACGTTAGGATAGCGAAGTTAAATTGTGCTTTATCTCAACATTGTTTTAATTTCAAGCATCAATTTGACTTTAATAGTACTACTGTTTTGGCCGAAGAGAAAAATTATAATAGCAGGATGTTTTTAGAGATGGTTCATATCAATAAAAATATAAATTCTATAAATTCTAGTTCAGATATTCAAAAACTTAGTACCATTTATTCTTACATTTTGAGTTTGTAGTTATTTGTAGTCTATTTAGTTGGTTTTCTTATAGTTTTTGATTAAGTTATGAATTTAATTTATTTAGCGAGTTCGTTATACAATACGAACAGTAACATTTTTACGTTGTACTCGTTTCTAAGGTTTCAGTTTTCATATTTAGACATCGTTCACGTCGAAATTTTTAAAAATTGTCATTTACCATCAAAATTTATATTTATTTCGATTAATATTCAGAGCCTTAGCACCTTATCTTTATAATTTGTTTTCGACCTTGTTTTATTCCTCTAGTTGTAAGTATCTTTTTTAATTGTTACATGTATGTCAGATGTCACTTTTTAGTTATTCCTGAAGAAGCAATAAATAACATTGCGAAATATTGAATTAAAACAAATGAGTTTCTTTTAATAAGTGGAAGCCTGTTGATCGTCATCCCCAAGAATTTTATTAAATTATCTAATTGTACGATCGCTACGTTCTCACAAGTTATATATATATATACGAAACATGGTCTAATCTTACACCTCAATGGTGCAGTGAACATTAATTAAAACAGGTCCATGAAGACTAACTGGTGGATCGCTAGACAATATTGTTTCTGGGTACATTTTAAGTACAACTATAGTTATATCATAAACACACATCTAACTAAGAAACAATTTTTTTATATATATATTTTATAGTTATAATTTTAAATATTATGTCTTTTGTATTTTGTAGAATCTGATGATGTTTTAAATAAAAACGAAACGCGCGCAATGACTTTTTAAAATAAAAAGAAACACACCGAAAATCCTATGAATTTCAAGTAATTATATATATATATATATATATATATATATATATATATATATATATTTATATATATATATATATATATATATATATATATATATATATATAATGGTACTTATCTTGTATCATGAGCAGTCAGTCGTTGAATAAAACACTTTTAGCAATATTAAAGTTTATTGCGACACCTTTTTTTGCAATAAGGTGTTTCGGAAACCCTTGTCAAGCAATAAACATTAATATGACAAATGACAAGGTCATTTGTCATTTGTCATATTAATGTTTATTGCTTGACAAGGGTTTCCGAAACACCTTATTGCAAAAAAAGGTGTCGCAATAAACTTTAATATTGCTAAAAGTGTTTTATTCAACGACTGACTGCTCATGATACAAGATAAGTACCATTTTAAGTGATTTACAGTCGAGAATTTGTACAATAACTATATATATATATATATAGCAATTTCACGCACAAAGCAAAAATGTAAGTTTGTTGAAATAATATACTTATCTTTCTTTTACAGTTTATTAAAAAACACAACAATATGTTATGCAAGCAGATATATTTTCAGAAAATGAAAAAAGTTTTAAGAAATAGTGTCGCCTTCGCTACGTTGTGATTAATTTAATTTCTAATCGATCCCCGTAATTGAACAAGTTCGTGACTATCGTCTCTCGGCAAAACATCGATAAATTTGGAGGAGCATTATTACGAGATTTTTTTTAGAATAGAAGAAAAAATGCTTGACGAATTGTTGTTACTCATCTTACGATATGTGAAACTCTAGACGACATTTATTTTTTTAGAATGAAATTTGTTCGATGTGTTACGAAACCTACCGTGAACGTCGGTGAACTAAAAATCATCGGCGGCAAATTTAATGATCGAAATTAGCCGCTCTCATACGAAGAAATTCCTAATTGCCATGTAGCCTCATCTAATGACGCAATTCCTTTGATTTTCTTAGCTCATATACATATTGATACGAGGGGAATAAATGACAGGAGTTTGTATAAAATTATTAGGTTCGTTAGATAGCGGAAAAAAATTGATTGGGACGCAATATAGCAAAATGAAAATTTAATGGACCTAGATGCTACTTTTTCCAATTACATGCCAAAATTCTGTTTAAATATTAATTAGTTTTCAATCGGTGGCAATTTATTTGCAACAATGTCTGAATCCCCAACTTTAAAATATCACCCATAGTTTAATTATTCAATCATTGTATCAAAGAGCAAAAGTTAAACACGGCCGTTTATCAAGAAAACATAAATTCAAATTATGTTTCCTTGATAAACGTAAAGCACACTATATGAAATTATAATATTACACAAACTAGGTAAGGTAACTAGGTAAATAAGTTTTTTTATGATGAGTTTTCCGTTTGTGGTAGTTTTTCCTATTCTGTATTTCCTTGTTTCAGCTATGTCATTGCAAAATTTCAACTTAATAGGTGCACGCGTTCACCGCCAAATTGCGTGAAGAATAACTGACTTTAAACGCTTGACATTTCTAAACTATAACAGATACACATGTGCCGTTGCGTAGTTCATTTTAGACTTTATTTTCGAAGTTCACAATTTAAATCTAAGACATAATTTTACAACAACATAATTTTTGTTGCGTTGACCATTTCTGGTCATGGATTTATAAGCATTTGTTTATAAGGTCCCTCTGACAACATTGCACCGGCCATCTCAACATTACACCTTGTCCAAATTCGCCAATAAATTGATGCATAATTATTAAGTTTTATGATGTCATATGGCACGCGCAAAGCGACCAAAACGAGTCTTTTGACAGTGGTCGTCGATATTTCATATAGTTGGTGCGTAGGCCGATATTATTCGAAACGCTGCAAAAACCGCTCGACATATGAAAAAAATGTACAAACAATGTCGTAGAGAACAAAATTTGTTAATTTGTTAGTCCAATCAACAAAAAAACAAAAAAGATAGACAAATGTTGTCCATTCGATTCCGGGTTACTCATTTTCTGTCCGGAAAGTAAGAGGTTATCGTTTTAAAATGGAGAGTTTGATCTGCAGTGGTTACATCTGGCAGCCACGGCAACTGCGAATTCACTCGGGATTATTTATTGTATGTACGTTTCTAGGACTACAAAGAATTTTTCAACAGCGATTTTCCAGTAAATACTAGATTTTTCGAAAAAAAAACTGTTTATAATTTCAATATCTTTTATAAGAACATTGCTTGTAATCCAATATTTAATCCAATTATTCCGATTGTATCAATTAGAAATCATTAAATGTTTGATTTGAGGTTCGACTCATATCTATACAAAGTTTTATGTTATATTAGGAAAAATAACGAGAACCAAAACTAACAAATTCATTGATCATTTCGTTACGTTGGTTGGTTGGCTTTTTCCTAATCCAGGCATAGGTGGAAATTTTTTTTTTATAAAATCGTACGATTTAAGTTGATAAAGCTTATTTCGGTGCTTTAACTATCCAACGTTCATCGGCCGAGTGAACGAGGCCCGTTATTGTTAAATTTATTAATTATGAAACTCGCTGGGAAATTCTATTAAGGGAAACTTTATTTCGTGGAACTGGTGTTGGTGGTACAGATTATAACAGGTCCTAACTAGGAAACGACTGCGAATGTACAAAAGCGTTTGTACAATCTACATATAAAATGTATGGCACCATGATGGATTTTTTTACTAAATTTAATGAGCAAACTTCATGAATTAATGAAATTAATGAAGTTAAATCTTGAAATATGCAGTATTGCACAACATCTGTAAAGAACAAAATTACGATTTTCAGTTGATTAATGAAACTAGTGATATAGTGCAATTTGAAGACAATGAAGACATTGAACATCATAACCATGTCCATCAGAATCAAAATGTTAACTATGCTATGAAATAAATACAAACGTATACTATTTTTCCAATTTTTTTGTTTCTAATCTAAGTTATTTCTTTTTTAATCAAATAATTTTCTTTTTGCGTTGTGTTAATTTTTTTTTAAATCAAAGCTTGCAAATGTTTTCTGGCGTTTTAAATTGTCATACAGGCAGCTTTACGGAACGAGGCCCAGTTTCTGAAGTATAATTAAAATCATCCGTAACTTTTTGCTGAATTATCGTGATTTTAATGCATTTGTTCCCCACTACCTCTTTGTATCTAAATGAGACAGGAATGGGACACAAATTTGATGTTATCCTGAAGTAAATGGGAAGGAACTAAGGTGGTACTTGGTTATGAAAAATTGCTCAACTATTACATTTAAGATATCCACTTTCCAACGACACAAAGCAGACGATGTTTTTCAGTTGGAGTGAAATTCGTAGGTTTTTTCCATTCATCTCAATTCTACTATACTTAATAATACTAAATTAATAACAGGCGTCAAAGCAATTATTTTTTACATATGACAGCATTCGTAACGAGATTTGTAATTTTCTGCGCTGTTGCTAAACGTACAACGAATGTTAACACACAATCAATTTTGATGCAGCGTTACCTAATTCATCATTAGACAATCGTTTGTTAAACCGGGCATAAATGTTGCACTACATCTCAATTTCTTTAGAGCGTATAGTGATGAACACAATTTATTATACAATGACGATGTATGGCTTTTCCAGTTTAGATTATTATTAACGGTACAACTTAATATTATTCTTGACAACAATTATTGGCCCTTCAACCACACGAGCAGCGAGTCACCATAAAATGTATTCACTTGATCAAACAATATTAAATTGGTTTTCAATTTAGGCTAAATCCATTCCTGTCATATCAATTTGACATAACGGATGCAACAGTTGAACCACACGTTGAAAGTTCGTTCATATTCAGCCAACCTATGATAACCGAGGTATCGTCTGCAAACTGAGTGGTGTTTTTTGAGCGATATTACAATAGTAAGTCATTACTGAAACGCACGAATAGAAGGGGGCACAAAACGGACCCTTGCGGCACTTCTTACTACGGATAATCTCTAAACCATTGTCGTCTACTAATTTGTAAATGCTGTTTAAAGCATAAATAGCGTTGTTGTAATTAAAAGTACTTTACAAACCCTTCTTCGAAGTTATTTCTTTTTTAATCAAATAATTTTCTTTTTGCGTTGTGTTAATTTTTTTTTAAATCAAAGCTTGCAAATGTTTTCTGGCGTTTTAAATTGTCATACAGGCAGCTTTACGGAACGAGGCCCAGTTTCTGAAGTATAATTAAAATCATCCGTAACTTTTTGCTGAATTATCGTGATTTTAATGCATTTGTTCCCCACTACCTCTTTGTATCTAAATGAGACAGGAATGGGACACAAATTTGATGTTATCCTGAAGTAAATGGGAAGGAACTAAGGTGGTACTTGGTTATGAAAAATTGCTCAACTATTACATTTAAGATATCCACTTTCCAACGACACAAAGCAGACGATGTTTTTCAGTTGGAGTGAAATTCGTAGGTTTTTTCCATTCATCTCAATTCTACTATACTTAATAATACTAAATTAATAACAGGCGTCAAAGCAATTATTTTTTACATATGACAGCATTCGTAACGAGATTTGTAATTTTCTGCGCTGTTGCTAAACGTACAACGAATGTTAACACACAATCAATTTTGATGCAGCGTTACCTAATTCATCATTAGACAATCGTTTGTTAAACCGGGCATAAATGTTGCACTACATCTCAATTTCTTTAGAGCGTATAGTGATGAACACAATTTATTATACAATGACGATGTATGGCTTTTCCAGTTTAGATTATTATTAACGGTACAACTTAATATTATTCTTGACAACAATTATTGGCCCTTCAACCACACGAGCAGCGAGTCACCATAAAATGTATTCACTTGATCAAACAATATTAAATTGGTTTTCAATTTAGGCTAAATCCATTCCTGTCATATCAATTTGACATAACGGATGCAACAGTTGAACCACACGTTGAAAGTTCGTTCATATTCAGCCAACCTATGATAACCGAGGTATCGTCTGCAAACTGAGTGGTGTTTTTTGAGCGATATTACAATAGTAAGTCATTACTGAAACGCACGAATAGAAGGGGGCACAAAACGGACCCTTGCGGCACTTCTTACTACGGATAATCTCTAAACCATTGTCGTCTACTAATTTGTAAATGCTGTTTAAAGCATAAATAGCGTTGTTGTAATTAAAAGTACTTTACAAACCCTTCTTCGAAATTTTCTATCCGACAAACGACGCTGCCTACAGCGGTAGATATTAATGAGGCTTGCACTGAATTCTTTACTAAGATTTATGAGGCATTGAAAAAATACGTGCAATTGAAAAATATTGGTAGATCTATTTACCCTGCCTGGTTCAGGAAAGAACGCATCCGCAACATTAAGCTTAAGGATAAATATCGTCAAAAGTTAAAATTAACTCGTCGAAACTTTTTAAAGATTATGTATCCAACGTGCAGAATAAAATTAAGGATGATTTCTGGTCATTCATGTCTTCGAAGAAAAAAAAATCAATGACCTATTGACCCTATTGGAGATATATTAAATTCACCAAAATTGATGGGTTTGAAGTATATTTCAGATACGTTTACACATGTCTCTGTGATGTTGACGTGGCGAATACTAGTCTTATGAATTGTTTATTTGTTAATGTTCTTACTGTTGATGTATGTGATGTGCCTAAAGCACTTCAAAAACTCAAGAATAGTATTGTATGACTATTCTTGAGTTTTTGAAGTGCTTTAGGGTCATGACTGCATCCCTAGTTTCGTAATTAGGGATTGCGCTTCTGCATTTACAACGCCTTTGTGCTACGTTATAAATGTATCTTTGTCGAGTAGCTGTTTCCCCGAATGCTGGAAAATTACCCGATTATGTCCTGTGCACAAAAAAGGCAATGCGGCTTCTGTTGAAAACTGTCGACCCATAGCCTTAATTAACAATTTCGAAAAGATATTTTTCTACTTTGCGTTGGTAATAACTTCATTTTAGCACCCAAAACAGTGTTAAAATGAAAATTCGAGTGCTAAAATGAGTCTGGTATAATTTTTTTGCTTTATGTTGGTCGCGGTTTGTCAGCGTAAAATGTCAACGAAATGTCAGTTGTAACTAATAATCATTGCATTGTTTTCGTTGCACCATTCTTCTATTTTTGTTCGTATTGAGACCACGACTTATTCGGAAGTAAATTCCCAATCGTAGGGTGGAGTACATAGCAGGCCTTCGCAACTCATATTGCGTTACCAACCCGCGCAAATATCCCTAAATGTTGAAATACTTAACAAAGCTTAATTTTTCGCGTAAAAATGGGGGCAAAGTAGAAAAAATAGTATAAAATACTCGTACAGAAGGCAATTCAGGGCATTCATCCGTTCAGCCACTCGCCTTCGAACTCATGCCTGAAACAGTGCCTTCTGTAACTTCTTTTTTAATATACTATTGAAATGTTCCTGTATTCCAAGATTTTCCCTCAGATCAGACCACTTATTGCTGACGATCAACATTGTTTTATGAACAAGATATCAATTGTAACAAACCTTATAGTTTTAACACAATTTCTATCTGAGAATCTTGGTAATAATATACAAGTTGATGTAATTAATTACGAACAGTTGGGAATTGCTGGAATGTGCAATTTATTTGCAAAAAAGGTCATGTAGCGATCTGCATCGGCTCTATTTTAGCAGATGGTCCTAATGCCGATCCAAGGGGTAGCCTACAAATCAGGTGCAGAGTGACGATTCACATTATGGAATGTGTAAGGTAGTGGATGTAAATTTAAATTAAATTAAATTTGAAATAGATTCTAGTTCCGGGTAATCGTTTTTGCCCAGATGTCAACTCGTAGCGTTGAATTTGTCAACCAAATTAACTCCAACACTTATCGTGTTTCGTTCGTACACATTTGTTCCGGATGGAAAAGTGAGCCAATGCTCGATTCAATAAAGTTTCGATCAGAGATGGCCTCTACGTGGTTGCAGATGGTTGTACGCCACTAATAGGCTAGACGTGGATACGACCCCTGAGAATTAACGTGAATGAGTTGGATAAAATCAACTCTAATGTGGCAGTGACCAATTCTATCGCTAATGTGAATGGAATTGAACAATTTAGGTCTGAATTTTATGCCAAACTACTACCAAATGTTTCATTGGAACTCCGTGAGAATACCACATCTATCTACACAAAGGAGCGCCAGATTCCGTATGTATTAACACAACGTGTTAATAAGGAGCTAGACGAGTAGAAGTATGGTATAATCATATAATCATAAATCATTATAGTTTACCATTGGTGGCCATACCGAATTTTTTGCAGCAATGCAGGTATTTTTCCAAAATTCATTGCTACGATAGGCTTAGTAAAGGGGGGACCGGAAAGTAATGTCGTTTTTTACATTACATTCAAAAACTTTTAAACAATAAAAAAAAGTAAAAAGTTTTTATTTTCAATCAATGTTATCACCCCCAACCTTTCGCCGTCCAGGGATCGATAAAATTCAATTGATTTTTGCGCAAAATATCTGGAGAGCGCATTTTTGACATCATTCAAATAAATTTTTTTGCCACTTAAAAAACGTTGTAGCGGCCGGAATAAGTGGAAATCCGGTGGCGCAATATCGGGTGAATATGGTAGGTGAGGCAGTACGTCCCACCCCAATTCATTATTTTTTTTCAGAGTACGTTTTGAGCAGTGCGGTCCTGCATTATCATGTTGCAGAATAACGCCTTTTCTGTTGACAATCGCTGGGTAGTTTTTAATTAAAGATTAATTTACTCGAACCAATTCTTGACAGTAAAGGTCTGCATTAACGGTTTGTCAAGGTTTTCGCACTTCAAAATGAACCACCTCGTGAAAACTTCACCAAATTATGCAAATTATGCGGAACCCAAACACCTACTCTGCTGACTTTACCAGTCTGATGCAAATGTTCTTGGATGGTCGACCAAGGTTGGTTAAGAGTATTTAACAGTTCCTCGATCCTCTGATATGGATTTGCTTCCACTTCCGCCCTTAACACGTCATTGTCTAAAGTTGTTCTTCTTCCTGATCGATACGAGTCGGAAAGATCAAAATTACCGGATTTGAACTTAGAAAACCACCTTTGCAATTTACGAAAGTTTAATGCATTTGGATAAACATCGCAAATGTTTTTGGTAGCAACTGTTGCATTATTTATTACCCTTGCGAAACTCAAAAAGCATGCAATATGTACCTCATCTGGTATTTGGCTGGCCATTTCACCACAAATTGCAAAGAAAAATTTGAGAATTAAATATTTACGAGTAAACAAGTCACTCTAACCTTAAAATAACTTGGACACGATTTTGTACTACAAAATGAGCTGATAGATGGCAATCGAATATCGATATGAGCAGAAACGACATTACTTTCCCCCTAATAGCAACGAGTGTTCAAAATGATTAAACGATTTTAGCAGCCATGCCCGATGATCCATCGCCAATACCAAAGAAAATAAGGCAGATTCTTTTTAAATACAGAACAACGCTGCTTCGGAATGGAAACAGAACAATACCAAGGACAATACCAACTCTGTTCCACCAATTGCCACGCTGTGGTTGTATGCCGTGGCCTTTAACACCGATAAACCAGATGGATGTGGCACGGCATCATCATAGATCGGATTGGGCGGTTCGTTTTCGTACAGCGTGTCCTGACCAGCTCCAGGGGAGGACTGCCGTGGGTTTTTGCTTTAGGGCGCCACTCACTGTTTGATACAAACTGGAGGTAGTAAGCCCTCCAGACATATGGTCGGTCCGCCAATCCACAATGTTTACCTATCACGCTTAATGGGCTCCACTTAATGTCGAACTGTACTATAGACTCGATGGAGAATTCAAAGCGCGGGAGAAGGGAAAAAAGAGAGAAATAATATAACTAAATTACCGGCGACCATCAAATTAAATACATATATTTACCCAAACAATACACTACAAAAACATATATATATATATATATATATATATATATATATATATATATATACGAAAGATGGTCGAATCTTACACCTCAATGGTGCAGTGAACATTAATTAAAACAGGTCCATGAAGACTAACTGGTGGATCGCTAGACAATATTGTTTCTGGGTTATTACCCTTCGTCAGTAGCGATTACCAAGAACCTTAGTTGTTGAAATACCTTTACATGTAGTGGCCATCAAAACTTCTTGGCGCGAGCCAATCACTCCTAAAGAACCACTGACAACAGAACACTGACGAGACGATACCTTGTCTAACACCTTGCGGAGACTAAACAAGAGACGACTGTCAAAACGTCCAGGGCCAACATATAAAAGGATTGCTGCAATTAAGTTCAAAAACAATTCAAATTAAAAATGTGTCTTGTCAAATCTGACAGCAAAATGTAAAATTTACACGAAAGATGGTCGAATCTTACACCTCAATGGTGCAGTGAACATTAATTAAAACAGGTCCATGAAGACTAACTGGTGGATCGCTAGACAATATTGTTTCTGGGTTATTACCCTTCGTCAGTAGCGATTACCAAGAACCTTAGTTGTTGAAATACCTTTACATGTAGTGGCCATCATCTCGTCAGTGTTCTGTTGTCAGTGGTTCTTTAGGAGTGATTGGCTCGCGCCAAGAAGTTTTGATGGCCACTACATGTAAAGGTATTTCAACAACTAAGGTTCTTGGTAATCGCTACTGACGAAGGGTAATAACCCAGAAACAATATTGTCTAGCGATCCACCAGTTAGTCTTCATGGACCTGTTTTAATTAATGTTCACTGCACCATTGAGGTGTAAGATTCGACCATCTTTCGTGTAAATTTTACATTTTGCTGTCAGATTTGACAAGACACATTTTTAATATATATATATATATATATATATATATATATATATATATATATATATATATAATGGAAAGTCCCACGTATAACAATCGTTATAGTTAAAGATTTGGTTACGAAGTTTTATTACTGTATATTAAAAACAGAATTCGGGGTGTTGAACGATTAGGAATAGAAATCACGTCAATGTTTTCTGGCTAACGTTTCGCCTCGTTTATTGAGGCCTTATCAAAGCCTATAAGGTAACAATAAAGAAAAATAATTTTAATGTAAAAACAAATTTCTAGTAAGTACTTACACGAAAATTTTAGAAGATTAAAGAAAAATTGAAACATTGCAGAAGCTCCAACACAGAGCGACGAGTGACAGGATCGAAAGTTATGATATAAAACACAGCACTACATAATTATAACTAGTTTAAACAAGTTAAAAGTTTGTAACGTCTAAGACGTAAAAGTCGTTGCAGCCATTGAAACTGTCGAAGGTCAAGTTGTGGCAATTTGAACCTTGGTAACAACATGTGATCCACCGCGAAAAAATGAAAGTTACTAAAAATTTTTTAATTGACAATTATTTAGGTATAGTTGAAATATGAAGGAAACAATTTAATTAATTTAATTGGAAATAACTAAAACACAAAGAATCCGACGAGACCAACCGCAAAAGAACCTACTAATAACCTAGAAGAAAAGACAAGGATTGAAAAGGGAAAAAAGATACAGGTTATGAGTCGTCGGAAGACTCACTCCACACCCAAATACTAAACTGTTAAGGACAAAGAAAAGTTATTAATGAAGAAAATTAATGTGAAGCAAGGTGTGAACATTTACTCATGAGGCCTGTGTAAATAGTGCTGAGATTGTCTTTGTCTTTTTTAAAATTCATGGCATTATTAGAGTTAACAATGTAACACATTTCAATAAAGAGCCTCTGATTTAATTTTTTGTATGTGCCAGGACCGTGACTTCATCATAATTTATATGATGTCCTTTATCATTTGCATGGGATGCCAATGCACAATACGTAGGTTTCAGACGAGCATCGCGCTTATGTTGTGTTACACGTTGTTTAAGCCTTTGCACTGTTTGGCCAATGTAAATACGGTCACACTCGCCACAGGGTATTTTATAAATGATATTACTAAGTGATAAAAGAGGAGTTTTGTCCTTAATAGCTGTAAAGAACCTTGCAATAGGGTTAATGATTCGATCGGCGACAACAATACCTGTATCATGGAAAAGTTTTTTATGGAAGGAGGTAGTTGTTGGATGAATGATAAGCTGTGGTATATCTTTTCGGCTGGCTGTATGACCTGTGGTTGTTGTGGTGGAGGGCGTTGATTGGAAAAAAGCATTTTTTAAAAGTAAGGAAGGATAGTTATTATTTAGAAGTATATTATAAAGTAAGTTTAAATTGACATTATGAAAATCAGGATGAGCCATATGTAAAATTCTGTGCTTAAGGCCAAGGACTACATTAAGTTTATGCTGTATGGGACTGTAGGAGTCAAAATGCAAATATCTACCCGAGTTGGTAGGTTTTTGATACCAATTTAGTTTGATGACATCACCCTCGGTTCTCATCAACAAAGTGTCTAAGAATGGAATTTTGTTATCGGTTTCCATTTCAATGGTGAATTGAAGGCGTTCATGGAAGGAATTGAATGCCTGTAGAACTTCTTCTTTGGAATTAACCGGAATGGTACAGATGATATCATCAACATATTGATGCAGAAAAGGAAATTGAAAAGATAATTTATTAATGGCAAATTTAATCAAAGTATTCATAACAATTTCAGCAATTATGGGGGAAAGAGATGAACCCATAGGAGTTCCGAAAATTTGTGTATAGAATTGATTGTTAAATGAAAAGTAAGTTGATTTGAAGATGAATTTAATTGTAGTGAGAAAGGTTGAAAGTGGCAAACAACTATGTGGTTGGATGAGGTCCCAATTGTCAGTGATTATGTCACAAAATAAATCCATGGGAATGTTAGTGAATAGGGAGACTACGTCTAGAGAAACAAGTACATAGCCTTCAGGGATGTGAAAGTTATTAATGATTTCAGAGAACGTGAAACTATCTTTGATACGATAACAATTAAAATCCTGAAAGGATAGTGAAAGAATATTAGCAATAAATTTAGAAATAAATTTTGTAGGACCTTGTATTGGGGATACAATAGGCCTAAGGGAGATATCAGGTTTGTGAATTTTAAGAAGTCCATAAAGTTTAGGAGCGAAGGAATTATGAATAATTAATGTTTTATAAGTACGGTCATCAATCAAGGCCCTCTTTTTAAATGAAACAATTAATTCATTGTTTGATTTTTCATAAGTCAACGTAGGGTCCTTGGTGATTGGTCTATATGTGTGAGGATCTTGGAGCAATTCAGTCATCTTGTCCAGGTATTCGTTTTCGTTAAGGGCTACAGTGACATTACCTTTGTCTGCTCTTAATATTAAGATGTTGGGATTGTTTCTAAGGAACCTGGTACAAGATTTCTGAGCTGTTCCGAGACCCTCAGCACTGTCAGACGTTTTGTGCATAAAGTGAGTAATACAATAAGTGATTTCAGCCGTAAATAAATCTCGTCTACTCGATTCTACGCTACTAAGGAGGTCTTCCACTTCAGCTAGTAATTTGTACATACATACATACATTTGTATATTTACATTGGCCAAACAGTGCAAAGGCTTAAACAACGTGTAACACAACATAAGAGCGATGATCGTCTGAAACCTACGTATTGTGCATTGGCATCCCATGCAAATGATAAAGGACATCATATAAATTATGATGAAGTCACGGTCCTGGCACATAACAACAAATTAAATCAGAGGCTCTTTATTGAAATGTGTTACATTGTTAACTCTAATAATGCCATGAATTTTAAAAAAGACAAAGACAATCTCAGCATATTTACACAGGCCTCATGAGTAAATGTTCACACCTTGCTTCACATTAATTTTCTTCATTAATAACTTTTCTTTGTCCTTAACAGTTTAGTATTTGGGTGTGGAGTGAGTCTTTCGACGACTCATAACCTGTATCTTTTTTCCCTTTTCAATCCTTGTCTTTTCTCCTAGGTTATTAGTAAGTTCTTTTGCGGTTGGTCTCGTCGGATTCTTTGTGTTTTAGTTATTTACAATTAAATTAATTAAATTGTTTCCTTCATATTTCAACTATACCTAAATAATTGTCAATTAAAAAATTTTTAGTAACTTTCATTTTTTCGCGGTGGATCACATGTTGTTACCAAGGTTCAAATTGGCACAACTTGACCTTCGACAGTTTCAATGGCTGCAACGACTTTTACGTCTTAGACGTTACAAACTTTTAACTTGTTTAAACTAATTATAATTATGTAGTGCTGTGTTTTATATCATAACTTTCGATCCTGTCACTCGTCGCTCTGTGTTGGAGCTTCTGCAATTTTTCAATTTTTCTTTAATCTTCTAAAATTTTCGTGTAAGTACTTACTAGAAATTTGTTTTTACATTAAAATTATTTTTCTTTATTGTTACCTTATAGGCTTTGATAAGGCCTCTATAAACGAGGCGAAACGTTAGCCAGAAAACATTGAAGTGATTTATATTCCTAATCGTTCAACACCCCGAATTCTGTTTTTAATATACAGTAATAAAACTTCGTAACCAAATCTTTAACTATAACGATTGTTATACGTGGGACTTTCCATTGTATATATATATATATATATATATATATTGAAAATGTGTCTTGTCAAATATGACAGAAAAATGTAAAATTTACACGAAAGATGGTCTAATCTTACACCTCAATGGTGTAGTGAACATTAATTAAAACAGGTCCATGAAGACTAATTGGTGGATCGCTAGACAATATTGTTTCTGGGTTATTACCCTTCGTCAGTAGCGAAGGGTAATAACCCCGAAACAATATTGTCTAGCGATCCACCAGTTAGTCTTCATGGACCTGTTTTAATTAATGTTCACTACACCATTGAGGTGTAAGATTAGACCATCTTTCGTGTAAATTTTACATTTTTCTGTCATATTTGACAAGACACATTTTCAATTTGAATTGTTTTTGAACTTAATTGCAGCAATCCTTTTATATGTTGACACTGGACATTTGACAGTCGTCTTGTTTACTCGCCGCGAGGTGTTAGACAAGGTATCGTCTTGTCAGTGTTCTGTTGTCAGTGGTTCATTAGGAGTGATTGGCTCGCGCCAAGAAGTTTTGATGGCCACTACATGTAAAGGTATTTCAACAACTAAGGTTCTTGGTAATCGCTACTGACGAAGGGTAATAACCCAGAAACAATATTGTCTAGCGATCCACCAGTTAGTCTTCATGGACTTGTTTGAATTAATGTTCACTACACCATTGAGGTGTAAGATTATACCATCTTTCGTGTAAATTTTACATTTTTCTGTCATATTTGACAAGACACATTTTCAATTTGAATTGTTTTTGAACTTAATTGCAGCAATCCTTTTATATGTTGACACTGGACATTTGACAGTCGTCTTGTTTACTCGCCGCGAGGTGTTAGACAAGGTATCGTCTTGTCAGTGTTCTGTTGTCAGTGGTTCATTAGGAGTGATTGGCTCGCGCCAAGAAGTTTTGATGGCCACTACATGTAAAGGTATTTCAACAACTAAGGTTCTTGGTAATCGCTACTGACGAAGGGTAATAACCCAGAAACAATATTGTCTAGCGATCCACCAGTTAGTCTTCATGGACCTGTTTTAATTAATGTTCACTACACCATTGAGGTGTAAGATTAGACCATCTTTCGTGTATATATATATATATATATATATATATATATATATATATATATATATATATATAATATTATCTGTTCACCACAGATCTGTACACCGAATATATATATAGAAAATATGAAGAGATACGTATTTTGCGTGAGGCTTGTTTTATTGACCAGCTGGTAAATACTTTGCCTGCCGTATCGGCAACTAGATAAGTGACGCGCGCGCAGAGTGTACAATTTCTCCCCTCAATTATATGTCTGACCACGGGTGGGTGATCATCGATGAATTACCGCTAAATAAATAATGAAATACTAAAAAGGAAAAAAAATAAATATTCGGCCTCCGCGGGTAACTTCATACTTAATTGTTTCTCGAATGCGCTCTTATAACTACGTCGTAAACAGTATAGATAATAATTGAAAATTATTCTTCGTTACAAAACAAACAAAAAACGCATGAAAACCTAAATAATGTGACATACGACGAAAACACCGGGCGTTGGCTGATGAATAGCCGATTGCGAAGCAGGAAACTATTAAACGCCGTTCGATTTAGTTATTACGTATGATAAAATTCGCGAGAGGAAAACAGTCGTTAATTCGCGCAAGCTTTAAAATCAACTCACGACACCGTAGTCCAATATTCACGAGGCGACGCTTCAGGAACGCTCCCTGCGACCACGTGCGCGGAACCAGGCGGCGGTTTTTCAGTCCGTCGTAGAATTTTCCCGGACCGACGACGGCGTCCAACTTCTTTCCGCGACGCTTGGCCTTTCCAGGCGTCGAATACACTTCACGCAAGATTTCAACGGCTACCAACTCGGAATTTTCTTCAAATATCAGCAATTTCGCAAAAATATCTGGCGGCGGCTCATACACTAATAAATTCGGGACTTACTCTAATGAAAAGCACAACGTAGGATTTCGGATGATCGTCTTTTCATCCTGATACGACGGCGAAACTCCAAAGATTCCGTCGTAGGTTTTGGCTCGTTTTAAACCGGAAAATATTTCCGAAATTGACTTCTCGGCAACACAAATTACACTCTCGATGTCACCGGGAGTCAAAACAAAAGGGCACGTCAACAATAGACCGTCAAAACGACGAATATCACAAACACCACGTGTTGGACATTTTTAATTGGAAGACCGTTACCCAAAAACGTAGTCAAAAATCGTCCTTTCTGCTACAGCGGCTCGTCGTAACTCTTCTCCCAATTTTCCTGCGACGGCGATCCCCCACTCGTGTCCGATGACCACGACATCTTCGCCTTGTCCGAGTCACACGAAAAATACCCTAATTGCCCAGAAGACTAGCGGACGTACGCTTTCTCGGATCTCGCGCGGGAAATTATCACCGCACCAAATTTTAATTAACTACTAAATAAAACTGACTAAACTAAATCTTACAATGTGAAAACGAAAACGTAACACAATGTTGAACAACTATCCAACTACCAGATTTGGTACCAGATAAAAGTCAAGAAATTGATCAACAATTACTTCAACATCCAGTTGTAATGCCAGGATGTTAAATAAGTGTACCTGTCAACGACGCTGTATTGCCTAGCACTTCTACAACACCAAGAGCACCACAAATTCAACTCCAAGCCGAAATGCTAAAGCTGAATCAACTTTCAAGCAACCATACGCTCATTTAGGAGACTGCTGAAATCACCACAGTGTTAAATTTAATTTAATTATATTAGAGACTGATTTCAATGCTCATTCCAAGATTATGTTATAATTATGCGAGCGAGAATTGTTTTCACTAAAAGTACTTTACAATCTCTTCTTCATATATACTCTTTACAAGTGTCTGCATGGTAACAGATGATTTCAACCGATCTAATCCGAATTGGCATTGGTTAGTCAATCAAATTATTACTACTCAATTACGAGATTATTCGTTTATAATAACCGTTTCGAAAACTTTAGCAAAATATCACTAATTTATGGCGATACTGGCTCACTCATTGTCTATCACCTTTCCTATGCACTGGCATTACGTTGACAAGTTAAAAATTAAAAAAAACTGTGACTGCGGCCGCCCCTGTGATCGCACTCGGTAATATTTGTCATACGTTGCTAGGTCTACAATGAATTTTTCAAAAGCGATTTTCCTGTAAATGTTAGATTTTTTCGGAAGAGCTTTTCAAACAAAAGTTATTTAAAATTTCATAATCTTTAACTTTTATTACTACATTTCGTTTACATGCTTCCAATCCTTATTTCCCTTTCCTTCAATTTGACACCTGAATCTTGCCATCGTTTTTTGGTTCATTTTTTCATCTGCTCTTTTAAGATCATTGTACTTTCCATTGTATCTGCTCTCACTCACTGTAATTCCACGATTCACCACTTTCTCCCGATTCAGTCGTTCCACCTCGTCTACACGTTATATCATATACGTTACTTCAACCTTGTTAACATATATATGGAATCACATGTAAACATTAAACATGTCAATATCGAATAATATATTGCATTTATGCGTAGTGCTTTAGATTAAATACTAGTCATAATGAATGTAGGCTTAGTCAATAAATGATATTTCCTGATTGATATAATTAAATTTATTAAAAACGCCCACACTATATTAATTAATTAATCTATAACGTTTATGTTTCACATATTTGTAATAACAAGTTTATTTCACGTATTTGATAAAAGCCATTGGCAAATGTTAAATGGCTTTATAGTTCTCAATATTTTATTGACACCAAATTACATTTTAATTATTTAATATCTAAATCCAATATTTTATATTTTATATCAACGTTGATCAATTTCGAGATAAAATTTAGATTTATATGCTACGTCTATAGATAAACAACAAGAGCATTATTCATGAAGTAAACGCGAGCGTTATTTGTTGTCATTATTCCCAATTAGTAAGTATGTAATGGCTTTAAGTGCACTGGAATTAATTTTACGAACGTTCATAATATATGCCCGGATACGTCTATTAGTAACCTCAACAGAATCTATCGACTGCTCTCACCCGACAGCTGTAATTAAATAATGAAAGTGGCGTGATGGGTTTTTTGAACACAAATCTAAATCACTTGATAATATTTCACCAGCTTTTATGGAAATAAAAGCGTTTTTAATTTGTGGGTTGTTCGCGGCGCTGCTCATGTGTAGCTCCGAATTTGGACAAGTGACGCATTTATAAATTAGTAAAAATACGCGAACGAAAATGAAAAATGGGGGCGGTTGTAATTAAAAAATATAAAGCCATCTTGAACACCGAAGGGATTATTATTTTATGGCATTCGAACGACAAAGTATTTAGTTCTAAATCTATGGAAATATGGCATTTCAATTATTTTGTAGTTACAAATTTAATTTTTATCAATTCGTTCTATTTCATTTTCTTATTTATTTTATCATGAATGTTGTTTATCCAATTTATCGTATTTTTTTTTGTTTAGAATTATAATAATGCTTTTAGTTAGTAAAACTCAATAAGCGAAGAAATTAAAAAGCGACTTGTTCCTCCCTTTTTGCCTATTAAGTAGTTTCATTTATTAAAAGCAAAATGCAGCAAAATCGAACTATGTCCTTCTATAGGACATGTGTATCATGTATTTGTTTGTGCTCAAGGGATGAAATGCATCTAGTATGCATTGCACCTAACCGAATCCTGTGGCGTCCAATAGCAATTTATAGGATCCTCGAGACAACGCGTTAAATATACATAGTTATATAGCTAGACACTATCAGGTAGGTTCGGGGCAAATTAACAGGCTTGTGTCATTGAGCCACCGTGTAGAAATACAACTAGGCCATGAATTTGTTATAAAATTATTCCCAGTAAAGTAATAACATAGAACGACTTCGTCTTTATGGTCTTTGTTTATGGTTTATTATCATTACCATGCCATACGAACTGCAATATCGTTAATATCGTTCTATTTTAGTTTACATATTTTTGGATACACTACAAAATAACATGAAATAACATGAAATTTAACGGGCGAACAATAGAATAAATTAGCACAAATAAATAATAACACAATAATATATACAGGGTGCTGCATTGGCGGACGCAACATAGGAAATCCCATGTTAATTTCGAGGCATTCAATTCCATTTGAGTTTTTTAAAGAGCACTACATCATGGTCCAATTGACGCAAATTGGGCATTTTTGCTATGCTCGGTTCGCAAATATATTAAAAAATGTATCGGCTAAATTTTGAAATTTCAAATCAAAACATCAATTCGGCCTTGGTCATGAACTGGCAAAGTTGACAGACAGTTTTCTGATAAACTTAACTGACAACGGCCGAATTAAAAATGAGTTATACAACACCAGAAAAAATATTCCTAGTAAAGTTATATTATGCAGGAAACAGTTTCCAGAATGTCTGCGATAGCTTTTCGGTTGAATATCCAGATCGACCAATACCGCGCAGATCCACTATTCAACGTCTAGTAACAAAGTTTGAGAAACAAGGAACAATTTTGAATAATTGCAAATGCAATAGGGAAACCCAACCCAACCCAACCCAAGGCATTGTGCAAGAAATGCACTGTGGAAAAGAACTAGACATTTTGCTTTCTGTCAAAGAAAATAAAGGAGCAAGTACGAGACAACTTGGCGAAAGAATAGGAGTACACCCCGTAACAACATTACTGGTTTTAAAAAAATATAAATATAAATATGAGTGCCATCAAGAACTAAGGAGAGGTGATGATGAACGAAGATGTGCATTTTGTATTGACATGATGGAAAGAGCTAACAGTGACAGACAATTTCTCAAAAATATTTGTTTCAGTAATGAATGCACGTTTACGTTGAACAACGAGCCCAACGCACAGCATTGCAGATACTGGAGTACGGAAAATGAACACCGATTTATAGAAACACGAACCCAGTACTCCCAAAAAGTCAACGTTTGGGCAGGAATTTTTGGTCACCACATTATCGGACCTTTCTTTCTTGAACATAATTTAAATGGCGAAAGGTTCCTTAATTTACTGCAAGATCGCATTGGACCAGCATTGGAAAATGCTGTTGGAGAAGATCAGGAGATCCGGTATCAGATGAACGGTTGTCCAGCGCACAAGACACGTGCAGTGTGTGAATATTTAATAGACAGTTTTTCAAACCATATTATTGGGCCATGCCACACTATTGATTATCCAGCACGATGTCCTGACCTTTGCCCAAATGATTTTTTCCTTTGGGGCACCGTAAAATCTAAAATCTAAAATCTACAATGACACACGTTTTGAGAACCTAAAGGAGTTAAAGAATGCAATTTCCGCAGAATGTGCTAAAATCACGCCATACCAGTTAAGTAATGCGCGTAATGAATTTTACAATCATTTGGGTTATTGTTTAAATGCAAATGGACGATTGTTTGAACATTTAAATATATTATGAGTTTCGTTGTATGTATATTTTTACCAATAAAAATAAAGCCAATATTGTACCTAGTTTATTCCACGATTTTCTCGTCTTATTTCTAATTGCCTCTTTAATGAAAAAACAACGTCAATGTTAGATACTTGAATACATTTCTATTATGTTTGTATCCGATGTACAAATTATTTATTAAATAAATTTGGCCGTTGTCAGTTACGATAATGAGATATCTGTCAACTTTGACAATTCTGACCAAGGCTGAATTGATGTTTTGATTTAAAATTTCAAAATTTAGCCGATACATTTTTTAATGTATTTGCGAACTGAGCATAACAAAAATGCCCAATTTGGGCCAATTAGACCATAATTTAATGCTCTTTAAAAAACTTAAATGGAATTTTGCTGTAAAATAATTAGGGAAGCCAATATTTGAATGCCTCGAAATTAACATGGGTTTTCCTAAGTTGCGTCCGCCAATGCAGCACCCTGTATAACAAAGTATAAAAAATCAAAGAAATGAGATAGGAAGTAAAGAGAAACAGCAACAATTAAAAAAATAAACGAACAAGAAACGACGCAAAAATAACTAACGATAATTACTATGGTTTCAATTAAATTGCAATTTAAAATAGTGAAAGTAATTTACGGCAACGAAAATTATAAAGAACGACGTGTAATACGTTTGCAAATTTGATTGTTGTGGACTTACGTATTAAATATATTAACGCTACTGACGTTACGAATATTATAAAAACTAATAAAGGCCACCACGCACGTTGGAAAATACATTATGTTCTGCGAATGAAAATCTGAAATAGCTTTCATATTTCTCTCATAAAATAACACAGAAACAAATGTAAATTTATTTCGTGTTAGTTTGGCCGTGGGGGAAATATCGTTTTCTAGATCTTGACTACAAAGCAATTTTTGTTTCTATGTTAGTTCTCGTGGAATAATAAAGCTTGGCTTCTTATATACCAGGCATTATTATAAGAACCATTATAAGCAACATAATCAAAAAATATTTACAACAATAATGCACCGGAACGGAGCGAATCTGTACAATACACAATTTTAGAAGACAACTCTCATGTTATAAATGACGCAATCTCCATTATGAATATTGTATAATTACGTTGAAACTTCGGTAATTATAATATAATAAATATTTTTAAAAAAATTAATGGGTAAAAAGTACTATCGCGATGCTAATAAATTAAACAAGTTGGGTTAGGAAGAATAACACAGTTATGATTCATGGATGACCGTTTTGGCATTATTTGGAGCTCATCATGAAGAAATATCTGAGGTAGTGCAACAGTAATTATGTCTCTGAACAATGACAAAAAGATAATAATTACAATATATAAAATTAACAGTTTAACGTATGATTAGTACGACTGCTCGAAGACAGGTGGCGTTGTGCATTTCCACTTGAACCACATATCGAAACTGAATGTAATAATAAAGAAAATTTATTGAGCAAATAATTAATATTTTTTTACGTATGTAATTATAATTATATTGTTTATTTGCACGCATATTATTATTGAAATTTTCGTGTAATCACATTTAAGAAAATTGTTTAAGTAACATTTGTTGTACAATGTGGAAGGAAACATTTGGGAAGTATATCAACAACTCATAAACTGAAAATATGTGAAAAATGCTATGGCGTGAATCACGCAAGCTTCTGCCATATGCAACGGTTCCCATCTCATCACAACGAATGATATTATTAACCTAGTCGGTATTTCATCCCCCTGCCTTCCTTTAACACCCGAATGCGTACATATCAACCGCATTTATGCACTGCAATAAAAGGTTCGCATTTATAGCCCATTTCATTTTATCCTTTAAAAGACGTAAATGTTATTGTTTTAATGTACTGGCATTAAAAGTGAAATGTAGCTTTCTTCGGTGTTTAATGGGGATAATCGCATTTGTAGCAGAGGGAAACACCTTGTTCCTTTTGTACGGCTTAATTCCAAACAACAAAGATCAACATTCAAGTTATTACATAAACATGCTGTTCGAATAAAGATCAACATTATAAACCTCTTATATGTTTTAACTTAAAATTTAATCTCAAAAACGTAGTTTTGTTCTATCGCATAGTAAATTAAATAGTTGTGTACACTTGATTTACAAAATTTATTCGCATTGGAATCGAAAAATGCGTATATACGAGGGGAGATCCGTATTAGTTATATTAGTTAATTAGTCATCAAAATTCCGTCGGCGACCGAAAAAGTTGTGGCCATAACTTTACCAGCGGATGGCAAAACACGAAACTTGCGAGGTGGGGGAGAACCTCGACAATGCCACCTGTTTTAAACTTTGGCTTTAGAATGTAATACTCTAGAACGTTTCTGATCAGGTGTTAACATTCGTGGAACCCAATGTGCACAAAACTTTTTTAGCCCCAAAATATTTTAACAAATATTTTCTATAGTACCATAAGAAAAATTCGTGATTTCAGCGACGCTAAATAATGATCACCCCTCGTATATGTGACTCGTGGTAAGGATATTTTCGACGTTTTACTAAATTAAAAAAAAAGTTGCGATTACATATAATCCCATTCATTTCCATACGAATGGAATTCTTGCATTGTGTCAAGTTATTAATGATTCTTATCGTTTTTTCCATTGCACTATATTTTTCATCGGCAAGTGCCATGTGCAAAAAAGTTTTTCAAATATATTATAGACGAAGATAGTGAATTCCAAATGAGCCCCAAGTTGCAACAGCGCATCTTTAAAGCACAGCTGATTTACGTCTTCATCATTAAATGGTTGAACCGCGAAAGGTTCCTAGGATTCCATTTTGGCATTAAAGACGTGATAACATTGAAATGTTTAGAAAGCCTGCGTGATTTGGCTTTTTTTAACCGATATGTGCTAATTTAAATATGACTGGAGCTAAAAAGGAAAGATAAAACAATCATCGACATGCTCAGCATAATAAACCCATTTAAAAATACATTATAAACACGTATTGATCAGTAAATATAAATGATCTGGATAATTTTCCTGCTTGGAAATCGATAAAAAAACTTTATTGGCATATATGCACATAGTAATAACATAATATTCATTCATTGATTTTACTTCCCCTTTCCCCCCTTGTAATGTGTTAATGCATTTTCATTTCCCTGGTTCCCGACTAAGCCACCCTCCGCCACTAGTCCCCATCACTCTTCACGAACCACCTCATACCCTGCAACAGTCAAATTTTAGTTTACCGGTGTCATCCTCATTTTCCTCACATTTTCGTTAGTTTTTCTGGTAAATCCATCCCTCTACCCTTCTCTCCTAACTCCTTTCTCCATTCTTTTCCTCTCCCTTTCTCCTCCTTGCTCCATTCCGCCTCTTCACACTCCTCCCACCAATGTTTCCACTCGTCCCTTCCTTTACCGCATATCTCAAATCTTTTATACTCGTCTCCCATCCAAAATTTATTCTTTTTCTCTTCGCTTCCGCATCTGTATCTTGCAATTCTTCTTTCCTCCCCCTCCGACTTTCCCCCTTCCAGGTATTTTGGTCTCCTGAACATTTTTAATTCCTTGTATTTCTCATTATATCTAGAGTTCATTATCTTTCCGTCCCTTTCCTGCGCCTCCACCTGTTTCATCTTTTCCACTACAACCCTCTTTACTCCACTGGCCCCCCTCCTCCTTCTTTCTACCTCCTCTATAGACAGTCCCGCTTTTTCATACATTTTTCTTCTATTTTCCTCCCAGTTTGATGATTCCCTCCCCTGTCTTCTCCGCTCCTCTATCTCTTCCATTACTTTTTATCTTAGTATTAGTATTCGATCGTTTCTCCCTCCCAGCTGATTTGCACTTTTTTTCTTTTTTGTCCTCCTTTTCTGAACACCATCACTTTCGTCTTCTTAGTGTTTAATTCCAGTCCTCTTTTTCCGAGGAAATCGATATATTCGTTGTGATTTGATGAGTTATCCATTTTTTTGTGTGGTAATTGACATTGACAAAATAGGTATTTCCTATTTTAGTTTCACATATCGGATTGTCTATGTCAGATTATTTTACATACGCACCTCAAAGCCAGAGAAACAGATTATAAATATTTGCATTTTTAGCAGAAAAGAAATATCCATATTTTTGAAACAAATTGCAATTTATAATTAACGGGAATATTTAGCCCATATTTAGTCCGTATCGTAATCCGCTCATTGACGAACATCTGAGTTCATGCTTGCGTTTATCACTGACTAATTACGTGCGATCATATAAATACGCAGAGGACATGCAGTGACATACGTCGACATCAAAAGGAAATTAGCTGGCTATTATACTATGTATGTATATGAGACTCGCTTGTGCACTTAATAAATATCTGCTATCCATAAACTTTGTAGATCGGTTGCCATCTAATGCTCTTATAGTCTGAGCACCAGTATCTACAGCCGATGATGTTTGCAATAAAAACCGTGAACCTTCATCTCCATTCAAATGTAAATTTCATTGAAATATTTAAAATATACATTAATTTCATCCTTTAAATATTTTGCATAAACAATAATACCATGGGTTCCCACATAATATAAAACTAGTCTACATATTCGGTTAGGGAAATTTATTTAGTCCTAAGCCTTTTTATCTTATAACTTTGTTGAATTAACCTTGCTTTTTGGTTTCATTGTTACCTATATTGAGCCATTTCTCTCGTATTCCATCCTATGTAATTCCTTTCTTCTTCTCTTCTTTTATTTTGGCCCTCCTTTATTACTTTCCCCACGACTTATTAATTTGGAAGCCTATTTATCTGCCCACAATTCGATTTTTCTCATTTTAGACTTGTTAGACTTGTTAGAGTTTGTTATGTTCGTTATCGTACAGATTTTTTCAGGTACAGTTAGTATGTTCGTCCCGAGATGTTCGCATTTTTCCTCTGGGCTTGCATTTTTTCCCTTCCCTTTTAATTTATCGTCTATTTTCTCTTGGTATTCCATTTTGTGCTTCCAATTTAAAGGTTTGTATTTTTGTCTTTATTTTCGGATTTCACTTGCTACCAGTATAGTACGGAAAACTTAGTCTTATACTCGATATAATTTAAATATATCCTTGCGTTCTTAAAAAGTTTTGAATACAAGATAAATGTGAAAGGAAAATTATAAATATTTTTCTGTAGAATTTTTGAAACATTTTTACGGCCACGACTCGGTCAACCCCCTTCACGGATCGGTTAATATAAGTCAAGACGCACCTTAAAAATATTCAGTCTAGTCACAGTATTGATAGTCTCGATCGAGGCCCGATTTGGGGTCTGAGCATGCGGCTCTTACGCAGTCGGTGCTTATCCGAGCCGTAGGTTAACTAAGATTCGCAAGTAACGTGACGGTGATTAGTATAAGTGATATTGTGTTTTTACTTTCTTGTACTTTATGTATAAGTAAGTATAGGAATCATGAAGTCGAGATTTTAACGTTTTGAGGTCCCCTGAATCGATTGTGACTATTTTTGGAATGACGTGATGTCTGTGTGATGGTGTGCATGTGTGTTTGTGTGTGTGTGCGCGGTCTACCGTCCAAACAGTTAAGGCTAGAGCTATGAAAATTTAAACTTAACATTTGTATATGGTAATGAGCACTTTGAAAGCAATATCTCAACCGGAAGTGATGGTTTACTCTTATCACATTTTTTCATATCTCGGAAACGGTACATGTTATCGAAAAAAATATTCTTACTAATGTTAAAGATATTTAAAAAACTTTTATTTGAAATGTTTTTTCAAAAAATGTAGTATAACTAAGTATAAGAAAGTTCAGTGCGGACCACTGCAGATTTTTTTAATTGCGCATAGGAATTCCATATATTCCATATACAGATGATAAAAATCGCACTGCATATCAACTAGTATGATATTTTTAAAATAATTGTTGATGGTTTGGCTTGAAAAAGATTAATATAATCAATTTTCGAAGTTTTTGTAATTTTTGAAAAAAGAAAACATTTAACGAGGCAAGTTGTACATATAAACGAAATTAAAATAATTTCCTAGAATTGTTTGCACGGATAAAGTGGATGTTCAAAAGTGCCGCGAATGTTGAGTTTACAACAAACTGTTGCGAAATGTTTCACAAAATATAAATTTATTCATGTAACTGGTTATATTATTGGATTAAGTAAAACGTCGGAGTGTGCAATTATAGTTTTCAACTTCACGCGATGTCGTGGTTACTTTTCTCAGAAAATATCTTCTATGAGTTTACTGCTGCAACTTATAATTGACTGAGCAACTATCTGGTGTACGGGCGTGTCCGATTTCAAGCGTGATCGATCCAAAGTTAGACGGAGAGTCATGCGTGAACAATATTCATTCAAAATTTGAGATAACGAAGAAACTTATCGAAACAAATTTTTCAAATGTACCACAATTAATTAGGATTGTTCGTTTTATATCTACAACTCTCAATGACGTTGCTTGCTTATTGGAGACGTGAAATTAGTAGGCTTCGTGGCTTGGACACGTTACCATTTACCGTTTTAATAATTCAACAAACATCTCTTAACAGGGACAGATGTTTTATATTTTAACGAGAAATATATCCGTTAGCGAGTTTAAATCTTCCAACGTCCCACCTCGATTTCAGAACTTGATTAATAATTAAGGGCGATACGATATAAAACTAAAGAGTTGGTTAAACCGCAAGTACGAATTTATTAATGTTTGACACACGTATGTACGGGGTTTTATAAAATAATATAAAAACGCCAGGAAAGCTCGTTCGAGGCAAATTCACGTTTCTAGTAAGCGAACCAAAATGATGACAAATATTTGAATCTGAAAGAAAACCGCAATTAACCCTACTAATTATAGTCCTTGCGTGTTTTATTATTTTTTGTCGTCGTTCAATGCATGTTTATTTTTTCATTTTCATTGCTACTATCAAAATATTTATGAAAAAGCCCGGCGTTATTTCTTGCAGAAAAGCAGTTGTTAAGAGTTTCTTATTGCTTGTTGTAATTGTTAGGACCTTTAGAATGCCACGAGTTTGAAGCCAATTTTCATCAAGTTACGTCTTTTGAACGAGGACGAATTGTGCATGCATGAGGCTAGTTTAACCTTCCGTGAGATAGCTAGACGTGTCAATCGGTTACGCACCACTATAGCACAGGTTTGTAGAGACTGGCAGGAAGAACACCTAGAAGTTCGTCGTAGAGGTACTGGACGGCGAAGAGTGATGCAATAGCGTGAAGATCGGCTCTTAAAGCGAAATGCAGTTAAAGACCCGGAAGAACCATCAGGATTTGGAATAAATTACGTTCTTATCGTCCTTAGTTTCGTCCGTGAACGCCTTTAATATAAGGAATTGCATCACTTAAAAAAGAAAAATAAAGAATTAATAATTGTAAACATTTATCGCTCAATACAAATTTTGAATTATATATATATATATTACTATAATTCTGTGTGGTGGTTTTAACATCCACTTCGAAAATATATAGAATATAAGGGTGAAGTCCATGTTGGACATGCTAATGACATTTAATCTAAAACCAACCATCAACCAACTTACTAGAGAAACCGAAAGCACGGGTACGATCGTTGATAACATATTTATCAACATTCCGGTTTTCACGGCTCGTGTGAATAGATCGGCTGTCTCAGATCACTTTGGACAACAAATAAAAATAAATGTAAAATTAGATGTAGAAAAACCAGTAAATAAATATGTCGGAAAAATTATGAATTCAGAAAATTTAACATTTAATTTAAGTAAAACTTAAAATAGTTGGTTGGAATCAAATAATTAGTTTTGATGACCCTAATATGTGCATGGATAAAATCCCACAAACGATCAAAGATAACATGTTACGTGCCTGGAAAAAGTATTTCCTGAAAAATCACGACTTAGTGATAAGGTTTGGATGACAAATAAAATAAGACACCAATGCAACATCAAAAGTAATATGTGTGAAGAAGTACTATGTGGAACAATTGAACGCGAGAACATAAACTTTACGAGGCGGATCTGAAAAAGTCTGTACAAAGTACAAAGAAGACTGTAAAGTCAAATTACATTTCAAGTTTAAAACGAAATGAAAGCGACGTGGGCCGGGTTAAATAGCAAGGAAGAAAACCGACAAATTCCAACTACAAAATTTGAAGAACGAAAACTAAAACCATAGAAATGCTTAATGAAATAAATAAATTTTAAATAATAAAATTGTAATTATAACTATTATAACATGAATTAAAATTAAATAACACTGTGTATCTAGAACACAGCATCCAGTGTCATTCAATACACTACGGCCGTTGGATTAAATGGGGTTCCGACAAGAACATATAAAAGCTGCGCAGAACACATAGCTGGACATATTATAAACAAGTGCTTTCAGAAACAAAAATTTCCAAAAAAGGTTAAGAAAACGATAATTAAACCAGTGCATACAAAAGGCAATAAGAAGGACATTATAGGCCAATAGCCCTAATACGCAAAGATCTTTGAAAAGTTTATACTGGATCGTATGATAAGCTTCTCAAAAAAGTATGAGATATTTACACATAAGCAGAGTACTTATATTAAACATGGAAAAACATCCCGAGCAATATGCATATCGATGTGTGAAATACTTTTACGTCCCGAGGACGTATTCTTAACATCATATTTCAAAAATAGATCACAATTTACTATGGCTTCAGAAAATGCTACTGGAAATTTTTTTAATTGGATTTTTGAATTTATCGATTCGGGAAGAAATAAACCGAATAGTTCCTCAGTGATCAATACCATTTTTTTCTACTGTGCATAAATGACCTACCGAATTACGATAAACGTATTTGCGGATGACACATCGTCAATTATCAGCTGTACAGAGGAAAATGAAGTTGAAAGTGAGGCCACTCGTACAATCGAAACTCGGTGGCTGGTTCACCGTAAACAGTTCTTCCTCTAACAAGAGAACATAAACCCATCAGACTTCACTGGTACCAGGACAGACAATATTGTGTTCCTGAATGGAATGAGATCTTGTTCAGCGACGAATCAAGATTTTGCTTATGGCACTCTGACTGACGTTCAAGGATTAGGAGACCTAGGGGTCAGAGGCAAAATTTACAATTTGTTCAACGTCGCCATACGGCTTTGATTCCTGGGTTTAATGTATGGGGGGGCAATACGCTATGGAAGAAGATCTCCTCGGGTATTCATTTCGGGCACACTAACCGCCGTACGTTACATTGATTTAGTTTTGGAATCAGTTGTTTTGCCATTACTACAAAACCTTCCAGGAGCAGCCTTCCAGCAATATAATGCGAGGCCTCATACTGCTCATGTAACGTCAGCCTTCCTAGAAGAAAACAACATCGATATGTTGCCCTGGTCACCAGACTTATCCCCCATTGAACATGTCTGAGATACGATCGAAAGAAGATTGCGGCGTCAGTTACAGTTACAAATAGCCTTGGATGAGGTACCTCAAGAGGATATCAATAATCTAATTTCCAGTATGACCAGAAGGGTTGCTGAGTGCATAAGAGTAAATGGGGATGTAACTCATTATTAACTTTTTAATCATTAAATGTTTTTAGTCTTTCTTAAAAAATGTAATCATTTATTTTTCTACGTGCATTATATATTTTCACGTTCAGTGGTTGGGGTGGTATATTTTATTTGAAAGGCAGTGTATTTAAAAAACACGCCTATATTGCAGTCGTCAGGAAATGTGTTTAAAAACTGGAAAAGGAACTTCACATATGGCTCATTTACTCATTTATGTTGTGGTTGACTTTACATCTAATTGAAAAATAGTGGAAATGCTTGAGTTGTTGTGTTGTGTTCGTTGGTTGATTTTTCAGTCATTTTCATTTGTGATTAATCACAGAATGTTTAATATAGAAATTAAAGCTATTATAAGTGCTTTCGTAAGCTTCTTGAAGCGTTTTACAGCAGTCTATGCTGTATGGTCATTATCAATGAAAGTGGCAACTGAATTAAGTTTGATCTTTCAACAAAGCACAATAATGCATAATTTTGCAGTGTGGCAGTGAACACATTTATCTTTGAAATATATTAGTATTACAATTAATATAATATATATAAATTAATTAATTATAAAATATTTCTACTACAATTTATTATCAAATGAATCATATTTCATTTGCCACCAAACGTGATTCGCAATCAAAGATCGAGCGTTGGCCATGAAGTATAATTAACTTTATTAAATAAATTAAATTGGAAAATTTTGTAAGAAACTGGAGCAATGTGGATAATTGACTTTTGCGGAAGAATTGTCGTAAATTAAGTAGTTTGATTAGCCGAGATAGAGTGTATTCATCAAGAAAAGAATATTTAATAACTGCTAGAGACGTCGCTGGTTCTATGGACGAATCCGTTTTCGAAATCCATTGTTACATGTTCGTTATAATTATGAAAGTACGTAAAAATAACTGTATTTTTTATAATGATAAATATTTATTGAAACGTAATGTGTGTCTCACAGTTTTTACAAAAACGGTTATTGCCCTACATTGTCGCTGCTCAGGTAAAATGATCATTGACTTCATAACGAACACAAAATATGTTTAAATTGAACGCTAGTTATATTATTATAATGGATAACATTATACAGTAATTGGATCACAATCAAACACAAATCATTGTGAAATGAATAATGAAAATTTTTCGTTGAGCGATGCGATGATTTAAAAATCTTGATAAATTAAAAGACTTAAATATGAGATACCTTGTATATTTTGATACGAGTTGATATGTCTCTAAAAATACCGAGCTTCGCCGATGTTTAATCGATACGCCTAAAATTTTCAATAATTCTCTTAGTTACCATGTGTCGCGAACCAATAAAATTGAACATCGAAAAGATTTTTAAGCGCAAACTTTCTATTGTTAAATGACCGTTTATGTAACTTTAAAATTTTCTTTGCTGACAATTATATTTACAAAAATACATTTTATAAGGGGCATTCAAAAATATGGTTTTTTAACGTGAAGTTTCATTAAATATTTAAAACGTTTAGGGAGAAGTACAAATCGGGATGATGGAAAGTTAAAAAATCGTGTAACTCGAAAAAATGGTAATTAAACTGTGCAAATTAATGAATGGGAAAATTAAATCACTACTATGACGACATCCTGAAGCTATACTTTGCATTCGTCAGCACCGGCATTGAAGCAAGGTGTCAGTCAAAGAAGGAGGCTTGAAAGACTTCATGAAGTCACCAAATTCACCTAATGTCAACACATCGACAGCTAGAACTGAGTATAATCCTAACCTATGGAACATATTGCATCATATCAATTATTAACACCATCATAAGAAATTCGAGAAACTGGACTCACCAAGAGAGAAGTACTCACAGAATTGGATTCAGAGAAGACCGTCATCAAGTTATCTCATCCCAACACAACCATTGTCAGCGGAACAGACAAAAGTATTGTTCAAAGGGCGTAACACCTTCCAACAAGGATACCGAAGCAAGAGACATTGGAGCAAATGCAGTAAAAAAAACTACCCTCGAACAAACACCAACTGCGAATATAACTAGAGAAGAAGAAACATACTCGATGATATTCACAAAGACCAACACGACATTATGTTGGGACCAGACAAGGGTAACGCAGTAGTAGTAATCACAGAACATATTACAATGAGAAGAAGAGAAGTGTACTGGATACAGAAACTACACGAAGCTAAACAAGGTCTCAATAGCGAAGATCGTAAGGAAAGTTATTCAAGAGTCTACCATACTGAAGCAAGAACAAAGGTTAGTGTTACCGTCAGAAGCTTTAGCAGGCTTTATGGACCGGAGATACATAAAACTGGAAACCCACTTGATCAATTGTTAGCATATGTAGATCACCAAATACATAGCCAAAAAACTGTAACATTTTGTAGGATCAGCATAAAGTTTCGTATAGGACACTTCGTGGAAATTTGAAATTTTTGTAAGTTTCGATGATGAATCACCCTTCCAGTAGAAGAAACCTTACAATTAGTGCCACGAGGATTATTACACGATTTTGTCAAATTTGCAGGACTGTGTTTGACTACGACCTATTTACAGTGGAATGGAGATTTCTAAGAATACAACAAAACAGCTGTTATGGGATCTCCACTCTATCCAGTGATCGTCTACTTGTTTTTGGAAACCTTTGAAGATGAAGCCATAAGTCCTAGCGATATGAAACCTACATGCTGGTACCGTTCTGGAAGAGTTTCGAGACCATGTGAATTGACATCACATCAGTATCGAATTCATAATGGAAGTTGAAGAAGACTGATACTTTTGTTCTTTGTTTTTTTAGTGAAGAGGGCAAGAACAAATTAACGCACTTGGTGAACAGAAAGAACACATACCGATCAATATACTCAGGAAGCATGACACCACCACCTATAAAAACAATCGGTTATTACAACACTTCTATGGAGAGTGGAAAAAAATAATGAATTGCAATATGTCAAGGAATCGCTACAAGAACAGTTGTGCCACCAAGCATATCAGAAAACCAAGATTGACAATGAATATGGATGAAGTAGTACAGCAATTGTTGATTATGCTCACTTACCTTTCGTAGCTGGACGGCGTCAGGAAAGTTCAGAAGAAAAATACGTGGATTGTTCAATAGAAGCACGTTTGATCTACGTAGCCATGACTTCGTCGCCCTACTTTTTGCCAAGTCTTGCCAAGTCTACCATAAATCAATTTTTCTTATAAATCCCTTAATTTTATCTGTGGCTGTAATTATATGAACGTCCTGACCTTGCTACTGTTCAAAGTATTGAATTATTCCAAAATATGAGCAAGGAAGGCTAGTAGCACCAGATGCCAAAGAGGGTAGGACCGAATTATAAAGACTTTTTTAATATTTTTTAAATGTACATTGAAAATGATTTTGCTCTACAAAATATCAAAAATAAAAGTACTAAATACTCATATAAGAACTTTGTCGATATATTTACCTGAATACAATCTTTACTTTAAACGCATTAAACGCACGAAACTTACTTAGTCAAGATATACCAGTATGGAATTAGAGGAGTTGCATTGGAATGGTTTCGGTCATACCTCTATGATAGAAAACACTCGACGTTTTTCGATTTCTACCGCTTCCCTGATTATTCAGGCGTGGTAATTGTCACATTTTACGATGGTTTTAATATTTTCAATGTCAATTTTGTGTCTGTCGGTGGTTCCTTTGATGTAGGGTAACATTACTTTGAATTCGTGGTTCGGTTTCTGGTGCGGCGTTTTGTTTATTTGTTTGTTCGTGAAGCCATTTTGTAGTATTGCGTTCCTTACTATGTTTATTTCTTCTTTCGCGTGCTCCTGGTCTGTCAACTTGCGTGATCTCGTTTTGAGTGATTTAATTACCCAGTTGATTTGTGATGCATGGTGCTGTGTGTTAGCGTTGAGGTATCTGTTCGTGTATGTTTTCTTCCTATATACCGTGTGTCATAGGTGTTCATTCTCCTTCTCTGACATCCAAGAACGCCAACTGGTTATTATCTTCTGTCTCCATCGTGAACTTTATTTTGTCGTGTTGGTTGTTGAGATGTGCGAGGAAGGATTCTGCTGTGTCTAGCGCTTTCTCTTCGAAGTCTTCCATAAAAATGTTCGCCATTACCGGTGATAACGGGTTGCCC
Source organism: Geotrupes spiniger (assembly GCA_959613385.1). Taxonomy (NCBI): domain Eukaryota; kingdom Metazoa; phylum Arthropoda; class Insecta; order Coleoptera; family Geotrupidae; genus Geotrupes; species Geotrupes spiniger. Next base: position 8,681,428 of record OY390741.1, read on the forward strand.
ATTAGTGCTCCTTCCGTTTGTTTATATCTTCGTCCATCGTATATGAAGTACGTGTTGTCCAGATACTGTCTGATTAAATCGATGATGTGCGTAGGTTGTTTACACTTTTCTTGTACGATCGTTACCGCTTCTTTTGTCGGAATTTTGGTGAACAGTGATGTCACATCGAAACTTACTAGGGTGTCTGTGGGTTGTAATTTGATGTCTTTGATGAACACTAGGAAGTGGTCGGCATTTTTAACGTATGACTTTAAGGATTCCGTACCGTATACGATTGCAGTTATTGTGCTAAATGTCTCGATAGGGCCAGCACCTGTGACTCCACCGAGCTCACAATTGGTCGTAGCGGCACTTCATCCTTGCGAATCTTGGGTAAACCGTATAGTTTCGGACATCGCGATGGTTTTTCTCGCGGTTCTGGTGATGCCTTGATTTTTGTTGTGGTCGTTTTTTCTAAATATGTTGTGGGGTCTGTGCTTGTAGGTTTGTATGCTTCATCTTGTAGTAGTGTCATCATTTTTTCGTGATAGAGAATATCACGAAAAGATGATGACACTACATGTCCATTATGGCAGTGGCATTGCCTTTATCTGCTGGCAGTATCACAATGTTTTTGTTCTCTTTGAGCGTTTTCAGAGCTCTTTACTCGTTTCTCGTCAGAGCTTTTGGGAGGTTTCGTTTTGCGGGGAATACTCTTGTTCTCCTGTCTTATTTCTTCGGCTTCTTGTGGATCCATGTGTTTGACGGTGTTACAGTGTAGTTAAAACATTTGCGTAGCACACTTAATTCGGCTTGGTCTATTTGTATGCTCGCAAGGTTGTACACGTATTTTGAGTTTTCGTCCCTTCTGATTTTACTTTCTCGTTTTTTGATGATTGTAGTCGTTCGTATTTTTGTATCTGCGTGTTGGTCTTTTTTGTTTTTTTTTCAGTTTCAGCTTTGAAGTTGGCTAATGTATCGATTATTTGCCATAGAGCCGGATGTATCTTGTAGCTGAGTTTCAGATGGTTCTCTGGATGGTGTCCAGGAGCAGGATGTGTCCTGTCCTGTTCAGAATGTTTGTAGTTTTTCTTGTCTTAGTATGAAACGACTGCAGCATACCGATGAATGATCTTGTGGTCTCGGCATCGTTTTAGGAATGATAAGTCACACAGCTGATTCTCTCTTCTTAGTTTGGTTTAGCATCTCCTCCCCGTACAGGTGTACAATGTTGTGTTGGAGGTTGTCGCGACCGAAATTTGACATTTTGGTTTCCCGGGTCGCTCGCGTTGCGTGTTGGTTCTTTGTTGAACAATTTGTAGCACGAGCTTTCGGCAATTTAACTGTTGCGATAATCATGTTGCCTTTGAATTCGGAACTGAAGTGAGAGCTGTTGTGTTTTGTCCGTATACATAAAGTCGTACGTTCAAAATGCCGACCACTTCCTAGAGTTGATCAAGGACATCAAATTACAACCCACAGACACCCTATTAAGTTTCGATGTGACACCAAAATTCCGACAAAAGAAACGATCGTACAAGAAAAGTGCAAGCCACCCACGCACATCATCGATTTAATCAGACACTGTCTGGAAAACACGTACTTCATATATAATGGACGAAGATATAGACAAACGGAAGGAGCACCAATGACCAACTCGCTATCACCGGGAATAGTGAACATTTTTATGGAAGACTTCGAAGAGAATGGTGTGGCTAAGATATGTAGACGACACGTTTATATCCTGGCCACACAACAGACTCGAATTAGAATTCTTCCTCACACATTTCAACAACCAACACGACAAAATAAAGTTCACGATGGAGACAGAAGACAATAACCAGTTGGCCTTCTTGGATGTCTTGGTAACAAAGAAGGAGAATGGACACATGGGACATAGGAAGAAAACACACGCGAACAGATACCTCAACGCTAACGCACACCGCCATCCAGCACAAATCAACTATGTAATCAAATCACTCACAACGAGATCACGCGAGTTAGCAGACCAGGAGCACGCTAAAGAAGAAATAAACATAATAAAGAATGCACTACTACAAAACGGCTTCACGAACAAGCTGTAAATTTGTAGAATGTTTGTCTTTGATTATTTTCTTTTATGTTTCTTTCATGTCGCTATTTTAACTATGTTATTTAATTATATTAATTTCAATCGAGGTTGAGTATCTAAACCCCCCATAGTATCTAAACCCCCACGCGAAAACTTACGTTAACGCAATACAACATAGACAAATAACGTACGTAACATACGTGCCATTGAAATAAAATAATTTTATTTTTCAAATATGTTGTAGTTAACAAATGACCACCGATTATCACAGTAAATCTTCTGTCAGCGCTATAATTCAAACATTAGAACCACGTTCTTCGGGTAATGCTAGTGCTTTATATAATGCAAGTACTTAAAGTGTTACAAGTATTCAAGTAAACAAGCGCATATTTACGTAAGAAAATAGATTAAAAAGTATACAACGTTTGAGTTAAATATAGTGAATAACGAGGGGCATGAGAAAGTTATTTTTTTGAACAACTTTAATATAAATCCATTGTTAAGACATGAATAGGATTTGAGCACAGTTATGCAAATGATTTGTACTGCTTTTGCAAAGCAGAGGTCTTCTATTAATTACTGCATAAGTCTTATTTAGTAAGCCACAGTTAGTATTATAGCTTCACATAGCTTGAATATTTGAATTGAAATGGACAATAGGAATGCTTGTAATACCGAGTCATTTGTTATAAATTAATGCCCCGTTTCAGTTAACCGTTGAATGAAAACTATTCACTTACAAGTTAGAAATCATTATTTCTATTCTACAATCCTTTTTTAATAATATAATTGCTAATTGAAATCGACTGATTTGTTTATTTTAATGTTTCATTTACTTTAATGAAAATCTGATTTGCGATGTACATATTTATTTTTACGCCGTCACTCACTTGGCAACGCACGAGTGTTTTTTGTCAATCGTTTTATGTTTAGCTTTAAATTGGACTAATTAATCGATTTGCCGCGCATACAGGCTTAAACTCGCACGTCAAATTTTTGCGTAATCGTATGAAACTTGGTCACGTATTCTAATAGCGCACGTATATGTTTCCATTTATTTATGAAAAAATGACATGTTCAATTTATATTCAGTAATTGCAACGAATAATTATTTACTTTCCAAGTGTTGGTGTTACACATACATTTATGAAATCATGTCGGAAAAATACGTATTTGCTCATTATAAACATTGTAATAATTATTTTATAATTACAGGCACATTATTCATAGGCAAATAGGGCACACAAAAATGTATTATTTTATTTTATTTGCACAATGTTTAAAAATTTGAAATTATGCGGAATATATTTTTTACAATATAAGATTAAATTAAAAAATAAAGCGGATTAATTTTATAATACAAAATAATGTTAAAGTGTCAAATGAAATATTTATAAATGTTTAAATCCTCATTGCTTATAACATTTATAAAGTCGCTAAACGACTAAACTTGCTTGTCTATTGGTGTCATCGACTACCCTCGCGTGTCCTTGTTCCTGCAATTATGATTTTTAACGCCAGATTTGATTGACTACGAGCTCCCGACAATTCCTATTAGTCCGTAATTGTATTATCATCTCCAGGTCTTGCACGATAAGATGACGTATTATAAGTATTTGCATTGCACATTGTTCCTGGAAATAATACAATGAATGATTTACGATTTCACAATTAACTTTCCTCGAAGAGTCGTTAAAGCAAATCGGTTTTATTGTATTTTTAAAACGCACACATAATTATTTTCTGGTTCCACAACACTAGAGATAAATAACAAGAAACAAATAGAATACAAAAAATATGTTAATGTCGAAAGCAAAACAAAATAAATGCGATTAAAAATTAAGAAATAAAAATGCTAAAAGTAAAAGTAGGGGAATAAAATAAATAAATGTTATTGAATAAAAAGTGCAAAAAAATTGTATTTATTTATTTTGTGTTGATTCCTAATTGCCCATTACTTTTATTTTTGAATATTAACGAATTCTTCAATTTTTTTGTTTGGATCTATGATTTTTTTCACATTCAAACGTTTAAATTTTTTTAATCTGTTAGTTATATATATTTTTTAGTGTCAATAAAATTACAACTTACGTCAAAACGAAACGCGTAATATTTACACTTTTGTTTGTGCCATTATTGTTTATGCACGTATTTATTAAACGCATTCCACAATAACACTATTTTCAGTGTGCAATTTACGTCAGAACACTAGAGACGTTTAAAGTTAGGTTTGCTATTATTATCAAGCAAACATGTCAAGAGACAAAATTATGATTGAAACAGCTGCACCGCCAATTTAAAATAGACACAAGTGAAAAAATGGACACACAATGCCTCGGGATTTATTACACCAGTCAAAATGTGTACGAATGTAAAAAAAGTTTTGTTTAAATAATTACATCAGTCGTCAGTAGTTCGGTTGATTTAATTTTGAATTCCTTGATTTTTTTCGTTATTTTCTTTTTTGTTTGCCACAGTCAACTTATTTTGCCTTACTCTTTCATATTCATATTTTGGAAAATAAATAAAAATAAAATATATGCTAGTTTCTATTCATCTTTTCGTATTACTTTATGTTGTGTTGTTTTTAATTATATGAGTTTCTTATAACTAAATTAAATTGTTATAATATTTTTTTCATTATTTAGTTTTTTTTATTATATTTCTTTGCGATTTTTTATTGTACTTATTTTGTGCTTTTCTGTTTTTTAATTATCTATTATTTTAGAGTTTTTTGGTACTACGTTATTCTTTTGAGCTTTTATTGAAAGCTCACATAAGCTATATAAGCCACGGTGAATTTTTCATCACTACATTGATTTTCTGTTGTTTTGCTTGCTTCCAATCTGTTTCACTTGTCCTTTAATATATTTTTTGTATTTCTTTTATGCTTAAAATTATTTATTGTTTTGCTTTACTTATATTTTCTGTAGGTTTTATTCTCTTTACTTTTATCTTTTCTGCTGTTTTTTTTGTGTAAATTCAAAATTTTCATTTAATTTGTTTCATTGTAATTTGATATATTTTGAAGCCTTATTTTTCAAGATAATATAAATTAAACGTTTTATTAATTCAATTATAATATATAATTATAATTTGTGTAATAATTAAATGCATATTAAATAATCATATATTATTAAAATAATCCAATACATTTAAAACACACTGCAAATTGTTTATCATGTTAATTATATAATTAGCTATCCGTTGGCGCAGTATATTATGGATCATGTTAATTTATATAATAACTAAATATACTCAGTGACATATAAACTGCACCACCTAGAAGGGGTGGGAATTTTTGGACCACATTTGGCAGGAATAGTGGACTAGTCCAGGGAAATAGTTGATTAAAATTTGAAACCCAATCATCAAGTAGTCATGGGATTTTTGACGTTTGTGTCATTTTTTAGAGGTAGTGATGGACAAGCAATTATCGAGTCATTTTTTGAATTTGTTCCACTTTTTCGGATCCCGTTCTTTAGTTTAAAGTGTTTCAAGTGTTTAACGATGCCTAGAGGAACGAGACCTCAAGTTTACCAGCAGTTGAGATTTTGACCGAGGGTGGATTGTTGGTTTACGAGAAGCAGGTTTATCGTTTAGAGAAATCGGCAACCGTTTGGGACGGCACCACTCAACAATAATGCGTGTTTATCAAGCGTGGTTTGAACATGGGATTGAACGTCGGAGAAGAGGCACTGGGGCTCAAAGACGAACCAATGAACGTCAAGATCGCCGCTTAAGACTAAAGGCCTTGAGAGACCGATTCTCTACAACTAGATCAATAGCTGATCAATGGTTAGGTGAACAAGGTCGTACGATAGGCTTGCGAACAGTTTATCGTCGAATAAGAATCTTTGGCTTGCTGTCTTACAGCCCACATCTTGTGCTACCCCTCACTGCTCAACATCGCCAGGAATGTTTGGCCTGGTGCACGGAAATACTTCAATGGAAGTTGGAGTGGCATCGAGTTGTCTTTAGTGACGAATCGCGATTTTGTTTAGGAATGCATGATGGTCGGATGACTGTGACGAAGACGTGGAGAAAGGCGCAATCCTGATTTTTCGATTGCGAGGCATGTTCACCGAACTGTGGGGTTGATGGTGTGGGGTGCTAATGCTTACGGCAGTAGGTCACCCTTGCTCTTCATTCGGGGCAGTATGACCGCCCGACGCTACATTGACGAAGTGGTAGAACCACATGTTCTTCCATATCTTCGAGGGCTGGAAGACCCACTTTTCCAGTAAGATAATGCACGACCTCACGTAGCAAGGGTTTCTCTTGACTTCTTTGAAGAGGCCAATGTTAATCTTTTGCCTTGGCCGCCAAGATCTATCGATTTGTCGCCCATTAAGAACGTGTGGGACATGATGGGTAGAAGATTGAGGAATCTACCGAACCCACCGTTGACAATAGAAGCTCTACGGCATGGAGTACAGGCTGCTTGGGATGCCATACCCCAAGGAGATATTGATCACCTGCTGGAATCAATGCCAAGGCGGGTCAATGAGTGTATCAGAAATAGGGGCGGACCAACACATTATTAAAGAAAAATCAAAAAGATGAAGTGTTTTCTTTATCAAATTTTAATCAATTGTTACCTTAGACTAGTCCAATGTTTCTGCCAAAAATTCCCACCCCTTCTAGGTGGTGCAGTTTATATGTCACGAGTATATGTGTGTTATTGAAACATTGTATTGTGCCACATATATGAATGAAATATATGCACGAGTTTATTGCCAAATGCATTAGTTTTCAAATCGTTTTTAATTTTATTCTTTATTTATTTTGCGATTTTAAATCATTATTAAATCTCGTATTGTTTTTCATTTGTTCCATCTATTTCGTCTCATTGACTTTTAGTTTACTGTTTGCTTTGCGTTGAATTGGATTGTGATTCTTTCATTTTGTATTTATAGTCGCAAACAAATTTGTGTCAATATTCATACAACAAAAGCAAAAGGCGATTGTACATGAATTAGTAAATAATCATCCATATCCCGTTTTTCACTGAACTCTATGTTCCATTTCAATAGAAACGCGGTTGCTGGTGACAAAACAGGTGATTGCATTGGTTTATTTCGTTTTAATCCATTAGAGGGTGGTTTACTCGATTAAAATTATTATGTACACCTGATATAACTAGATATCAAAAATTTGCTATTTATTACGTTTGAAATTGGCGAATAAAAATGACGTGAAACAATAAAGAATTATTTGTAGGAGTTGGAAATAAAATAAACTTTGTCTTCTAAGTGGTACTATCCGAGCTGTCGGTATGTGATAAGGTCCATAAAGTCCACATGCGCTTTTTGGTCGGGTTAGCTGAATCTTTGCCCCGATATTCAAAGTAAGCATTCGTCTTATCATCGCGGGACAGGGAGCAACTGGATTAGTGTAAACCTTACGTCACCTTATTGCAACAGCTGTCCGCTTCGCTATGGTATAATATTATATGTTCACTTTCATCTTTACAAACTCCAAAGATTAATACCTATTAATATGTATCACCACCAACCTGCTGCTTAATATATGCAAAGGCTTACCTTGGTAATACACTTCTACAAGCGTTTAAGATATTCCCTGGCGTCTTTTTAACTAAATAAGCTCGGTTTTAGTGGTAGATTAAAGGGGATTAAAATATTTATGAAGTAACACATACGAAATTAATACATGTCGAAGAATTTCAGATATATTATAATAAATAAATGATGAGTTATTATAAATTAAAAAAAAATTATCGAAAAAAGTTTTATTTAATTTATAATTGTTACATTAAAATGAATTGGAAATATTTTACAATAACTTTAACTAGCATGTCTTCTTAGCAATTGTTTATTTGTATAATAAATAAATTTAATTTAATTTCATATACCATAAGGACAGGAAATAAATTAAATATAAATAATTAAAAACAATCATTTGAAAATAAAACAAATAAAACTCAAAATTAACAGCAAACGAAAAAGAATGAAGTAATTTAAAACAAAACATTAAAAATAAGTGGGTACAAGACAAAAATGAAAATGCTTCCAAGGCTAAAATAACATGAATTAAATTTAATTACAGGAAATTAAATAAAAACATTACTTACTAATTAAACAAAAATAATGCAGTGACAATTATGCCAGTAATGTCTATTGCAAGGAAGGGAACGAAATAATTGAAAACAACATTATTCGATTGAAACAGAAAAGGAAAATGACAATAAATTAAATTAAAACCAAATCAGTGAATATGTCAATCCAAATTGGAAATATGATAAAAATGCAACGTCAAATCTTATTGCTTTCTATATAACCGCGATTTTTAATGCGATGTAATCGACACTTTTCCACCTCTATCAAATTTTATTTTATATAAGTTGTAATATGAAAGCTTGAAAATTATAACTGAACGATATAACAAAATTATTATATTGATGTTAATCGTCATAAAAGAGCACAATATGGATTGGTCGACGTTCGTTTCGTTCTTCAGCGAGACATACTTATCGTCTTCAGCGGGACATACTAATTCTAACCTAAGTTCTTAAATAAATAACTTATGATTAACCAATTATCAACCACAATGCATTACCTATAAGAAAGAACCACGTTCAAACGTCAAGTGGGAAATTTAATATAAATTGCAAAATGTATAAATATTGCGATAATTAAACAGGTTGGATTGTGTTGGGTTGGGTATTATTAGTAAACAGGTGGAATATACAAAAATGCAACAGCTTTGATTCTTTGATGATTGTTACCAATATACATTAACAAAAAAATAAAAAATATCTTAAAATTCTAGACACAACACAACATTACATAAATAAAATGTAGCACATGTAACATACAGTGTGTCAACTTAAGTTGGAACCATATAGAAAACTTTTTACTTACTTATACTTTATGTATAAGTAAGTATAGGAATCATGCAAAATTTCGACCTTGAGATTTTAACGGATATACGCGTTTTGAGGTCCCCTGAATCGTTTCTGACTATTTTCGGAATGACGTCTGTGTGTGTGGCTGTGTGTGTGTGTCTGTGTGTCTGTCTGTCTGTGCGCGCTCTAGTGTCCAAACGATTATAGCTAGAGCTCAACCGGAAGTGATGGTTTACTCTTACCACCTTTTTCCATATCTCGAAAACGGTACACGTTACGGAAAAATATTCTTACATAAATTATAGATATTGATATTTTAAACAACTTTCATTTGAAAAGTTTTTTCGAAAAACGTAGTATAACTGAGTATAAGAAAGTTTCGTGCGGACCACCGCGGATTTTATAATATTGCAATCGGGCGGCTAAACATACGCGTGGCTGTGCGCGCTCCAGCGCCTAACTATTGAAGGTCACACTATGACACTTTACGCTTAGGATTAGTATATAGCGTAGAAAAAAATGTAATATCTCAAACTGATGGTTTAATCAAATCAACGTTATCTGTATCTCGAAAACGGTTCGCGTTATAGCAAAAATTGTTCATATAAAGGTTATATACTGGAATTAAAAAAAAATATATATATAACTGAGTATAAGAAAGTTTCGTGCGGACCACCGCGGATTTTTTATTATTGGTTTTGTGAAAAAAATTATTATTCTTGATAAAAAGTTGTGCAATTTTTTAAGCCGTATACGAGGTTTGTAAAAAAAATCAATTTTACTCAAGAGTAAAGTATCTTACTTTTTACAATACAGAATAACGTTATAAAGTAAAGTTATTTTGAATTATAAGTTATATTCAAATATGCAATTACAGCCATTTAGCATAAAAATTAAGGTATATTAATTATTCTGGCTTGATACAATTTAACGTAATCTAGGATACACTGACATGAAATATTTGATAGTGACTGTCAGAGTAAAAAAAATAGAAATTGTGTTAATTCTTGGAGAAAATTACAAAACACATAGAGAGGCAGTAAATATTTATAATAATAAACATCCCCATAGAAACATTGGGCATTAAACAGTTACAAAAATAATAAATAAATTCAAGACCAGTGGAAGTATTGAAAATAATTTTAAGAATAAACATAGAAAACTTGCCGATGAAGACACTGAATTTGAAGTGATGCTTTCTGTCGTAGAAGAACCAAAAATGTCTTTACGCAAAGGGGCTTCTTTAATCACAAATACTTCGGCAAATGAAGATACAGTGGCAAATATTTTAAAACGTCATAAATATCATGCTTACAAACCGCAATTCGTACACACACTCAATATCTCAAGGAGAAAAATATCATTAAAAATATTATTACCAAGGGGTTACGATATTCGATTTGAATTATAAAGCGCATAAGATATTGATCGAAAGAAAGTTGGAAGAAGACCCGCATTTCACAAAAAGTATAATTTTTTCCGATGAGGCAACATTTTCATCCAACGGAACCGTCTCATGTCAAAATTGTCGCTGGTGATCCGACAGTAACCTAAACTTTGTAATAAAAACTCGTAACCAATATTCGTTTAAAACGAACGTAAGGTGTAGTATTTACAAAAATAAATTAATTGGACCTTTTTTTTCGACATTCCTAAAATGCCGCACATTACTTATAATTATTAGAAAATCAAGTGATTTTTTGCACGAACTTCCGTTACAAGAACGTAGGAAAATTTGGTTCCAACAAGACGGCGCCTCCATCCAAAAAGTATCGTAAACGTTGAGTACTTGAAAATATGTTTAATGGAAACGTTATTCACAGCTATTCAGATATTTTTTGGCGTCCCAGGTCTCCTGATTTAACTCACCTGGACTTGCTTATGGTGTTACTTAAAACAGCAGGTTTAACATCAGGAATGAGTGTTGCCCGCGGGCCGCTTGTGGTCCGTTAAACATGTTTATACGACCCGCCAAGCATTTCTAAAATTGAATTTATTTTATCGATTTTCTCCCATCAATATATTGTTATAAAATTAATTATAATAAAATGGTAGCACATACTAAACCGAAACCATTTTTTGTGACGAGTTACTCACTTGTCGGCGATTTGTTCAAACATGCAATACGAACACCCCGCGTCTGCGCGATTTTTTGTGACGAGATACACACTTGTCGGCGACTTGTTCAAACATGCAATACGAACGCGCCGCGTCTGTGCTTGTTTGTGTTTCCTTCTGTCACACAATCAGTCAGAGTGGTAAGTGCAATATTATTGCCAAAAAGGTAATATTTGAGATTTTTTTATTCAAAATTAGGGTTTCCTACAATTTTTTTTAACTTTCAAATTTTTAATCCATAATAGCATGTCGGAAAAGCAAACAAAAAAGCGGAATGTTGCGGATGAGCACAGGCATTTCCAAGAAAAGTGGAAATATGATTATTTTTTCACTTTCATCAAAGATTAAGCTGTATGCTTAATATGCTCAGAGACTGTATCTACATTAAAAGAATATGACATAAAAAGGTATTACGATATAAAACATGAACAACAATATAAAAACTTAACAGGACAACTCCGGATAGATAAGTTTAATCAGATGGAGAAAAACTTGGGAAAACAACAGGCTATTTTTAAAAATCAAGCTATTTTATCAAATACGGCAGTAAAGGCTAGTTTTGTTGTCAGTCAAATTCTGGCAAAAAAATGAAACCATTTCCGCTTTTGACGAAAAATGCAAAGCAAATGATGTCTCTGTTCAGAAGTACGTACAAGGTGGCTACGAAAATTGGAATCACTTTTCCACTTTTGCCCAAAAGATGGAACTACAAGAAAAAAATAAATGAAATAGCTGGCAACATTGCTTTTTTTACGTAACCATGCTTTCAAAAATATCGCGTCTTTAAAACTTTCGAAATATTTTAATTAAAAATTAGTAATAACCAACAGTTTCAAAAACAAATAAAATAAAATAAAAAATAAAATTAAAAGCGATACATCAAAAACAAAAATATCTACTAATATTAACTGTGCTCAAATTGATGACCACGATTCTCTGTACTTAATTCTAGCCTCCTTTGAAAGGATCTATAAATTTTACTGCATAATTCAGGAGTGAACGTTTGAAATGCTTCTTGAATCATCACTTTCAAAGTTTCCACGTCCTCAAAAGCATTATGAAGGTATACCAAATCACGCACAATTCCCCAAACACTGAAGTCCATTAGTGTTAAATCATATGACCTCGCAGGCCATTCTATCGGACCTCTTCGACCAATCCAAGACTGGTGAAAATGATCGTCTAAAAACTCTCGAACTTGTACAGCATAATGAGGTGGAGCGCCGTCTTGTTGCAGAATTACATCCGGAGGACAGTGTGACAAAATAGCTGGCATTATTTTTTCTACGAGCAGAGCTAAATAAACATCTCCAGTAATATTATCGTCAATAAAAAATGGGCCAATAATTCCTCCACTCCAAATTCCAGCCCAAACGTTTATTCCAGGCGATTTAGAATCTTTTTCAATGATTACATGTGTATTTTCGTCAGAATAATAAACGCAATTGTGGCGATTAATTCGACCACACAAATGAAATTTAGCTTCAGCAGACCACAAAATACGACCATGCAAAAAATTTGGATCAACTTCATCGACCAGCAAACTCTGAAATTCCTCGCAAAATTGCAATCTTCGATCGGGATCATCTTCGTTTAAAGCATGCACAAACCTTGGTGGATAACATTTGAATCCAATCTGATGAATAATTTTCTGAATCGATTGTCTGCAAAACCCAAACTCTCTTGAAAGTTGCCTCTGGGATGTTGAAGGTTTGTCCAGCAAATGGTTGTGGACTTCAGCTGCATTTTCAACAGTCACAACATATTTAGATCTACCGCTCCTGTTCTTATGCTGATTTGTAATATCCCCAACCAGTTGGAACTTTTTAATGATTTTGATAATCCCACCAAGCGTTGGTTGTAACTGATCAGGATATGTTACACGCCAACGATCCTGCACTCTTAATGCTGCAGTTCTATCTGAGCGACTTTCTTTAGCAAGATAATACCATTTTAAGCTGTTTATTCGCTGCTCAATATTGAAATTCATTATGGACAAATATTGACAATTCTTTGACAACTGTTGACAGTTACACGAAATATTGAATTCCATGTTGCCATTTAATCAAATATATTTTTTAGAACCGCAAATTTGTTATAAAAACAGTGACATCTCTTGGCAATTTGAAGAAAAGTAACTCCAATTTTCGAGCCACCTTGTATGTTTGCGAACAATTATTTTCAACCATGAAATTAATCAAAAATGACCACCGATCAAGACTGAGTGATGCACGATTAGAAAGGTGTGAACGTGTAGCTACTTCATCAATTCCGGCTGATATTGATCAGCTTGTATCGAAAAAAAAAACAGTGCCAAATTTCTCATTAAAAATTTCAAGTAAATTCGTTTTTCTTTTCTTTTCTTGTTTGTTTTTATTTTGCATTAAAATTTGCATTAAATTTTGTATTTGTATATCTTTACTTTTTTTTAATGTTATATTTTTTTATTCTAATGTTTATTATAAATAAAGTTTTGTAAATTATTAATAAGTGTTACTTTATGTGAGGGCCGCCAAAAAATTTTAAAATTTAAATTGGCCCGTTTATTAAAAAGGTTGCTCACCCCTGATGTAGACCATTTGGAAGGGTTTATTTCTGAAGAAATTACTCCAAATATGATACAGACAGTAATAAAAGCGTGTGAGAAAATAACAAATAAATGTTTACAAAGAGAAGGTGGATATGTCGAAGCTTTAGTAGATTGAATTAAAAGTTAATTACTTTTGTTACTTTATAAATAGACGTTTGTTTACTAAATATTCTTTGTATTGATTTTCCATATCTAAAATAAATAATTATGATGCATTCATCACATATTTAAATTGCAAAATTATTCAAAAACATTAACAAATGGAAATGTTATCATATTTTTAACAGATAAGAGAGATAAATTCACTAATTTATAATGTAAATCGTAAATAATCACCAAACCTAAATTTTTATGCTAAATTGCTGTAATTGCATATAACTTATAAATCAAAATAACTTGGTTGCAATTTAAGTTTTGGACCATGTACAATTAAAAACAGAGAACATGTCCCTGTAATAAAACAAGCGAGCAGTTCGAACTATCCCCTTTAAAGAACATACACTGGGCGACCTATCATAAAATGCAAATACGCTACTACCCCAACTGCGATTATATTAAAAATAACAATTTAGATATTCGTATAAACGTAAATATATATTAGTTCGCATTTAAAAATATTTATTTTTTCCCAAAGCATTTAATCAATTATGCAAATACAAATATTTCGATGCTATGTTGATTTACAACAAATCCTTACGGAATGAAATATATGAAATCTTATACATTTTTGTAGACATTAATTTCATCGTTTTTTGAAGAATAATAAGAGTAGTGCACATAATTAAATAAATGCAATTAAGAACGATGCAAGGCTTACTTACACAGCAAGTAATGTAACAAGATATTGACCAATCGCCGAACTAATTAGGTGCCCATACTAATTTACTTCGGCATACATCGACTGGAATCAAATTGTTATATAAGTTTGCATTTAAAATTATTTCCTTTAAGTATTTAAGCATAAATATTAAATGTACTCATTACCAAAAACCACAAATGTTATTAAAAGATTAGGACAATGAACATAAAATTCTTGGAAGTACTTGGAGAACTTTATGTCAATAAACTATTCATGTCAAAATATTAGTCTACAAAGTATATAGTGTACTCACAACTTGTTTTAATTGCTTTCACCCCATTTTATTCCAATCACTCGTGCTTTTTGCAAATACAATTATCTTATTGGTATTGGTAGTAGATGGTTTGTTGAAAAAAAATTCATTCGGCTTGTTTTTAAAATGGAAAATATTCCACATTATAAAAACCAACGCAAGATTGTGATTTAAAACATTTTTGTTTACTGCTGGAAACTTTTTCATTTATACGTGTTTCGCTGGACAGGACAAAATCGTCGTAGATGTTATTTATTCCCACATGGAATTCCTTAAACAAATATTTTGAAATAGTGACCACAGCCTATTTCGTTAATGATTCTTAGTTTGCTTATGGATAGAGCACAAATAATAAATATTTATTATTAAGTAAAAATTCTACAATGCAAAACAGTGTTGTGTTACCCTGCAGTGAACGAATATGTTGTTATTTACTTGACAATGATTGTTTTTTGCTGAACTAATATGCAAATGTTACAAAGATTAATGATGTACAGTACAAGTTTGTCGTTGGGTGCAAGGGGGCGTGATTGGCCTTTGGAGACCATCAGAACGGGTGTCCGTCGCATAACGACACCACTTGAAGATGGTGACATCGTGAGGGCGGTTGAGAATAGCCCATTCATTACAAGTGTCAGAATAAGGGAGGAATTAAATTTGAGTTGCTCCACCATGACAGTAAGGAGACGCCTGCGAGAAACTGTGTACCACGCCAGACAGCCTGCCCGGAAAAGGCACATGCTGCTACTAGGGTTCGCTTTTGCGAAGCGAATATCGAGAGGGATTGGCACTGTGCGATTTTTACGGATGAAAAAACTTTTTCATCTTCGAAAGATGATCCTGTAGTGTTATGGCGAAAGAACAACAACCGATATATTCGGGAACATGTAAGGCCAAATGCAACAAGCGGTCGCATAACGGCCTGATTTTGGGGGTGGATGGCAGCTGCCGGCCCCGGTGAAATAATACCTGTTTCGCCTCCACGCTTCAATTCGCAGCGGTACGTTGGAATACTTGAAGATATTGTGATCCCTTCAGTGAGAATTGTCTACCCAGAAAATGAAATGGAGGTGATCACTTTTGTACAGGACAACTGGCCTATACATACATCGGCAGCAGTTATGAATTGGTTCGATGATCAAAACGATATCGAATTATTGGATTGGCCGGCAAAATCTCCAGATTTGAACCCCATTGAGGAAATCTGGGCGGTAATAGTGAGATCTTGGGAGGATATGCCTGGATTCGGTGTCAGGGAAAGAAAAATAGAGCAGCTGACAAATCATGATATCAGTATGGGAGAGACTCCGAGGCACAACGTTTTGCAGCAACACCGTTCGATCAATGAGAAATCGCCTAACCGAATGCATTGGAAGCAATGAATATTATACAAAATATTAAACAATGTTATGCTACTTTAGTTTTAGACCTAGAATTTACATTTAAGTTTCCTGTTTTGTATATGTTGCCGATAATATTAATCTTTGAGGAAAATATATGTCACGGTTTAATAAAAAAATTGCATTTTTATGTGGTACTTCTTGCAGCAACGCAATGGCGTTCTAAATCATTTCGGAACCTAATGTTTTATACCTCAGCCGCTTAATATTGCATTTAGTTGCTTTTTGTCGCTCTATCCGAACACGACAAGAGTAGCTTTTCTACGTGTGTACTTTTGAGATATATTTTAGATTACTGACACATTTTTAGAAATCTAGTCAAACATCTCCAATTAAAAATATCCATTGGACAAAGTTTCATTATTATGAATTAAATATTGGAAAAATACTGTAAAGTTCCCGTGTATATCGAAAATGCATCGTTATTGCATTAGTTGCAATAACTTTATTATTCATAATTAGGCGCGAAGTGAACAATATGTAAACTATATAAGATTTTATTCAATTTGTGTACTTCCGTACGGTTTGTTAAAAGTGTATATTGTATTACAATGAAGAATAACTTAATAAAATAACTAAACTTACTTGCGATATATGAAACTAAAATAAATAAATAGTTCAAAGAAATATAAAATATAGAAATATAGAAAAATATACATATTTCTATATCTTGAATATCCAATTACGACTTTTTTTAACTGTTGGAATGCTATCAGACGAAGGAGAAGTTAATAATGGGAAGAAGTACTTTTAAACAAAAACTTATCCTATTTGCGTTTATTAGAAAACTTCATTAAAGGAATATCTAATTCGTATTCATTAATATCGTATGTGACTCTCAACAGAATGTTAACAGTTTTTTCAATCTCTCAAATTCTTATTTCATAACAAGTAACTGGCTTTTATATTTTAATCTAGGTAAGTTTGTATACTGATCAACCCGGATTTCACCCGTCGTTATTGTGAAGAATTAACTTTATCTAAGAAACATTGTAGTTTTACGACAAGAAAAAACTATATTCAGTATCTATGTTTTATACGAATGCAAAATGCATGTAGCAATTGAAGCAAGTGGTGACATTATTCAGTCATAAAAACAAATATTAGGAGTACAAGATATATTTTAAATGCAAACTAATATGCAATTTATGTTCATATGTTTTACTTTGATGTGAATCACTGTATGCTTAAGAACAGCCACGTTTTAAGCTATAGCCAATTAGTGCGGTGATCGAAATACTTTTATCATTCTTCACAAAGGACAAATGAAATTACTGATTAAAAAAGTGTGCGAGACATATATTATAACATCTGAAAGGTTTCACTGAATTATCACATGTAATTATATTTGTATTTGCGTAATAGATGGAATGACTTTAAAAATAATAAATAAATCAAAGCAAACATTTTTAATACAAACTAACACATATTTACGGTTTTTCATTAAACGAAAATGTAAATCGTATTGTTAAACATAATGGCAACCGTAATACATATTAGCATTTTAAGACCGGTACTTATTTTTTAAAGGAGATAGTTCGATCTGTTCGCTTGTTTTAGTACAGACACATTATCTCTGTGTATGATAGTACAACTTACCAAGAATATTTTTTTTCACAAAACCAATAATAAAAAAGTTTTCCATATGGTAGACACACTGTATATTACAAGTACTACTTATTTATGTAAATTTATTCTTTATTTTTATTGTTAATGTTTATTGTTAACAAACTTGGTTCATTTCATTCCTAGTTTTTCGATCGCCTCAGAAAAGCGTGTATTGTTATACATATTTGCGAATGTTGTAACTTTTGTTATGAATACAATGTGTTGTTTGTATCTTTTTGTATTAAGTCATTTTTAAAATGCGCCCTACAAAAGAATTTCAATAAGCGAACAATCATAGGCACTAAAACAAGATACTAATCTACATAAACGGAGTATCGAATAACTTTTTTTCGTAAATCGTTAAGATCCGAACTTATTTTGACCTACTGAAACATAAAACACATATAGCAAGAATACTATACATCTGTGCTCTAGCAATAATGTAATTTGTGTAAAGAACCAGATAAATATCGTTTCATATTGGCAAATTATATTTCAAAACACTTCACAAAATATCTACAGTAATATAACCCCAAGCCGTAATCGTTTGGATTTCTACGTGAACTGGTAAATCGAATATGAGTGAAATGGGGCGATGCAAATTTAGCGCCATTTAAACGAGATACGCTTCATATCGTGCATGACATGCATGCAGTTGTCGCCCCGGCTAGTCCTGGGACTTTTGAGCCTTATTGTACTATATATTTAAGTCATGATTTTATTTTCAAGTTAAACTGATTTGAATTTAATTTGTTTAATGGTTTTTAACATCCTAACACAGGTGGTATTAAAAATGTTTTAGTTGTCATATTTTATGTGGGAAAATGCTGTTCGATGAGTTGACATATTTGCACAAAATTTTAAATAAAATATATGATTAAATTTTAATAAAGTTAAAACAATTTCCATAGCAATTCAACAAGTAATTTTGTTGCTATTTTTAAAACTGCACGATAAGTAAAATATTTTCTGATATTTATTTTTGATTCAATTAGTTCTTTAGATATTAACGATCGTAAACATGACACTAACCTAACTTTTAATTCTCGCTTAATTTTGATTTATCTGTATATGTTGTGAATCGGAAAAAATATTCCTAACTTACTTTTGCAGGGCTTTGTTTCGTAGTTTACTTTAGGCGCACAAGCTAAATATTTATACAATGATATTGATTTATGGGAAAACAATTTGGTTTATAAAAGTTTGATAACTTTGTTTCTGTTTAGAGGAAGTTACTTACAAGTTAGAATTTTATGTTTTTATTCGAGCGGGTGCCCAGAAAAAACACTTTATGTATAAGGAAGTATAGTAATCATGAACATTTTCGAACTCGAGATTTTAACGGAAATACACGTTTTTAACTTCCTGATGTATATTCTGACTATTGAAGGAACGACGTCTATATCTCTGTGTGTCTCTGTGTGCTTTAGCGACCAAGATATTAAAGCTACAACTTTGCAGCTTTAAACTTACTACTTTTATCTAGTGAGAACATCCTATTTTGAAACCTCTCAACCGGATGGTTTACTCTGATCACCTTTAACCATACGTTCGAAAAATGTGAACTTATAAAAGTTAAAGATAAAATTATAAACAATTTTTATTTGCAATTTTTTTTTGAAAAATGTGCCTTGCATCGCGACTGCGCAAGTATAAGAAAGTTGAGTGCGGACCACTGCAGATTTTTATAGGTTTTGCGTTGCTTCGTGAGTATGAATATTGTTTGGTATATAAACAAAGTAATTTGTGATATAAAGTTGTACAGCAAAGATCGATGTTTGAACATGGGGCTATGTAGTTATCAGAGCCGTCACCGGGCAGCGCTTTAAAATTATCGGGCGCCCTTTTCGGTAGCGTCGCGACGCGTGGTTAGTATTGTAGAATCCAGCTACGCGGGTATACGTGCTCTGGCAAAGGAGTCGTCCGAATAACACATTGTGTCGAAAATTTAAAACGGCGGTCTTTTATAAAATAATAACATAAATCACCCGAACTGTTATATTTAATAATTGCGAAAGTAATAATTGGACTTTAACTGCAATTAATTAACACCTGTGTTAGTAATAATAATTATTCGTAAATACACGTAAACAATAATAAATTTTAATATAGTGTTGATCTATAGTGTGAAATCAACTTTTATTATGCTACTAATGAGATTTACTCTTCATACAGACGTTTTGTTGTAAAGGCTTTCTTTAAATGATGATCGTTCACTGCTCCCGCTGCAATAGCGTGCCCATTGCAAAAGGGCTCCTTGGATATTTTGCAGTTTTGCTGACCGCAGGTAAGTCAAATTTAATATTTTTAAATATACATAAACTCGCTCCATTGTATTGTATCGCGATGTAATTTGTTTAATAGAATTGATTTGATGAAATAAATAAATTTGGATTTAACATTAACTTAGTCACTCCTGCCTTAATATTTTATCATTTGCCGTAATTATTTATTTAAAAATATACGTTGGTTAAATTTACGAAATTAAAGCGACAAGTTTTAATCTGATTTACGAAGTATTATTGTCGTATGTACAAGTGTAATTACGCCGACGGCGAAACGTTGTGTGTAAAAACGTTGTTTTTTGCTCGCGATATCGCTCGCCGTTTTCAGATAAATAAGTTTTTTGTGGATGATATTTTAATGCTCTGTCGAAGTGCACGGGATGCACAGCTCGCCGTGATGTCAACGTTAGTCATCAAAACAAAGTATTCAAATCGAATAAAAACATTCAAATTTACAATCTAAATACTGGCGTGTGCTGTTGCCACCAACTTCCGCGTTAAATAGGCTTAGTTTAATGTTTTGATACGTGCAAAACATGACATAACATTAATTAAAATTATAGAGCTTACGTTGCAAATTTATAAAAATTACGGAACCATATGGTCGGTCTACTTTGTTAAATTTGTTCGTAGATGCAAAAACATCGCGCATTAAAATTTATATTTGTTTTTGGCATTAAATGTAATTGTATTATTATGAATCGCGCTGTTATAATCCAAGATTAACATCGTAGAAGGTTTTATGGGCTTAGCCATTCTCTGAAAATAGTCCATTTATTATGCGGTTTTAGTATTTCTCTTGGTTACTATGTTATATTTTATAAAACTTTTGCAAATTTTTTTTTCGCGAGAACGCGATTAAAATATTTTTAAAAGATTGAAATTATACAATTAAATTTTTACCAAATAATTTTATGTATCACATTTTCATTTAGATTTTAGATTTTTCCTCTTTCGCAAAAACAACTGTCGCATAATAAGCCCTTGAAACAAAACGAAAAAAATTGGCAGTTAACCAAATGTAGGAAAAACATGTATTGAATTCACGACCACCAATTCTAGGACAGTAAATAACCGATTATTTGACCTTGCACTTCAGTTGCAATTAATTTAAACACAAATTCGTATCAAATAATTTAATTTTTAAACAAATTATTGCAAAATAAGTCAATCCAGTTAATATGTGTCACATATGGTGGTGGCAGTGCACGCTCTTCTGTGATTTATTTAAATTCATATCTTCGTTATTCCATGTAAATTAATTTATACTTGCGTCCGGATTATTTTTCATACAGCTTTAAATTTCTTAGTCTTTTTACTTCGACTCGACGAATTTGCTTTAGGCCAAAAATAATTCGTTTGTTTGTTCCTCGGCCGTTAATAAAATAACTTTTATTTTACATAAAGAATTTTGGAAATACAGCTTTGCAAATATAAACAATTGAGAATGAATTTACGAAAACGTGAGCTGATTTGATAAAAGGGTGCAATCGAATTAAAATTATCATTATTACTGGCGTTTATTTGTTTCGATGCTTGTTTCTTCAGTTAGAAGTTACCCAACATGACCCGAAAAAACCCAACCCAACACAATCCAACACAACATAACACAACCCAACTCAATCTAACCCAGTCAATTTATGATGAAGCGAACATATTTCATTAGCTTTTGGAGTTCGTTGAATTTTGCTGCATCGTCAACAGCAAGAACTATTTTTATTGATGTTGACTTGAGACAATTCAGTGTGTTGGAGTAATCGCAAATTTGATTATGTTATTACCATTTGCTAGAAGATTTCAACAATATATATATATATATATATATATATATATATATATATATATATATATATATATATATATATATATATATATATATGTTTCGGAAAAGTCACATTGGCCATCTTTAGGTTGGTCTTCTCGGTCGTAGTGAACAGATTATAGACCACCACGGTTTAAATGCCCTTTAAGTCTAATATTAATATGACAATTCATGACAACATAACATGATAATTCTTTTAACCAATTCGGTTTCTTTTATTGACTGTTTGGACACTGGTCTAATACAAACTGGATTTCAAATATTTTTTAAACGTGACAGAGTATATATAAATAATTTTGAGTCGAGCTGGAAAACGGACGTGCGTAGTTTCGATAACAACTGATTTTTTACACTCCTCCTTCTGTCAGTTTGATTCCAAAATCCAAATTCTACAACAAGAAAATTTAAAAAATATCCAATCTCGGACTACTATGATATTTCATAATTTTGTTCGCTCCAGTTTCATTAAGATTCCTTTGAACTGTACGCGTGGATTGTTTAAAGTTCAATGTCGAAACCCCCGCGGGTGCTCCTCTATATTAAAGCGGGCCACCTAATAATAACCACACTAATAAATGCAATTTCAAATGAACAAAACCCAATCACGTTTCTCTCCGTGAGATTCAAATCGCATTCGTAATAAATAAAACTTCTTTGTTCCAATGCTCGCGTAATTATTTAATAAATTAGAATGTGGCAGTGATGGCGAAAACAATAGTAGGTGTGGCGATAAGTTTTGTTGATATTTTCAATTTTAATAAATAATTTGTACATTAGAAAATATCTTGCATGTATTTGTTATTATTATTTGTTTTAGAGTACCTGTTCAAAAGTAAATATGTTATGGTATTTTTGCAACAGGATACATGTTTTTTATGATTTTTTAACAAATATTATTGATAACAATTTTATTCATTTTCTTCTCCTTCATTCTCCCCTTACATTTATCATTTCGGGCGTTGGATTTGGGCGTTTCTTCACCAATCGTTTCCATGTATTCAAATTCATTATTTTCACCTCTTCTACTGTCTGTTCTTTTCTTTCTCCTTCCTCGGCTATTTGTTGGATTCATTTTTTCTTGATCTGCCCTTTTTCGTATTTGTTATTCTCGCTTCGTGCACCGTCTTTATTATTCTGTTAGGTCCCATTATCTTCACACTGGTTTCTCTCTTTGTTATTTCGTTCTTTATTAGTTTTTGGTTTATCCAACTTATTTCTTATTTCATCTCACTTTGTCTTCATATCAAATTTTCTCAGATGTCTCATCTGCATTGCATTTATATTGCTGTTTGGTATTCGATTATAGTGTCCAACTCTCGTAATCTGGTTGGCTATTTCAAGATTTGATTGGTTGTCGAGTCGTCGCGCGTTCCTTTAAATGTTATTGCGCTTGAACGGATAGTTATAGCATGTTTTATTTCAGTACTTTTAGCTTCATTAACGATTCTGATTCACAATTTTATAAGTTTGTATATGTCTTTCATTTCAGTTGCTATTATTATTTAATTACGGTGTTTTAAAGTTTTTCATACCAAACTGTAGTCGCTAGCAAAATTTTGTCAATATCCATAGTATTCGAACAAAAGCAAAATGTGATCGTAGATGAATTAGCAAATAATCCTAGAGATCACGTTTTTCACTGAACTATGTCCCATTTTAATTGAAACGTTGCTGGTGACAAAACTAATTGCATTGGTTTGTTTTGTTTTCATCAATTTGTGAGTGGTTGGAAAATAATTGACCAGCAAACTTTTCTGGTCGCAATAACGTGTCAGACTATTTTTAACCAGACATGTGCTTGTGTCGACTGACCTCGCAAATTTTTATCAAGTTATCAAGTTCAAGTAAACGTAAATCCTAAACGTCAACAACATCCAAAAAATCTACGATGTATTAATCTACGATTTACAAATCCCGGGCCTAAAAGGCCGTATTATAATTGTAAGTTATCTTAGTGTTATGTTACGAATTAAAATAATTTCTCCAATACCTGATGTCGAGATAGCTGAAATAATTACGATGGAAACACACACATAAGTAAGTAAATTTAATTGACATATTTATTGTGCAATTTTTTATATAGAATTAAAAAAAAATAGCATGTCAGTTAAAATTAATTTGAACATATTGATTATTTATATAATGTAACATATCTCAGCCCTCGTATTATATCAGTCTTTTCAAGTTCTTCTACATGTGGTCGGGAAATGCTCAATTACGTTTTTATTTGAAATAAACTATCAAAGGTTTTCAGGGATCACGAATTAAATTTTGCAGTTAATACTCAGTGTATTTCCGAGAATCGTTTCTATTGGAGAAACTACTTTTATTACATCAAAGCCGTAATTACAAGGTTATTGTATAATTATATAATGACCAGATATTAACTTCGTCAAAAGCACGTGGAAGTTGATTGCATAGAAAATGTGCGTTTCTGAAACTAATAAATAGTAGGGTATCTTTAATAAACTTTAAACAAGGAACCAAACACAAAGTGCGCACTGTATCGTAAAAAGTTTTAGTTGCTAACTCCATTTCCATGTCGGAATACAAAAACAAGGGTTGCACCGCAACTAAGGGATAAAAGCTTAACCAATTATTATCGCAAGCTAACGCTGAGGGCTTGAAAATATTTTTCCCGGCGCGCTCATCAATTAAACGATCAAGATTGATTGAATGAGAATTTTCAATAATTCCGATCAATAATGTCCGAAAATGGCCAGCAAAAAATTGTCGAGATAAAAATAATAACAGTAATTAAACGATCAAATCAAACTTCGAATGCAAACAATTAATTTTTTTTGGTAATATAACATGTGATTGAGGAGAAAATCGATAAGTAAAATAACCCAAATAATTAAACAAAGAAAATTCGTAGCCACAAAATTGTGTCCAATACAAACTTCAATAAACATTTTTAATTTAAAATACTTGTTCATGATTCTCCTTCCATCACTAAAACAGCTTAACTTTTCGATGCGCATTATTATTGCATAAAGTGCGGTGCTTTGTTTGATATATAATAATTGACTATTTGTTTATAACATTCGTTCGTATTTATCTGCTTCGTGCAATCCATTAGCATATCACGTTGTATGTCAAAGCACAATCAAGGTATTATCAGAATTTGCCGAGGGGAAAATAAATAAATTATTATTGAATAATCCTCTTTTTGTACACATTAAACTCCAATTTAATTTGTTTGCTTCGCGTTCGGATACATGTAACAGTTCAGCGGATAATTGAGATTTTTAAATAGAAAGTTGTTAAATGAAAGAAACTCATTTTGTGGTAATTTTAATCACTCGGCTAAAGTTTGCGTTTTTTTTTTTAAAGTAATTGAGTTAACATCGAATTGAGTAATTGACAAAGTGATGATTAATATATTTTAATTGAACAAATATGACATTTAATATTAATATTAAAAATAATTTCGTGTTGTTATTATACATTTTGAATATTTTTTTAATATCCATTAATCCTATGTTTTTCAACATTAACTGGGCTATACGTTTGATGAAATGGTCAAAACAGTAAAGTCAATTTTCGATCATCAAACATCGTTGTTTAAAATGCGTTTCAATTGTCTACAGCAACATAATCCTCCAATAAAAAACATCTGGACAAGAAACAACGAAGATAAAAAGTTAAGGCCTTCTCGAAACATCTAGAAAATGTATTCAAACCCTTCTTCTCATAGAAATAAACATCAAAAATGCACCAGTATTTCATTTTATTTCTGGCAAAATATTACAAGAACTGTCTGAAAAATGCTGCAAGTAAATAACCTTCATATCCAATGCAATTTTGAGATTAAACTTCCACAGCATATGGAAATGGAAAGTCGCCTAAATAATCTTGATCACCAAACTTGCAAAAAAAAAACAAAAGTTGTCGCCTTCTACAGGCCCATAAACTTGCTAACAATGCTATCCAAAGTTTTTGAGAAGCTATATGTTGAAAAACTAAAAATAATAGAACAAAGAAAAATAATCACCAGTTTGGATTCCGTTACAAACAATGCAATACATCAAGTTGAATAGTTAATAAAATAAAAATGGATGTAAACACCATCCTGTACAATTTCTCAAGTGTGGCAACGCCTTGCAAGTCAAACTAAAGAAACTACTTCTTCACCCTCACTATCAACTGTTCAAATCTTATTTGAAACATGGCAGTGAATATACTAATTTACATCCCAAACAGTCTAGGTAGCGTAATTGGACCAGTGTTATACCTCCTGTACACATCAGATCTATCAACAACAAGAACTCGAGAACAACTACAGTTGCCACATATGCGAATGACACCTCTGTCTTAGCATCCCTCATCCATCTGCCTCGAGGAATCTTGAACATACCTTGAACAAAATCCAAGACTAGATGAAAACCATGGAACCAAGGCCAGCGAAACAAAGTGCCCTTAAACTAAGGCAAAGTAGTGGCGCAGATCCAAACCTTAAATCCAAGCTATCATTAGACAACAAAGTGCTGCTCTACAAATCTATCTTAAAACCTGTTTGGACATACTGCACGGTTTCAAAACTTCTGACATCCATCGTTGATGTGTGTTGTAAATTTCTGTACATCTTTTGAACAAACTTTAATATTCGAGGCGAGAAACTAAATATTTTACATCCCTACTCACTAATATGTTAACAGTCTGTAAAATCTCAAACATAAAGTTATATTAACTAGAATTTATTACAACGGACTGTTGAAAATATACTAAATTAATTAAGTGACTAGGAATTTTATACACGAAATGGCTATGTTAACGTAATATATTATCAACGCACAGCTGCTGCATTTACAATCGGATTCTTGTAGTTATATATAGTTTTATATTTTAGTTATTGTGTATTTTTAATTCGTGAACGGAATAAATTCGTTAACCAGAAACTTAACGAACAATTTATTAATAATTAATTAATTATTTAGTTAAGTTACATTAAAGGAATTTAAGTATTATTTAGCTTTAAGTAGCGGAGTGCAAATGAGAAAAATTAAAAGAATATGTATGCGTAAATATATATTGAAAAAAAGATACTAAAAGTGAATGTAGTTGAAAATATGTAATAAGGAAAGACGTAAGATTGAATTAGTGTACGTAAACTTTGAGTCCAAGGAATAGCATTGTTACAATTTTAGTCTAATGGGTTTGCGGAGATGTATTTATTTCTACATAGATAACAGAAATGTTCTGCAAATCGTTGTTTGTTTGTTGTTGGTTTCTACAAACTTGTATATATATATATATATATATATATATATATATATATATATATATATATATATATATATATATATATATATATATATATATATATATATATATTCAAAATATAATCACAAATAATCAAAACGAATGTGTGTGTATTCCAACATATCAAAATTTTTGCAATTTTAAACACTTGGAAAACAATTATAAAACAAATTCGTCCAACACATGTTAATGAAATAAAATCTGGGCGAGGACTAACCGTAGTGACAAGGACAAATCGAAAACGTGATAAAATATAAAAAATTAATCAAAAAATTGACAATACGAGGACGGAGATGAACAACAAAACATATAAAAATTAATTATTTAAGGATATTATTGTAAATCCCTGATCCTATCGTTTTTGATGTTACAAGTATTTTTAGTTTTATTGATATAAACGGATTCCAGGAACAAACGCTTCGGTAAATTATTTTGTCGATCCAAAATCGAAAGAATGATTATATTTTTCTACATGTGCACATAACGCAGTAATTTCAGATTTTTTCCCTTTCGTCAATACATTCTTACAATCTTGCTTATGATTTTGTATTCTACGTTTCAAATAGTGTTTTGTTTGACCAACATAAGGCAAACTACAATCTTTACATTGAAGTTTATAAATTGTTGTTATTTAAATTTTAATTTAAATTTTTTTTTCAATTGTTCTGACAAACCACTAATATAGGGAAATGAGTAAAATCGTGCATCGAGGGGTTTGATATTTAATGTTGTGGTATGATTCAAATTTATTGAGTGTAAAATTCTATTAATGAATTTTTTGGGGTAATTATTAGATTGTAGAATACCATATATTAGCTGTTTGTTTTCTGCATGAAAAGTAACACTACTAAGTTTATTCATACGATTATTCAACGCTGTTACAGTATTAATTTTTTATTTCATTGGATGCTGAGACATGAAATTAAGTATTCTACCAGAACTCGTAGGTTTAGAAAACCATCTGGTCGAGAGTGTCTGATCTATATTCCTAATAATGGTAATATCCAAAAAGTTTAATTGTTTGTTATTTTCAACCTCCAAAGTAAATTGTAGTTGTGGATGGAAACCGTTAAAAACGTTTAAAATATTGTCTGTGTAATGTTGAGGGATAGACATACAAATATCATCAACATAAATATACAAGAATGGAATGCTCATGGGTAATGTAGAAGTTATAGATGTTAAAAGCTTGTTCACTACTAACGATGCTAGTATTGGTGAGCATGGGTGGCCCATTGACGACCCCGAGTTCTGGTGGAAGAATTAATACTGTAACAGCGTTGAATAATCGTATGAATAAACTTAGTAGCGTTGCTTTTCATGCAGAAAACAAACAGCTAATATATGGTATTCTACAATCTAATAATTACCCCAAAAAATTCATTAATAGAATTTTACACTCAATAAATTTGAATCATACCACAACATTAAATATCAAACCCCTCGATGCACGATTTTACTCATTTCCCTATATTAGTGGTTTGTCAGAACAATTGAAAAAATTTTTAAATAACAACATTGATGATATTTTGACTTTTCACAACACAAAAACAATAGGAACGTTGTACACTAAATTAAAAACGAAGACACCACCCCTGTTACAGTCTAACTTAATTTATAAACTTCAATGTAAAGATTGTAGTTTGTTTTATGTTGGTCAAACAAAACAATATTTGAAACGTAGAATACAAAATCATAAGCAAGATTGTGAGAATGTATTGACGAAAGGGAAAAAATCTGAAATTACTGCGTTATGTGCACATGTAGAAAAATATAATCATTCTTTCGATTTCTCTAACCCAGTGATTTTGAATCGACAAAATAATTTACCGAAGCGTTTGTTCCTGGAATCCGTTTATATCAATAAAACTAAAAATACTTGTAACATCAAAAACGATAACTTACTTATATCAGGGATTTACAATAATATCCTTAAATAATTAATTTTTATATGTTTTGTTGTTCATCTCCGTCCTCGTATTGTCAATTTTTTGGTTAATTTTTTATATTTTATCACGTTTTCGATTTGTCCTTGTCACTACGGTTAGTCCTCGCCCAGATTTTATTTCATTAACATGTGTTGGACGAATTTGTTTTATAATTGTTTTCCAAGTGTTTAAAATTGCAAAAAATTTGTTGGAATAATCTTACACGTTTTGATTATTTGTGATTATACAATAATTTAATGTTAATATTAATTTCGTAACTTTTACATTGGTAAGTCTTTCTTTTAAAATTTATTGTGAATGACTTTTATTATTGGATATTTTGTTTAATTGTTTTTAGTCTGATGATGCAATTTAATAAATTGCGAAACGTAAATTACGTTTAATTTGCAACCTGATGTCCCAAAATTCCCCGAAGAATCTTTTTGAATATATAAATACACTGGGGACAAGAATATATTTATACATATATATATATACCGGGTGGAAAGTATCAAACCCGAACATAGCAGAATTGCATTGGAATATACTTTTATGTATATACCTGCTCCCCATTTCCACCGATAAAACTTATAATGACATCAAATGAAAGAGAATATTAAACGGCGTCAATTGATACTAAAATCTTCTCTTAATACCTTATCATTAGTTTTTACAAAGCAATTAATATTAAAAACCCAGGTGCTATAAACTATTGGCGGCCGTGCTTTTGTCGGCACAAGTCACTATTTGTCAGATTTGACAACTGCATAATTGATTTAAATTTGTAAAAAACTAATGATAAGGTATTAAGAGAAGATTTTAGTATCAATTGACGCCGTTTATTATTCTCTTTCATTTGATGTCATTATAATTTTTATCGGTGGAAATGGGGAGCAGGAATATGCATAAACGTATATTCCAATGCATTCTGCTATGTTCGGGTTTGATACTTTCCACCCGGTATATATATATATATATATATATATATATATATATATACATGAAAGATGGTCTAATCTTACACCTCAATGGTGTAGTGAACATTAATTAAAACAGGTCCATGAAGACTAACTGGTGGATCGCTAGACAATATTGTTTCTGGGTTATTACCCTTCGTCAGTAGCGATTACCAAGAACCTTAGTTGTTGAAATACCTTTACATGTAGTGGCCGTCAAAACTTCTTGGCGCGAGCCAATCACTCCTAACGAACCACTGACAACAGAACACTGACAAGACGATACCTTGTCTAACACCTTGCGGCGAGTAAACAAGACGACTGTCAAATGTTGACGGCCACTACATGTAAAGGTATTTCAACAACTAAGGTTCTTGGTAATCGCTACTGACGAAGGGTAATAACCCAGAAACAATATTGTCTAGCGATCCACCAGTTAGTCTTCATGGACCTGTTTTAATTAATGTTCACTACACCATTGAGGTGTAAGATTAGACCATCTTTCATGTAAATTTTACATTTTTCTGTCAAATTTGACACGACGCATTTTCAATATATATATATATATATGTGTGCTTCTTGGTTCTCGAGTTGTGAACCGCGTTGTGGAAATGTTCCCCGAAGGGTCGCTTCGACGTTTCGACAGAGTCCCATCTGTCATCTTCAGGAAGCTCTTCTAGGTCTCGCTGACTTAGAAGAACTGTTCGTCGAAGCGACCCTTCGGGGAACATTTCCACAACGCGGTTCACAACCCGAGAACCAAGAAGCACAGATTTCAGCCGCGAGAACTTACGCACCAACATATATATATATATATATATATATATATATATATATATATATATATACTGGGTGTTTTTTTGAAAAGTGCGAAAAAAAAAATTGGTAATAGGTTATGTTAAGTAGATCTCATAGGCAACAGGTTTTTCTAATAAAAGTAGTTTCATTGTTCAGATAAATATAATTGAATATTTGGTTAAAATTTCCAGTCCGCTACTGAGTTAGATCTGATTAGAAGCTCAATCTTGGTTGCTAGGCATAAACAACAATAATGAATAGTAAACTCGATTTTTTAAAACTATCACGACAGTTTGAGTTAACTGTCGAAACAAATTGAAACAATGAAAGCTTATACAAATGCTGAAATGACGAATATGGTCTTACTGTATGGAAGGGCACGAGGAAACACCCGTGAAGCACAGCGACTCCATGCTGAAATGTTTCCCCAACGAAAATTGCCAGACCACCGCACATTTAGTACCGTTGTTCAACGTCTGCGGGAAAACGGAAAATTTACCCCTATAACGGTGGACCGTGGTCGCGAACGAACGGAGAGAGTTTTGGATGTTGAGCCTGTCATTCTCGATCTTGTTGAAAATAGTCCAGGGATTAGTGTAAGGAGACTGGTTTCGCCGTTCATTGTGTGGCACACATTAAATGGACAACGTTTTCATCCGTTCCATATACAAAACGTCCAGGCATTAAAACCAGAAGATTTTCCTACGAGGATTAGGATTTGTGAGTGGGTACTTCGTAAACAGCACCGCACCGCAGTTTGTTAAAAAAAAAATACTTACAGACGAGGCAACGTTTACCAAAGATGGTATTTTCAATGCCCACAATACTCACATTTGGTCAGATGAAAACCTCCATGCAATCCACGAAAGTCATTGTTAGGACCGATTATGTCCGTTAATGTTTGGGCAGGAATGGTCGGAAATCATTTGATTGGGCCTTACTTCTTACCGCCTCGCTTAACTGCCGCTGCCTATTTAGAGTTCCTAAATTCCAATCTGAAAAACCTATTGGAAGATGTCCCTTTAATTATTCGATGAGATGTGGTATCTTCATGATGCTTTAGCAGTGCGTTTAGTGTTTTTTTAGCGTTTAACAATAACTTCGCAGGGTGGTGGATAGGAAGGAATGGAGCAGTTCTCAATAATAATCCGGTTGTATTATTCATATTACCATATTCATTATTGTTGTCAATGAGTTGAGTTCTGAGGATCCATTCCCGACGCATATAGTCGAAGAAAGACCGAGTCACCACAATCGGGAAGGGGGCAATTATAAATGTTTAAGCTAGACTCAAACTCATCTGTATGTTATAAATGAAATGCGTGCCTTAATTTTAACTGCTGGTAGTACTCAATAAGTTTCTCTCTTAATATATTTTGTTTGAAAATCGTAAAATTATAATCAAAGTTTAAAATTTTAATATGTACAAATTGATTGATATATTTCTACTTTCTTATACTTTATGTATAAGTACAAACATATTAAAATTTTAGCCAATCTTAGTCGAGAATTTACAGCATCGTGATTGTTCTTGTCCCTGCAGGTATGAAGTACGAAATTCATAGATTGATATAAGAACATAAGGTGACGAGGGTGTCTCATACTGATTTCCTTAGCACTAAACTGATAATATGTAGGTGGATAATTAGAATTATATACTTTGGCATTTTCCAGTTGATTGTGGATGGATTTTTCAAAATATATAAACATATCAGTTTGTAGAGTTGCGTATAATGACGAAACCCTGTATATATTTCAATTGTGTGCATTTATTAAAATAAATATAAACGATGTCAATAAAAATTGCAAATATCAAGCAAGGGCTTGGGCAATGGGAGTAAGGACCTACAACAAGCTGCCTTATAGTTTGAGAAAGAACGTCCTATATTGAAAGCAATAGCTCAACCGGAAGTGATCGTTTACTCTTATCACTCGTACTTACTTACTCTTATCAAACGGTACGAGTTATCAAAAACATGTTCTTATATAAATTAAAGATATTAAAATTTTAAACAACTTTCATTTGAAAAGTTTTTTTCGAAAAATGTAGTATAACTAAGTATAAGAAAGTTCAGTGCGGACCACTGCAGATTTTTACTTTCTTATACTTGTATGTATGTATAAGTAAGTATAATCATGAAAATGTTCGAACTCGAGATTTCAACGGATATACATGTTTTGAGGTCCCCTGAATAGTTTCTGACTATTTTCGGAATGACGTCCTATTTTGAAAGCAATATCTTAACCGGAAGTGATGGTTTACTCTTATCACATTTTCCATATCTTGAAAACAGTACATGTTATCGAAAAAAATATTCTTACAAAAGTTAAAGGTATTGATATTTTAAACAACTTTTTTTGGAAAAGTTTTTTCAAAAACTGTAGTATAACTAAGTATAAGAAAGTTCAGTGCGGACAACTCCAGATTTTTTATATATATTTTATTCAATTCGGTAGAATATAATGTTGTTTTAATATTCTGTAGGTATTCTTGTATGGTATGTAATATTTTATAATATTTGTTGATACTTATGCATATACTTCATGTGGTCTGACAATAAAATGTAATATTATTTTTATTATTACTATTACTAATAACGAAAAATCTGTAGTGGTCCACACTGAACTTTCTTATACTTAGTTATACCATATATGAATAACTACTAGATACTGCAAAACAATGGGAGTTTATGAGACACAGTAAGGAGCTATATTATGCATTTCTTAAAGTTTTGAATGATTTGCCTACAGAGATTGCTGAAATGCCTGATTACAATAGTTATTAAAAAGCTGTATTTTGCGCCTGGTTGTTTTTATTCAATTAAATATTTTTTTTACTAATTGTTTATTTGTATTGTGTTTCTATCTATTGATAGTGTGTGCAATGCCTATAAAAAAAGTAATTGGCCCAAAACACTGCCTTGCGGCAGTAGGCGCTTGTGTTCAAAGCAATCAAATGTCTTGCTTAAAATAAATTTCGATTCAAGTATGAGTGCTCGCAGTGAATAAGTGTACGTTTATTGCTACACTCGTTTCAATTTATTTCATGATATTTAAAATTACAAAAATGTTCAGTAGTAACTCTGAACGAATTACCAGAGCTAACAATATAGACGATCGATTGATTTAAAAACTGATTGTAAGGGTGCTAATAATTTCAATATTTCTGAAACGCTTGGCATTGGCAATCATCGACAAGTTAAAAGCACAATATGAGAAAATCAAGGAGTATGACACGAAGGTGACAAACTCTCGAAGAAAAATACAAACGGCTACATGATCCAATCGAGCTTCAAGAACAAGAAGAGTGTACTGAGGAACTGGTAACAAATCTATGTAAAAACAAATATAACTTAAAACTACATTTAAAAAACGCGCCTCATGCTCTATCCCTTTTCTGTTGCGGGAGTGTGGCCTTTTGATTTTGTCATGGGGCAACAATCGATGTCTAGTGTGGGCTCCACATCCACATCGACAACATAAAGAGGTAGAGTATGACGTGCGTTATTTAAAAGAAGTTTCGCCCTATTCCTAATCCACAGTAAGTCAGTCGTCAAATGTAACTTACGAATACATTATTACAAAATACAAATTACCTACCACACTACCGACCAATCTTTCAAACTATGCTGAAAAGGTGGTAGAATATATTGGTGGGTTTGTTGTTAGAAAAATGACTTGTTCAGAATGCTTTTTGTCAGTTATTATTGTTTGTGCCCTCAAATTCATCTTTAATAACATACAAAACTAATGGGCAATTACGATGTAATATATTCCATCAAATGATGTAAAAGTGCAGATGTAATTTGCAGGAAAGTGTTGAAGACAACAAAAAAATCTGCAATGGTCTGCGTTGATAGTTAAAAATCTCAGTTATACTCTATTTTTCGAAAAAACTTTTCAAATAAAAGTTGTTTATAATTACAATATCTTTAACTTTCATAAGAACATATTTTATATAAGTACAAGGTGGTTACGAAAATTGGAATCACTTTTCCACTTTTGCCCAAAAGATAGAACTACAAGAAAGAATTAAATGAAATTGCTGGCAACATTGCTTTTTTACGTAACCATGCTTTAAAAAATATCGCGTCTTCAAAACTTTCGAAATATTTTATTTAAAAATTGGTAATAACCAACAGTTTCAAAAACAAATAACGTAAATAAAATGAAAAGCGATACAGCAAAAACAAAAATATCTACTAATATTAACGGTGATGACCACGATTCTCTGTACATAGCCTCCTTTGAAATGATCTACAAATTTTATTGCATAATTCAGAAGTGAACGTTTGAAATGCTTCTTGAATAATCACATTCAAAGTTTCCACGTCCTCAAAAGCATTATGAAGGTATATCAAATCACGCACAATTCCCCAAACACTGAAGTCCATTAGTGTTAAATCACATGACCTCGCAGGCCATTCTATCGGACCTCTTCGACCAATCCAAGACTGGTGAAAATGATCATTTCGAACTTGTACAGAATAATGATGTGGAGCGCCGTCTTGTTGCAGAATTACATCCGGAGGACAGTGTAACAAAATAGGTGGCATTATTTTTTCTACGAGCAGAGCTAAATAAACATCTCCAGTAATACTATCGTCAATAAAAAGTGGACCAATAATTTCTCCACTCCAAATTCCAGCCCAAACGTTTATTCCAGGAGATTTAAAATCTTTTTCAATAATTACATGGGTATTTTCGTCAGAATAATAAACGCAATTGTCGCGATTAATTTGACCACACAAATGAAATTTAGCTTCATCAGACCACAAAATACGATCAAGCAAAAAATTTGGATCAACTTCATCGACCAGCAAACTCTGAAATTCCTCGTAAAATTGCAATCTTCGATCGGGATCATCTTCGTTCAAAGCATGCGCAAACCTTGGTCGATAACATTTTAATCCAATGTGACGAATAATTTTCTGAATCGATTGTCTGCAAAACCAAAACTCTCTTGAAAGTTGCCTCTGGGATGTTGAAGGTTCGTCCAGCAAATGCTTGTGGACTTCAGCTGCATTTTCAAAAGTCACAACATATTTAGATCTACCGCTCCTGTTCTTATGCTGATTTGTAACATCCCTAACCAGTTCAAACTTTTTAATGATTTTGATAATCTCACCAAGCGTTGGTTGTAACTGATTAGGTTATGTTACACGCCAACGATCCTGCACTCTTAATGCTGCAGTTCTATCAGAGCGACCTTCTTTAGCAAGATCATATCATTTTACGATGTTTATTCGCTGCCCAATACTGAAATTCATTATGCACAAATATTGACAATTGTTTGACAACTGTTGACGGTTACACGAAATATTGAATTCCATGTTGCCATTTAATCAAATATATTTTTTAGAACCGCAAATTTGTTGTAAAAACAGCGACATCTCTTGGCAATTTGAAGAAAAGTGACTCCAATTTTCGTAGCCAGCTTGTATAAGAAAGTAAAAATAGCATGACATATATTTTTTATTTCTTGTCTGAAATAGTCTGAAATTCTTGGACATTTTAGCGTAAATTCAGGCTAATAAAGTAGCTGCGGGCCGGACCACCGCGTAAAAACTAAAGACGAGGTTAGAATAATTAAGCCAACCAATAGAAAATATACTTACTGATAAATAATCAGGTTGTATTATTTACAATACACTATTCATTGTCGTTAGTCATTAGTTCTGAGGATCCATTCCCGTCGAATGGAAGGACTGAGTAACCACATTCGGGAAGGGAGCAATTACAAACGTTTAAGCTAAATTCACAGTAATCTGTAAGGAATTATAGAATTTGTGATTAAATTGGTAAATATGTTTTCTTATATAAAGAAAAGAAAATTGTTCAAATTTATTAGCATCTTTGCAAAAGCAAAATGTACACGAATTAGTAAATAATCCTTGAGATCACGTTTTTCACTGAACTATGTGGCATTTTAATTGAAACGCTGTTGTCGGTGACAAAACTAATTGCATTGGTTTATTTCATTTTCATCAAGGTGAGAATTTTTTGGTCACAATGACGTATCAGACAATTTCTAACCAGACCTGTGCGTGTGTCAACTGAGCTCGCAAAATCTTATCAAAGTTATCAAGTTATCAAGTTCAAGTAAACGTACATCCTAAACGTCAACAACATCCAAAAAATCACAATGAACCCTACGATGCATTAATCTACAAATTTACAAATCCGGGGCCGTATTATGATTGTTAGTTATGTTAGTGTTATGTTACGAATTAAAATAATTTCTTCAATATATGACGTCGAGATATCTGAAATAATTACGATGGAAACGCACACATGTAAGTAAGTAAATTCAATTGACATATTTATGTATTGTGCAATTCTTAAATAGAATTAAAAAAATTAGCACGTCAGTTAAAATTAATTTGAACATATTGATTATTTATATAATGTAACATATGTCAGCCCTCGTATTATATCAGTTTTTTCAAGTTTCCTCTACATGTGGACAGGAAAGGTGCAATTACGTTTTTATTTGAAATAAACTATCAAAGGTTTTCAGGGATCACGAATTAGATTTTGTAGTTAATTTCCGAGAATCGTTTCTATTGGAAAAACTACCTTTATTACATCAAAGCCGTAATTACAAGGTCGTTGTATAATTATATAATGACCAGATATTAACTGCGTCAAAAGCACGTGGAAGTTTTCTCAAAGTAAAGTTGATTGCATACAAAATGTGCATATCTGTAACTAATAAATAGTAGGGTATTTTTAATAAACTTTACACAAGAAACGAAGCACAAAATTTGCACTGTATCGTAAAAAGTTTGAGTTGCTAACTCCATTTCCATGTAGGAATACAAAAACAAGGGTTGCACCGCAACTAAGGGATAAAAGCTTATCCAATTATTATCGCAAGCTAACGCTGAGGGCTTGAAAATATTTTTCCCAGCGCGATCAATTAAACGATCACGATTGATTGAATGAGAATTTTCAATAAATTCTCCGAAGTGTCCGAAAATGGTCAGCAAAAAATGTCGAGATGAAAATAATAACACTAACGATTCTAGCGATTAAATCAAAGTTCGAATGCAACAATTGATTTATCCAGTTATATAAGATGTCAAGTAAAGTAACGAAAATAATTATATATTAACAAAGAAAATTCGGGGCGACGCGACGTTAAAAATTGCCACATTAGCGTCCAATACAAACTTCAAGCACTAAAGCAGCTTAAATTTAATTTCGATGTGCATTATCATTGCATAAAGTGCGGTGTGATTTATAATTGATGGATTATTTTAGTGGGGATTAATAAAGACTAAGTTAAACATTGGGTTTACAACATTCGTCCGTATTTAGCTGCTTCTATATCTATAAACTATTATTGAATAAACCTCTTTTTGTTCACATTGTTTAAAATGCGTTTCAATTGTCTACAGCAATATAACCTTCCAATAAAAAATGAGGATAACATCTGGGCCAGAAACGAGGAAGAAAAAGTTGCGGCTTTCTCGAAACAACGAGAAAATGTATTCAAACCCTTCGTTTCAAAGAAATAAACATTGACATTTTATGGTTCATTTCATTTATGGCAAAATATTATAAGAACTGTCTGAAAATGCTACAAGTTAATAACCTTTGTATCCAATGCAATTTTGAGACTAAATTTCCACAGCATATGGAAAGTCGCCTAAATAATCTTAAAATGGCTATTACCAGAGGCATGAGCAGCCAGATATTGTGGCTTAATTATAGTATCACTTTTATGCTGTGTGATGCGTTGTTTAAGACGTTGAGTAGTTTGGCCTATGTAAACTTCGTTACAATTCCTTATTGGAAAATAATTTGCCAACAGGTTTAGCGATTCTGTCGGCGACTACGATGTTGGTGCCCTGGAATAATTTTTTTAAAGATGGGGACAGTTGGTGTATATAAGGGAAACTTTTATAAATTTTGACTGTTTCTTGGGGAAGTTCATCCCGTAGTCTGGGAGGAGGATTTGAAAAAAGTAATTTGTTAAGAAGTGAAGAAGGATAATTATTTTCAAGGAAAATGTTATATAATAATTGTAAACTAGTAATGTGAAAATCCTGATGGGCAATGTGGGTTATCCTGTGTTTAAGACCTAAAATGACATTTAATTTATGTTGGAAGGGGCTGTAAGGATTGAAATGAAGGTATCTCCCAGAACTTGTGGGTTTTTGATACCAGTTAAGTTTGACAATACCATCCCTATTCCTCGTGACCAAAGTATCGAGAAAGGGTACTTTCTGATCTTGTTTCATTTGGTAAATTGGAGGCGGTCATGAAAAGATATATAAAATATATATAAGTTGTAAATGAAATGCGTGCCTTAAGTTTAACTGCTAATAGTACTCAATAAGTTTCTCTCTTAATATATATATTTTTTGAGTACAAATTGCCTGATTTATTAATACATTTTATCACATTAACTAAATATTTGAGCATTCTTAATATGTACATAATTGTATGCTTTTTGCAACGAAGAATGAATTTATTATAGAAATAAATGCTTTCATACATGCTATACAAATGTTACAACATTCTGGCGAGTATTACAGATAACACTAAAAGATTTATTCATTGGAGTAAAAACCAACACCACATTTTGCCCTTTAATCAAATATTTGCCAACAATAGCCATAGCTGTGGATTATTAATTTCCTAATGTACTACAAACGAATATCATAAACGAACGCAATCCAAATAACTGCACTTTGCGGAGCACCGTATTGACACTCTTATGGAATTCCACAATTTCGAATCCTATATTATAATAATATATAAATTTTGTGCCAATATGAACCACATATGTGTGTATGCACAACATATTTGCCTTAACTACATTGCCGACTTAAACTTTAGATCATTTCATTTTATGTATATAGTAATATTGTTTGTAGACCGACAACATTTGAGATGTATAAATCTACTCCTACTGCAGTGCATAGTCTCTTGAGAATGTTGTTGGGGTATATATTTAAGTGGCCCGAATGAAGCTACTTCTGTTTCTGACAGACGAGACGTCTGAAAGTTAGATTTGTAACAATGCAACATTACATCAACTTCATTAAAAAATATTTATGTATAACTTATTGAAGTTATGATACATATTATTGATTATTTCATATATACAGTATATATATATATATATATATATATATATATATATATATATATATATATAAATATATATTTAGTTTTACACAACGTTTCGAATTATGGATACAGTCATTTTCAAGTATTGGTTGGATGTAATGTCTTAGAAATTTTATGGACACTTAGAAACTATCACAGATATATGTCATTACTAAATATTAAAAAACAAACAAAAACAACTTGTACGTAAATACATAAAATACATTTATAACTCTACCTGTCGAAATTTTAGTCAATCATAGTCGAGAATTTACAGCATAGTGATATGGTTTTGTTGCTGCATGTATTAAAACTAAATTCATGAGATTGATATTAGAACATACACTAACATGGGTGTCTCATACTGCTTTCCTTAGCTCTAAATTAACACTGCATGTTACCTTCTAAAATTATCCGATAAATATGTAGCTGGATAATTACAATTACATACTTTGGCATTTTCCAGTCGATTGCGGATGAATCATTGGGGCGTAGTCTTCAAAATATATAAATATATCACAGTTTGTTCTAGAGTTGTGTATAATGACGCAATCCGGGATATATTACAGTTGTGTGCATTTATTAAAAAGATGTGTACAAAAAGTACAAATATCATTCATGCAATACAAGAATATGAACTGTATTCACTTCGTCGTTTAAGTGTCTCAAAGCAAGGGCCAATTTCATTGAGAGTAAGGAACTACAACAAATTGCGGTCTAGTTTGCGAGAGATTTGATTTTTTATCTTAATATTTTAAGAAGAATTTTTTTATAGGCCATTGTTTTATTTAATTGGTTAGTTTCATGGGTAGAATATAATGTTGTTTTAATATTCTGAAGGTATATTAAATGTATACATGCATACTTTATAATATTTTTTGATAACGTTGTATTCTTTATAAATGTGTTATTATTATTATTATTATTATTATTATTATCAGTAATAACAAAAAATAGCATGACATGTATTTCTTATGGAAATAAATTTATTGAGCAATTTTTTTTTTTTGAATAAAATAAATTCACTTATATTCTATAAGAAAAATGAAACTGGATTATAAAATTTTGTAATTTATGAAAAATAGAAAAGCATTTATGTAAATAGGCTACTTCAACGCCATCAAAATGTGCATTTTGCTGCTGGAAATATCATCAGAGCGAAACGATTGTGCCTGAAATGCTACAATGTTTTTTTTCTTTTTCATACGAAATATAACTATGATTGACGATGAGTTATATAATAATATTTTTATTAATTTTAATTAATACACTTTATCGCGATTGCAAATACATTATAAATCATAAAAGGCAATACATTTTTAAATATATGAATTATATCACTCGTTTTCTCCGTCTGAAATATTCTGAAATCCTTGGACATTTTTAGCGTAACTCCAGGTTAATAATACGAGCGTAGAAGATAGATCATCTTTTAATTATTTTGTCGAGTCGACATTCTATTTCTGCTTTTTACTAACTGTTTATTTCTGCCACATATATTTTTAGGCATGGTCGTATAAGTTGCTCTTAAAATTAACGATTATTATGTTCAGACATTAGAGAATTTATGACAAATCATAATTTTTGACTTTTAATTTACGTCCGTTAACATCTGCAGTTTTATTACGCTTATTAATCTATCGACGATGTTTTTTTACAAATATAAAAATTAAATTTTTTTAAAAGTAATAATATAAATAATAATTTTTGGCAACCACTAAAGAGAATATTTAAGGTTCAATAATTTTAATTATATGTCCTTGTTTGTATTTGGCGTAAAATTCGCAAAACTGTGTATATTTAACCTACTATGATAACAACGAAATTAAAAGACATTTTCGATATTAAAAGTTCTAGGCACTGTATCTTGGTTGTTAGCTAATTAGTTCATTTAGTACATAAAATTTATAAAACTTAGACATTCTAATTCTAAATAACTTTTATATGAGAAGTTTCAGTTTGCTGGAAATTTATCTTATAAGAAAGTTCAGTGAGGACCACTGCAGATTTTTTTATTTCATAGATAATTTTTAGTTAATTAAAAACGTATATAAACCAATTATTTATTCTTCTATTTATTTTATTGTGTTTTATTTGAGCGTTCAATATTTTAGGTTTATAATCATTCTAAAGGAAAATGAAACTATTACATTTAAACGCCAATTCGCATACGCATTGCACGGTTAAGCCAAATTTAAATTTCAAATGTTCATTTTCTTAAAGCATTTTTATTTTGCGAAGCGCCGTAGCATATGTGATTGTAAACCCATTTCATTGAATCAATATAGTCAAGAAGATTAATAATAAAGTGCGTCCCTTGCGCATGCATCACTTCCTACCTTCTAACCTCATTATATTGATTCTATAAATTACCAACCCTCCTAATTTCTGATTACCATTTCTGAATACACATTTAATTCCATTATTTATTTACATTTCCTTTAATTTCCGTTATATTTTATGCGCATATTGAATGTGTTTGTATCTATCCATATATATTTTAACAAGAAGAATATATTCTTAATATTGAATTTTCAAAGAAAGTGACAGTTTGACGTTTAAGTCAATATTTTTTTAACGCCTAGGAAAGACTGTGGGTAAATTATAAAATCTAAATCTAAAACTTCTTACCACACTTTTTAACCAATCTAAATACATATTTCGGAAATTAAGTTGCCAACTTCAGTGGAATCTAAAAAAATAAACAAATTAATAATTATGGACAAAGATAATGTGGGAACTCAAACATTTACTATCAGAGCACGAAGATGACGTTTTAAGTTCAGCAGACCTGAAAAATAGACCATAGCTCAATATATTTTTTATACAGGATAAGCATTACCACCAGATTGTTTTAAATTAAACATATGCAGCATTTTAGACAATTAAATAGTTATGAAAGCATTTTCATATAATTAAACAACAGAAACAACAGAAAACATCCAGTACACGTAGAAAAACAAATGATTACATTTTTAAGAAAAACTGATAACATTTAATGATTAAAAAGTTAATAATGAGTTACATCCCCACGTACTCTTATGCACTCAACAACCCTTCTGGGCATACTGGAAATTAGATTATTGATATCCTCTTAAGGTACCTCATCCCAGGCTATCTGTAACTGTTGACGTAACTGCTCTAAGGTATTAGGACCATGGGGTAATCTTCTTTCCATCATATCCCAGACATTTTCAATCGGAGATAAGTCTGGTGATCTTGGAGGCCAGGGCAACATATTGATGTTGTTCTCTTCTAGGAAGGCTGACGTTATATGAACAGTATGAGGCCGCGCATTATCTACCTGGAAGGCTGCTCCTGGAAGGTTTTGTTGTAATGGCACAACAATTGGTTCCAACACTTAATCAATGTAACATCTGGCGTTTAGTGTGCCCGGAATGAATACTAGACGAGATCTTCTTCCACAGCGTATTCCCCCCCCCCCCCAAATACCATAACTCCAGGAGTTAAAGCCGTATGGCAACGTTGGACAAATTGTAAATTTTGCCTAATCCTCGAACGTCCGGCAGAGTGCCATAAGCAAAATCTTGATTCGTCGCTGCAGAAGATCTCATTCCATTCGGAAACCCAATATTGACTGTCCTGGCACCAGTGAAGTCTGATGGCTTTATGTTCTCTGGTTAGAGGAAGACAAAAATAAGGACGGTAAGTTCAAACGTACGTATTCGGCGATAAATCGCGCTCGTGGATATACGATATGGCCAATTGCTCTTATGCAATTTCTCGCTCTTGCGTCACTATTCGTCGTCCAGTATCACTACGACGAACTTCTAGGTGTTCTTCCTGCCAGCCTCTACAAGTCTATGCTATAGTGGTGTGTGACCGATTAATACGTCTGGCTATCTCACGGAAGATTAAACCAGCTTCTGCATCCCGACAATTCGTCCTCGTTTAAAAGGCGTAATTTGATGAAAATATGCACGTCTTCGAACTCGTGGCATTCTAAAGGTCCAAACAGTTACAACAAGCAAGAAGAAACATCTAACAAATGCGATAAATCAACGAAACTATTTCAGATTGGCTTCAAAACTTAATCATTTCTTTTTCTACTTGCACTAGATATTTTCACCAAGTTCCATCATTCTATGTTCAGTTGTTCGGGGTGGTCTATTTTATTTACTTATTTATTTATTTATTTATTTAATTCAATACAATACTCCACAGACAAAATCCAATAACGGAGTAGGATGGAAGAATAACATAATACTTAACTTAACTTAATAAATCAGTTACAATAATACATGCAAAAAATAACTTAAATTGTTGCTTATAAATATTGAGAAAAGACTATAATCAATATATGTGCACAAGAACGCCCTATTTCTTAACATAATACAGCTGATTGGTACACTCACTTATTTGATGCTTTTTATAATATCACAACTACATGAGAAGATGTCAAACTCTGCTTGGCGCCGGTTGTAATTATTACACATGATGAACACCGGGGAATGTTGCAGAATATTTGTTCTTGGAGTTGGCAAGTAGAAGCAGTCGCTCAAACGAGACGATAATCTAGGCGTGCGAAAATTTAAAGCTTGCACAATTTCTCCACAAGAGATGGAGCCATTGACAACCTTATGTAGAAAGGTCAAGGACGTACCGATGCGTCTATGTGCAAGTGTATCGAATGAAAAATGATCCAGAAGGGAATCATAAGGATACCCAAATTGCGGGTAGTGACCGTTGGACTTGAAGAACAGATATTTCAGAAAGCGCCGTTGAACTTTCTCGATGGAATAAATGCTACCACTATACATAGGACACCAGATACATGAGGAATATTCAAGTTTAGAGCGAACAAATGCACAGTAGAGATTAACTAGAGTTTCGATACGTGCAAAGCTGCTGCCATTTCGAATAA
This sequence comes from Geotrupes spiniger, assembly GCA_959613385.1. Lineage (NCBI taxonomy): Eukaryota > Metazoa > Arthropoda > Insecta > Coleoptera > Geotrupidae > Geotrupes > Geotrupes spiniger. Next base: position 8,726,236 of record OY390741.1, read on the forward strand.
TAAAACCTAGTATTCTAGTAGCAAAGACAACACCGAGATCACGAAAGGTAAGAGGCCTCTCCAATGTAGTATTGTCCAGGACATAAGGATACACGAGAGCGCTTGATTTAGTCGTAAAAGACATAACCATGCATTTTGAAGTATTCAGACGACGCTTATTTAGAATGCACCAATGAGCAATGTTATTCAGTTCAGTCTGGAGTGCAGCACAGTCTGCAATAGAATTGACTCTGCAGAAGATTTTTAAATCATCGGCGTAAAGTAAGTGTAATACGAGCAGATTGTCAACGATATCATTAATGAAGATGTTGAATAGTAGGGGCCCGAGAATCGAACCCTGAGGAACTCCCGAGGTAGCAGCAAAGGATACAGATGCAAATCCCTTGAGAACAACAAAATACTTTCTATTGCCAAGGTAAGATTCAAGAAATCTTAAAAGAAGATAAGAAAAGCCAACATCTGAAAACTTTTTTAGTAATAAACTGTGGTCCAATGAGTCAAATGCTTTAGAGAAGTCTGTATACACAACATCCACTTGAGAACCGTCGTCAATAGATTGAGCAATAAATTGAGTGACGCAGAACAAGTTAGAGGAGGTTGATCTACCCTTCCTAAAACCATGCTGTGCATCAGATAGCAGGTTACTAACGGGAGCGTAGAGTTGCTCGAAAAGGCACATTTCAAATACTTTGGCAAAATTACATATACAAGCTATTGGCCGATAGTTTGAGATGTTATTTCTTGCACCCTTCTTGAAGACCGGGGTCAACCTAGCAGATCTCCAGACTTCCGGGAAGCTAGCAGTGCTAACAGAGAGGTTAAAAATGTAGCACAGCGGATAGGCCAAGGCATGCGCACAATCCTTTAATAGAAAAGAGGGAATAAGATCCGGCCCTGCGGTCATTTTAGGTTTTAGGTGCCTCAAGGATGTTAGTACCTCAGATTCCCGGATGTAGTTTATATATATTGTATTTGAGTTAATTGTGGATTCATTGGTGTCAGCCGGTTGAGAAGAAGAAGTAAAGCAACTTTGAAAGAAGTGCGCAAAAGTGTTAACAATAGCTTGAGGGTCAGAAATGAGATTATCTTCATAGTAAAACTCGTTAGGAACACTAGAACTATTCTTTATGCTATTTATGTATCCCCAAAAACTTTTGGGGTCATCATTGATAGAGGATTCGATTTTATTAATGTAGTTAATGTAGGCTTGGCTGATTTGAAATTTAACCGAGCGCCTTAAATAAGAAAATTCGTTGTAAAATTCGACGTTGCCTGCTAATCTATATTTACGCCATGCTTTAGCTTTAGATTTAATTGCTTTGATTATGTCATAGTTATAGTATGGTGGATACTGATTTCTGCTTACAAGTGACGCTTTAGGAACACATAGACTCAAGATGTCGTTCAATTTATGGTAGAAGGCATTGGCAGCACTGTTAACGTCGATAAAGTTGCACAGAAATGACCAGTCAGTTCTATAGAGTGTGTCATATAGGACATGAAAATTTGCCTTTCGAAAATTAAAGGGTTTTGAATTACTGTTAACAGGGTGGCTTATCCTGTTGCACATGACATCCACACCAAAATCAATGGCTAACGCTGGATGATAGGCATCTAGTCTAACTAGATGATCAACAGACTTATGAACTCTACCAACGTTGTTTGAAAACACAAGGTCTAGTATCCCGTTATGATCATTGAGAATAGAATTACGCTGGGAGAGGTCAAAGAAACTAGAAAAGTCTGCCAGAGCCTTTGCTTTACCAGTAGGTGGTAAGTTCGGCTCCCGAAAAGCATAATCTGGGACATTAAAGTCGCCTACTACTAGGACGTCTCCATGATGAAGAAAGTCCAGATTGCAAACGCACTCCAGGAAATGCTCGTACTCCGGGACAGAAAGGGAGGGCGGAGAGTATATAACAAGAATGTAAATGTTTTTAAGGTGTATAGTTAGTTTTACGCATATAATATCCACAGCACTCCTATTATTAAACTCAGATACGCACAACTGTACCATTGTAGGATTGAATTTCCGGTTTATGGCAACGATAACTCCACCTCCTCTTGAAGACCCCATAGCAGCGAAGTCCCTGTCGCATCTAAATACTTGGTAGATATCGCCGAAGATTTCAGAATTTTCCACAGATTGATCTAACCAGGTTTCAGTAAGTGCGATGACGTCAAAAACACATGATGTAGTTGCGTGGTAAAGCACCATTGTTTTGCTTTTTAAGCCTCGAGTATTTTGGTAATACGTTATCAGATTTATGTGCTTAAGGTTGATTTTTTTAGGCGGGGGTTTACTATTTGGTTGCTATTGCACTGACAACAAACTGATTCGAACCTTGTTCACAGCAGATAGATATGCAGGGCACTTGATATCCCAAACAGCATGATTTGTGTCTAATTCAGATGTCCCTGACTTACAGTCTGAAAGTTTGTGTCCTTCGCCACATCTTGGACATGTGCACGGTTTGGAGCAAAATTTAGACCCGTGATGATATTCATTGCAATTATAGCAACGTTTCACTTCAATTGCATCAAAAACAACACAACTGTTATACCCTACCCTACCCTTTATTTGAAAGGCAGTGTATATCAACAAGCGCAATATGGGGTTTGCCCTGGACAAATGTTGTCCTGTTAAAGTTTTCTGTCTGGGCCTTATTTATGGTCTTACAAAATGACTCTAACCGTTTGAAAATGAAGGACAGATCCGGCTCAAACATGGTCCCACTCTTCTTTAGTGATTCTGAACAGTTTTAGCTTGCTGATGATCTTAAACTTTATGCTTCGATTAACAATCCTAAATATTATCTCCATCTTATATTAAATTTTAAGTTTCAATAACTAGATTTTTCTTCATTTTTTGAGATCATGTTGCAGAAATGAAAATCCATATTACGTTTCGTTAAAAGAAAATTCAGAGGAGGCTTGTTTCATACAACAGAGAATCCAACTATAATAATAAATCATACGACTGTTATTTAACTTGTAAACAAATTAGTTCCACGTGGTTAACGTAATATAAGTAATTTCAAATATGTTGTAGTATACCTCCGTTTTCAGAATTCATTAAATAATTTTTGTTTGTTTGGATTAAATTGCTTACGTAACTGTCCAATTCTGTACGATTTTCTACAGCCTTAATTAGTTTAAGACCACTTGTGGTAGTGTTTCCCTGTTGCTGAAATATGTTGGACCAGATACCGTGCTTTTATCTGAGAGAGCCTAAAGTTACCGCAGAACGTTCGATGATTTGTTTCGGTAGGTCCTATATCCCAGCAACGACTATCAAGCGTAAAATCAAGGGTGAGTTAATTTTGCTTTGTGTAAGTGGATGAAAGAGAAATAGACAGTCAGAATACTTGCGTCTTGTTCGTTGAATCCGAATCCATTTTGATATCACAGAAGGTACGCCGTCAAATTTATTTGTATCTATTGACACCGTACATAACGTAACGAGGTTAAGTAATAGTCACATCAAGTGCAAGTTAAATAAGCGTAAGATACTGCAATGTGGTCAAGAGGAACCACTGGTTCTATTTAACTGATGTAATTGGCCACTGCGATTAAATAATTATTTATTTCTATTTATGTAGGCACGTATAATAGTTAAATTTAATTGTTTATTTCTAATTCGGCCGGCATATACGTGCGATAAAAATTGTTCTATATATAATTGGCCAGAACATATTCTGTATCGCGCGTGAGCTTGTATAGGCTTTCGATTGCATGTACAATAAGGCTCAAAAGTCCCAAGGCTAGCCGGGGCGACAACTGCATACACGTCAGATATGAAGCGTATCTCGCTTAACTGCCGCTAAACTTGCATCGCCCAATTTCACTCATACTCATCTTATTCGATATACCAGTTCAGGTAGAAATCCAAGCGATTACGGCTTGGGGTTATATTTCTGTAGATATTTTGTGAATTGTTTTGAAATATAATTTGCTAATGTGAAACGATATTTATCTGGTTCTTCACAAATATTACCTTATTGCTAGAGCACAGATGTATAGTATTCTTGCTATATGTGTTTTATTTTTTAGTAGTTCAAAATAAGTTTGGATCTTAACGATTTACGAAAAAAAGTTATTCGATACTTCGTTTATGTGGATTAGTATCTTGTTTTAGTGCTTATGATTGTTGGCTTATTGAAGTTTTTTTGTAGGTCGCATTTTAAAAATGACTTAATACAATAAGATACAAACAATACATTTTATTCATAACAAAAGAAAAATTCGCAAATATGCATAACAATACACGCTTTTCTGAGGCGATCGAAAAACTAGGAATGAAATTTGAAATGAAATGAAAGTTGAAGGAAATTGAAGACGAAGAAATGAGAACGAAAGTCTAAAAATACAATAATAAATAAACCAACAACAATGAAACAAATGAATAACATAAAATTAATAATTGCAAATGAGGGTTAAAAATGTAATAAATTAAAATTATTCAAAAAGCCGATCAGAACAAAATAAGTTGAAATAACAACTAAATCAGTAATAAACGATGAACAAATTCATGAAAACAAGTGAAACAAAAAATCAAATTGAATTAAATTCCTGGCGTTTTTTATTATGATTTGTTGTTTTGATACAAAGATTTGCGAGTATGAGTTCTGACACCGTTATGTTCTTGCAAACTATGATGTAGTTTATTGGTAATATACGTAATAAAGCGAACATAGGTGAGGTAGGCCGCCTGATCTGTGATGATTCGATGCATGGCTAGCTCGTCTGTAACGTTGCAAACGATGCAAACGTTTTAAATACCTGCGTTGTTGTGGACATTATACTGTTTGTCTATTTAATATAATCTAATATATGTATATCGCTTAACGTTACGTATTTTCTGCTTCATATATAAGCCGCCTGCCGATTCAGTTAATATTAACATAATTAAGTAATTAAACAGAATTGCGTTATAATGGTTACTCTACAGATAAACGACCCAAACTATAATTGAAATAGTTAAATTAATAACAAAAATCAAGGACAAAATTAATCTAATGTAATCGAATCAAGTTAACGCAAACATTAGTTTTTTATGTATTTTGAATCTTTTATAGTTTACAACAAACGTAGTAGGAGTAAACTGTCATTTCCGATGAAGATATTGCATACGACGTTTTCTTCCTTGTCATATATAAATCTTAACATAGTTTCATTATTTGAGCTTTACCACCACGCACGCACACACATACGTCGTGCCGAAAATAGTCGGAACAGATTCAGGGGAGGTCAAAACGTGTAATCCATTAAAATCTCGAGGTCGAACATTTTCGTGATTACTTTCTTATATATAAAGTATAAGAAAGCAAAAAACTCGAGATAAAATAATGAAATATGTAAAATAAATTGATGAAAATTTAATCAAAGAAAGTAAAATAATATAAAACATAAAGCATAATAAAATAAAATACTTAATATAATGGATTGTTTTTTTTTATTCTTTGTTACTTTGATCCAGTGAATTGGTATACAAACGTGTACAATGAGACTATTGATTTTGATTTAATATTTTGTGTCGCATTGTTCGAAATTTTTACTGTTAATTTGCCGTTACTCAATTGTTTTGCTTTGTTTTTTAATATCGTTCGTCTGTCAGAACCAGATATTTGGGAATGTTTTTTGATGCAGAAACGGAAAAAGATAACTGAAACAGCGCACTATTTTAGAAACTTTCCGCTATATTCGACATAAAAATACGACAAAAAGAACGAACGGTCATTCCAATTTTCCGTTAGCGTTTCTGTTTGTATATTTTATGTCTTAAAGTTCGGGCGGTGTTTCCCAAGTTTCGAGTTAATTGTATTGTGCCCGAAAGTTTTTTATGCTAACCACGTTTAGAGCCAATAAGAAGCGATAAAGCACTAAAAGCAAGCTAAGTTATTGCCGCTTAATATCGATTTTTTAACTCTGCTTCATGGTAAATAAATACACTGGACAAATTGTCACAATCCGATTCACAACTCTTGGCACGTGGATTTAAAATTAATATTTGAGAACTTTTACCTTCAACTTTCGAAATAACTTTCGTAATAAAATCGTCATATTATTTTAACTACCTTATATTAAATATTGTTGTTAAATTCCTTATTTTTGGAATAATATTCCTTTCATCTCCCTGGTCCGGGAGGTGTAAGGAATAAAAAATAACATGGAGGCTATTAATAAACAAAAAAATGCGAAATAACAGTAGTGCAAAAATTAATTGTATTAAAAAACGATGAGGACAAGAAACACACGAATTTATGAAATCTAATCTAGAAGTGGATATAAGATTAAAGAACGCCAATAAATTAGGTAGTAAAGTATATCTAGTAGAACTAGAAAATGGGACCGACAACCATGAGGTTATGAAAAAGAAGAATACATTGATTACATAGATGAAGATATTTCTAAAGAACAAAGGGAGATCTCAAAGAAGATTATAATTCAACAAAACAGGGTAAATGAAGCTGGCAAAGGGTTAAAATAGGCTAACAACTGACAGATAATGACGAGAAATGGTTTTGGAACAATACAAGGAGGTATCTAGTGAGGGCAAAGCAAGATAAACAAAAAATGTGCAAAAATGAATGATGGACTTTGAAAAAACAAACATAAAGTAATAAACAAAACTAAATTTAGCAAGCTTCAAAAATTTAGAAATGGAAGAATACAAAATGTAATAATTATAAACAAGATCAGAAGTTCCAGGGCACAGATTTGAATACGGATCATTTCTTGATTGACAGAAATTAAAATCATAATGGAAATTCCTAACAAAAGGAAAAGAAATAAAAAAGTAGGTGCATAAAAAATCTAGGAAACATTGAAATATGACATGCATGTGAGGAACAATGCAGAGGGCGATGGAAAGGAAAGCACAGGAAACAATAAAAACCGTAGCAACAAGTCAGAACAAGGAAAAATAACTGGTTCGAAGTGATGCAATAGAAGAAATTAAAATTTCTGGAGAATGAAATGAAAGAGAAATGGAATTACAAAAATATCAACCGCGGCCAAAAAAATATCCAGGAGGAAATTGAAAGCAACTATTACCAAAAGCATTACATTTTCACCAAAGGATTAGGAAGGAAAAAGAAGGCTGCCAACCAAGAAATATATGCTGCAAAAACGGAGAAGGGAAATTACTTATAAATTAAAGAGAAACTAGGGAAAGTTGTGGAATATATTTCAAAACGAATATTAAATAAGCCCAAAACGACGATGGGGAAGAAGAAGGAGCAGGTCGATGTATTTAGTAAGAACTGCAGAAAGGGTTGGACGGGCAAAACGCTGCAGAATCTAACATTGAGGAAATTAAATAAATCGTAAGTCACATGAAAAATAATAGAAGCCCATGCGATTAGTATAGAGCTGATAAAATATCGCGGTGCAAGATTACTGGAGGAAATTAAGGAGATAATGCCATTGCTGGAGAAAGAAGAAAATGCAAAAAAATTAAAAATTATATGAAAATGAACAGAACTTATCAGATAATGCTACCAAAACAGCTTCAAGAAAAGATAGGAAGTGACTACTAAAAGCAATAGGAAACTATAGGCTACTAACAACGTCTTAACATATATGACTATAGAATATATAGTTTGGTTAAAGTAAATGGTCAACACCGTTCAATTTAAGATCAGGCTTCAAACAAGGAGATCCCCTGTGCACCTGCTTGTTTAATATAGTGTTGGATGTTGCGTTTTTGAGAAGTCACACATATCGAGCAGGAATAAATTATGGCAAAACACCTTTGTCGAGAACGTAATAATTGTAGCACGAGAATTAAATTAAAGGTGACGAAGAAACATATCATCATAGACCAACTTGAAATGGAAGGGGAGTGTACAGCCAGAATAGTGAAAGGAAATAAATGCGCAGGAATTCTGCAGAGGCTCCTGAGAAATGAGAATATGTATAGACAAAGTAAGAGCGCATAAAAAGGTAATGAGTATATGAGATATGACGCAGAGGCCTTAATTAAAACAGTGGAAATATGTTGGACGTGCAGCAGCGTAGAATACTAAGAAGCATATATGGGGAAGCACAGACGAAAATCAATGGAGAAGAAGAAACAACGAAGAAGCAAAATTGGAGAACCCAGGTTATCAGAGCACAACGAGTAGCCTGTCTTGGACATATAGAAAGGGAGGGAACTGACAAAACAATTGGTGAACAGGGGAAGGAAGATAAATTAGGCGGGGGAGGGGGGGGGGGCAAAGAGAAAGTACCATCTGTTGAGATTTTCCGGCTGTTTCTCTATTTCTATAGCTTCTCTTATTATTCTTTCTGTAAAATGTGGTACATTGGCTATAGTTTTGGGATTTTCAAAGTACATGATTCACGAGGGATGATAATGTGTCTTTTTGTTGTACCGCTCTCGCGTGTTCTTGCTTACGGACTTCTATGCGTCTGTTGGATTGTCCAATATATCTTTTGTTGCAGTCTTTGCATGGGATCTCGTATACGCCTTATTCTTTCAGTGGGATTTTGGATGTTTGTGTTCCTGAGCATAGCCTCTATTTTTAAACGTGGTTTAAAGACTGTATCGATGTTCAGCTTGCGTACAATTTTACCGATTCTGTCGGTAGTTCCTTGTACATAAGGTAAGAAGGCTGTGGCTATAGGTTTCCTTGCTTCGTCTGCGTTTCATGTTGCTTTGGTTTCGAAACATTGTATATTTCTCGTATGAAATAGCCGTTCGCTAGCAATGCTTTATGAATGGTCTCAATTTCCTTGGTTTTTTGATGCCGTCTGATATTCTTTTTGACATTGTGGTAAGTGTTTTCATAACTGAGTACAGTTGGCCTGGGTGATGGTGCGATCTGCGTTAAGATAGCGGTTATCTTTTTACGGTACACTGTGTGGCTGAGGCGCTGGTCGTTTTCATTAGTAGGACATCTAAGAATGGCAGCTGGTTGTTTCCTTCCACTTCCATGGTGAATTTAATTTGGTGGTGTTGTTCGTTTAGATGTTTGAGAAACGCTGTAGGTTCTTTTCTTCCTTTGTGATTGTGTGACTATGACGAAACGTCGGAATAACCTGGTCTGGGGCAATTCAAGGAATAACCCGGTCTGGGATAATTTAAATACGCGGTTCATTACGATAACCTGAAAACGGCAGGCGATTTTCAATCAAACAAGAACGTTTGAGAAGTTAGAAACAAGTAAGGAACGAGCACTGTGCAACTTAACATTTCTACGAAGATGCCCGGATAAAAATATTGTTCCAAAATGCATGGTACTCTCACACTACAATAAGACACCATCTACGATCAGAATTTTGCGAAGGGCCAACTTAGCATTGATACGAGATGTAATACAGACTACAAGAAGCCAGTTGGGCGACACCGGCAGAAATTTGTTCAATATAAGTTTGAGCCTAAGCACCCAAATTCACCCTCTTCTGTGGCAGAAAATTGACAATCTTGCAGAACTTCATGCAGAAAATGAATATAGTCTAACAATACAAACACACAAGAGGAAGTTGAACAATCTAAAACGGGACCAAAAACCAACAATGGATACAGTTCAAAATACGAACACTAAACCAAAGATAGTATGTAGTTTTTCAGATTTGTCACTAGTTGAAGCTTCCACAAATATCCTAGCCAAAGGATTCAATTTTGCGGTCGCGCCCTATATGATCCCAGTTAAAGAAATTATCTGTAGCGTAGAGGCAGTTTCATAAAAGCTACACAAGGCTATATCGGAAATAATTCCCGAAGATGTACGGCCTACCAAACCTCCAAAGAGGAATGTGACAAATGAGGAACATATTGTTCTAAAAAGTCTTCGTGAAATCAAGGATATTATACTTCTACGAGCTGACAAAGGCAATGTTACAGTTATGATGTCATTATTAGAGGACAAGCCTCACAAGCCGACATCGACCACTACGTAATTGGAGAAAACAACCAAGAGCAAAATAGAAACTTCACCAATCGACACAGAAATTAAGAAACTTCTCATAGCTAGGGAAAACGCGTCGAGATGCCCTAAACTATATGGCTTACCGAAGATTCATAAACCGAATATATCACTATGGCCAATTTTAAGCTCCAGGGGATCCATAGTCCAGCCACTACCAAGATATTTAGCAATAACTGCAACCATATGCTAAGTCAAAATCATACGTCAGAAATGCGGATCATCAAATTGAATTATTAGGAAATCATCTGGTAGAACCAGATCAATTGTTAGTAAGTTTCGATGTTGTATCACCCTTTACTCAAGTGCCGAACGACGAAGCCATCGAAGTCGAATTTGCAACACTAGACACAGCGCCACTTAAAGAAGATGTATGACTGAGATATGTGGATGACATCTTTGTAATATGGTTGCACGGAAGAGAAGAACATACGGCGTTTATCAAACGCCTAAACAAACAGCATCACCAAATTAAGTCACCATGGAAGTGGAAGAAAACAAGCTACCATTCCTAGATGCTTACTAATCAAAACGGAAGACAAGCGCCTCAGCCACACAGTGTACCGTAAAAAGACTCGAACGGATATCTTAACGCAGAACCTCAACATCTCCCGGGCGAACTGTACTCCGTTATGAAAACACTTATCAGAAGGTCAGAAAGAATAGCAGACGACATCAACAAAACCAAGCAAATGGGGACCATTCATAAAGTATTGCTAGAGAACGGCTATTCGAAACGAGAAATATACAGTTCTTCCAAACCAAGGCAACATGAAACGTAGAACGAAGGAAAGAAATCTACAGCCACAGCCTTCTTACCTTATGTACAACAGAATCGGTAGAATTTTACGCAAGCAGAACAATGACACAGTCTTTAAACCACATTTAAAAATAGAGGCTATGCTCAGGAACGCAAAAACCAGAATTCTGCTGAGAGAACAAGGCGTATACGAGATCCCATGCAAAGGCTGCGACAAAGGGCTATGGACAATCCAACAGACGCATAGAAGTCCGTAAGCAAGAACACGTGATAGCGGTGCAGCAAAAATACACATCATCGCGCGTGAATCATGTATTATACACTGGACACAAAATATACCAAAACTATAGCCAATGTACCACATTTTAGAGAAAGAATAATAAGGGAAGCTATAGAAATAAAGAAGGAGCTGGAAAACCTCAACAAATGGGACGACGCTCAACGACTTCCGAGAACATGGCGACTAGCAATTAACGGTCTGAAAAATCCCACAAGGAGCAAAGTTTCACACGTAACATCGCAACCGGCACGACCTGCTGAGCAACAAGACCGTGTCGTAACTAGGAGTCAGAGTAGAAAACAGTTAAGCGCAGGCGCAGGCTCATCGAATCGGAAACGAAGTGGCAGTATATAAAGACCGCGAAGTAACTTCTAAAGTCACTTTGTCTAGATCGCTTCGACCTAGAAGACCTTCCTGCGGATGGCAAATTTTGCCGAAACGTTGGAATAACCCGGTCTGGGACAATTCAAATAGGCTTTCCATTACCCGACAAATCATATATATATATATATATATATATATACCGAGTGATAACCACCAAACCTGGCCGTAGTATGCATGTTTCAACAAAATATATGAGTTGCCTTGAATTTATGTCGCCTACTTTATAAATTCCTACTAAATGTCTAAATCTCTCACTCTTCTTAGACTATTGCCAGAGTAAAAGGATTGAACCATGAACACCCTTTCTTCAATTGAATAGTTCATGTTTATAACACAACTTATAGCACAAGTTATAACGCAATTTCCTAAGCTTTTAATAAGCTATCAACATGACAGTAAACGAAAATATATCAAGGCAACTCATATATTTAGTTGAAACACGCCTACTATGGCCAGGTTTGGTGGTTATCACTCGGTATACAAATCTTACATTGGTGCTAATTTTTTGTTGTGTCTCCATGATATCCTGAATGTAAATTGTTTACTTCTCATTTTAATTTACTTAATTTTACTAAAATATGGAAATAACATGTGATTTGAAACAACCTCGTTTTAACACACCGTGGGCCTGCGGAGCCCGGGGTTATTCCTTGCAGAAAAAAATTTGCAGCGACGCGTGATAACATGTTGGCACATTGTGGAGAGCATCAAAAGCGTATGCGTTAATAGCTTTGCCAGTTCACGTTCTGATACACTTTGTGTAATGGTAACATGATGATTGCATCCGATGTATTAGTCATTGTTTGACTAAGGACTAGATTTATGATTATTTATTTTTTGTAAATTGCTTTCTAATAAAATTTCGCCTTAAGTAATAAAATTAAGTATTATTATTAAAATATAATCATCGAATATTAATAGGTTGTGAAATGAGTAACTTAATTACATATATTATAATGCACGCTTTTCAGGCCCTGGATACGTAGGGTTAAATCAAAACGACAAAAATCTAATATAAAAAGGTGCATTTTATAAATTACATTTAACACAATAAAAGAAGGATCCGTAGCAAATTGAATTACAAGAGATAGCGGTTATAGAACTCAATTAACCGAGTTATGTTGTTTAGTGATTTCGGTAATGGATATTTAAGTATAGACAGTATCTTAATACGATAAGGTGCTAGGAAATCAATGGCGTTACCAAAACAGGAAGACTTGATTGGTATTTTATCTGAATGCACACACACATTAATCATCCTGTTGAGGCAACACCAATTGAATTCGATAAACATGTTCGTTACTGGAAATATTGAATCTGTTCGCAAGTCGGTGATATGAAATCGTTGTGTGAATTTCAACATGTGGAACGATAGATCTCCATTATTTTCACGAACGAATCATTTTTTATATCAGTATCTAACAAACCGTTTATTGATCTTATCTTGATGTGCGTGCCACATATAATGCTCTATTTTATTTTCTTTTGAAAAATATGCAATTATTGTGTCACATGTAGCATGTCAAATTATGACATGAATATAGTGTTACATTTCCTTAATTTGTAAGGAGAAATGGAAATTTTACTCGCTGAAATGCAATTTTTGCATTTGATTTATTTCTAAATATACTCGCCGTTTTTTGCTCATACTATTATTAGTCATAATATCTTTATATATATTTTTTGATGTTTTCTTTTGTTTCGTTTCGATTTTTTTTTGTTGTAAATAAATGTAATTTTTTGCCGAATTTTGCGATATTATAATTTTTTGTATCAATTATAAAGACATGTCGTTGATTGTTTTTAGTACTGTTTTTTTATACGTTACACCAGTGTTTCTCAATGTATGGGTCGCGATCCCCAGGGGGGTAGCCGGGAATTTCCAAAATAAGACAAAAACCCTTTGTTAAATCCTGTAATTTAATTTTAATAACGTAAATAATTTTATAACAATTGGCTATGAAATGAAACATAATACAAAATAGAATAGGTCCGTAAAAATAAAAGAGAAAACTTCTTCAACTAGTCTCACAAATCTAGGTTTAGTATTTGAGACATACACAATTATATCGTTTTCAAGTTCAAGGCGATTCCTCACTTTTGTTTTGATAGCAGTCACAGATGACAAAATTAACTCACATAAATATGATGTTACAAATGGAACCAAACATGTAATAGCTTCGTTCGCCAACTGAGGGTATTCCTTCATCCTTTCGTTTTTCTTTCATGTTTGTTGGTATTTTGACATGTTGAAAGGAATCGTCTAAAAACAAATTCAATATCCGTCTGTAACTGTCGTAATTATTTTGAATTTCTTCTGCAAAATAGTATAGTCACAAAGCTTTTATTTTAAATTGAGCAAAGCAACTTGCATGCCTGCAAAAACTTGTTCCAAATTGTGGTTTGAGTGAGGACTAGGGGTCGTGAACAATTATTTTAACAAAAACGGTTTGCGCTTTAGATTAGTCTGCGTTATATTAATATGGTTCAAACAATTATATTATATTATATTATACTATTATAATAATAGCGACTAAGTTTCTTATTTTTATGTATTGTGTTAGATTTTGTGTGTAGATAAAGTAACTCTTTGTCGATAATGGCGTTTATTATATGAGAAGAAGAAAAATAACTTTTTTGTGTTTGACAACTAGCCACAACTTATTTTTCAATAACAACGTTGTTTTTATTTTAACCAAGCAACGCAGTGCTTGGTAACCGCTAGTGCGCAAACACTAGCATTATAGCTGTTAGGTATACGACGTCCATCTTTCTTTAACACTCCCACTCGTCGTATACATTCACTATGTTTAAACTCTCAATGTTTTTAATGAATTTGTCTCTCGATAACGGCTTAGTAAAAATGTCTGCCTCGGTGGTCGATAGTGTGACCTTTTTTTGTCTTTGGCTGCGCCAAGTCACTGGTCAACCTCCCATGATGAATACAAATCCGGTTGTCGATTGACGTGTCTCCATGCCGGCGAAGTCCGCATCCGTATACCCGATCAGTGGTGTAGCAGCCTCGTATACAATTCCAAGTCTAGAAGTCGCTTTCAGATATTTCAGTATACGTTTAGCTGCTGACACTTGCTCGACACCTGGATTCTCCAAAAAACGACTGACGACTCCCACCGAGAACGCTATGTCTGGTCTTGATACCAATGCTGCATGCAGGAGTGATCCGATTGCTTCACGGTATGGAAAACTCACCGAACTTTCATCTTGATTCTTCACGAGTTTCACGTTTCAATCAGCCGGGGTGTGTACGGGGACTGCGTCTACCAGATTGAATTTTAACAATAGCTTCTCGATGTACGCTTGTTGTCCCATACTGATTCTCTTTTTATTTCGATCTCTTCTAATTTCGATGGCCACATAGTGCTGACAATTTCCAGGAGTCATTTCAAAACTTGCCTCCATGTAACGTATCTGTTGATCAATTGCTCCGTTGTTCTTAGACAATACCAAGCCATCATCTACATAGAGCAACAGATACAACTCCTTCAAGCACTTAGTAAATGTCTCATTCCACGCTCTCGACGCTTGCTTTAGCCCATAAAGAGCCTTTTTTAAACGACACACTAATTTCTCATCAGCGACATCGCGTCCTTTCGGAGGTTCCATGAATATTTCTTCTTTTAACTCGCCATTCAAGAACGCCGTCTTGACGTCAAACTGGGCTATCTCTAAGTCTTCTCTCGCTGCAATGCACAGCATAAGTCTTATTGAATCATATCTTACTACGGGCGCAAAAACCTCCATATAATCAACTTTCTCACGTTGAGTGAATCCTCTTGCGACTAGCCGAGGTTTTGCTTTGACCTCGGTTGTACCCGGCATGGATTTTACCTTATAAATCCACTTACACGTAACAATGTTTCGACCGAGCGGTCGTGGCACGAATTCCTAGGTTTCATTATTTTCTAAAGCGTCCAGCTCTTCACTCATTGTTCGTTTCCACTCTACTGCGTCCTTGGAACTGATCGCTTCTTCATACGTGCTAACTTCTTCGATGATAGCGCTGTTGCCTGTGGGTTCATATCGGTCTGGCTCGTAGATGTACGGTCGCAGGCCGTACGGATCTTCGCCCTCGGTCGCATCAAGGAACTCAGGAGTCATTGGCTCTGCAATACTTTCGTCTTGCTCTTCATCACTTTCGCTTTCTTCGAGTCGTTGGGCATTCTCCTCATTTTCTGCATTCCTTAGGTCAACATTAATCAACTTTGCCTCTTCCGACAACTTTGCGATGTCATCCTCGTTGAATGTCACGTCGCAGCTAATGATCACCTTTTTCTTCGTTGGCTCGTACAGCCGGTAGTTTCTCGTCGTTGGTTCGTAGCCGACGAGGTAAACTTTTCTCGCTCTCGCATCCCACTTCTTTCTTCCAAGTTCTTTGGGCACGTGAACGTATGCTTCTGTTCCAAAAATTCTCAGATGGTTCAAATTGGGCTTCGTTCCGAACCACTGTTCGTAGGGCGTCTTGTTGATGTTGCGAGAGTTTGGCGTCCTGTTCAGAATATACACGGCAGCTCGTATCGCTTCAGACCACGGGCTTATTTGAAGTCCACTCGCCAGCAGCATTGTCCTGGCCGATTCTTGGATTGTTCGATTCTCTCGCTCTACGAGACTGTTCTGCTCCGGCGTATACGAAGGCGTGCGTTCGTGGGATACACCTTTCTCTTGCACCAGCTTCGTCTTTAACCTGGTTGACATTTAGGCTTCTCCGTTAACGGGTGAGAGACTCTGTGCATTTTCCCCACAGCACAATCTCCGCAGAAGAATGTACTTTCATCTAACGAGAAAGACACGCCATCCACAACATTGTGCTTCACTATGTTCTTAATCATATTCACTCCCAAAAGTCCGAGTCTTTCGTGCCACCTGCGAAGCGAGGTCACCGTTGCGCTGTTAGCCACTGTCTCCTTTTCCATTCGAAAACTCAGTCGATATTGATTAAGATTATCTTTAACACCGATTGCAGCCACTGTCCCATCTGAATATCTCAGTTCGCAGTCGTGTTGTCTCTCAATCATCACGTACCCACGCGAGGTCACTGTGCCCGATGAGAAAAGGTTTGGCCTGAGACCAGGCATATATTGCACATTTTCCAAAACGCACTGGTTCCATTCCACATCGACACGCATATCGAACCGTATCCGCGAATCGGAAGTTTTTCATCACTCGCAACTCGAACATATTTTTCCGACGGAAACTCTTTCAGTTCACTAAACCTCTCCCTTCGACTCGTCATATGTTGGGACGCTCCCGAGTCGACAATCTACACATCTTTGGCAGCAATCTGGATATTACTCATTGTAGCCACGAATGCAGTTGGATTCCTCTTTTCGGAGCTACCAGTTCTTTGTTTCTGCGGACACTCACTGTACCAGTGCCCTTTTTACCACAATTATGGCACTCCGTGTTTTTCTTTTGATCGGCTATTGAAACTCGATTTCTGTTGATTTTCCTAGCGACGAATGCTGCGCAATTCATATCATTGTTTTTGTTTAGTTGATCTTCTTCTTGTCTTAAACGGGACAGTAGGTTGTTTAGATCGCGACCTTCTTTTATATTGAACCACACTGTTTTGAAGTTTTGAAAACGCGGGTGTAAACTGCTGATAATCCTCGACATCTTTATATTGTCCGACAATGCTTCTTCCTGATCTTCCATTTCTGCGGCGAGCTTCATCACTTTCGAGAAATAGACCGTCACAGACTCATCATCAGCCATTCTTAAACTAAAATACTCTTCATAAAGGGTCATAATGCTGACTTCACTTTTCTTTGCATAAATTGCACTGAGCTTGTAGTACATTTCTTTTGCCGTCGAGCACGCCAGAATGTGTTGTGCTTCGTCACTCTCCAATGATGCGATCAAAATAGCCCTAGTTTTTCCATCGTTAGTGCTGAAAACTTCATTTTCATCTGCCGACGACTTCCTTCAGGTATTTCGATAATCCTTTTCCGCGCAGAGTTGTATCCACTTGGAACTTCCATAGCTTATAGTTGCTTCCGTTCAGCTTGTGTGTGAACACAATATTCGTTGGCTTACTCATGTTGAATTCACAAGATACTTGCGTACAGAATTCGTATTCTTTGTCGTCTTCCCGCACTCGCCAGTAATCACACCATTCAATTGTCTACTTGTATGACAACAAGACTCTTCGCTTCACGCCGAAACTCACACAATTGAAATGTCCGACGCTTTGCTCTCGTCAACACACACACGCACGACTGTTATTCCGTTCAGCGACGGACTTACACTTATATAGCTTATTTTTCTACACCTCCCAATCGTTCACAATCGAACATGGGCCCATAACCTGTTAGATTTTGTGTGTAGATAAAGTAACTCTTTCTCGATAATGGCGTTTATTATATGAGAAGAAGAAAAATAACTTTTTTGTGTTTGACAACTAGCCACAACTTATTTTTCAATAACAACGTTGTTTTTATTTTAACCGCTAGTGCGCAAACACTAGCATTATAGCTGTTGGGTATACGACGTCCATCTTTCTTTAACATATTGTTTATAGTATATAAAAGAATCTGCAGTGGTCGACAGTGAACTTTCTTATACTTACTTATATTCCATTTTACAAATAAAAGTTGTTTATGATTTCAATATCTATAACTTTTCTAAGGACCATTTCAAATATTAAACAAAAATTATATGTTTCGAATGAATTACAATGATCATGTCGATTTTTCATCATTTTGCAATTTTTAACAATGTTCAATCAAACTTCAACGTTTTTAGAATATTTATATATTTTTTGATTTTTTACATTTTTACCTTTTTAGATTTTTTAGATTTTTGACATTACCTTTTTAGATTTTTTATATATTTTTAAAATGTTTTTTCTTTTTAGATTGTAATTTTTTTATCGACTTTTTTAAATTTTTTTCGATATTATTTCGATTTTTTCAATATTGGATTATTTTTATGATTTATGATAATTTTCAATTATTTTTTAACGCTTTCAATTGCTTTTACAATTTATAAAAGTTTTTGCGATTTTCTACGATTTTTTAATAAAGAACTGTTTAGATTTTAAAAAATGTTACAATTTTTTACTTTTTCGTAACATTTTTATAGAATTTTTTTTATGATTTTTAACAATTTTTGCCTGGATGTTGGATTTTCCGTGACTTATACAATATTTTATTACTTTGAATAATTTTTGATGTGCTTAAATTTTCTTGGATAATAATGATTTTTGTTTTTTTTTTCTTTTCGATTAGGACCTTTCAGCTTGTTCATGATTTTATTTTTTTTTAATTTTTAACAATTTTTGATACATCACAACACAGTTTTTTCATGTTTCGTTTTTTTGCGATTTAGCATAATTAGTTTCGATTTTTTATGATTTTCTACTATTTTTTCGATTTTGTTTTACAAGTTGTTATGATTTTCATGATTTTTGATGAATTTTAGCATTTGTTTTTCACGTTTGGATTTTTACTAGTTGCAGTGGTTTTTATCAATTCTTTACAATTTATTTTCGACTGTTTGTGTTTTTTACAATATGTAAGAATTTATAACAATTTTACAATTAATAACAATTTTTCAAATATTAAACAATGATTATGTAGATTTTTCATCTTTCTGGAATCTTTTACAATGTTCAATGACCATTTGTAATATTTTTTTGCTTTTAAACATTTTGCAAAATGCATCGTTAACTGACCAGAAAACTAATAAATAGTTGAACGTAGGCAACAAGAATGATACTAAAGATATCGAGATTTTTGAACGTTATCTCAATTTTTCGATTTTTTACCATTTATAGGTTTTTTAGACGTGTTTAGATTTTTTAGATTTTTGATTATATCAATTTGTTAGATTATTTTATAATTTATAATTATATTATATATTTATAACATTTTCATTAAAAAAATTATGATTTTAACAATCTTTTCCATTTTTAAGTGCATCATGGTCTCTATTTTCGATATTCCTTGATTTTTACTATATTTTATTACGTTGAACAATTTTTACGATTTTTTTGGATAGTAATGATTTTTTTTTCTTTTCGATTACAACGATTTTTGTGACTTTGCTAATTTTTAGGTTTTGATCGATCATTGGTTATTGGATTTTTTTTTAATTCTTAACAATTTTTGATATATCACGATGTTTTTCGATTCAGGATAATTACTTTCGATTTTCATTTTTTTCATAATCCATCGATTTTGTTATGATTTTCAAGATTTTTGGCGAGTTTTTCAAGATTTTTGTTGTTGTTTCGATTTGTTACGATCTTGCAATTTATAACAATTTTACAATTTGTAACAATTTTACAATTTATAACAATTTTACAATTTGTAACAATTTTACAATTTATAACAATTTTACAATTTATAACAATTTTTCAAATATGTAAACATATTTCGAACAAATTACAATTATATCGATTTTTAACTATTTTTCAATGACTTTTAACTATTTTTATTATTTTTTTATTTTTGTTTTAGATTTAACATTTAATATTATGCAAAATGCATCGTTACTTGACTAAAATTTCACTACATGTTTTTTCACTCTTTTTACATTTGGGTTCGCCAGTGTGAGATGTTTTTGCAATTTTAATTCTTTTCATTTAATAGTTCCAAAAAGGTATAATAAAGAAGCAAAACGCCAGCTTGAACAAATTGATGTAACTTTTATTTTCTTCCGTATTTCTAAAAACAGATATCTGTGTTTTTAGTAAATACTCGATTCCTGGCTCTTCTCGCCATTGCAATGGCCTCGACCTCTGTTGTTGGGCTCTCGGCGATTGTTCCAACTTCCTCTTCCATTGTTCTATCATCTCTTGTTCCAATGGTCTTGAATATAACAGGGTTCAGTCTCCTCTTCAAAATGCATCATGCACCTGATCAATTCTTCTTTTGTCATTTTGGGTGATAGGCACTTCATTCTTATTGTTTTTCAGAGTGCATATTATTCACTCGGTAGCTTTGTTTCCGTGTATTACTTTCCCATGATAATCTTCATTTCTTCTTGAATTTCCTGGAATGCATAAGCAACTTCTTTTTAAAACCCTTAACACGTTAACTCAGCTTATAGCTTCTTTTCTCATCTCCCTCGACGTCGGTTACATGCTGTTTGAGTTGAGTGAGAAACACCATAGTTATCTTGATTGCTGCCACTAGAATTGATCACCACATTATTTTGGACCCAAATCTCGGCCTTCTATCACATTTTCTTGAACCTTGGACACCATCTCATCTTGCTATTAGCACGTCTTACACTTCTTCGTTAAATTCAGGAGCCTTTATGTTTTATTTTTCTTTCCACTTCTTCAATTTTCATTCCTGTTTGTCGTTTTGGATATCATAGTTTGTTTTATCTATACTTGTCTGAATTTCTTGTTTGAGTTGTCCGATTCTGTCTACCCATCTTTATATCATCGTTATTTTTTATTTGCTCAATCTCTTCAATTTTGTCCATTAATCGATCTTTCTAATTCCTCTTCTTTTTTTTGTTTTTAATTTTCATAAATTTTTATTTCCTGATTGTTCTTGTTAATTTTTGTTTCCGTTTTCCCCGTTTGTTCCAAGGTCAATTTATATATCTCGTGTTTCCATATTTTTTATATTTTCGATTAGTTAAAAAATGAGATGTAGTTGCGAATTGCTGGTATTTTCTTTGAAATTCACAGAATGTTTCTGAATGCATTCGCAAATATCGAGCATCACACGGCTGGGCTCCAAATGATAATTTTTATTGAAGAAGCCCCACGTTGGGCGCCAAATATTATAATACAGCTAGTTTTATGACGCTTATTAAATCCAATTATAATCTTATTTAATTTAAAGCATCACGGTTATAACAATATAATGGTAGTTTACTTACCCCCCCCCCCATGGGATCAATTGACTCAAATTTATCTTACGTTTTGTTCTGAAATTTTTCGTGTGCAGTACGTGACTTTTAATCTTTATATATAAACATTTTCTTCCAATCCCAACGTTCAAACTTTTTAGATTGTTTTTTTCAATTATACGTTTAAAACTAATACTGATTTTTCCAACAACTTGTTCTAAACCACAACGTTATTTCTTCACTTATATTTCCTTTTTTAATGAATAATTGCGAATTTAATTAGCTACATTAAATAAATAGGAGCCCTTATTAATAATCTCATCCATTTTACCAGAAAATGCTGCGGAACTGCGCGAAAAATACAGGGGACGTATCGTTTCCTTAATAAACTCGAAACGGAGAACTTTGAAGTCCTCTCATGTCGAGAATCAACACCGCAAATAGAGGTTTTCAGTTACCCCATTTTTTGCTTGGCTCCACTTTTATCGCAAAAGTGTATCGTGAAAAAATATATTAAATTGTCAATTCATAAATGTCAGAATACTGTAACGTATATAAAGCGGACATATGCGACAGTGAAATTTTATATTTTATACGTTAGACTATATATTGGATAGTTATTTGATATATAATTAAAATCCTCTCAGTTAAACCGAAAAAGCCAGTGAAAAAGAATGACTGTATAAGATTTTTTATAATGTGATGATGTTACTTCAAATATTAATAGTTGGTGTCACCATAGTAATTTACAGGTACGTCTTGCCGGATGTCTGTCCGCCATCGTCTTTGTTTGGTTCCATCGAAGATGTTCACTTCGGCGTGTTGAATGGTACAAATGTGTCATGTCTTTTATGATAAAAGTCATAAAAAGATTTAAAAATATTATAAACTTAAACATATTTTTGTTATCGTAATGAAGGGATGAAATTATCAAACATTGTTTAAATAACTTACGTGTACATCTACGTGTAAAATTATAAACTAATAACCTGTCTTTATCCACCAATGTTAACAGATAAAATGCCAAATAATATTTAAATCAAATTTAGCCACGTGTAAATTTCCGTGCACAATTATAAAATAAAAACATATATCTGTCATCACAGCTGACCTTCGCAAGTTAAATATAAATGAAATTCGTTATTAAATAACACAACTAGGAGTGATTGTCTGTGCGGAATTTTAAAATTATAAAAACCTGTTTTTGTCACCGCAACCAACTTTGACATATTGTTTGAAAGCCTTCTATTATAATAACTGACCAATTATGGCACAACCTTTAGTCCTTGTTTTGTCCAGTGTCTCTCTTTTCAGGATGTTTTCAACACATGAAATTTATTGATATAATATTTTAATATCATTTTTTTTTAATTAATCTACGCTTATATTTTTAATCTAAAAATTACACTAGTCACGTACGAAATGTAATTTCGTTCAATAAGTGATGGCAAAATAAGTAGTACATTTTTTTGTTAAACATGTAAATTCAACTACACACAACAAATTATGTGTGACTATCTAGATTCTTCATAAATAAAAAATATTTTATGCGATTAAAATTTTTCTACCACCGTTTAATCGCAAAATACGTTCAAATTAAAAGTTGACGAAAGAAATGTTTTATATTGAAATTAATTGCGCTGTATTAGACTTAGAGTTGGTGTGGGAGTTATTACATATTTGTAATAAATTTTGTCTCATATTATTCGTAAAAGATTTATATTCATATTGCGCATTATGGCAATAATGCAATAAATATATTGTTGCATACATGGCACATCTTTTGAACGTATATATTGCAAATATATCGACAGTAAGCTTACATCGTAGCACATTTCGATCATTTCAACGTTTACTTTGATGTACATATAAAAATATGCAACAAACGCACGTAGTAAGCTCGCAATTTGCGTGTTGTGTCGTTTCTATAAGCAAATAAACGTGCCTAAAATATGCGTTTCGTTGTCAACAAGGTATGTATCTGAAATATGTTTTTTTAAAATCAATCGTAGCGTACAGAAGTAAAATACCGACTTTGACGCCCAACGTGGGGAATGCTATGAGACAAGTTTAAAAAGCATGTGAATATATAGATAAATAGCTGAAAATTTCACGTTTTTTGCCATGTTTACTAATATTATAGTCGAAATTGAAAAGTCCCAATATGGGGCTGAACGACAATAAGAGAAACTCCGCGGAGACGGAGCCTAAAAAAATTGATAATATTTGTAAGCTTTGAAGGTCAACAAATTATTATGTACTCTGAATCCTAGTAAAGCTTGCTCCAGAAATTAAACAATTGATGCGTTTACGGCGTACAAATGATATATTATGGTCCTAAACGAACCCATAAAACTGAAGAATGAAACGCTATATTCATTGCCCAGCCGTCACGCAAACCGCCACAATATCAATAAACGGCTGCTTTGAAATTGATTTTAAAAATTGTTCCATGTAAATAATGGAGACCCCTTGATGTTGAAATTTACGAACGCGTTGTGCTATTATAAATTGCAACAAGGAGCGTGTTTATCGAATTCGTTTTGCAAAACTCACTTCAACAGGGTGATTGATGTTGCGATCAAATAATTATTTTTTTTTGATTTCGTTTCATCTTATAACTTGGTGCGTGTACTTACGTAAAAAGTGCAATATATCAACCTCAATTAAGTGATTCATTTCTAAATGACATTGTTACATTACTTCATGTGATTAATTTTCTTTTGGCCAGGACCTCGTCATTAATTTATGTCATCGGGCCACGCCCATTAATGTGGGTCCTGTCGAATTAGACTTGGTTTAGTATCAGCAATTGCGTATGAAGAAAATATATTTTTTCAGTGTTTTGCTTTCTAGTTCATTGCCCAGTCCCTTATACATTCATCACTTTTGCCACATCCTCCCTTTGGTCTTTGTTCCAGTGCCAGTATTATTTCTCATTTATAATATATGGTGCATAGCGTACACAATACACACGC
This sequence comes from Geotrupes spiniger, assembly GCA_959613385.1. Classification (NCBI taxonomy): domain Eukaryota; kingdom Metazoa; phylum Arthropoda; class Insecta; order Coleoptera; family Geotrupidae; genus Geotrupes; species Geotrupes spiniger. Next base: position 8,750,401 of record OY390741.1, read on the forward strand.
ATGTATATATATATATATATATACACGAAAGATGGTAAATAATAATAAATTTTACATTTTTCTGTCATATTTGACAAGACACATTTTCAATATATATATATATATATATATATATATATATATATATATATATATATATATATATATATATATATATATATATATATATATATATATATATATACGTGTAATGGTACTTATCTTATGTCGTGAGCAGTCAGTCGTCGAATAAAACACTTAAAGGTTATTGCGACACCTTTTTTTGCAATAAGGTGTTTCGGGAACCCTTATCAAGCAATAAACATTAATATGACAAATGAAATTAAATAAAACCTAACGCGGTAACAAGGCCGACTTTATTCCCTATATATACAGGGTGTCCCAACGATCTGACAAAGTTCCCTTACGGTGTTATGTTTGCGAATTCGAAAAAAGTAAGTATGTTCATGTTTAGACGGTCCCTAGGTTCATATTCTAAAAATATTTTGAGCCGACATGGGCGGTTCGTCAGCGGGGGGGCGACATAAATTTTACTTTGTTTAAATGGAACACCCTGTATATTTTAACATTTTTGAATTCTATGAAGAATTGTGAATACATCCATGTACAACTTATTTGTCAAAACTCAACAGAACTGGTTATTTTCAATTTTTTTAGTGAAATTTTAGATATGCAGACTATGCTTCAAAAAATCATGTAACTGAAAGGGTAGTTGGTGGAAGGTTTATTTTTTATCCGTGGACTAAGGGATCATCAATGTAAGTATTAATGCACCCAAGGATCCCCATTTGTATACAGGGTGTTGTCAGTGTATTTTCAATCTCGCGCAACTTTAAGGGGCAAAATATCATTTTTTTCAAATGACACCTACTATCAAATTTACCAACACTCGATTTAAAATCAAATTCTGCGTCGACTGATGCTACATATTCCTATACCTATCACTTCAGATTTTCGAGTAATTTCAGTAAAATACTTTATTTGGTCACAAAATCAATCCCATTACAATTTTCGTAATATTAAACATAGTAGCCTAGTGTCACTTTAACGTTCTTATGACAGTGACAGTCTTTATCAATAAATTAGTAGACGCCTTAGTTAATTATTAGTTAAGTTATTGTCCCAAGCTTGTTTTTGAATGATGAATTTTTCAAAGGAAGAAATGGCAAATATGATTTACACAGTGGGTGAAGCAGACAATAATTGCCTTTTAGCAATGAGGCTCTATAGGCAGAAGTACCCTGATTTAAGACAACCAAATGTTAGATGTCTGCAGAAGCTAGTTGATCGCTTCGAACGCACCGGGAACGTGGCATACGAGAGTAGGAGTGTGATTAATCGTGCTATTATTAACGAGAACAATGACTTAAACGTTTTATTGGAACTCCAAGAGAACCCACATGGAAGTGTGCGGACAATCAGTTCAAGTTTGAATCTAAGCAGATCTTCAGTACATCGGATAATTCAAAACCACAAATTCCACCCATACCATTTAGAATTGCATCAAACATTAAACGGGAACGACTTCGTTAATCGAATTAATTTTGCCAATTAAATGATGGAACGTATCGAGGAAGATCCTGCATTTATCAATAATATTCTTTTTACGGATGAGGCAACGTTTCGCAGCAATGGGATGGTAAACAGGCATAATGTGCATTATTATGCCACAGAAATCCCTCATTGGGTGAGACAAGTTGATCACCAGTGGTCTCTTAATGTTTGGGGCGGATTATTGGGTAACTATGTAATCGGTCCCTATTGTTTTGAAAACCATCTTACTGGTACCAATTATTACCGGTTTTTGCGAAATGTACTGCATACTTTATTGGAAGATGTGGATTTGCAAACGTTGCGGGATATGTGGTTCCAACAGGACGGAGCTCCACCTCATTTTCATAGAAGGGTAAGATGATATTTAGATCGTTGGATGCCAAACAGATGGATTGGTAGAGGTGGTCCAGTGTTGTGGCCTGCCCGATCATCTGATCTGACCCCGTGCGACTATTTTCTCTTGGGTTTTATAAAATGTCAAGTCTACCTTGAGGCTGCTACCACAAGAGAAAATATGAAAGTTAGGATTCAAGAATGTTTTAATAATATTACTCCTGAAGTCTTACAACGTGTCAGAACTAGTTTTAGACATCGACTGGATATTTGTGTTCAACAAAATGGAAACATATTTGAACACCTTTTGTAAAATAAATTTTGTTTTTTGTATATAAATGTTATTTTATCGTTTTTTACATTTAATTATTACTTGTCATTTGTCAGAATTAAAGTTGGTTTTGCTTGTATAGAGTACATTTCATTATTTCTAGCAACAATCAGCTCACTCGATGGTAAGTGGGGCTCTGATGAAGTGGGCCGCCTTAGCTAAGAAGCCCTTGTTGCTTTAAATTAATTAATCTGATGTGAGTTTTTAAAATGACTTTAATTGTTCGATGCAATTTGTAGTTTTGTGTTATCCAATTTACTGAAGTGACACTAGACTACTATGTTTAATATTACGAAAATTGTAATGCGATTGATTTTGAGACCAAATAAAGCATTTTACTGAAATTACTCGAAAACCTGAAGTGATAGGTATAGGAATATGTAGCATCAATCGACGCAGAATTTGATTTTGAATCGAGTGTTGGTAAATTTGATAGTAGGTGTCATTTGAAAAAAATGATATTTTGCCTCTTAAAGTTGCGCGAGATTGAAAATACACTGACAACACCCTGTACACAAAAGGGGATCCTTGGGTGCATTAATACTCACATTGGTGATCCCTTAGTCCACGTATAAGAAATTACCCTTCCACCAACTACCCTCTCAGTTACATGATTTTTTGAAGCATAGTCTGCATATCTAAAATTTCACTAAAAAAATTGAAAATCACCAGTTCTGTTGAGTTTTGACAAACAAGTTGTACATGGATGTATTCACAATTCTTCATAGAATTCAAAAATGTTAAGATATATAGGGTGTTCCATTTAAACAAAGTAAAATTTATGTCGCCCTCCGTTGACGAACCGCCCATGTCGGCTCAAAATATTTTTAGAATATGAACCTAGGGACCGTCTAAACATGTAGATACTTACTTTTTTCGAATTCGCAAACATAACGCCGTAAGGGAACTTTGTCAGATCGTTGGGACATCCTGTATATATATATTCTATATTCCCTAGTGTTTACTGTAAAAGCTAGGGAAGATCTTGTTAAGAACCTAGTTAAGGTATTCGAAGATTTCAACATTTAATTCACTACAATACAATTTAAAATCGCAACAACAAAAATATATAAATTAACCCGCAAATGCAATAGTAATTGTCAAAAAATTATATTGTAACGAATCAAATATTGGACACCTGGAATTTTGTGACAATATTAATTCAATATCAATAAAAATCAATATTAGAAATTAATGTAAAGCCACAAAATTCCTATTGTGAAAAGTCTAACTAAGAAAATTATTAAGAAAAATCTGATAGAATGACCCATGTTCAATTCGTTGTAAGTTTATGAAAAATTATAATGAAATAAAGCAAATCTCTAAAATTGATTTAAGATAAATTCAACATTGGTCAGACCTCTTAAAAAATTCGAATCAAAACTTAAATTAACGTGACAAATAATCAAGTCGTAGGACTGCTATAAAAAGGCAATGTATACATTCCAAGTTAATACATGCCAATGTGTTTACCTCCCAATGAAAATTGGTAGGAATTGTTTGATTTCTTAAAAATTCAAACAGGTCCAACGAATTCTTAATATGATATTTTTTTGCGCTACGTGAACTGAGAAACTGCGTAAACTCGACTAGTGGCGAGTTGTAAGTTCGACGAGAATTTCGTCTATGTCTCTACGCCAATGATTTGCGTCGCAATCGCCTGGGCTTTATTCTATTGTTCGAAGGCTTGTTGCAGATAAACTCCTTTAACTATATACACTATTTATTACCACTATTTACAATTTACAATTATTTCACAATTGTAATTGGCACGTCGCGATGTGTTAGCTTGTTTGCTAATTGATCAATGCTTAAATGCATAACACTGTTGTGTTACTACCCAAGTTGTCTTCAATGATGGTACACTTCGACTGTTGTGTGTCTTACAGTGTGACTTCGAATGTGTAACTATGTAACTGTTAGACTGTTGTCTTGAATGATGTTGCTACACTGGATGTGTTACTGTGTTACTTTGAATTTGTAACTGTTACTTTTCGATTGTTGTCTTCAATGATGATGATGCACTTGATTTGTTAATGTGTTACTATGTTACTTTGATATGTAACTCTTATTTTTAAACTGTTGTCTTGAATGATGATGGGACACTTCGACTGTTGTCTTGAATGATGTCTCACTTTGTGTAACTGTGTAACTGTTAGACGGTTGTCTTGAATGATGTTGATGCAGTGCATCATCCACTGGGATGTGTTACTGTATTACTATGTTACTTTCAATATATAACTGTTACTGTCTGTTTAAGGCTCTTTAAATAATAAGTTCGTTTGTGCCATTGGTGGGAATGAAATGTCCCCACTTTGATACAAGACGAAGAACTCGTCGTGATTGGTAGAATGAATTTAATGTGATGAAAGAAAGGGAAGTTTTGCCCAACATTTGGTTCACGGTTTCTCAAAGGATTAATTTAAAATCCCGAGAGAATGTTCGGTAATTGTTTACTTACAAGCGCATTGTCGAAAATGGGAATTCAGCGCTTAATGCCGGGCCGCAATTGTGTAGAAATAGATAACGTCTTGTACGTGACCGTACAAGAGTTTTTGGTTTTTAAGTATCGGGAAAATAACTAATAAAATGTTCGACCGGACCGTTAGCGGCGCACCTGCCGAACCATCTCTACCTGGACCGCCGTGAATTTGGGACTGATTACGTATGCAAAATATTCTGAGTGTCTAAACGAAATAATTGTAGAGAATATTTTGCACTGAATTGTGCGGATCCAAATTGACTTGATTAAATGTTAATATGTACATATGTGGGACCGAACAATATTATTGTTTACCAACAATGTTACTTAAAATTTTAGATAAAAATTTTGATAAATTGTAAGTAGGGCTCTGTACACTTGATACTATTGGTCTCAATGGAATATTTTGTGCAATCCGTATATTTGCGGTGGATGTGAGTTATGCCTTCTCAATTCAGTGGATAACTTCCCTGTAATAAAATTACCTTTTTCACATTTATTAAATAAATCATTGTTTTGAACTTGCAAAGTAATTTTTTATAAGTGTTGTCATCATTTTTTTTTCGTATTTAAGTTTATACATGATAATATATTGCATTTGCGGGTTAATTTATATTATTTTGTTGTTGCGATTTTTGTATTGGAGTGAATTAAATAATTAAATACTGGGGTGTATAAAAAGTCGGCCTTGTTACCGCGATAGGTTTTATTTATTGTATGTCATTTGTCATATTATCATTTACCATTTCAATTGGCTGATACTCATATATATTTTAATATATACTTCCCTGTTTCTCCTCACTCCTCACTCCTCACATATACATTGAGTCTGCTCAAGTTCGCACCATAGGGAAAACTTTTTATTATTAATTTTACCAAAAAAAGTTATTCTTCATAAAAAATTCTGCATACAATCATCAGATATCAAGTTTTTTCAGTCGTATGCAAGGTTTGTAAGAAAATATTAATTTTATCCAACAGTAAAGTAAATTTATTTTTGAAAATATCGGAAACTTGCATCTGTTATCTCTTTATTCGTTAAAAATTTGATAACCTTTAAAATAAATGATACAAACAAAATTTTAAATTTATTTTATTATAATTATCAACTACATGAATGCAGTGCTAATAATGTTAATTGCGTAACAAGCGTGTAATAGTTAATCATCAATTCACTATTGCTTCAACGTATCCGCCTTCTCTTGCAATACAGATTGCCGTTCTAGAAGAAAATTCACCCAATACATTTCTAATTATATTCGGAGTTATACCATTAATTGTTTCCGTAATAATTGTTTCTACGTTTGTGAATGGCCTGTGCTTTTAAGTAATAAGAAAAAATATAATGGGGTTAAATCTGGCGACCTAGCTGGCCAAAAAATATCGGAATATCTATGAATTAACCTTCCATTAAAGATATTTTCAAGGTATTGCCTTACGTCCATCGTACTATGACATGTTACGCGTTCGTGCTGATACCATACTTGTTGCCGTTTATGTACGAAGACAATCATGCAACTGATTTTGTAAAAAAAATAGATATCGTTGACAAGTCATAGATTGTCGAAAAAAAGGCCAATTGTTTTATTTATTTTATATTTAGGCCAAAACTGCATAGTCGACAAACAAAGCACGAGAAATGCCATTCCGATAACAAACTAAACAGTAGCAGTGATAGTTGTCAAGACACACCGTACATTATTTGTAATTTGTAACATTCTTTCTTATTTAGCTATACAACCTAAATGTAATAAATTGTGGTATACGTAAAATACTCCAGTAAAAAGACATTTGCAACAAAAACCACCCAAGGTGCCAATGGAAAAACACAAATACCAAAAAAGTACAAAAAAAATATTTTTGTCTGTGAGTGTATAAACCGTACAGCACCTAAACAAAAATTTTATGTCTAAGGAGACTCCAAAAGTTGTTCAAACTGACGTCCACCGTTTCTTATACACGCCTCAGCACGCCGTATTAACGATTACTGACTTCTTCTGATCATATCAGGATTTCTTCTAATTTCTTCAGCGACATTCTCGATTCGATATCTTAGTTCGTCGACCGTATTTATAGGGGTTGCGTAAACTACCTGTTTTCATGTGACCCCATAAAAAGTAATCGCACGAATTAAGGTCTGGTGATCTGGGGGGGTCAGAAAAATGGTCCGTTCCTTCCTGGGAAATTATTGTCGAATCATGTCCGCATAATGGGCCTCATCATGAAGATACCATATGTCTGTTCGAATAATTAAAGGGACATCTTCCAATAGGCTTTTCAGATTGGAATTTAGGAACTCTAAATACGCGGCAGCAGTTAAGTGAGGCGGTAAGAAGTAAGGTCCAATCAAATGAGTTTCGACCATTCCTGCCCAGACAGAGAATCGGTCCTGAAAATGACTTTCGTGTATAGCATGGGGGTTTTCATCTGACCAAATAAGAATATTGTGGGCATTGAAAATACCATCTTTGGTAGACGTTGTCTCGTCTGTCAGTAAAATTTTTTGAACAAACTGAACTTCATGTTTACGAAGTACCCACTCAAGAAATCTGATCCTCCCTGGAAAATCTTCTGGTTTCAATGCGTGGACATTTTGTATATGGAAAGGATAAAAATCTTGTTCATTTATGTGCGCCACACAATGAACGGCGAAACTCCCACACGGTAAGCCAGTCTCCTTGCACTAAACCCTGCATTCTCTTCAACAAGATCGAGAATGACAGCACAACATCCAAAACTCTCTTCGTTCGTTCACGACCACGGTCCACCGTTATAGGGGTAAATTTTCAATTTTCCTGCAGATGTTGAACAACGGTAAAGTGTGCGGTAGTCTGGCAATTTTCGTTGGGGAAACATTTCATGAAGACATGATGCTTGATGGGCGTTTTCTAGCGCCCTTTCATACAGTAAGACCATATACGTCATTTCAGCATTTGTATAAGCTTCCATTGCAGAGTTCAAATTGTTTTGGCAGTGAATTCAAACTGGAAACTGGAAATTTTAACCAAATTTGCAATTATTTTTATCTCAAAAACAAAACGACTTTCATTAGAAAAACTTCTTGTCTATGAAATGTACTTAGCATCACCTATTACCAGTTTTTTGTACGTACATTTCAAAAACACCTGATATATGCAGATTTTATAATATCAATCCGTCGGTGTTATGCTGTTTCTTTATTATTAATTTCATTTAGACTACTATGTGATTTTTTTTGATTAATTCTTTTGTTCATTGATATTCTGATTTTTATTTTTCGTTAAAATTTTTCATATTATTAGGTTTTAGTGCTAGTTTTAATACTAGTTTTAAGTTTTAAATGTGGTGTATTTTTGTTTGTTTAACGATCGCAATTTATGTTGTGTTCCTTAAATTTATTGAATTTAAATTTGCATAGATTGAGTTATATCTTACGACGCATTTTCGCATGGAAATTATTTCGTTCAGTGTCAAAAAAGAACGACGCCAACAAAGAGAATAGAAATAAGTGGCTTGTCAAGGGGAAAAAATTAATGGGATCCATGACATAAACTTGACGAAATATATGATACATATAAGATATAAGAGACGGCGACCTCACTTAAAAAAAAATCGAACGTGTCGTATATCATAAATGTTGACTAATCTCAGAAGACGGATTTTCTATCCGATTTCGTTCCACATTTTAGTTATTATTCACTGCTTTGCGCTACGGATTAGTGGGCTCTAAATTTACATTTACATTTACATATTTAACGTGCACATACTCGACAGAAAATGATTATCACTGTTGGTTAGTTTGATTCGAATTAACTCTGGACTCTCATTGCACGACATCGGGATTGCGCTTACGTTTTTTTGCTACTTCAACCTTATTGCGTGTGCATTGTAATTCTGTAGTCCCATGTAGTTCAGAATTTATAATGAGCAGCGGTATTTAGTGATGCACATAATTTTTACTTCAACATTTCTATTACTGGGTGGAAAAATAATACGAGTTTTAATTTTTTTACGAAGGATAATAATAAATTTTTATAAATTATAAATTAGATGTAACTATTAGTAAAAATGTTTAAATATGTATAAATTAAAAGAGCCGAAAGAAAACTGAACACAATATTTTATGATTCGGTGCAAAAGTAATAGTCGGCTGTGTTTAAAGGCCTATATCAAAGAAACGGCTTGGCGGAAAAAATTGAAATAAACATTGTTACAATTTGAGAATTCCATTGAACACAGCCTGCTTTTGTACAATATCTTGTAACGGAGATAACAGAGATTGGACAACTAGGTTTGTCACCTTAGGGGGGATCCTGCTTTAGGAGGACTTAAACTATAGTTTTTGGGGGAATTTTTTTAGGACAGAAAAAAATGAGCAAGTCTAGTGAACTTTTTAGAGCATTTTATTACATATTTGAGCATTAAAGAAAAAATATTTCGAGAGAAAAATATTTAAACGATACCGATTTTTATGCACATTTGTGCAACACCTTTCAATTGCAGTCTACAATCGATGGGAAAGATGTAGCTCGTAATTTTTGTCTGAAACAAAAAAAACCAAAGAAAACTGTAATTCTCATATATTTTCTTCTATGTGAACTAAAAAAAGAAACCGAAAATTTTGAAATACAAGATTTTTCTCAGGTTTGAAAATAAATGTGCTCTTTGCAGGAAGAGAAAATCATTTCAACTTAAAAAATTTGTTTAGAATTTTTTTTTCATTAATGTTTTTAGTGCAAATCGAAGAGAATGCTACTAAAGATAAGAAAAGTTTTGTTTCGTTTTGATTGCTTGTCTAGTTTTCTCGCAATCACGCCCACCAGTTTAGAAAAATCGTAAAAACGAAAACTCGAGAAAACGCGCTCTAAAGTTTACGATCAGGAAAAATGTTAATTGTCGATTACTTACGGAATATCTCGTTATAATCGTACTATAGCTCTTACGAATTCAAAATATTATTGTTTCGAACGACCGATTGAATTTTTTTCAGTACATAGTTCGGTGTTATGTGTCTGCGGGAAGGGGGCGCGCTTCGTTTGTCCGAGCGTTCATGCGTTCGTATATTTTTTTCTCGACACCTCACTGTGTTTAGTGCTGTATCTTTCAAAATATTGCGAATTAGCCGCTATAACTTTTTATACATATTCTTAGATATATTAGGCATAGATTTGAGCAATAAAAAAAATTTTGTGAGCCTTCTAAAGCAGGACCCCCCTTAAGTGTATGAAAGGTTTAAGAAATACAAATTCCTCACAATATTTCCGATTACATCAGCCGAAGTTTCAATTTTTTTGTTGAACACTAGTAGAAAAAATGTAAAGGAGACTGTTAGAAATCGCTAAAACTTATGCCTTTTCACTTCCCTAATGATTATTTCTGAGCAAGCAAATAATTGCTGGTTGTAACAATGTTTATTTAATTTTTTTCCACCAAATTTGATTCATATAAAAATCAAACACGTGTGTGAATATTTTAATTTGTATCAATCATTGCAAATTTTCTAGTCCAAAGTTTTCTACATCCTCAAGATTGATAAGTTTAATCTGGAAAGTGTTATCCCCGACACATTTAGGCCCATCGTCCGGCTCGTTTTAAATAGAATTACAATGGTCATTTATCTTGGTGCCATTTGTACATACACCCACTCTGACACTACCTAGTACCTTGAACTAAGTGTTTCTGGTACATTCCGTGCTCGTATACCAACCTAACCGCGACAAAATAAAGATAAATGTGTGTTTCGATTTATTTTTATATATTACACACACAGCATCCATTTGCGCATGATGTATGTATACAGGAAATGTAAATAGGAAATCTCCGCGATTATAATTTTACTGCACGTATAAATCTTTTCTGTATTTTATTGAAATTTCATCAATTGATTTATTTCTTTGTTCAATTTTCTGTTTTAATTAAATCTCATTGCGAAATTGCGATTCGTGCATTTGCTCCGGGGGTAAAGTGAAATTTATTATTCGTTTGTATACGAAAATAAGTTTTGTATGTAATTATAAAATCGCCATTTATTGATTAAATCGTAGTTCTCGATGAAAGGAAACGACCACAAAGAAATATCCAACAATAAAAACAAAACACAAGAAAATATAAAACAAAGCTAAAAAATTAACCAAGGCAACAATGAAGAATTAATTGAGAAATAAAGGGTGCTAAGGAAAATCGAAAGGAATAACAAAATACATGATTAGCTTCAGTAGAGAAACCTTGAACGATATACAAGGTGATGGAGACTCTAATATTTCTTAAATATCGGTCAATATTAAAATATTATATCTTAATAATAATTTATATGTATATATATATACTCAGTGACATATAAACTGCACCACCTAGAAGGAGTGGGAATTTTTGGACCAAATTTGGCAGGAATAGTGGACTAGTCCAGGAAAATAGTTGATTAAAATTTGAAACCCATCATCAAGTAGTCATGGGATTTTTTGATGTTTGTGTCATTTTTTAGAGGTGGTGATAGACAAGCAATGATCGAGTCATTTTTTGAATTTGTTCCACTTTTTCGGATCCCGTTTAATGATGCCTAGAGGAAGGAGACCTCAAGTTTACCAGCAGTTGAGTGACTTTGACCGAGGGCGGATTGTTGGTTTACGAGAAGCAGGTTTTTCGTTTAGAGAAATCGGCAACCGTTTGGGACGGCACCACTCAACAATAATGCGTGTTTATCAAGCGTGGTCTGAACATGGGGTTGAACGTCGGAGAAGAGGCACTGGGGCTTCAAAGACGAACCAATGAACGTCAAGATCGCCGCTTAAGACTAATGGCCTTGAGAGACCGATTGCCTACAACTAGATCAATAGCTGATCAATGGTTAGGTGAAAAAGGTCGCCCGATAGGCTTGCGAACAGTTTATCGTCGAATAAGAACCTTTGGCTTGCTGTCTTACCGCCCACAGCTTGTGCTACCCCTCACTGCTCAACATCGCCATGAACGTTTGGCCTGATGCACGGAAAGACTTGAATGGAACTTGGAGTGGCATCGAGTTGTCTTTAGTGATGAATCGCGATTTTGTTTAGGAATGCATAATGGTCGGATGACTGTTAGACGAAGACGTGGAGAAAGGCGCAATCCTGATTTTTCGATTGCGAGGCATGTTCACCGAACTGTGGGGTTGATGGTGTGGGGTGCTATTGCTTACGGCAGTAGGTCACCCTTGCTCATCATTCGGGGCAGTATGACCGCCCGACGCTACATTGAGGAAGTGATAGAACCACATGTTCTTCCATATCTTCGAGGGCTGGAAGACCCACTTTTCCAGCAAGATAATGCACGACCTCACGTAGCAAGGGTTTCTGTTGACTTCTTTGAAGAGGCCAATGTTAATCTTTTGCTTTTGCTTTGGCCGATTCTCCCGATTTGTCGCCCATTGAGCACGTGTGGGACATGATGGGTAGAAGATTGAGGAATCTACCGAACCCACCGTTGACAATAGAAGCTCTACGGCATGAAGTACAGGCTGCTTGGGATGCCATACCCCAAGAAGACATTGATCACGTGCTGGAATCAATGTTAAGGCGGGTCAATGAGTGTATCAGAAATAGGGGCGGACCAACACATTATTAAAGAAAAATCAAAAAGGTGAAATGTTTTCTTTATCAAATTTTAATCAATTGTTACCTTACACTAGTCCAATGTTTCTGCCAAATTTGGTCCAAAAATTCCCACCCCTTCTAGGTGGTGCAGTTTATATGTCACTGAGTATATTTAGGGCGGTGTACTTTATTTGACTATCGTGAAAGCTTCCCGTGTCAATTTATCGGAATTAACAGATTATTACGTGTCCAAGGTGTTTTTGTTGAGATTTTCCCTCGCTTACGTGCCATGATTCAAGCATATGGCAAACATACTCATGTGTTTCTGTTTATACAGAAAATGAATCTACTACCTCCAGATTTCCAAGTGGATAAAATTAAATTAATTACGTCTCATTTCTCCATGTGTTAAGCCATTCATTAAGATTATCCAAGTGATGCTGGAGTAGAAGATTAAGGATTATTGTACACAGCTATGATAGTAGATTCAGTGGATAGATCGGACCAAATATATTACCCTGTGATACACCAGATTTGCTTTGATAGTTTTGCGGGACTGTTTAGGTTAAATTTAGTTTGTAGTCTAGACTACAAACTACATTTAACCTAAACACTTCCGCAAACTACCGAAGCAAATCTGGTGTACAGAGTAAGTACCAACTTTAGAGCGAGAAAGTTAATAGGTTCCGCGTTGGGATAACATTAGTTTTTGAATCTTTCTGATATTTTCCATTCTTCAGCCAATTGTTCATTAATTCTGTTAATTTATTTATTCCTTATTGCCTCTTCTGTTTCTTCGTCTCATATGATTTCCATTTCTTGTCCATCATTTGCTACTTCTTCCTTTTTTCCTTGGTTTTGCACATCCGTGCGGGTTTCTTCAAAATATTTCTATTATTTCATCATTTTTTGTAATTATGTTACTTTCCTTGCCTTTTATATTTACCATATTGTGTTCCTTTTTATCTTGGTTTAGTGTGCCTTAGAGTAGTTTTCGGTTCTCTTGATGGTTTTCTATAATTTTGATTTTTTGCCTTTTAATTGCTGTGCTTTGACTTCCCTTCTTTTTCTTTGTATTCTTCATAATTATCCGCTCTTGTAGTTAAATATTTGTTGCATTTTTTCGTTCATTAGAGCCAGAAGGCAAAAAGTAACAAAGCCTAAATGAGTTCACTGTTCACAAGAGGACATTACTAACCTATAATCAGCCAGACTGGAGAGAAAAGTGCAATTCGATCCATCATATTTTACCAAACGATGAAAGAGCCGCAATGGACGAAATTATCAACATAATTACCTGACTTTGATATTCAACATTTGCAAGTAAAATTATTTGTATCATACATTCCTCCGAGATTGTTTAAATACGAAAACTATGCAAACGGTGAGTTTTTAATTATTTATATTATATTATTACTCAACTATTTCTACAATTTGCTATTAAAACATTGATAGCTAATACTACGACTGTGAAACAATAATAATGAGTAACAATAAAATTATTAATTATTAGTTAATAATAACTGGTGAATTTTAAAGTTCATAATTGATCCCAACCTCTTTAAATAATGAGTGGTGGATAACAAATATGCGTCGTTGCGATATCCTGTGATTAATGATAACGCACCTTTTACAGACATTTGCCCCAGTCCCATAAACATATTAATCTGACAAGAGTGACACTTATATGATTTGTTTTTGCGAATTATATTACATTGGACGGTTTCGTATGCGGTTTGGTCGATTTGGTTCACTACAAACATGGGAACGTGTAAGTTCTGCTTTATTCGGCAAATACATCATATTCGAAAATTCAATTTCATTATTTTTGGCTGCTCTAGTTCCACCAAACGCGTCCGTTTTGCGATTTAAGTTAATTGAATGGCTATCAAATTTTGCCACGACAATATGCAATTTGGATGCAACAATAGTAGTTTGTCATTGCGTTCAAAAATATATTTGAATAGAAAGATATATCTATAAAAATATATGAGGTATAGAAAAAATTCTGTCGTCTAAAATAAATTAAAAATGTGAAAATGTATTATATCATATTTATTTGAAACAGTACTAGTAGTTTGACTTATGCCAAAACTTGTCTGTCATTTGTAAAAAGTGATTAAAATTATATAAAAAGTGTAATACAGTATACCCCTGTATTTTTATTGCGAGACGTTTACAAATAGTGCCCACGTTCATTAACTCACCGTTAATTAGCGAGCATCGGTGGGTAAGAACGATGGTTGAGCAACGAGCGCACGATAGGAATTCACGATAACAATCGGCTAATGTGCACCAGATCCAATTAATAAATCGATCGTTGATCGACACATGACTACAAATACATCGTAAAGTAAAATAATAAAGTATAATTTAATATAACACTAAAAAACGAATACAGATCCGAATTTGAATAATTCATTAAAAGAAACATAATTAAAGCTATATTTTCGTTGAATATTCTCTCAAAAATAAGCTTAAAATTAAAAATAGTCAACCAGAAATAAATTTTGCTCGCCTTAATAAACGGAAACAAAAAACAATATTTAAAATAACATCAGTTTAAATATAATTTTCGACAAATAAATCATACTATTCTTATAATAGAATTAATAGTAATGGATTAGACCAACTTGTGGATAAGATGCTCGTATCAAGCTCGCTATTGTGAATTAATGTGATTTTTTGCGATTTTATATTGGCCCCTTTACCTTCGTGTTAAGTGCTCTCTATTTAACTTAATCACCTTCCACGCACAACGAATGTTGATTTCCTCACGTAGCGGATGTTTGTGCGTGGAGCCGTTTACATATTTTGGTCCGCATTACCGCTAACAATAAATGATAGGTCCGTGCGACTAGATACATCAAGCACCCGTGTGACAGGTTTTTCAACTGAGATAGCAAATTCTGTTGATATAACGCGAAAACCTTATGTAATAAAATCTATAATTTTAATCACCACTTTGGGCTTTCGTTTACTGTCGGAACAAGTACTTAGTCACACAAAACGCAATGGTTTTATTTATTGAGTGATTAATTTTATGTACAACAATAATTCATAGTATCGTTATATGCTGCACATGATTTTCTTCTTTGATACTGAGAATTTCAAATTCGTTACTTAATTGTGGCTGCGCACTTAGCTTTGGCGTCTTTAATCAATTTCAGTTGAATTAATCTAATTTGATGAAACTGTAATTTGAAATTTTTGGTTATGTAGAACGATACGCACAGTACGAGGCTAAATTAACGACTGCACGATTTGCGTGCGTCGAGTTACCAAGAAAATTATTATACGTCTGACTGAAACTATTTAATTATTCTGACTAAAAACTCAAGGCTAACTGCTTTGTCATATTCTAGATGCGAATTATTAAAGTCCGTTTACCAAAAATTTGCGTACCCACCCGTGTGAGCAAATAAAAATCTGTATAGTAATCTCAAGATTTCTTGCTTACAAACAGAATCTCAATGGGTTAACGTTAACGTAGAAAAACATCAATTTATAATTAAATAATTTCAATACAGGGTGTTAAAAAAAGTGTCACAAACTTTGAGGGCTGATAGTATGGCCCAAAATATGCCGAAAAGTCCTAATGAACATGGGTCCGCAAATGGACGTATATATATATATATATATATATATATATATATATATATATATATATATATATATATATATAATTGAAAAATCTTTTGTATAATAATCGTTATAGTTAAAAATCAAATTGAAGATTACTCCGAACACACAGTATTCGGGTTTGAATGATTAGGAAAAAAAGCCATCAATTTTATTCCTTGGAAATAATGCTGCTGAAACCTTGAAAAAGACTAGAGAAGCTGAAACGATAAACAAAAGGTTAAAAATCAAATTACTTACTTTCGAAATTAATCATACCAAT
Organism: Geotrupes spiniger; assembly: GCA_959613385.1. Taxonomy (NCBI): domain Eukaryota; kingdom Metazoa; phylum Arthropoda; class Insecta; order Coleoptera; family Geotrupidae; genus Geotrupes; species Geotrupes spiniger. The sequence continues at coordinate 8,766,549 of OY390741.1, forward strand.
GCCATGTAACGCTATCTCAGCAGATCTTTACGATGTCTAATAACCATTACTGCCTGGAAAAGTTACTCACGATTTCAATTTACATCAGATTAATAGTCGTAATTTTCTCTTCAATAAAATTAAAAATGTCAACATTAAAAAAATTAACAATCTTAAAAATTCTTTCATTAAATTAAATAATAAACGTAATGAAATTGTTACAAAATGATTTGAAAATCTCACTGATACTGATATACCCTCGAGATCAGAGATTTCCTCGCGTTATGCCCTAAATTTGCTCTACCTGTTCAACCTAATGACATTTCCATGTATGATTTATTAGCAAAGGTTGAAGATCTCCTCAGTAATGTTGAGCTTAACAAAAGAGATTTGTTTAGGTCTGAAATCACATATTTTATAACTGACCTAGTACACAAAGAATCTGATAAGTCAGGGGATTTTGGAACAACTCAAAAACGTTGCAGTAAATTCCTTAAGAATAACCCTATCATACTAATTGTTAGAGCCGACAATGGCAATGTCACCGTCTCCATAAACAAAGAGGCCTATGTTAGTAGAGTTAACGAGTTGCTCCAGGACCCGCTCACTTACAGACCTATCACCAAGGATCCTACAACATCCATTGAAAAAAGAAATAACTATTTAATACCTTCACTAAAAAATAGATCTTTGATTGATGAACCTACATATCACAAATTAATTATTCATAATTCTATCGCTCCTAAATTATATGGCCTCCCCAAAACTCATAAACCTGAGATCCCTCTTAGACCCATTTTCGTCAGTACAAGGACATACTAAATTACTATCTAAATTTATAGCAGATGTTCTCTCTATAGCGTTTGAAGAATTTAACTCCTTTCATATTAAAGACAGTTTTTCCTTTTCAGATCTCATTAACAACTTCCAAATACCCGAAGATTATGTGATCGCTTCACTTGATGTGGTTTCAATGTTCACTAATATCCCTATGTATTTAGTATGTAATATTATCACTGACAACTGGGATATGATTGAACCACAGAGCTCTTTGCCTCATCTAACCTTCTTACCTACTTTGAAATTCATTTTTGACACAACTCATTTTTCATTTAACAATCAATATTTTTCACAAATTTTTGGTACTTCAATGGGATCTTCCCTCTCTCCTATCATTGCCGAAATATTTATGAATACACTTATAACAGATTCTGTTTCTCGTTTACCTTTTCAATTCCCTTTCATATATCCAATATATTCTTCTAACAGTTCTTCTAAGTCAGCGAGACCTAGAAGAGCTTCCTGAAGATGACAGATGGGACTCTGCCGAAACGTCGAAGGGACACTTCGGGGAACATTTCTACAACGCGGTTCACAACACGAGAACCAAGAAGCACATATATATATATGTGTGCTTCTTGGTATATATATATATATATATATATATATATATATATATATATATATATATATATATATATGTTGATACGTAGATTCTCGCGGGTAAAATCTGTTCTGCTTTTTTCTCGGGTAATGAACCGCGTTGTAGAATTATCCCTGTAAGGGTTGTTCCGACGTTTCGGCAATGTCACAATTGCCATCTTCAGGTTGGTCTTCTCGGTCTAAGCGATCTGGAAGCGATCAGTTCTTCCAGATCGCTTAGACCGAGAAGACCAACCTGAAGATGGCAATTGTGACATTGCCGAAACGTCGGAACAACCCTTACAGGGATAATTCTACAACGTGGTTCATTACCCGAGAAAAAAGCAGAACATATATATATATATATATATATATATATATATATATATATATGTGCTTCTTGGTTCTCGGGTTGTGAACCGCGTTGTGGAAATGTTCCCCGAAGGGTCGCTTCTTCTAAGTCAGCGAGACCTAGAACGGGAACCAAGAAGCACAGATTTCAGCCGCGAAAACTTACGCTCCAACATATATATATATATATATATATATATATATATATATATACATATATAGGTTTCGAGAATAGGGGAAATAAAAAGTAGGCAACATCGAGAGAAGTACATTAACAGAAACACGACATATAGAAAGAGAAGAATGAATAATATTTATCTATAACACGTCCGTCAGGCAATTTAGTTCTCTGCAACTTTGTTTATCTAATATTTTCATATGTCGACTGGTTTGCGCAGCGTTTCAAATAATGTGATGTATGGAACAACCAAATCCGACAACAAAAAGGGACAAACCCTAGAGGAAATGAAGATTTAGGGATGAACAGAGATGAATAAACGATATGAAAAAAAAAACCATTTCGGCGCCGTAAATGGTATAAGAAGAAGGAAAGAAACTGTGCATTGTTATATATTTACAATGGTCTATTTCATGTGGCAATTGATCCGTTACGATTATAATTGCATTATAATATCTCGTAAATGGCATTTCCATTTGAATATAAAATGAAGTCATTTTTTTAAATAGTTTAATGCAGTAATTTATATGCGCTGTTATATTAATGTATGTGTGCTTTGATATATCAACTGGTCACTGATTCCGTTTACATTGTGTTTGTTTGGTATTAGAAGTTTAATAATGTAACCATATCAACACATTGTTTCAATCGAAGGCTATTTCCACAATGGCCCAAATACCCTAATGTGAAATATTAATCAAACGTTCCCTAAAATGCCCGCCATCGAATTATTTAAACTAACATTGTGTATTATGATTTTACTTAAGGGGGGATCCTGCTTTAGAGGGCTCAAAAAATCGACAATTTTTTATTTCTCAAATCTATGCCTAATATATCTAAGAATATGTATAAAAAATTATAGCTTCTAATTCGCAATATTTTCAAAGATACAGCACTAAACACAGTGAGGTGTCGAGCAAAAAATATACGAACGCATGAACGCTCGGACAAACGAAACGCGCGCCCCTTCCCGCAGTCACATAACACCGAACTATGTACTGAAAAAAGTTCAATCGGTCGTTCGAAACAATAATATTTTGAATTCATAAAGCTATAGTAGCTATAGTATGATTATAACGAGATATTCCGTAAGTAATCGAAAATTAACATTTTTCCTGATCATAAACTTTAGAGCGATTTTTCTAAACTGGTGGGCGTGATTGCGAGAAAACTAGACAAGCAATCAAAATGAAACAAAGCTTTTGTTAGCTTCAGTAGCATTATGTTTGATTTGAACTAAAAAGATTAATGAAAAAAAATTCTAAACAACTTTTTTAGCAAGTTGAAATGATTTTCTTTTCCTGCAAGAAGCACATTTATTTTCAAACCTGAGAAAAATCTTGAATTTCAAATTTTTTTGTTTTTTTTTTAGTTCACCTAGAAGAAAATATACGAGAATTCCAATTTTCTTTGGTTTTTTTTTGTTTCAGATAAAATTTACGAGCTACATCTTTCCCACCGATTGTAGACTGTAATTGAAAGCTGTTGCGCAAATGTGCATAAAAATTGGTTCCGTTTAAATATTTTTCTCACGAAATATTTTTTTTAATGCTCAAATATGCAATAAAATGCTCTAAAAAGTTCACTAGACTTGCTCATTTTTTCTGTCCTAAAAAAATTCCCCCAAAAACGCTATTTTAAGGCCTCCTAAAGCAGGATCCCCACTTAAAGTGCATCCATGTCCATTAATTTTATGGCCGTTAAAATACCTGTAAAGCGTTTATCAATTTTTCAACCATTCCCTGTTTCAGAAAAGCCTGTTTAGGAATTAATTAGAGTGCGTCCGAATATTAAATTAATTACTTTTCAGGAAACATTTATTTTGCACGATGGGCTAAACCGGCAGATTAAATTTCGTCGTTTTGTATGCGGTTAGTTTGCAATGTATTCTCATTATAGTTTTGTTAGTCGTTTCAATTTGTTTTAGTTTTCCATTTATTATTACTTTTTTAATTTAATTTCTTTAATGTTTAATTTTTATTTTGCTCTTTTTTCTTAATCTCTCAATTTTCTTGCTTTGAGTCTACAACTTCTTCTTTGGCTGTATTCCATTGATTTTTAACTTCGTACTATCCGACTTCATTTTTAATCATCACATATTATATTTTCATTTTTATTCGTTTCTTTAATAATTATTTGTTTTAATTGTATTGGTTTCGGTTTGTTTAACCAGTTTAGCTTAATTTGATTTGTTTCGTCCTTGTCAGTTGCATTACTATTTTGTAATGACAATTATTATAATAGTTGGTTTAATTTATATGCTTTAACTTTAAATTTCTGTTTAGTTTATTTAATATTATTTCAATCATTTCAGCTTGTTTCACGTCATTTAATTCATGCTTTGTAGGGATTGCTAATAAATAGAATTTAATTAATTGTTTACTTACAACTGAAAATTAAGATTTATTTCATGAGAATTATTTTATTTGAAAAGATGGATATTTGATCCTTTTGAAATATTTGGCGTTTCTGCTGAATTCCTTTTTTCGCCACTTTTTCGTCGTTTAACCGACTTCTATTTGTTATAGTTACCGAAATCCCAACGGTGTAATCCCGCTTGTAAATCCAAGTCGTGCACGTGATCTTTTTCAAGATTTTATATCGCACAACACGTGTGCTTTGTAGTACGTGGCAGTTTTTGATTCCAGTTCCTGTAAAGTATTTTTCATTAATTTTATTGTTCGAAGTTGTGGATAATTTACCGTAAGTGTAAATGTAAATTATTAATGCAGTATGCAAAGAATGAAAGTTGGTGCGATGGAAATATTATAATGTGATGAAATTTAAAAAAATGTGTAATAAAATATTCAAGCAGAATATAAAAAGTCCGCAGCCATCATGAAGCAGTCGGTTGGTTTTTGATGAGTTTTCGACGCGCAATACACTTGTTTCGTATTTTAGTTTTGTAACTATGTTTTTTGATTCGCGCTATATGCATGCATTCTTTTGCGACTGAAGCGTAAATACACTGCCTTTCAAATAAAATATCTAGTCCACGTAGAAAAACAAATGATTAAGTTTTGAAGCCAATATGTCACTTCTGAGACAAATTATCTCGTTAGCAACAGTTGCCTGTGCCTTTAGTTTGACCATGGTTTCGTTGATTTGTCGCATTTGTTAGGAGTTTCTTCTTGCTTGTTGTAACTGTTAGAACCTTTAGAGTGCCACGCGTTCGAAGACGTGCAAATTGTCATCAAATTACGACGTTTGAACGAGGACGAATTGTCGGGATGAATGAGGCTGGTTTAACTTTCCATGAGATATTTCCAGACGTATCAAGCGGTGACACACCACTATAACACAGACTTGTAGAGGCTGGCAGGAAGAACACTTAGAAGTTCGTCGTAGACGAAGAGCGAGAAGATGGGCTCTTAAGGCGCAATGCAGTTAGACTACACATTTGGACTACGTTCTTATCGTCCTTATTTTCGTATTCTTCTAACAAGAGAAGATAAAATCATCACACTTCGCTGGTGCCAGGACAGACAATATTGGGTTCCTGAATGGAATGAGATCTTCTTCAGCGACGAATCAAGATTTTGCTTGTGGCACTCTGACGGACGTCCGAGGATTAGGCGACCTAGGGATCAGAGGCAAAATTTACAATATGTTCAACGTTCAACAGCTTTAACTCCTGGGGTTATGGTACGGGGGCAATACGCTGTGGGAGAAGATCCCGTCTGGTATTCATTCCGGGCACACTAAACGCGAGACGTTACATTGATTCAGTGTTGGAACCAGTTGTTGTGCCATTACTACAAAACCTTCCAGGAGCATCCTTCTAGCAAGATAATGCGCGGCGTCATACTGCTCATGTAACATCAGCTTTCCTAGAAGAAAATAATAAAAATATGTTGCCCTGGCCTCCAAGATCACCAGACTTATCCCCCATTGAACATGTCTGGGATACGATCGAAAGAAGATTACCCCATCCTCCCAGTACCTCGGAGGAGTTACGTCAACAGTTACAAATAGTCTGGGATGCGGTATCTCAAGAGGATATCAATAATCTAATTTCCAGTATGCCCAGGAGGGTTGCTGAGTGCATAAGAGTACGTGGGGATGTAACTCATTATTAACTTTTTAATCATTAAATGTTATAAGTTTTTCTTAAAAATGTAATTATTTGTTTTTCTACGTGCACTAGATATCTTTGCCAAGTTTCATCATTCTACGTTCAGTGGTTCTGGGTGATCTATTTTATTTGAAAAACAGTGTAATATTCTTTGCCTTTTTTTATATAACATCTCACCGTTTTTGCTATCAGCAATAATATTTAGGTCTTAAGTTATCTTGACATATTTGACATGTATATAATATGTTATCTAATGCCTGCTTCAGGGCACATGCACTCGTATAATTTAAATCCAATTTGATTTAACTTTGCTTGTTTCTTATTGAAATAGACTTAATATAGAAATCAATGTATTGGTAAATTGCGAACATGGAATCAACATCAATAAGACATAATACCAGATATATGTAATTAATTAACTAATTGCTATTAATGCATGCGATTGTTAGGTGAAACAAAGTTATTATGTTACAGCGTTGATTTAATGTATAAATGTGAATAGCAAAGCTAGTCGACGAGACGTTCAATAGTATCGCTTAAAATAATTCCAACTAAACTTCATTTTTGCATAATTTTTATTTAATGGCAATCGTTGCTTTAACGACACCTGTCATTCGCAATTACCAACTGAACTTTGTATGCAAATACCTTTACATTATACAAACAGCTTCTATTCCCGCAAGTCGGTGGCTATCGTATTAATAGCGGTAAGTGGCCCTATTAGTGGTCTTGTGAGATCATCGTTTTAAGCTTTTCATCAGGATTTTGGTTTACAGCTTCATGAAACACGCGATACAACATTTATTACCCGTTGTAGTTTAATTAAAGTTGTGATTACTACGTATGTATTAATGCTCTTGAAAGTTTATTTTTAGTTATTTGATTTCGTGATTCGTCATTTTTGAAATCGTAGGAATTATAGGGAATTTGATGTTTTTGTTGATGAGTTACACGATCATCGATTGTGAGGTCCCCTTAGGAATAGATCATAATTACAATGGGGGTTGCACATGTTGGGTGCCACACACATTGGTAACAAATGAGAGTTGCTGTATGTGGATACAATACAAACTAAATATTAGGATTTTGCTCGCGAATATTGATGCAAACAGAACTATGACCAGTATGAAATGAAGTTTAGAGGCGAAAATAACGAAAAAAATTACTACGATGATTCACCCTTTAACGTTACACAATTTATAAGAAATGCTAAAATGGAATAGTTACAGCGGACGATACGTGTCCAAGCTGTATAAACTGAGCCTACAGGTATTCAAGGAAGCAAGCCCAAGATGACTATTGTCTTCATAACTGAGATTCGTAACAAGTTACCATGATGTAATCGTACACCATTTTCTTGCAAAAAGGTATTTCGTAAAACCGTGTCAAGAAATAACATTAATATGACAAACATTACCAACAGAAACAAACTATACAAAGGAAAAATGAAGTGTATCTATAAATATTTGGTAGGTTGGTAGAATTTTTACAATATTCATATAAAAAATAGAAATAGAATACTTATTATGATTCTTTACGAGATGGGGATCTTTCATAGATTGGGTTTCAATGGACCATGTGAGCATGAGAAGAAGAAAAAGAAAAGGCAGTAGATTAAGGGAAGAAAAGAAACAAGAAAATACTTAAAACAGAGTACGAAACTGTTATTTGTTCGTTCAAAATTTAAGCAATACAAAACTTCAACAGTCAAACATAAATAAAGAACGAAAATTGTAAGGAATAGCGTCGTAAGCCAAAAGTAAAGAGAAAGATGGAGAAAACAGTAGAAGAAATAAAGTTAATGGGCTGCATTGGGTTGGGTTGCACTTAATTGGAATGTCGGTCAGAATGAAGAAAAAAGAAGGTGGATGAATAATGGAAAACGGGGAAGCAAACGGTAAAGCAGAGAATGCAGTTATATAAGACGAAACGCAAAGGCCACTGAGAAAATTTAAAGCCACAGTCTCAAATAAGCAAATCAAACGTGCACAGAAAAAAGATTATTACAAAGATTTTGGGCATGGAAATAAGCAAACATCGCAAAATAGTAGAAAAAAATTAAGTTAAGTTTAGAATTAGGACCTTGGACAAAAAATAAGAAGATGGTTGTCTCCTTTCCAATTAGATACTTGGCGGGTGGAATGAACAAAAACCACAACGGCTTTTAAAAATACGGAAATACAAATCGAACCTTGAATGGCATGCAAATAAAATGTACATATCTGACCCCAATACCTTTCAATATAAATATCAGAGTACGTGGTTTTGCAGGAGACAGGACAGGGAAAGATGGCAGTAGAGCCTGACAGACGCGTAGTTAGATATGAGCTGGGGAAGTGGATGGAGGGGGAAGAGAGATTGGGGAATATGGCGTTAAGGGAGAAAAAGGAAAAGAAGAATTATCAAAATGGGAGGTGTATAGGAAGAACCTTTACGAAAAGGCATGGATAGCGTGGCAGGAAGCATTAAGGTTAAAGGAAAAAGGGAAGGAAATGGAAGATGGCGTTAAGGGAGAAAAAGGAAAAGAAGAATTATCAAAATGGGAGGTGTATAGGAAGAACCTTTAAGAAAAAGCATGGATAGCGTGGCAGGAAGCATTAAGGTTAAAGGGAGAAGGGAAGGAAATGGAGGGAGAAATCATGGAAAGATGGAAGCAGGTAGATGCCCAAGGAAGAGAAGGGGAAATGAGGAACGCTAGTTATAATAAGAGATATATAGATATTTACTCATATGGGGGTAGACCAGAATATCTGAAAGGTGGAAGATCAGGGATGGAGGAAAGAATTATAGCGAAACTCAGGTGCGGAAGTGAGGAGAGAAACAACAAATATTGGATGGACGAGGTGTATAGAAGATGCTTTCTGCGAGGGGTGGACAGATGAGTGGAAACATTGGATAGAGGATTGTGGGGACATAGAATGGAGTACGGAGGAGAAAATACGGGAAGAAACTGGAATAAGATTTTGGACGTGACAGGAAGTGGATTGGCGATAATGAAGAAAATATGGAGATTGAGGGAGGAAAAAAGAGAAAAGCAGAGGAGAGCACCAGGGGGATGGAAGGGAAAGGGACAAGCACATGAGAATGTAAATGAATTAGAAATGTATCGATTTTTTTAATATAAATATAAAGATCAGCTCTACAATGAGTTCATTAATAGTCAGATCTCTTAAATATTAGTTACTAATTTGATCGATGTTCAAACTGAAGCTCTGTGATAAAATTAGTTTTAACGTTGGTCAAATACCATGAAATAAAACTAAAATGAAATTAATAAATGAAAGAAAACGAAAAAAATCAATTTAGAAACATGCAGGATCACAGTAATAAATTATTATAAATTTCGCTTAAATTGAGAGTGTTAAAATATTAAAGTTTATAGCGTTAGGGTTATTTTATATGTGTACCATCTCCAAAATCAATCGCTTTTTATAATTGCACCCTTTGGTAAGTATTTTGGTGTTATCGAAATCAAAAATATGTCCTGTGGTTTTGCTTTGGTTGAATAACGCAGTGTCAGTGGTTCTGTTAGCTGTTCTGGTGTATTTATGTGTGTAGATGTGTCTAAAGTCAATTTTAGTGATTTGCTTTGTTTTATTACAATTTTTAACAAACTTACAATGAAATGAACATTGGTCATTCTAATAGATTTTTGTTAATAGTTTTCTTAGCTAGACTTTTCACAATGGGAGCTTTGTAGGTAAAATTGTAACTAAAATTGTACATAATATATTGTATTATATGGAATGCTCACATCCGAGCAACTGTAGTTTGGTCCCGATTCAGCCAATCTCTCGGAATAAGAGACCCGCCTCTTTCATACCGATAATTCGGTGTCTACTTGACAGTTTGACAACAAAATAAACTGACATTTTTGGGCAGAAATTCATTAAGTGCTAGGAAGAAAATATTGAAAGTTGGGGATAACAATGGTATAGGAAACATAACGGTTGAGTTTTTTCGGCAGAAACTTTCATCGTTTCTTAGTTGATAATAAAACATTATTTTACCGTTAAGTTTCAAAATTGTAGTCTAATTCTTAATGAGTGATGTATTTCCCGCATGGAAGCACGCAGCCGCCGACACGTGTTTCTGACTTATTAGTCGTCATCAGGACGGCATAGCTAAATTAAAAGGTGGACAATATATATATATATATATATATATATATATATATATATATATATATATATATATATATATATATACGCCAAATCTGACAACAAAATGTAAAATTTACACGAAAGATGGTCGAATCTTACACCTCAATTAAAACAGGTCCAGTTAGTAATTTTGCGTACATACGCAAAATTACGATTGACCACGTGCAGTTCGATTTATAGGTTAAATGTGTTTTTAATAAATGTGAGTTAATATAATGGATATTTTAATTTTTTTTACAAAATAACAATAATACATGGTACTGTGTATACGACCATTGTTCCTGTTATATGGTTTTGACCATGTAACTCGGAGTTTGATGTTTGTGAAATGCACGAGAGTAATTTCGATTTCGATATAGGAAAAATAATAAAAAAAATTCTGAGGAAGACTCAAATAAGAGTCGAAACGTTAATGGAAAAAAATCATTAGTTTAATTAATTATTACCAGAAAACCCAATAACCTCCACATACCCTATATATATATATATATATATATATATATATATATATATATATATATATATACACGAAAGATGGTCTAATCTTACACCTCAATGGTGTAGTGAACATTAATTAATACAGGCCCATGAAGACTAACTGGTGGATCGGTAGACAATATTGTTTCTGGGTTATTACCCTTCGTCAGTAGCGATTACCAAGAACCATAGTTGTTGAAATACCTTTACATGTAGTGGCCATCAAAACTTCTTGGCGCGAGCCAATCACTCCTAACGGTAATAACCCAGAAACAATATTGTCTAGCGATCCACCAGTTAGTCTTCATTTTGCTGTCAGATTTGACAAGATACATTTTTAATTTTAATATATATATATATATATATATATATATATATTTCAATTTAATTATGATGCAATTTATAAACGTTCATGGTGATGAACATTAATTGCATAGGATGCATCTGCAAGGAGAATACGATTTAGATTTTTGCGAGAATCGTTTCGCCTTTACGTTTGCAACTCGACTTCATTTAGAAATTACTGTAATTTGAATTTTGCTAATTTGCTATTTATGTCGAACCGTTGATCTTCCGTTGTCATAAGCAATAATAATGTTGACAAATACGTATTTCTCTACTTTATTTAAAAAATACTATACACAAACTGATTTAGTACGATTTAAATTTCAAATTTATTCCTCAACCTTCAATTTTATTTAGTTGGATGTATTTCCGAACAGTATTTATTTGAAATTTTCTGCATCCGATATTTTGAAGCTTAACGGAACGAACCGATAAATTTTATTCAACGTACGATTTTATAAAAATTCTATCTTACATCGATGTAATCCAATATTCTGATGAGTAATGCGATTTGTGCATTAAAATCGATCGCGGTAAGAATCATAATGAGTATTAGTATCAGTCAACAATATGTAAAGCACGGAGCTCGACAGTCCCCGTCTTTATGTAAAACCTTGATTTTCATGAATTTATGTTTTGTTATGGAAAATAAAATGTATTTCATGTGAATAATGAAAGAGAAACGGTTTTAAAATATGCGAAATGCTCGACAGAGCTGTTAATATACAACGATTTATTTTGAAACGCGGATTATTCAAAAACATAAACGTCAAAAAAATATTTCCACATACATCATTTGTATTTTAATCAATTAATAAATTCGCTAGTATGTATGTTGCGTAATAAATAATAAACACGCGAAAACCTACAAAGCAATTATCGTTTGTTAGTATTTAATTTAATCAAGGTTTTCGAATAACTTGGCTATGTTTCACGTAGGTATATTCTGATGACCGTAGAGCACATGAATATGTATGATTAAAGTCTACATATACATAGAATGTGAAAATTTGCAGTGTGTATTTAATTCTGATTCAATTTACGCCTAGTGGTGGCGATAGTTATTTCATTTCACTTGTTACTTAATTAACAGGTAATAAACTAGTGATGCAATGTCATTTACAATATATTTAATTCGCTTTGAAGCCTTAGAAGCCTCGAAATCTAAAATTGGGCCATGTTTATCGTTTTCAAAAATACGACTAAAACAAGATTAAGAAATATATGAAATGTAATCAATAATAACGAACAATGCACACACAAATACAAAGTTTATTTTTATAAATTCATCTATTGTATCCTCATTCAGTACAGTACAGAAGTTTCTAGAAATTCATTTCTTGGCATGCTTTTAAATAATCATGAATCGTGTATAGACGTTTCCGTTTGCTTCACTGTGACGTAAATACCCCTGTTTTATTATTTAGTTTCACATGTTGTTTGTAATTTGTATGAAATGTAAATGTTAGTGAAATTCTATGAATGTTTATCCAGCGTTTGCGCGATATCGTTTCCTTCTTGCTATGAACTCATCCACTAGACATAGCAAACTCTCGAAGTCAACTACTAATCAATTTTTTGTTCATTTTTCTGAAAATCTCAAAGCTCATTGCCAACTAATTATCCACCACGTGACACCGGATAGTTGAAACCGAACCACCGCATCGCTCTGCATCATTACAAGTTCAACGCAAAAAAATTGCACTGAACTTTTTTATCCAGCAAACTGGCGTAGTCGCGATGACAAGTACATTTTCCGTTATCGCGTTTCGCGATAGCATTTTGCGGCTTCGAAAGGGTCGAAGATAGATATACCACGTTCATTGGATTGTCAAATTTCATTCTCCAGAACTTTGTTAATTAATTTTTTTCATACGACGGTTGATGTGTCATTGCACGGTAAAAAGTTGTGGCGCAGATCGGGTGAGACCCGCCAAACTAATCGTTCGAGAATCAGACTTTTACACTTCGAATGACGTCGTGCGGCTCTCTTAGGCCTACTGTCCACGTAGGCGTCATTTGACGAATGCATGCAAGCTACAAATGACGACAGGCGTAATTTGCATCTTAGATCAACAAAATTGGTCGCCATTTTTTACAAAAAGCCATGTTTACGGCTGGCAATACGCTTTTGTAGTGGCAGGCTGCCGCACAAGCTTCATGACGAACGCATGACGAACTCAAATGCGACGATGACGCATCGTGGACACAGTTTCGTCGCTTTCTACCTAAGATGCAAGCAAGCGTAAAATGACGGTGTCGTGCGTATAACGTGCGGCTACGTGGACAGTAGGCCTTACACTATGCGTTATTTGACTGTTCGTGGTATCCGTCGCGTTGACCGATTTGTGCGTGCCGTATGACGTCATAAACCGTGATAATATGTATTCATTATGCTATTTTTAATTATAACACTTAATTAAAAAAATACATCTTTCAAAAAACACTTCAAATTAATTGTAGTTTCAAATTGTAAGTAAACTTATTGCGACATTGTTAGGTTTCGCCTAGTTTAAAGTTTCATCATTTCAACTCCAATGGGCGCGCACAGACATCAACATTCCGAAAATAGTCAGAATAGGTTTAGGAAAGATCAAAACGTGTTAAATTTGCGATTTCTCGAAAATTATACATAAAGTTAAGAAAGTAAAAAGCAGTTCAAGTTTATATAAAGTGAATCGTGTCAGAATAACATATTGTACAAAATTACTACACAGTTTATACTCTTGAAGGGTATCATTTCGTTCTTGTTATGAGATGAAAAATACGCATTTTACATTTTACACAAAATGTGTTTAACAAGGTTGGTTGGTTTTGTTGCTTTGTTATTTGAAGAGGATAATTACAGGAAAAAGGGAGCGAACAGGATATAGTAGGCTGTACACCAGAAACCTCCACTATACCTATAAATCTTAAGCGATTTTTCGCTCACGAGAAAAGTGTAATCCGGCCTCGTCATTGGTCGGGACGCGCGAGCGCGTGGTCCGCGCGTCAGATATACGTCACTTTCGAAAATATGTTCGCTTGCCGGCCCGCGTCGCGACAGCGACGTTTCAGGGCTTCGCACGGGCCATTTGGGATAGGCAATGGAGGTCCGCAGTCGATTGTGGTTCGTATGGCCACGACCGATACCATTCATCGGCATCGCCAATGAACTAAAAGTCTGCACTTTCGATCGATTAACAAATAAGAGGCGGAGCCGCTTACGCGTCCTTGATAATCCATGGTAACGCAATGTGGATTTGCCGATAGTCGTGTTGTGACATTTTAAACGTCAAACGTGCTTTCCGCCAAATACACATTGAGCGCCGCGTGCAAAAGTGCACCTTCTTTACAGTTTGGGCAATTTTTCTTTGCGGATGTGTACATGGTACGTATTTCTGTCTGAAATTCATCGACCAGACAATTCGATTGGTTCACACTGCCTTCAGACAACGTTCGCGAAATTCGTGGACGTTAAAAGTACGTTTTTGTATTTGTCAAGAAATAGTGCAGAGAAAGCAGCAAAAAATGAACGACTGTGACGTATTCTTGGTAGATTTAGTACAGGTTTAGCCTTTCATAATGATCAATGTACGAGTTCCATATGACATACAAATACACTTAAAAACTGCGCATTGTAAATATTCGGTGAGGAACCTTCTAATCCATTGATTAATTAGGCAGTAGAGCTTAGTTTGAGTTCGTTGTATTTTCGATACGTTAACAAACATAGTTTTCAAAATTGCGAAAACACAAGTCGTATACGCTATCGTAATATGTTGCAAATTTTTATAAACGAACTACACGATGGTGAGCTACGGGAGGGTTATTTTCAATATGATGACGCCAGTGCATATACAGCCCAAGCAACTTCTCGGTTCATTGAAGCCAATTATGATAACAGAGTTATCAGGAGAGAACGTTGTGCAGCAAGATCGTCAGATCTTACCCCTCTGGATAATTTTCTATTTGGTTATTTAAAATACATTTGTCACAGTCGATTACACACACTGGACGAATTACAAGAAGCGATAGAACTGTGCTGTGCAAAAAAAGCATGAAAAGGAGCATTATTAACTTATTGTGACATATTAGCAGATGTTAAAACTCAAAAAATTCAAATTGTAGTTTTTGTTCAATTGCAAAAACCTTAATCATTGAAAAAACTGGAATACTCATTAATTTATTCAACAAAATTAAGAAAATTACGCTTAAGTGAATTTTATGCTGAAATGCTGGCAATTAAAAATATTAATAATTTATATTAATTATTTTGTTATGATATTTATTTTTAATTAAACTGAATTGTTCAATAACGCACAGAAAATTAACACAAATCGCAAATGTGTCTAGATACAAAAGTTTCACTGTCGTGAAAAGAATACAAATAAAATAATTCAAAGCTTTATTTATTAGATATGAATGCAAGTAATACTAACAAAATTCAGTTTAAAAATTACATAACTACACCATAAACATTGAGACTCGATATAACAAATATAATTATTTACTCAGGGCTTTTTGCAGAACGATACACCAATAAATCGTTCTAAATCAACAGTGAATTCAAGGCAATATAATTGAACAAATTATACACGACAATTCGTATTATACTGTATTTCTACTTCTGGAGTTTCGATTATTATTACCGCAAGAGAAGCGACATTGAGGACTGAATGAATCTCATGCCGATTCCGATCGGCTTATAAACCCGATGCTATTTCATATTATTTTAAAAATTTTATCTAAATTTTACCACAAGTCAAAAGTGCCGAATAGCTTTTGGTTGTTTAATGTCTAGAAGTTGCCAAGCACGTTCTACACACGGTGATTGGTCGCAAATAGTTGCCAAGGCGACTTCTCGCGCGCTTTTGCATCGACATCGAGTCGACTCGACCCACGTGCGGAGAGCACGTCTCTAAGCCATGCCCGCGTCTATCTCGGAATGCGAATAAATCGTGTATTTGAATATAGTTGCGATTTAACTTATATACATGTAGTAAAACCTATTATATCGAGTTTCTATTTACAATTTCATTGATCCTAATATTTAAACATATTCTACATAACTTATCCAACTTAATTATACGACAAACATCCTTATCCTTATTCTAATTCGGAGTAACATTACGATGCCGAATCTCTTTACGCGGTTCGATGTAAAAGTTCTACGCTCGCCTCGTCGTCGTATTTCGTTGCTGTTAAATCTGTTATTTTAATTAACGCTTTTGTTGCGAATTTATGACCTTTACAATATAATATATCAAGCGGTGCAATCGTTCAACCAAAGACTTTAGTCAAATCAACATTTTAATTTGGCTAATTAATAATAAATGTATTGTATAAATAGCAACAGTTTCTTTCGGTTCAATGCATTAATAATGAACGTCTAATTGTCGTATATATGAACTTTTTGCGGAAATTTTTAAGAAGATAAATCCCCAAAATGTTACTGAATGACCTGAAATGCGTCAATTGTGGCAAACATAAATATTTAAAATAATTAAAAACTGCAGTTAAACGTCGAGGTTGGTACTTGCGGACGTCAAAGTATAATTTCCAGGAAGCAATGATTTTACGGAAACTTAATAATAAAATATATTATTAAATAAATATTAATATTGTTTTTCATGATAGTTTTGGGTAGAATACTGGTACACTTAACATTTTACCAATGTGAATTAAGCTTTTCAACTGTTGATGTTGCTGACAAACTTCATGCCCAAAAATACAGTCTTATTGGCAATTCCATGTCAACCGTTAGACAACATATAACCTTGGTTTGATCAAATCAGATTTACCCTAAATAAATCGTTGTTTCCCAATAGGAACTTTTTCGGCAATATCCATAAAAACTGACAAATCATTACTTAACCTTACAGGCTCATGACAAACGCAAGTCAATTGTCACAAACATAAATATTAAAGAAAATTAAAAACTGCAGTCAGTTAAACGTCACGGTTGGTAAAACGACTTGAAGAGAGAATGTTTATTGACAATTCAATGTAATCCGTTAGACAGCACATAACCTTGTAAAAAATAAGTCATATTTACCCTAAATAAATTATTGTTTTCCCACAATATTTTTTGACACTTTTATACGTGCACCGATTGTACGATCAGTGGACATATAACTGGTAAAAAAAACTGTAAAACATCACGTGAAAATGTATTTAATGTAATTGTCTATTGTCAAGTTGATGACATTGTATTTCCAATAAAGCCGTGACGACGTGCAGTCAATTATTTACGTTGTCATTGTAAAATATGTTGTTGCAATTTTGTTTAAGGTACTTTTTATTATGTTGTCACGAATTAACATTGTCAATTTGACAATTTAAAATTTTGATTGACAATTGAGAAGCTTGCTGTATTCTCTCTCAGAAACACGTGCTTCGTTTAGGCTAAAATTTATTGTAATTTTTATTCATTGGACAATAAACTATGACAAGCTGCCTGTCATCTTGAAATAAAACGGCGCCAGTCTATCTCGTGAACGCGTGAACCTTACGAGTTGAAATTTTGCACATACAAAACTGATACAATTAATTGCATCATTGGAAAAAAACCGTCGCAAACGGACTACCCTTTCATAAAAACTTAGTTACCTAGTTTATCGAGCAATATTGGGGAAAACGAAGAGAACAATATACAAGTCAATCTACCAACCAGTACTACTAGATTTTAAGCAGCGGCTATGAAATACCACAGAAAAATAGCAGGAGCAAGAAGAATAGATAAGATGAGAATTGATGAAAGGAGAAAGGAGGTATTAAATCTACAAAAGAAATAATGAAAGACAAAAGAATTAAACTGGATTGGAGATCAAGTAAGGATAGGACATGAGAGGCAAGTGAAAAGCATCTTGAAGACTGAACCTATGGAGAAAAACAAAAGAGGACGGGCAAATGGAAAGTGGAATAGCACAATAGGCGTTCTAAGATGTAAAGGAGAAATTGGAACTCAGCGATAGAAGTGGTAAGAGATAGGACAAGATGGAAGGAATTTGTAAAAGGAAACCTCGACGCCCTGTTTGAGAACTAGCAGGAAATGATTATGTATGTATGCAAGTTTAAAACAAGAACGAAACGATATCGTCCAATAGTACAAATTTTCTTCTTTTAGCCAATCCAACGTATTTAATAAATGTTTGAATGATTAGCATCTTTATAGCAATTACATACCTTATTCTTTTAATTAACGGACCGATTAAAGTCGGCGTAACTGAGCAACATTAATTAAATGTCTTTCGTGCGTGACTTTGTAGACCAGCTGCAACAACAACGAGCGGTTTAATAGTATGTGTGGCCGAGTGGGTGACTATGTATCTGATGAACTGTCAACGAGCTCTCGATCGCCACGCCTTGGTCATAACTGATGATGCATTGTTACGTTTATGATTTTACTTTATTTTATTTTGATTTTAATGTGTTTGTGTGGCGCTGTTTCGTGTGTTTTGCTCGTTTTGTTTCACTATCAATTAGCTTTTATGGTACATACTATATCTCTATATTTAATTTTTTTACGACAAATAAGAAATTTGAAAGTTGTGGCCTCTTTTGTCAACATAAAATATTTTTAGTGTTTATGATACCATGTAAGTGTCCAAACAATATTTCTGTGCTGATATTAGTTAAAAATTTATTTCTTTCTTTCTGATTATTATCTGATTTTTTGTATATATTATTTTTGTATTTTATGATTAACATTAACTAAAAGGACACTGAGTAATTTATTATAAATGATACTTAAAATTATAATTAATAATATATAATTTAGCGTTTGAACCTTTACTATTGCCAAAATCTTTTTATTTAATAATTGGCTCAATTCGCCGTTGTGGTCACCGTGGTTAACCTACAGTGACGTATAGATGCCTTGCGACCCCGTTTGTCACAACGACAACCGCCGCGACCACGTCAGTGTGCATAAATATGAGAAAGATCAGATTTTTGATTTAAGCCGACACGTTGGGTGTCAATTGGCATGATGTGTGATAATTAGCCGAACACATGATAAGCAAATGTGGGCTTCAATCTGATTTAATGTAACTATGATATCGCAATTCCTGCCATATGGATTTTTATGCCAATTTTTCAAATACATTATTGATTATTTTTGTGAGTTTATTAACAATCACGCATTTGAGATTTATTGTTCTGGGTCGGCTTTTTTATCGTCGGAATATTGTTCTAACCTACACCAATACTTTCCCAACGACGTGTTTGTTTAAATTTAAATTATTTCTAACAGGAAAGCTACACCAATACTTTCCCAACGGCGTGTTTGTTTAAATTTAAATTATTCCTAACAGGAAAGCTACACCAATACTTTCCCAACGACGAAAAATGCAAACCAAAAATTTATAGCTAAACTCTGATAAAACGAAAATAAAATTTACCACTCAAAAATAAACGTATACAAAAATATTAATAAACGAAAATTAAACTCTTACCACTCTTCTTCACCTTTAACCTGGAGATTTTCGTCGGATGTTACCTGGACCTCGTTCTACTTCTGGAACCTGGTTGGACTTCTCGTGGAATAGCCCGATTTCGGCTTGTGCGATCATATTTAACAGATGTCAAATTTTTCCTATTATTATATGTATCTTTAGACCACTTGATAAAAATGCTTTGCCAACGAACCAAAAATATTAGAAATACTCTACTGATGCATTCGTGTTACACATACCTAGGCTAGGCAGCTGGAAATGTTGATGAGGTATGAAATATTGAAAATAAACGCAAAATCACGTATGTTGATATTAAATACATGCATAAGATAAATAAATTATGTGAAAAACGTAGAAAACTTGTGGAATAATCAATGTGGTTTTAACGTTAAATAAATGTTAATATTTACATATTATGGCTATTTTAAACCAAGTTCTAATGTTGAAATGAAGAAGAAGCGTGTGAATTATTCGGAAATCATTAAAGATAAACTTGTATTTTGTGTTGCAACATCATTTAACCTTTTAAAAGCTGAAATATAACATGTTCACCTGGAAAAAATACAACTCAATTGATAATAGATTCAAGAGCCGAGGAATAATAATAAATATGCTTAACATTTTATAACGTTACAATAAAAATTATATGGGAATTATAAGATGCGTATGTGGACGGCAAATGACTCCGAAGAGTAAATCGGGTGCAATTTCATAATTTGTATGTATTTAAGGTTTCATATCTCGATATATATACTCAGTGACATATAAACTGCACCACCTAGAATGGGTGGGAATTTTTGGACCAAATTTGGCAGGAATAGTTGATTAAAATTTGAAACCCAATCATCAAGTAGTCATGGGATTTTTGACGTTTGTGTCATTTTTTAGAGGTGGTGATAGACAAGCAATTATCGAGTCATTTTTTGAATTTGTTCCACTTTTCGGATCCCGTTCTTTAGTTTAAAGTGTTTCAAGTGTTTAATGATGCCTAGAGGAAGGAGACCTCAAGTTTACCAGCAGTTGAGTGACTTTGACAGAGTGCGGATTGTTGGTCTACGAGAAGCAGGTTTTTCGTTTAGAGAAATCGGCAACCGTTTGGGACGGCACCACTCAACAATAATGCGTGTTTATCAAGCGTGGTCTGAACATGGGGTTGAACGTTGGAGAAGAGGCACTGGGGCTCAAAGACGAACCAATGAACGTCAAGATCGCCGCTTAAGACTAATAGCCTTGAGAGACCGATTCTCTACAACTAGATCAATAGCTGATCAATGGTTAGGTGAACAAGGCCGCCCGATAGGCTTGCGAACAGTTTATCGTCGAATAAGAACCTTTGGCTTGCTGTCTTACCGCCCACATCTTGTGCTACCCCGTACTGCTCAACATCGCCAGGAACGTTTGGCCTGGTGCACGGAAAGACTTCAATGGAACTTGGAGTGGCATCGAGTTATCTTTAGTGACGAATCGTGATTTTGTTTAGGAATGCATGATGGTCTGATGACTGTTAGACGAAGACGTGGAGAAAGGCGCAATCATGATTTTTCGATTGCGAGGCATGTTCACCGAACTGTGGGGTTGATGGTGTGGAGTGCTATTGCTTACGGCAGTAGGTCACCCTTGCTCTTCATCCGGGGCAGTATGACCGCCCGACGCTACATTGACGAAGTGGTAGAACCACATGTTCTTCCATATCTTCGAGGGCTGGAAGACCCACTTTTCCAGCAAGATAATGCACGACCTCACGTAGGAAGGGTTTCTCTTGACTTCTTTGAAGAGGCCAATGTTAATATTTTGCCTTGGCCGCCAAGATCTCCCGATTTGTCGCCCATTGAGCACGTGGGGGACATGATGGGTAGAAGATTGAGGAATCTACCGAACCCACCGTTGACAATAGAAGCTCTACGGCATGAAGTACATGCTGCTTGGGATGACATACCCCAAGAAGACATTGATCACCTGCTGGGATCAATGCCAAGGCGGGTCAATGAGTGTATCAGAAATAGGGGCAGACCAACACATTATTAAAGAAAAATAAAAAAAGATGAAGTGTTTTCTTTATCAAATTTTAATCAATTGTTACCTTAGACTAGTCCAAATTTGGTCCAAAAATTTCCACCCCTTCTAGGTGGTGCAGTTTATATGTCACTGAGTATATATAGATATATATATATATATATATATATATATATATATATATATATATATATATATATATGTATATATATATATATATGTGTGTGTGTATAGGCTTGAGCTATACAAATCAATATATCTTCATATAATTTAATGTTAAAGTGTTACATATGAAAATGCTTGAAAAAATCGCCGTTTGATTTGGGAGGGAAAAGGTAATGTTTGACGCGTAGTTTATTAAATGAGAAAAATAAGTAATTAATTGGGTATTTCTTTAATTTTTTCTCTATTTCAATTATCGCCCAAGTTTTAGATTGATCATATCATAAAACAATTTTCACCGAACACGAGTGGGTATGTATTACTTCCCTTTAAAATATCATGTCTATTGTCACTCATTTAGCAATTATTAACCTTTTATTCTAATCCATGTGAGTGTGTGGGCATACGAATGAGTGTGTGCCATTGCTACAACGTCAAATTGATTGTTTTTTGTCAGTTAGTTAACTAGCGAAAAAACTTACCTCGGAGCAAATGTTTACACAAGTAGTGGATCAATTCAATTAATCTTTTAGACGAGTACTATCTTAAGAAAACAACAGCGAAGAAGTTAGCAAATTTAACCAAGGAATTTAATTAGATAAATATAAAGTTTGATTAATGATTATTACTTCACACATCGTGTATTTAAAATGTAATTTAAATTTATAATTTTTTATTAAATTATGTAGATTAATAATAATTTTAAAATGTTATTATAAGAACGTCAGAGCTATTGTGTTAACATATAAAACATCTTCTAATACAAAACGTGCTTGCGGGCGATTTATTTCCTCCCAGTCAGATCGAGATTTATCCCCTAACGAACAGAAGCGAAAATTTTGCACTGTGATGGAGTGAAGGAAAAGGAAGAGACAGAGTAAGAAAAATACGTAAACTAGAAAAAAATGTATGTAGTCAATTGCTACAACTTGGAGCTAGAAACTGAGATCAATACAAAACGGGGAGACTAAAAGGCGCCCAGCATCTATCTTTTAATATATAAATCCATAGGTGTAGACAACCTTTAACTTCATTACCTCCAAAACATTAAACATAAAATATTGAGACAGATGGTACAGTTACTTACACCACACATAATTGATGCATTCAATGAATCTATGCAATTCTTTTCACTTTCAATTTGTGGGTAACGTTAGTCACAACCAGTTTATTCTTTCATGAATTTATATATTGATACTAATTTATGTATTTACTATGTATTTAAGACAATTAATCAAATAGGTTTCAACGTGCAAAAACCAGAAAACTCAGGATCAAGATTGTATTTATTTCAAATACTAATAAAGCTTGCCTTAGTTTTATAAGTTACTTGTTAATCAATGTAAAGTTAAAAAGAAGTCTTGTAAAATTGTTTTCAAGATAATGAAGTTTCGACATTTGAAATAATAAACAATTAGAAAAGATACTCGAGAAAAGTTTAAACCAAGTTTCGCTACCATAGAATAACGAGATATTCAAATTTAATTGTTTTTCAATTTTAACAAAACAAATTTTAATAAGTTATGTTTCAAATTTAATGAGGTGCTTTCTCATTTACTGGGATGTAAGTAAAATATAATTTGGTAAAAGAATATTTATGACTTCTAAAGTCCTTAATGTTAAAATAATAAATAAAATAATAAAGTTATGTTTAAAAAGTCCCCATGTTGGGCGCCAGTTTTTATCGACTACCCCATATTCATGATTATATCAACTTCAAAATAAGTTTTAAACAAAAACCGCTCGTAAAATATATTTAAAACTGAACACTGTGCCACGGCTGATGTAATTCAAACGTGCAAATTTTAAACATTGGACTTGTGCTTTTAAAAGTTCTTTAATTTATTTGAATGGAAAATGAAAGAGGTATAACTGAATTTCGTATCTCTGCTTGCATCTGTCGGTTAGATCCTCATTCAATTTTGCCTATAGATTACTTAAAAGTTTCAATTAAACTTTAAAATAGTTCGTTTTCACGTTTTAATGCACAATTTTAATTCAGTCAATGGTAGTAATCTGTATATGAGGTGCGGGATTTAAATATTGAAAATTGGTATGTCGAAAAACAGAAAATAAGATCACCCCACACTTGATCAATATCTCTGATCGATTCTCAATTGTTAAACGAATTAATCCAAACGTCCTACTAAGTGGAGACGGGTTGGTTCAAGAGGGCGCCACGCCCAACGCTTTACACAGATGATTGAATGGTTAAACTACTATGGAAGCCGTGGAATTTAGCCACAAATGTTATAATAACACATTGAAAATCTCCTTTACAGCGAATTAAAATTAAATTATAACAAGTAAATTAATTTTTTTGTAAAGTTGGTTAAATTTATTTGCGGGATTTTATACTTTTGATTGAATGTTCGTTGACTGATTTGCAGCAGTCGTTATCGTGGTTTTACAAATTCTATTTCTATTTTAAATAGAAAATTATTTTTCGATTCGTTCTTCCAGAGCACAATAAAATAATTGAATATGTGTTGATGATCTTGTATCAGGCAGAGTTACTTTCTCGAAGTCCTTGTTTGCTTTTTCCATGCACATACAGTCTTGTAAGTGCGAATGTTGATCGAATGCCGGTTTATATCAGCGAAGCGGGTCGTGTGTTTATATGTGAATTAATATGTTTGTATTGTACATGTTATTACTAAAAATTCTAAACTAGGGATTTATCTGAATGATTATAGAGCGCACATTTATAGCATTTTGTTTAATCTGGCATCTGCATCATTCGAATTCAATTCGAATTACATCGAAACCGTTGGAAAAATAGTTGGAAATTCATAAATCATAGAGATGGTTAAAAATCAATAAAAATCTAAAACATATTAACTGTAATAACAACTCTGGTGTTGTAAGATCTAGAATTTTGAGAGGAAACAGAAATTCATATACAAGAATCTGAAGTCGGGGAAATTTATTTGCAGGATTTTATACTTCTGTTGGAATGTTCATTGTCTTATTTATTTTACAAATTCTATTTCTATTTTAAATATAAAATTATTCTTCGATTCGTTCTTCCAGAGCACAATAAAATAATTGGATATTTGTTGATGATCTTGTATCAGGCAGAGGTACTTTCTCGAAGTCCTTGTTTGCTTTTTCCATGCACATACAGTCTTGTAAGTGCGAATGTTGATCGAATGTCGGTTTATATCAGCGAAGCGGGTCGTGTGTTTATATGTGAATTAATATGTTTGTATTGTACACGTTATTACTAAAAAGTCTAAACTAGGGATTTATCTGAATGATTATAGAGCGCACATTTATAGCATTTTGTTTAATCTGGCATCTGCATCATTCGAATTCAATTCGAATTACATCGAAAAACCAGTTCATTGTTAAAAATAAATAAACAATCGAAAACGTTGGAAAAATAGTTGGAAATTCATACATCATAGAGATGGTTAAAAATCATTAAAAATCGAAAACATATTAACTGTAATAACAACCTGGTGTTATAAGATCTAGAATTTTGAGAGGAAACAGAAATTCATATACAGGAATCTGAAGTCGGTGAAATTTATTTGCGGGATTTTATACTTGTGTTGGAATGTTCGTTGACTTATTTATTTTTCAAATTCTATTTCCATTTTAAATATAAAATTATTCTTCGGTTCGTTCTTCCAGAGCACAATAACATAATTGGATATTTGTTGATGATCTTGTATCAGGCAGAGTTACTT
This sequence comes from Geotrupes spiniger, assembly GCA_959613385.1. Classification (NCBI taxonomy): domain Eukaryota; kingdom Metazoa; phylum Arthropoda; class Insecta; order Coleoptera; family Geotrupidae; genus Geotrupes; species Geotrupes spiniger. The sequence continues at coordinate 8,791,847 of OY390741.1, forward strand.
TCTCGAAGTCCTTGTTTGCTTTTTCCATACACATAAAGTCTTGTAAGTACGAATGTTGATCGAATGTCGGTTTATATCAGCGAAGTGGGTCGTGTGTTTATATGTGAATTAATATGTTTGTATTGTACATGTTATTACTAAAAAGTCTAAACTAGGGATTTACCTGAATGATTATAGAGCGCACATTTATAGAATTTTGTTTAATCTGGAATCTGCGCCATTCGAATTCAATTCGAATTACATCGAAAAACCAGTTCATTGTTAAAAATAAATAAACAATCGAAAACGTTGGAAAAATAGTTGGAAATTCATAAATCATAGAGATGGTTAAAAATCATTAAAAATCGAAAACATATTAACTGTAATAACAACTCTGGTGTTATAAGATCTAGAATTTTGTGAGGAAACAGAAATTCATATACAGGAATCTGAAGTCGGTGAAATTTATTTGCGGAATTTTATACTTCTGTTGGAATGTTCGTTGACTTATTTATTTTACAAATTCTATTTCTATTTTAAATATAAAATTATTCTTCGATTCGTTCTTCCAGAGCACAATAAAATAATTGGATATTTGTTGATGATCTTGTATCAGGCAGACTTACTTTCTCGAAGTCCTTGTTTGCTTTTTCCATGCACATAAAGTCTTGTAAGTGTGAATGTTGATGGAATGTCGGTTTATATCAGCGAAGCGGGTCGTGTGTTTATATGTGAATCTATATGTTTGTATTGTATACGTTATTACTAAAAAATCTAAACTAGGGTTTTATCTTAATGATTATAGAGTGCACATTTATAGCATTTTGTTTAATCTGGCATCTGCATCATTCGAATTCAATTCGAATTAGATCGAAAAACCAGTTCACTGTTAAAAATAAATTGTATAAACAATCGAAACCGTTGGAAAAATAGTTGGAAATTCATAAATCATAGAGATGGTTAAAAATCTTTAAAAACGGTGTTATAAGATCTTGAATTTTGAGAGGAGATAGGCATTCATCTACAGGAATCTGATGAAAGGGTAAATATTTAATAAAAGGGCTATGCATCTGCATATTGCGGGGATCATGGTGAACAATGAGCTCGACTGGTTGCAAGTTGAGGGGTTGCTAATAAATAAGGAAAGGAAGAAAGGATCGAACTACATCGATTTGTAGCATTGGTAGCATAGATATGAAAACATCAAAGTTCGAGAGGACTTGAGATAATAGAATAAAAAAGGGGTAGATTGTAAAGCCGAATGGCGGTAGCCGGGGAAAAGGGTGAAACCCACCAAGAGTCAATGACGAAAAATAAAGATGAAAGAAGTTTTTGATTGCGATTTAATTTTTGCATCGACTTTACCTAATAATTTACTTTTCGTTTATTCATCCTTATTTGAAATGAATATAAGACGACACTAAGTGGAGGTTATTATTTGAAAACAACGACTAAAGCTGAATTTATATACGGTTATATATATTGGAACTGAAAACATGTAGTAAGTACGTTAGTGTCCAATCAAGCGTGATAAACAAGCGATAAATTGAAGACTCCGTTCGGTTATATGGAGCATAAATAATTGTCTGTTCGGATATATCCAGTTGTTTATCCTTTACTTAAAGGATATCCAGAAATATTTAAATTGATATTTTAATATTAAAGCAAAGCTCGCTTATGTGATTTGTCGCCAATAAATAATATCTGAAAAGTGCGCTTAGGAAGAATTCATAGAACACAATCCAACGACAATAGATCTAAAGTGGAATGGCACAACACTACAATAAATTGTAAAGCTGTATGAAACCATTTTACGCCATTCCGAGGGTCGCATTGACGCCAAGTGTGGTCAGACTCGTATTATCATTTAACATTCTTGCCAGGAAAATACGTTTTGTAAAATGCAAACATTTATTATTGAAAAATATGGAAGCGCATCTTACGATTCGATTCGAAATGCACAGGTGGAAATAAATGCTCCAATATATATTTAACGTATTCTACCATTTATCCTGCACTAACAATTTATTATGCTATGATAAATTACTATCAAGTTACATCGATTATTTTACTTTAGTTGAGTTTTCGTGATGTAACGATTAGATTTATCCGAGCACGGTATTTAGATAATTATTTAAATTGCAATTAAAGGCAAAATTAAAACTATTGATTGATTTTCGTCTAAGATGTAACGCATTTTATTACGGCATCGGCAAGCTTCTATTGTGGTGGCAAGAAGAATAGAAAATAATCAAAGAATGCAAAATAAAAGCCTCAAGAAGTTTCGAGAGCTTCAACAACGTGACAAAGCGAAGAGTTAGCTAATGAGGCGATTTATCATAACTTTGTCATTACTGTAATAAACATACACTGCCGTTCAAAAAATTCCGGTCACCTCAAATTTTTTTATTGTGGTGCATGAAAAATAATGAAATCTTTTAAATTGTGTTTAAAAGAAAGAACACCCATATTTGTAATGAGAAACCAAAAAACCAAAAAATAATATTTAATAAATGAACATACAGGGACAATCCAAAGAACACCACAATTCAACACTAATAACCGGTGTTACCATCACCCGCTCTTTTAACGTCTCTTAAACGGTTAGGCATGCTTTGAATGAGGGTGGCAATGTATTATTGTGCAAGATACAACACCAAATACACCAGTACAAAAGTACAGTGGAGGCTACAATCATACTTAGGCGGAGGGAGATCGTTAGAAGAAGGACAATAGCAAGGTTCAGGTGCGGAAGTGAAGAGAAAGCTAACAAGTATTGGATGGAGGAGAGGTGCAGGCTGTGTATTTTTTGTGGAGAAGGATGTGATGGTTGGGAACATTTGGTAGGAGAGTGCAAAGAGATAAAACTGAACGAAGAAGAAAGGAAAAAAGAAAAAGACTGGAGAAGGAATATGGGAGAAGATGGAAGGGGACTAGAGATGTTCGTCAAAATAATGGGGAAGTAGGAAGAGAGCGGGAAAAAGAGGGTATTGGAACAACAGGAAGAAGAAAGAACCAAGGAAACGGAAAGCGGCGGCAGGAGGAGGCGGATGGAGGAAGACACGGAGGCGAAGGACGGTATAGGGGAATGAAATGTAAGAAAGTGAAAATACCAATAAAGGATTATTATTGTATTCTTGCGGAATTTGAGCCAATTCTTCTGCCAGTGCCACTCTTAAGTCATTCAACGTCTCCGGTCGGCGTTGACGACGTCTCACTCTTTTACCAAGAAAATCCCAGACGTGTTATATTGGATTCAAGTCGGGACTATTGGCTGATCACAGAGGACATCGCATACCGATTTGTTGCAAGTATCTGATGACAATTCTCGTAATGTGCGGACAAGCATTATCATCCATAAGAAGAAAATTCTCGCCAATAAATGGCGCATATGCACCTTGTGTGGTTCTAAACATTCGAGGGTGTACCTATATGCCGGCATTGAGCCGTTTTCAACGAACAACAAATCGGTGTGGGCCTCTAAAGATATACCAGTCCAGATCATCACACTGCCTCCATTAAATCCAATTCTGAGGGATATGCAGCATTGAATGTATCACTCTCCTGGTCTTCACCATACCTTCTTACGAACATCTGATTATCTAGGACTAAATCTAGACTCATTTGTAAAGAGCACGTTCTTCCATTCGTTGTCTTCCCAATTCACATACTGGAGTGCACACTCAAGCTGCCCTCTTCGATGGCATACCGTAATTTTAGGGCCTGCAGCTGGTGTTTTCGCAGACAACGCTCCTTCTTTGAGTCTCCTCCGTACTGTTTGAGCTGACATCCTTACTCCACGAGCATCTGCTAATCGTCCAGCAGGGATGGTTGATGACAATCCCCATCTCACAACACAGAATGATACAGAAAACGGTCATCTCGATTCGTTGTTGCCCTCCTGCGACAAGGTCCGGTTCTTGTGAATTTATGTGTTTCACGGAACCGCGATAACGCGTCTTGCACAGTACTTCGCGATATGTTAAAATGTTGTGCAATATACCGCACACTTCGGCTATCGTTGCTTAAAGCAACCATTTGAGCATTAATTTCTGGTAACATGGTACACAAATGAGTCAAATCTGTCATCTAAAAAGTGAATTGGAAAAAAACACAATCCAAACAAAAAACTTGATAAGCGAATAGTTTTAGATACACTCACAATTGTGAAAATGAGTTAACGCTAGTGTTGCCCTAAAGAGTACAATATAACAACTAGGATTTTCTTTTAATACCATATCAAGGCATTAGTTAATTAATTACTCGAGTTAAATTCTCAGCAAAAATAAATTAAGTACTTTAAATTTAAAAAAATGGGGTGTCCGGAATTTTTTGAGCGCCAGTGTAAAATATGTATAAAGTAAAAAAATCACCATCAAAGTACTAACTGGGTTCACAATTCCACATGTAAAGAAGAATTTATAATGACGGGAGATTGCTAACTTGAATTAACAACTGGGAAAAATAATGGATAAGTACTTCTGGATACGTAGGATTGGCTTCTAAACTGGTTCGTTGCCAGAATGAGACTTATGAGCTCGATCGCTGTCCGCGAAGATCTTGACGCAGTTGGAAAAATGTTATAATTCTTTAAGAAAGAAAAATATGCAAACAAATGATGGCTCAAGTTGGAAAATTAAGCAACGTAACGAGAACGTATTTCTTATGTGACCATGACAAAAAGTTCAATAACGGAATTACAAAAACCCGTGAAAATAAAAACTATTTGAAGTCGGTCAATGGCGACCAAATCAGAGATACTAATGAAATAATTAAAGCCTAATTTTATTATTGGAACTCCTGAAAATACAACTATTAAGGGAGCAGCAAGTTTGGTTCATGGTTCATGGTGGTTTCATGTATTTCGGTTGGAACCAACACTAACAATAGACAAATTCGAAAAATACGTAAAGACTAAAAATATTCGAGATGTAAAATGTGAACACCTGCAATCCAAACATCCGAAAGAATACTCATCATTTAAGGTAACAGTTCCTATCTTGTATAGTGAGCAAATTCAAAATCCAGCGATGTGGCTTCAGAATGTCTGTGTTAATTGTTTTTTTCTCAGATTAGGGCAAAAGAACCCAGTAAGATAATGGGGATTGATTTTGGGAAGTCACAGTGTATGGACGAGACTTTCACAATATTACACTTAAATGTTCAATCTTTAAATAATAAATTGTTGGAATGTGAGTTATTAAGTAATTTACACAAGCCGTCAGTAATGTGCTTCACGGAAACGGGGCTTAAAGAAGCATAGGATTCACCATCAAATATTGCGAATTATAAAATAATACATTACTTCTGTCCTCAAAATCACATTCATGGAGGATCAATAATGTATGTTCATGAAAACATAAAAGCAACATACATCACAACGATTGACATAAGTGACATAAGTGAAGAGATGCACATTGAAGTTTGTGCGGTACAGTTAAACTACAATAATGTTAAAATAAATATATTAACAATTTATAGACCATTCTGAAATCGTCGCATTAATAAACAGCATGGCTAGCAAGAAGAGTTATGGTTTCGATGAAATACAAACTTTACTTATAAAAAGTGTTTGTGAGGAGATTGCCACCCCCTAGCACATACACTAAATGTATGTATTTTTAAAGGTAATTTCCCGCACTTGTTAAAGGTTGCATGTGTGCTACCAATGGCAAAAAATTGCGATAATTGTAACGTGGAGATCTTTCGCGCAATATCATTGCTGATCAGAATCACTTATTGTGTGAAGCACAGCACAGATTTCGGAGTGGAAGATCTACTGAAACAGCTCGTTTTAAATTTATGGATTACATCCATAGACAGCTAGACAAAAAGCAGTGTGTAGCAGCGCTCTTCTATGATTTGACGCGTGCCTTTGATACAGTAAATCATAAGTTTGTTGAAAGTAAACTTAATAGTTTGGGCATTAGAGGTACCATATTAAGATGGATCATTTCATTTTTAACGGGAAAACATTTTGTTAAAATTAAACGACACCAGTCAAAAATGTTTAATGTAGATATGGGAGTGGCTCAGGGTTCGGTCCTTGTCCCAATGATTTTTGTATTGTTCATTAATGACTTGTCACTCTATGTTAGATCAGGTTACTTGATAAATTTTGCAGATGACACTACTATTGTTGCTACTGGTAAGGATTCTGACCAGCTCCAAATGTCCATAAATCAAATTAATGAAGAAATTACAAACTGGTGTTACAGTAATAAGATTATCTTGAATGTTCAAAAAACTCAATGCCTGAATTTTAGTAGAAAGAGTTTGCTACATAAGCCTAATACTGTGAAATTTTTATGTATTTATCTGGACAGCTATTTGTCGTCGGAAGGACATGTGAATTATGTTTGTGGTTCTTACTTTGCAATAGTAAAGTTGAAGACTTCTGTTGGTAAAGAGCATTTAGTCCAGATATATTACGCAATAGCACATTGCCATCTTTCTTACAATATTATATGTTGGGGCAAGGCAGCGCAGTCTAGCAAAATATTTATACTGCAAAAGAGGTTAATTCGATTTGGGCAATTTAGAGAGTTGTGAACCATTCTTTATTAAACGTAGAATCATGACCTTTGTTAGTGTTTTCATATATAAGTGTTGCCTACATGTTCGTAAATATAATCAGCATTTTGTAAGAAATAACTTCAATCATGGATATGGCACGAGGGCAGCGAATGATTTTTAACAGTAGTTTCCACAGCTCTATATGAAACTTCTCCCTCCTGTATCGCTGTTTATACATATAACATTTTGCCTAAAGGATTGAAATTAATTGCACCTTCTGGAAAGTTTATTACGCGTTTGAAAAGTATTTTGTTGGCAAATGTTGTTTATACTAGTGATGGGAATAATCGAGATGCGATACACGAATTAGTCGATTATTAAAATCTCTCGAGATAATCGACTATGCACACTGAAAATTAGTACTACTAAATCAGTAGTTGAACGGCGGTGCCGAGAAGCTCAGTATCTCGGAATCGACTGCACTCCGAAAATTAGTATAACTAAATTAGTTGTCGGACGTCGATCGCGGAATATGTGCGTGCGGGACCGAGCGACCGAGCTCGATATCTCGATATATTTTAACCCCACTACTAAATATTAATAGTAGTTCCAGGTTCGAGATATTTTATTTTAACATGGGACTCATTCGATTATGACAACTAATTAGTCGTATCGCCACGCGAAGCCATGGCCAATTCTCTTTCAATTATTTTTTGTAGTCTGTCGATCGTCATTGTCGGATTGAAGAATACAATAATTTAAATAAGTACAATCGTATTGATCATATTGCGTTAGTAAGTAAAACGCTTCAAAATTTACAATAATATTTATAAACTGCCACAATAATATGTAAAAATCCGCGGTGGTCCGCACGAAACTTACTTATACTTAGTTATACTACGTTTTTCGAAAAAACTTTTCAAGTGAAAGTTGTTTAAACTATCAATATCTATAATTTATGTAAGAATATTTTCCGTAACGTGTACCGTTTTCGAGATATGGAAAAACACACACACACGTCATTCCGAAAATAGTCAGAAGCGATTCAGGGGACCTCAAAACGCGTATATCCGTTAAAATCTCGAGGTCCAAATTTACTTATACATAAAGTATAAGTAAGTAAAAAATATCAGCAAATAACAACAAAGGTATAATTCTCAATAAAAACAAAGGTACCTGTAATAATAATAATAAATTAATAACTCTATTTTAAACAATAATAATAAAAATTAATAAAAACAAATTTATAAGAAGTAGGTACCAACAGTCAAAATAATTAACAGAATAAAATGCAAACTATTCATAACAACTCCAATGTGTTATTAAGGAATATAATTTGATCTACATTTTTAGACGAGAGTTTTTTTCGATGTAAATTTGTAAGTTGCACGGCTTTTGAAAACACACTGTTAGTGGTATTAGAACGTTTATATTGTACGTTGCATTAATTAGTATTAGTACTACTACTACTAATATTAGTCGATTATTAAATTATACCGATTACTAATAATCGATTATTGAAATATCTCGATTATGCCCATCACTAGTTTATACCTTGGATGAATTTGAGAGGTTAATGAGTTAGTTAGTTTTGTTTTTTTATATTAATTCTCTATTGCTTTTTTTGTAGTACTGACGTTTACTTTGTATAAATTATTGTGACTATGTTGTAATTTACATGTATATATACTCAATGACATATAAACTGCACCACCCAGAAGGGGTGGGAATTTTTGGACCAAATTTGGCAGAAACATTGGACTAGTCTAAGGTAACAATTGATTAAAATTTGATAAAGAAAACACTTCATCTTTTTGATTTTTCTTTAATAATGTGTTGGTCCGCCGCTATTTCTGATACACTTATTGACCCGCCTTGGCATTGATTCCAGCAGGTGTCAATGTCTTCTTGGGGTATGGCATCCCAAGCAGCCTGTACTTCATGCCGTATAGCTTCTATTGTCAACGGTGGGTTCGGTAGATTCCTCAATATTCTACCCATGTCCCACACGTGCTCAATGGGCGACAAATCGGGAGATCTTGACGGCCAAGGCAAAAGATTATCATTGGCCTCTTCAAAGAAGTCAAGAGAAACCCTTGCTACGTGAGGTCGTGCATTATCTTGCTGGAAAAGTGGGTATTCCAGCCCTCGAAGATATGGAAGAACATGTGCTTCTACCACTTCGTCAATGGAGCGTCGGGCGGTCATACTGCCCCGAATGAAGAGCAAGGGTGACCTACTGCCGTAAGCAATAGCACCCCACACCATCAACCCCACAGTTCGGTGAACATGCCTCGCAATCGAAAAATCAGGATTGCGCCTTTCTCCACGTCTTCGTCTAACAGTCATCCGACCATCATGCATTCCTAAACTAAATCGCGATTCGTCACTAAAGACAACTCGATGCCACTCCAAGTTCCATTGAAGTCTTTCCGTGCACCAGGCCAAACGTTCCTGGCGATGTTGAGCAGTGAGGGGTAGCACAAGATGTGGGCGGTAAGACAGCAAGCCAAAGGTTCTTATTCGACGATAAACTGTTCGCAAGCCTATCGGACGCTTTGTCCACCTAACCATTGATCAGCTATTGATTTAGTTGTAGAGAATCGGTCTCTCAAGGCCTCAAGTCTTAAGCGGCGATCTTGACGTTCATTGGTTCGTCTTTGAGCCCCAGTGCCTCTTCTCCGACGTTCAACCCCATGTTCAGACCACGCTTGATAAACACGCATTATTGTTGAGTGGTGCCGTCCCAAACGGTTGCCGATTTCTCTAAACGAAAAACCTGCTTCTCGTAAAACAACAATCCGCCCTCGGTCAAAGTCACTCAACTGCTGGTAAACTTGAGGTCTCCTTCCTCTAGGCATCGTTAAACACTTGAAACACTTTAAACTAAAGAACGGGATCAGAAAAAGTGGCACAAATTCAAAAAATGACTCGATAATTGCTTGTTTATCACCACCTCTAAAAAATGATACAAACGTCAAAAATCCCATGACTACTTGATGATTGGGTTTCAAATTTTAATCAACTATTTCCCTGGACTAGTCCACTATTCCTGCCAAATTTGGTCCAAAAATTCCCACCCATTCTAGGTGGTGCAGTTTATATGTCACTGAGTATACATTATGCTATAGTTAAGGTGACAATATCTGTGTAATAAATCTAATGACAATAAACATTATTATTATTATTATTATTATTATTATTATTATTATTTTAACTTGAAACACGTTCAGTGTGTGTATGTGTGGTGGTATATGTTTAAAATTGTCATCGCGACTCTGTATATTTTATTGCCAACAATTTGTAACTCACATTTAGCACATTGCACCTATTTTTGCTTTTATATTTGATTATCAGTTTCAGTATCGTTGATGGAAAATCTCCGTGTTGCATATCAAAAGCAAATAAATGCATATATTGTGTTTGCAACGCGAGAACAAATAGCGCATTTGCACACAATAATTACGAACTGAAGTGTTAACTTAGTAATTTTGTTTTCAAATGAATTTAAATACTCGTTCGAATCTACTGCGGATGTAATTTCATCGGCGGATATAACCCGGAATATTCCACTTTTCTCGAATTCCATAACAAAAAAGTTGATTATCGAGATTATAAAATATTATGTATGCGTGCAACACATAAAGCTACTTTAAGGGCAGCTCGAGTTTCATTTCAGCGTAAACAATGTTAGTTCACTTCCAACCGGAAATACACAGACCAAAGCGGCGATGAAAATTTTAATAACACTTTAATATTGCCACTTTTCGCTTTTTTTATCAAACACTATTTTTATCTTAATGGCACTTTTTGTACATGCAGAAACATATTGATTGGTAACTTTAGTTGACGTCGCTGCGGGGTTTTAGTGTTTTTTTTATTTAATCGTTCCGTCGACTGAGTGAGATAGGAGAACATTATCTAGGCTATTCTTACCAACCACCTCGTTATTTGAAATGGAAGTAGTTATCTGACTTGCAAACAATTAAGAGACAATAATTCCAACGATTAATGACATATTGATTTTCTTGATTATGCCGGTTGTCTTAAAACCGGGTCATTCGAAGTATCTGCGGTATTAGAAATGTTGGAAATGTGGTTTAATAGAAACATGTAGTTCATTCAAACTTGTTGATAATTTACAGCAAAAACATATCACAAAATAATCCAAATTTATATTATTTCAACACGTTTTCATTGATTGAATTATTTAATTATCAAAAGCTCTATTTTGAATTTTTTAGTTACTACTTGGTAATTTAAATGCATACGATCGTCATCAATTTCACGAACAATACATTTTAATTAATTGCACCTTTTAATCCATTAATCTATTTAATTGAGTAGGTGAAGCTCAAATTTAATTTTCCACTTTGCAATTAGGTTAGGCATAGCCTCTTAATAAAGTTCGTACAAACGAGATATAACAACAAGGATGAGACGTTTAAAAGACTTGATTCGAAAAGTCACTCCAACTACTTCTAAAATGGAGAGAAAATGTGTCCATAAAATACTTGTGACTGAGAAATTCAAATAATGTCATATCTCCGCTGGTAGCTGTTGTGTAGTTGTGTAGGTTCAAATCAAAATGAAGTTATCCAAATTGCTGAGAATATTTAAGTAAATTCTACAGTTGATATGGGTTGGGCACCAATTAATCTAATACAACTATATGTTTTTATTTTTATATCACTTTAACGTAATTTTTATTGCAAATCACAAGATTTCCAACAAATTATGCGAAACATCGTACATATGAAAATTTATCAAGCACTAAATAGACTGGTGACCTCCCCCTATTGAAATTTTATTGGTCAGCAATTTTAATTTACAGTTGAACTTCCAATGTTATGGTTAACCACCTAAATTATTGTGGTCGTTAAAGAATTTTTGTGCACATTGTGAATGTTCTAATATTAATTAATTTTCCAATTTTTGAATTTAATAGAAATTTCAAAAATATCAAGTTTGATATTAACAAAGTCAAAAGTGTAGATAATTAAAATTTTGTAGAATGGCTCATAATCCTAACGATTATGAGCATTTCTAGATTTTATAGTCCGTTCACTCATTGTTTTCTCCAAGTTGTCTAACAATGTATCGTCGATCGATGCTATTGATGGGTACCGAGTTTAAGCAAAACGTTTGCACGATTTCTTATTATTAACAATGTTCATTAACCTACTATTTAAGATACAAAATTAGAATACAAATGAGTCGACTGGAAGAACGGTTATTTTGAGAGTTGAAGTTGACGGCTCTTCAATTTGTGATGATCTTGGTGTTGTAGGTAATAGCACAACAGCATCGTTGATAGGCACAATTGTTAAACATCCTGGTATTATAACTGGATGTTGAACTAATTGCTGATCAATATCATGGCTCCTATCTGGTACCTACCTTGTTGGAAGGTAACTGGCGTTGAACATTGTTGGAACGTTGTTCGTTAATATGTCGTTTGAAGAGGATCGAGTTTAATGATGTAATGGATAAGACACAGCTTCATGATCATAATCCCCGGTTTCTATGTATTCGATGTACTATCGGGCGTGAACTCAGTTTCCCTCACTTAGCTGTCTGAGCGACTTTTCAGGCATAGAAAATGTACCTAGTTTTTAAGGCACCCCGTGGAATTCTCATTTGCCTTCCTGAGTATTGTTCTGACGGATTTTCAATTCCGAAGCGGTGTTGCTTTGTATTTAAATAGAATCTACCTTATTTTCTTTCGTATTGGCGATGGATCATCTGATATGGCTGCTAAATGTCGTTTCAGCATCTGGCATTTCGGCCAAACCGTTCGTAGCCGGTTGACCCGAGCAATGAATGTCTGAAAAATACCTGCATTACTGCAGACATTTGTAAATTCCTCATTTTTGGAGATGGAGGCGTTGTCGGATACCATGACATCAGGATAGCCCTACATAGCGAAGATGTGTAAAATTATCGTCTATCAGATCATTATAGTATTGAGACAGTCAACAAGAGCTTAAAAACCTTCGATAATCGGTTAAAACATGTAATTTGACCTTGGGTGTATATGCATAGCAATGCATCAGTTGCATTTGATGCCTTTTTCAGTATATATTTAAGGCACCAGCCCACGGTGCGTTCGCGGTACGAGGGTGTATCTTTCATAATTATTTTCAAGCGAATGGTGAATGCAATTCATTTCATTAATGTTTATTGTCAATATATGCATATAGAAGACTGTATACAAATTTTTATACTTGAATCTAAAGTATAGTTTGCAGTGTACCCCGCTCTTAAAAGGAGACTGCAACGAAATTGCCGCGCGGTGGTTGACAGCGATTAAGCCATACGGCTCGTCTAAAAAATAAAATAAAAATATATTTAGAAACAAGACATATGTGTCTACAGCATCACGTAGGGGAATTTTGATATCTAGAAGAAAAAAAAATGGCGGACCAGCGAATTTTATTTTCGATTTTTATGAAAAATTTTCATCGTTCATATGAAAAAAAAAAAAATAGAAGGAGACCTATTATAGCGCCCTACGTGGTGCTATAGAGACTACATTTGTGAACAGTTTAAGATTTGGTGCATGCAAATCGGATGTACAGTTTTTCTAATATGTTGTCAACCAGGTTGAAAAAGTAGTTTTCTAGAAATTCGCGTTCAAAGTTTTGCTGAAGCATAATTCAACATACAAAGTAACAATTTTCTTCGTCTATTTTTTCTTGTTTCTTACGTTTGGTCAGCTATTTCTGGACCATACAACAGCTCCTCAGCGTCCAGAGAATCATTATTTTTTTCCGTGTTTTGCACGAAGACGACCCTCATGCGTGCTTTTTTCGGCTTCGTGCTAGGCTTCGCACATTCGCTTCTCGTCGATGTTTTGACAATATTGGTAGAGTGCTTCACCAATTTTGATGTCTAATATCTCCAATACATTTATGAGGCCAATGTGACCATTGGTGCAATATTAGCGGCAGTTTCATGACGGTTTATGTAAAACGGGGAATTCAGCGCTTAATATCGAGCCACAAATAGCAAAAAATTGTATTGAAATAGATAACATCTTGTACGTGACCGTACAAGAGTTTTTGGGTTTTTAATTTGGAAAAATGAGTAATAAATGTAAACAATCGAACCGACCGTTAGCTGGCGCATCTGTCGAACCATCTGTACCCGGACAGCCGTGAATTTGGGACTAATTTCGTATGCAAAATGTTCTGAGGGTCGAAACGAAATAATTGTAGCGAATATTTTGCACTGGATTGCGCATATCTAAACTAACTTAATTAATTGTTAATATATACGTATGTGGGACCGAACAAATCGAATGATATTATATATACGAATCGTACGACTGCCGCTCGGCGCGGTCGTACGCTAGCAACGGTTCACATAAAATGCTGTATGTCCATCAATTTGACGAATTTCTCTAAAATATACTCAGTGACATATAAACTGCACCACCTAGAAGGGGTGGGAATTTTTGGACCAAATTTGGCAGGAATAGTCCAGGGAAATAGTTGATTAAAATTTGAAACCCAATGATCAAGTAGTCATGGGATTTTTGACGTTTGTGTCATTTTTTAGAGGTGGTGATAGACAAGCAATTATCGAGTCATTTTTTAAATTTGTTCCACTTTTTTGGATCCCATTCTTTAGTTTAAAGTGTTTCAAGTGGAAGAGAAAGGAGACCTCAAGTTTACCAGCAGTTGAGTGACTTTGACCGAGGCGGATTGTTAGTTTTTCGTTTAGAGAAATCGGCAACCGTTTGGGACGGCACCACTCAACAATAATGCGTGTTTATCAAGCGTGATCTGAACATGGGGTTGAACGTCGGAGAAGAGGCACTGGGGCTCAAAGACGAACCAATGAACGTCAAGATCGCCGCTTAAGACTAATGGCCTTGAGAGACCGATTCTCTACAACTAGATCAATAGCTGATCAATGGTTAGGTCAACAAGGTCGTCCGATAGGCTTGCGAACAATTTATCGTCGAAAAGAACCTTTGGCTTGCTGTCTTGCCGCCCACATCTTGTGCCAACCCTCACTGCTCAACATCGCCGGGAACGTTTGGCCTGGTGCACGGAAAGACTTCAATGGAACTTGGAGTGGCATCGAGTTGTCTTTAGTGACGAATCGCGATTTTGTTTAGGAAAGCATGATGGTCGGATGACGAAGACGTGGAGAAAGGCGCAATCCTGATTTTTCGATTGCGAGGCATATTCACCGAACTGTGGGGTTGATGGTGTGTGGTGCTATTGCTTACGGCAGTAGGTCATCCTTGCTCTTCATTCGGGGCAGTATGACCGCCCGACGCTACATTGACGAAGTGGTAGAACCACATGTTCTTCCATATCTTCGAGGGCTGGAAGACCCACTTTTCCAGCAAGATAATGCACGACCTCACGTAGCAAGGGTTTCTCTTGACTTCTTTGAAGAGGCCAATGTTAATCTTTTGCCTTGGCCGCCAAGATCTCCCGATTTGTCGCCCATTGAGCACGTGTGGGACATGATGGGTAGAAAATTGAGGAATCTACCGAATCCACCGTTGACAATAGAAACTCTACGGCATGAAGTACAGGCTGCTTGGGATGCCATACCCCAAGAAGACATTGGTCACCTGCTGGAATCAATGCCAAGGCGGGTCAATGAGTGTATCAGAAATAGGGGCGGACCAACACATTATTAAAGAAAAATCAAAACGATGAAGTGTTTTCTTTATCAAATTTTAATCAATTGTTACCTTAGACTAGTCCAATGTTTCTGCCAAATTTGGTCCAAAAATTTCCACCCCTTCTAGGTGGTGCAGTTTATATGTCACTGAGTATATTCGGTGAGAGCATTCTTGACAAATGTATCTTTCAGAAAATGAAGAAAAAAATTGAAAAACATATTTTTCACCGTGGTCTAGTGCCTTAAGTAGATTTCAACAAAACTTGAAAACAAAAGAGAAAACAGACAATTAAACAATATGCACACTAAAACATGTATAGAAATGCCATGGTTGAGGCAAAAAAGAATGAGAACAGTCAACTAATAGAGAATTCAGATAATAAAAATAAAGCACGTGGCAAATTATAAACAATGAGACGAAAATGGGTAGCATTAAAAAAGAAAGATAAACATCTTACCTGATGACTTTAACATGTCCTTCAGAACGACAAGTAAACATCTGGATAATTCACGTCAAAATTATAGGACATATTTAAGTAACTTGAAAATTTACAGCAACAGCTCCTTCTTTTTTCTTTTCGTTAACAAAAACGAAATAGAAAAGTGCATGAACAACTTAAAAACTACAAGCAGTCGTGATAACTATGACATGAGCGCAATTATCATTAAGACTGGAACTGAACATATCCTGAAACCTTTAACATTTGTATTTAACTTTTGCATAGAACAATGCATATTTCCAGAAAAATTAAAGATTGCAAAAACGGTTCCTGTGTACAAAAAAGGCCGATATCAATTCCGCCAATAATATCGAAAATATTCGAAATGATCATAAAAGACAGATTAATATCGTATCTGGATAAGACCAAAATACTAGTCGAAGAACAATTTGGGTACAGGCAAAGTAAGTCTGTAACTGTTCATGCAATGCTACATGAAGTTGAGAACATTATAACATCTTTTGATAGTAAATGTATATGTAACGCAGCAATAGTAGACCTAACAAGAGCATTTGACTGCGTGGATCATCAAATTTCACTGGATAAATTATGGTTTTATGGCATCCGAGGGAAACCACATGAAATTTTACGATCCTATTTAAGTGATAGAACACAGATCGTTGAAGTTAACGGTGCAAAATCTAAGCAAGAGAAAGTAACAGAGGGTGTTCCCCAAGGATCGATATTAGGACCTTTGTTGTTTATATTGTATATTAACGATCTGCCTGCATTAAACATTAAAGTAACGGTAAAAACGCTGTATGCTGACGACACGACATTCCTAAACGTAAGTAATTCGGAGGCCGAAGTCAATGAACTAGAACTACAAACACTAGCACAAGCTAGTGAGCTGTTTCCTATGGCATTATTTTATGGGGCCGTTCGACACAAATTGATAGATTATTTAAAATTCAAAAACAAATTATAAGAACTACGACAAACTTAAAAAATACAGAACACTATAGACCTTTCTTGATCAAACTTCAAATTTGAACGGTGCCATGTTATACATATTTAACTGCCTGTTAAATTTTAAATTTTAAAAACATACATATGGAACCAGAAATAGACATTTGTTGGACATTCGACATTGACGACTACTAGAAATTGATGGCCTTGATAAGGTCCCGCGTAGTCGATGTGCAGACGCTGCAATTTTTTTACTAATATAATGTTCGTTGATGTTCCATTCATTTGGATGTGTGGTCAAAAAACTTCTCAAACAGCTGCAATGATCTTTTATTGGAAAAATCGGCCAAAACGACTTGCTCAGTTAAATGTGATGAATCTCCTCTTACCTTCCGGTCAGTAGGCTCACACTCGATCTTCATGACAATTTCCACCTTTGCCTCATTTGATACTTTCTCTGGAATAAACTTAAGGGGGACTTACACCTTGTAGGCCAATTTTTGAGCAAATTTTCAAGAATTTATCGTAAAGAAACTAGAGAAGATTTCGATCTGAAACTTTTCAAGTTATTGTACATCAATTGAACATCACACATGATTTTTTGTAAATGTCAATGTTGACTCCCAAGACCTGGATATGGCTTTGACAGCGTCTCTGTCGAAAGTGAAGGATCAAACGGTGTACAGGATTGGGTCCACCCTAGTTATTGGAAATAAAAAATTCAACAATGCTTTTGGTCGTTGTTATGTCAGGAAGGTCCCGATCGTTCACTTTTTCAAAATTACGATTTTTCGCGAAATGGTGAACATTTTTCCAAAAAAGTCATATTTTACTATGTTTTCTGTCCCATTCGAAACAAAATTTTCCAAAATGAACGATCGGTACATTGACAAGTGTTTCCTATGAATTAAAAAAGAAAATTCATCGCGTTACGTTGAGTTGTTCTCCCGTAATTTTTGGGAACTTTTGGGAAAACGCGTTTGAAGTCGAGATGTTCGCAACATATAGAACCGTTTAAAACTGAGGAACTCGGAGAATGCTTCCGTCAAAACAATCATAGACAAATACTTTGACAAAAGAATATCGGATAAGCTAAAAAAAATCCACAGCAACGTGTGCAATCAAAAATAGCGCTAGGACAACCTTAAGGGCGCGCGAACCAGCCTCGCGTCGTCATGTTAGACGAGCTATAGCTCTCGAACTAGAGAGTAATTTGAAAAACCCTTTCACAGGCTTTCCGAGACTCTTTAGGTAAAAAAATTAATTTTTTGAAATCGTCAAGGCGCAAGTCCCAACTAACTTATGCTATATGGACCAAAGATGAGGTTTTATGGCATTTTTAACCACTGCACTAATTTGGTGATCAATAACTTCATAATTAGTCATGTCTTTCCACAGAGAAAGGTCTGCCCAAGCAACATTTGTAGCCATAGGGGCTTCAAAACCAATATTTTATATATACAAGAACTTCAAGTTCACAAAGTGTTCTAGCTACGATTTTTCCTTTTGTGTGCTTTTGAAACAGTCTTCCACACGAAACAAGTGGATTTTGATGGCGGATATCAGTTTCGTCATCCAACGAGCGTGGTGTACTGAACCTGTAGCTCTTCAATGAATTTATCTCGAGTATGGCCCAGAGCTAGTAGCGACACCTGTATTAACTCCATGTAATCGTCTCTGGCCTGCTTTTCCCTTCCTAAGGCAACTAATAAAGCATTTACTGCAGTGAATTTTAAAGGAGCTTCCAGTAGCTTCTTCCAATGCTTGATAGCTTTTTGGTGTACAAAGGGCCATGCTGCCTTGAATCTTTTGAATAAAGCAATGTCAGGAGAACTGGATGGTCTGAAACAGAGAGTAAATACCTTACCGAGAATAATCTCCAAAATGTGGTGCCTGCATGCTAACCATCATAATTCTTCTCCAACTTTATGTTCCAGCATAACACAAGCCAAGTTCCATTTCCCAACCCTGTATTAACGGATGTATCAAAACACATGCCGACTATCTTGTTCTCCGAACCCCATTCTGTTAGTATTTGAAATAGTCACAGTTGAAGATATCAGGGAAAAGGAACATGGCTTTTTCCCTTTTTCAAGTCTCTTTTGTTCCTTTATTTTTCTTTCAAGAGTTATTTCTTATTTCTTGTTATATTTCTTGTATGCTGGTGAAATAGTCATATTTCTTTGCGTCCTCTGTGTCTTCGCCTACTTTGCACATAGTAAGTCCATCAATGTCAAATACCATATCTAGCTGCTCTTTAAATGGTGTTTCACGTTGGTTTTGGATATCAGAGATTCCTTTATTATTTTTTAATAGAAACCATTCAGAATTAATTTTTCAAGTTTATCAATACAATGTGTGTACAAGTCTAATCCGTATAGCGGCATTTTACTACACTAAAATTAATTCCTCTACAGTGCTGTGACTTGCATTTGGAAGAGATTTTTTTCCTGTATGAAAAAATGGAATCTAAGAAGAACTTGCTTTAGAGTTTGTAACTGATTAAATCTAGATGTTGGTTCTAAATCTTTGACACCTATCAAGAATATAGTGTTTGACGTGTTGAAGTCGATGACATATTTTCACAAACAATATTTTTTTAATTTTTTACTTTTCAATGCATGTGTAACGTAAATTTAAAATTTTTAGGCCACCCTCATGTAGAGACTTTTGGATAACTATTCTTTATTGAGATGCACATGCGGAACAGGATAGTACTAACTTTTAGACATCTTTATCAATTGACATCCAATACATATCGTCTAGACATATCGTCTAGACAGCTGCTTCATTTTTGTTATACCGATATGTGTATGGTGTAATTCTTCCAATACAAGTTGTTACAATGAATTTGACATTTGATATTGCAATCAACAGTATAATTGGAATCGACTATATTTGAATTAAATAAATCGGTTAGGATTAAGTGGCGCATCCTTATTTGTTTCCTCTTGAATCGAAGTAAAATTAAACTTTGTTGAATTAATTTGTATAATAAAATCGCAAAGACAATGAACTTTTTTATCTATGAAGTTTTGTGTATTCATACCTGTACTTATGGAAGCTCTGGATAGACAATCGACATTGGTATTTTCTTCACATTTCTTTGTCATGACTTCATAGTTGTATCCAGTGAAGAAAGCTGCATACCGTTGAAATCTTGATGACGTCGCCATTTCAAGTTTGATTAATCATTTGATTCACATTGATTATCTGACTTGTTTATTTTCGAATATTTATATTTTTTTCTTAATTTTAGCTTAAATATTTTTATTTCGTATTTATCTTGTTTAAGTTTTATTATTGCCTTATTTAATTGATACTTAATAGGTTTTTGTAAGTTGGTCGATTTTTCTTTTTTATCAAATTTATTATTTATTCTAATTCTTTATTATAATTCCCATTCTTATGCTTTCAATCATTTAGTTGCCTCGATACTTCTGAGTTATATATTTGCTGCTAATTTATATAGATATTTACAGAATTTACTATATTTCTTAGTTACTTATATATTTTCAGTCACGCAGTAGCCTGTTCTTTAATTATAATATATCATGCAACATAATGTACGAAATATGTTTTTGAACACGTTAACTAAATAAGAGTTAGTCCGCAAAAACTTTACTCCAGGTAATTGGGTCGCTAATTAATAAATACCGCACAATTTCTCGAGATCCACGTTGGACGCCATTTAATAGATACGTAATCAATATTTATTTATCTTACATAAATGATGCTGGCAAATAAATAATTAGTTGTTTATCTCTAATTTTATATTGTGGTAGATAAAATAATGCCTATATATAATTATTAAATTAGTATCGATATTTTCTCCAAAGTTATTTAAATAAAAAAATAAATGGTCGATTGTTCTCGATGGCAAAATATGCGTCGCCCATTGTAAAAAAGTGCATACATGTATTTTGTTTAACACAATTATCTGCATATAAATGGACCAATTTACGCGACATGGTTTTGGAAACAGCATGCGAATTTATAACACTTATGCATCGAAATATATTTTTTTAAAAAATTGTATTTTATCTAAATAGCAGAGTTAAAATTGTGTTGGTTTCGACGAGCGTTAAACTTAAAATATTTGTATAATTAAATTATCTATGTATTAAGGAATGAATTTGCAAATCTTTAATAAATAAATGATTATGTTTAGTGATTGATTCGATGTTCGCAAGCTACTATAAATTGTTGTTTAATATGCTTCCACGGTAAATAATATTACTAGTAAACAACGTTATATTATTATAACCTTACCAGACGAATAAGTCTCAGTTTCTCCCTTTGTTCAAATTGTCGATAATCGTGGTTTCTCCTCGACGACCGAGTCGAAGCCATTGATCCTTGACGTGTCTAACAATTTCGATCCCTACCACTAGAGTAATTTGTGCAGCAATGCGCATCTTCGTTTTACGTCTACTTATTTCTCGATTTCTTTTCGATTTAATTACTGTAATTCTATTTACACACAACTGCTAATTTATTTATGTACATGGACTAAACACTATTTATTTCAACGCTATTTTGATTTGCACCTTGAATTATTTTTTATTTTGATGACATGCGTTAAATTACGAAGCTCATGTTTGCTTTCTTTCTTTTTATTTTTGATCTTTGATATTGGGTACTAGTTTAGATTTAGATATGAATTTAAACAGGGGTGTGAGTGAAAGTTTCAGTATAAGGAAAAGTTTGGAGTTTAAATTTGGACTGAAGATTTAAGTTAAACTTACACGACGGAAAAACTATAAAAAAGAAGAATTTACGTTAAATAAATCATAATCCGTTACCTATTAATTGTATAATTAATGGGATGGGATGGGTCATAAATAGGATTAACTATGATTTTTGAAGTGCTAGACAACCCAAAAAAAAACCGTGAGAATGTGGGCGAAGCTTGAATACTGTCTTTAGCAACTGTTGCACTCATCAAACGGCAAATAAATTCGATATTTTTCGATAAAGATATCTTAAAACAGGTGTCCTGATGTAAAAATCTCTTATAAGCACTTCGCGCATTACGATAAAGAAATAAATATATTTTTATCTGCTATAAAACATCGATTAGTATAATTCAGTCATTAAATTCTGCAATTGCATTACTTCATTACCCAGTTCACTCGAAATTGATTATAAACGTCGAAAGTAGTTAAAATTTACCGTAGACTGCTTTCATAATTGCCACAATTGGAAAAACGTAAGCTTATTACCTCATTATGTGAGCTTTAAAGTCGGCACCCTTAATTTTATTTAATCTCCGGCTTATGCTATCCATCAAATTAGTAATATGCAAACGAAGTAAAATTGTATTAAGATAATCATTGGGTACTTATAACGTGTGAGCAACGGAATTGTGATTCAGGGAGGGCTTTGGAAGTTTTCGCGTATGCCTTAGATTAATTTTGAGTAATAGAACTACTCGCCGTTACTAACAGGTATACCAACCCTTTTACCGGTAACTTAAATTTAGATTAAATCAAACTGCAGGCAAAGCTGTAAAAACTGAGGTTATGTTGGCAATAAAATTTTAAATAATACATTTTAATCATGACAACCAATAGTAATTACAAATAAGATGAGTTATATGGCCACCACCGACATCACAATGTAACTCTTCCTTTAACGTCGTGCAACATGTTCATAAATGGTGTTAAAATTTCATTAAAAACTGTTTTACAATACTTCAAAAAGTGACAGTTTAAATGAACTATTTTATTGGATTAAAATTACACATTCATGGTATGTCTATCTCCCTCTTCCAGGGCCAACTCTAAAACACAATTCCGTTGCTCTCACGTTATTATGGTGTGATTTGTATGTAATACTTGTTATTGGTTGTGTTCAACTAAAATAAGTAGTTGGCAGGCACAATAATAAAATTTTAAAATACATTAAGACCTATATATGAGCGTGAAATGACGTACATTAAAAGATGATGTTGATACCCGTAGTATAGTAAAATCCCACAATTCTTGACTAAGAATTTAGGTCACATAAATAGTTTTATATCACTTATAATGTTTTTAAATTTTCGGTATGTTAATTATGAAATACTACAACTATAAAGATAAGGGATTTAGAATAATTGAATTCGTCGTGTGTTCGTTATAAAACAACAAAAGTTTTGAACGGTGATTTAGAGCAATTAAATTGTCCGCGGTTATTCCACCATTACTCTTTGCTACACTTATTCGTCGCTCGAAGTCAACTTGAACAGGAAACACACATTTGGAATTTGTATTAGTATTGGTTACGTAAATTCAACTGCATATTCGTCTCTAGGGGTTACTCAGATATGTAAACTTCAATGCGAAACTAGAACGTAGTACGTGAAACTGGAGCGCGAATCGGTAACTTGATCGTAGTACGTGAAACTCGTACGTACATCTCGTCCGTGAACCTAGATAAAAACAACTGATAATAATGCAGCACCCACTTTTAAACGTAATAATACTCTTGGCCTATTGCGTATGTCGCACGACAACAAAGGGGGTTCCCAGACTATCGGGCGTTGCCGGTAAAGATACGTCGTTAATTATGAATAAATCAAGTTGTAAGTAGTAAAACGAGATGTTATGGCTGCAATATTTTCTAACTGAAACGATATTCAGGTATCGCATACGTTTCCTTTTAATATACAATGTAACGCACGATTACGATAACTTACACATATTAATTCATGAATGATTACGATTACTTCATTGAATTAGTTGCAATATTGGATTCCAATTGATTTTCGAAAACTCAATATCGTCATACGATTGTACAAAGTACAAGTCAATTAAATGTCAAGAAATAGATCACGTGTACACAGCAGAGGTGAAACCAGACGTGCGTCTTGAAGTACTGAATTGAATAGGTATGTAATAAAACAGCATGCCTATAGTTTCCAATTTAAACAAAATATGAAACACAAGGTAGGCTGAAAATAAACCCAAAGCATTAAAATTAAAATAAATTAAAAAATATGTGTTATTAAATACCAACAAAGAAGAAATTGAAAATGGAAAATGGAATATAATAAGGTCGTTAAACGCACAGTTTATTAGACACGTTTGGAATAAACAAACAAACACACACACACACACACACACACAGATATATATATATATATATATATATATATATATATATATATATATATATATATATTATATATATATAATATTGCTAAAAGTGTTTTATCCAACGACTGACTGCTCATGATACAAGATAAGTACCATTTTAAGTGATTTACAGTCGAGAATTTGTACAATAATTATATATATATATATTTAGAACAGTCTATGGATATTTCGTGTTCACACACACACGTCAAAATGACGAATTTTTAAAAAATAAATTTATTTATAAAGTACTTTTATCTAAAACGCAATAACAATGTTTTCCCAAATAAATTGTTAACAAAATTTTCCAATAAAAATAATTTTTTTAAATTTTTTTATCAATATAGTGATGAGGGTGAACTTTTAATTCAAATTCACGTTAATTGTGGCCAGATTTTGTTGTATGCCTGGTGACATTTGCGTTGAAAAATAGCTTATATTTATTGCACCATGCACCAGCGTAGATATTAAATTGTTGGGAGCACGTATTTTTAAACAATAATGCCGTAATAAAGTTAGAATTTGCTGGCACAAAAAAATGCCATTCCAAAATCTTTGCATGCTATAAATATGTAATAAACTATTTATGATAGCATGAAAAAATTGCCATCCGATAATCCGATTATAATACAAAATAGTTTTACAGACACTAAAACACATTTTTCTGAAACAACAGCCGATGTTTTTCATGATAAATTATTTGCCCTGGAGGAAAATTCTTGACGCTTACGTGTTTGCTTGTTAAATAATGTTGCAGATGCGGTTTAATCAATTCCTTTTAACTAATTGGTAAATTACTATTTTATTTTGAATGCAGTAGCGATTGTAAGATAATGGAATTTCATTGAATTAATAAACATTGGCTACATGAGAAATGCAATATTTTAGTTGTTTGTGTTATATAATCCGTGCATTCTTCTCATAATAAAAATAAATGAAATGCGAAACGAGCCATACCTGAGAAAATTACAAAACGAATGACCATAAAACAAATGGAAATAAATTAAATTAATGGTATTTAAAATTTTTTTTGTTTACTGTAAATGTGCGTTTTTATCATTTGCTTGATTTTTATATATTTTCATAATTTATTCACTTTCTACAACAAATGGAAACAGATTGATTTTTATACGGGGCGCGTGTGATATTTTAAATGTATCATTCGTGATCTGATGAGTCCTGAAGGACGAAACATCTGTCATCATCTGATACATCCGCTGAAATTTATTTTCAACGAAGTGGTCTTTCGGGGTGATTGCGATGAAGTTTTCATAAGTTTCGGCGGTTAAAGTAGGCCTTTGTAATATCGTAGTAGCTTGACTGTGACTGCATTGACGTCTAGATGTCGCTAGTGCACTCACAAAATCCTCGTAATCGAAGTAAGTTGTTTAGAAAATAATAAAAGTAATTTTAACCATGGCCCAATTCTTTGTTTTAATGTGAATATGTGACAGAAATTTGGTACAAAAAGAATTTTTAAGTTTCATTATCTGTACAATGTAAATCCTTTGGAAAAAGCAACGTAAGAAACCGATGTAATTAAAAAATGTTTTAGTTTTTAGTTTCAATTTCCATAAATAAAAATTCATTAGGGTTTTGGGCGACTTAATTGGAAGCATATATAAATTTCATTAAAATTCACAGCTGGCGCCTTTAAAATTGTGTACAATAAATGTAATCGCAAACGCAATTTATAAACAGAATGGCAAATAATTTGATATGTATCGAAAATGTAAGTAATATTAATTTTTGAAAATTGTAGGCAAAGTGACCCATTTTTGAATTAATAATAATTATTATAGTTGTTGGTCTAAAATTTCAATAAATGGGAGTGGAAAGATTCTGAAAATCGTCTCAGTTTGGTTATCTTTGGGAACGATTAGTCTGAACTTTGCTGCAGAAGTAAGATCTTAATTTGAGTTGAAATATAACCTTAAAAGTCTAGTGAAATAAACGATGTGATTTCTAACAGATAAGCAAAAATTGCAAATAGTGCAACGTCCAAATGAAAAAGTTTATATATTATTGTGTTTTTTTCATGGACAATTAAATTTGACGTGAACCCGTTCTGACGCTAGAAAACGCAAGTAATATCTATAATTTGATTGTACCCACAAACTGAAAAAAATTAAATTCAATAAAAATTCTTGACCCAACATTAAAATGTTTAATATAAAAACGTGAAATCATTTAGATTGCATCATAGAAGTAAATGAAAGCGAAAGCGCTTAACGAAAAAGGTATTGTTTTATGACATAATTTGACAAAATACGTATAAATTAAGCGAGTCCGATGTAGTTAATTAAGGTTTTAGGCGATATAATTGAAAAATATGCTAATTTGGTTGAAATTTATGGCTAACGTCTTTATGACTTTTGTAAAATTCAGAACGTTTCGTCTATGTTACGTGTTCTCAATGTAATGTAACATGAACGTTGAACAAATCGTATGTGTATTATTATATTTTTAAATTTGTAGGTAAAATTAATAATTTTTGACATTAAATTCAGCAACAATGATAGTTATGGATTCAGTATGAATTGTGCGTTGAAGTATAGAACTCGTTTTTATCGATTTGGGGAGTATGGCAATGCTATGGAGGGCAGGCGCGTAATGTATTATTGTAAGGAATAAAATGTGAAATAAAACAATAAAACATTGAGAAATTCCAAATAAACGCCTGTAATAATTATAATTTAATTGGATTGCTAAATTAAAAAAGGTTAAAATTCAATAAAAATTCTCAACTGATTTGTGAAATCACAAAGTTAATAATTAAATTTATTAATTTGTTATATTGGGTAAAATTAAAATAATTAATGATTAATTGTCATTTTGCATTAATTTAAAATTATTATGGATATTCTCGTTGAAATTAAAATCGTGGGTAGAAAACAATTTATCACCGTAAATTTGCACCATACATTTTTAGTTGTTATGTGATTTTATCAATCATATAATTGATCTTCTATATATGAGATTCACGCTTAACCCTTGAATTGAATACAAAAATAGTAAAAACCAAAGGTCTGTTCGGGAATATTCGTTTACAAACAAGTATACGTTCATATTAATATATCATTTATTGGTTGTGTTATTTGTTCACGGTTTATTGGCATAAATCCATTCAGGAGGCGTTTATCGCAACTAAAAATATTAATAACGTGTTTCACATTTTACTGATTTAGATTACTTTTATGAAATACTGGCACAAAATGTAAACATTCATTTAACATATGTTCCAAAAATTGTTGATATTGTAATAACACGCAAACAAACATCCAATATGTATAATAACGATCTCGTACGATGTGACTGTTTGACAAAATCGTCGGCTTGTTTTCTTAAACGTACGCAAACATATGAACAAAACGAATGTAAACACGTTAACTTGTTTTTAGCGGTTTACCTTTTTCTACTTGCATATATATTCGGTTTGATAAGTTAACCACGTCTGGCGCCATGTTGTTGAAATAAGACGGGAAATGTCATTTTTGTATTCACAAATTCTGCTAGTATTAAAATTTATATCTCAATAAATGGTAACGTGAAATTATAACTTGAAGTTTTACTAAATTATATATCAAAAAATTTAAAATTAAATTAGAACTAATTAATTAGTTCTATTGCGGATTAGATTTCCAGGGATATATTCCATTATCCTTTGGCCGCTTTTGTTTTGTCCCTCAGCTCTGGTCGATTCTTCTGGATTTTTTATTTGCATCTAGACCAATATTTCCCTTTAATTTGTCACTAATTACATTGCTTCTATCAAATTATTACTATTTAACTCTTTTCCAGTTTTTATGACTGGAACCTTTTATCAGTTTGTGAATATGACAAGTTTTAAAAGTGGTAATATCTACAAATATTTTCTGTTATTTCAACGCCGAAATGGTTGTTTTATAACTCGGTATCATTTAATAAAATCGTTTTGTCTTTCAATAAATATTTATACGTCAGATGCTTTTTGGGGTTTGGATTGGGTTTTAAAATTTCTCATGAATTTTATGAACGATTATTTCCTATATATAAAATTACACAATACTTTCTTTCTATGAAGTCTTTAACAGTTAATTCAAATAGAAATTAATATCTCATTAATATCAATTTCCCTGTCGCCATATAATTGCGTGGAATTTGTGTGTGTCTTTATCTCTGTATGAACCTTCTCCACTATTTCCTCGTAGTGGGAAAGAAATAATGAGAAATGATGATCTAGAATTTATAGAGGAAAGACAGCTAGTCTTTCTAGTAATTACTAGGAAGGAATAATGAGAAACGCGACATATGAAAAGAACTAGAAATCCAAGCAAGGCTTGAATTTATAGAAGACAGTTTAGCTGGCGTGGGCACTTGCAACGGAATGATGAGACAAGAGCAGTTAGAAGAGTAAGAAAAGATAAAATACAAAAATATAGGTAAAAAGGAGGCCTAGATAGAAGAGTCATAGGAGTTCTCCTCAATGATTTCATTTCGATAACTTGTACTTTGTGTCTCTGATAGCTTCCATGGCAGTCAAATATATTCCTCATTGCGTGGTATAGATTTATTGGGTTTTCTATTTTATTATTGCTTTCTATGTGTGCCTTTTCCGTCAATAGCTATACCCAACAATTTAAATGTAATTTTGATTCAATTTCTTTAATTTCCTAATGTTGTGTTAGATACTTCTAGGTTTTTAGTAGTTATTTCTCACCCTTTGCAAAGATTACTAGTACGATATATAATGTCCGTGTCGAGCATCCATATGAAGGTGCAACATGCTTTGTATGTGCATTGGTGTTTCATCGGTCCTGTGTAATCAAGAGAACACAATCGGTGCCTGAATTGAAGAACTGGAAAGGGATTTGTGATGTGTATGTGTGTGTAACTGAGCTTCCCCTTACACGTAAAGCAACAAACATTATTTCAAACCCAACGAATGATAATCTCTAAGTGGCTAATACCATGGAGCTGAATAAGAAACTAAATGATCTAACTACAATTATAATTAAAATGTTATCAGAAATATTAACCTTAAAATCAACTACGATTGGAAAAGAGTTAGAATAATAAAAAATATCACTCGAGTGCACTAGTGCAGTTTAAATATTTCGACACTGAATAAAAGCTGTATCTCAACAGGAATGATTTGACTCTACTTCTAAATTGGCCGAAATTTGACAACTTCTTTATTAGAACTGGGAGTTTATTATATAATTTTATTGGCATGACCATAGGCGCATTTGCCGAGCATGACAGTTAGCTACATTGTAGTTTGGTCTCAGAGAATATTTTTTGATTTCACTTCTGTAATAAACAGAGTGTGATTCTGACTTTAGATGAGATACAGAGTTAAGGATATACAACAAGGGTACAGTTAGAATCTCTAACTCAGTAAACAAGTTCCGACATGAATATCGACGCGCTTTTGAGGTTATGGTGCGAATGATTTTTTTTGTAGCACTTTTGTATTAGTACTTCAGAAATACGAGTACAATTACTCCAGCATATTATATTATAACTAAGCACTTATTGTACATAAGCATAATAATACATCTGCAAAAGGTGTTGATTTACATGCTTACGAAGTTGCCGTAAGACGAAGCAAGTCGAAGATAACCTTTTTAACAAAATACCTGTATGATTGGTCCAGGTCGGGCGTGAATGTAAGGTAACTCCCAGGAATTTTACGACATCGGTTTATTTGACACTGCCATTGTTCAACTTTACCAAGAGGCTAATATCAAGCTCCTTAGTAGAAAATAAAAGCATATTAGTTTTGCTATTATTGAGGGCCAAATTGTTTACTGAGCAGTATTCCTCCATGGAAGATAATAATAATAACAATAAGTTTATTTACAATTCTAATAAAACTACAATGAAATTAACATGAGTTTAGTACTACATATTGTAAAATAAACAAGTTATTCACGAAGTATTACTTGTATGTGAAGATAACTTATCTAACGCTCTTTAATAATAATAATAATAAATTTATTTCCATAAAAAAAGAAAACTACATACAAGTGGATAATAACGTGAGAGCAACGGAATTATGTTCTAGAGTTGGCCCTGGAAGAGAGAGATAGACATACCATGAATGTGTAATTTTAATCCAATAAAATAGTTCATTTAAACTGTCACTTTTTGAAGTATTGTAAAGCAGTTTGTAATGAAATTTTAACACCATTTGTGAACATGTTGCACGACGACGAACTACAGCAAGGTTATTTCCAGCAAGATGGCGCCCGTGCACACACGACTTTTGAAAACATTAGTTATCTGAGGCAATTCTTTGGATATCGTATCATTAGTTTAAATACAGAGACTATTTGGCCTTCGACGTCATATGATATCACCCCCTGTGACATTTTCTTATGGCCACATTAGAAAAACACTATTTTCAAAATTCCTGTTGCTGATCTAGGCGATCTACAAGAACGATTTACTAACGCAATTGAAATTAATAACACTCACTTGGATACTTCATAATGTTGTTGATTCCGTTAAAAAAAGAGTTACATTGTGTAGAGATGTCAGTGGTGGCCATATAACTCAATTTATTTAATAATTACTATTGGTTGTCATGATTAAATTGTATTATTTAAAATTTTATTTCCAACATAACCTCAGTTTTTACAGCTTTGCCTGCAGTTTGATTTAATCTAAATTTAAGTTACCGGGAAAAGGGTTGGTACACCTGTTAGTAACGGAGAGTAGTTCTATTACTCAAAATTAATCTAAGACATACGCGAAAACTTCCAAAGCCCTCCCTGAATCACAATTCCGTTGCTCACACGTTATAAACAATATATATATAGCGGAAATCTCAAGGTGTAATTTCAGGGAGTATCAACCACTTGATCTGCCAACACACCTTGTAACCTTATGAAATATATAGCAATTCGTTAGCGTATAACCAGTCAATGAAACATACGTTTAAACATAATCATAAATTGAATTAACATTCATAATAACCGATTAATATTTGTGTTTATATAAGAAGTGAAACATAGAAGCAAAACATTGGGTGAACAAATGGCACGTGTCATCACACCTGCTGCATATATAAAAGTTTCTTATATGCTAGCTTAAACCTGTCAATAGATAATGTTTTAAGATAAGGAGGTATACCGTTATAGACATTGCAAATATTATATGTAAAGCCTCTACAGTATAACGCAGTTCTATGAATAGGGGCGGTGATCATATTTTTAAACCTAACATTAATATTGTGAACATCAGTGCGATATTTAATTTTATATGTCAAATATGGTGGTTTATTGTGTGTTATAATACCGTGGTAGAATACAGCGGACATTAATTTAAATCTATTTGCCATATTTAACCATTCTATTTCAGATAGCTTATACGATATTCTTGAAAATTTCCTAATTCCAAAAATAAACCGTGAACATGAATTTTGAACTTTCTGTATTCGGCCTTTAGTTACAAAGTCCAGACATGGGGAAATTAACGGTGAGCAATAAGTGAATTGTGACAGAATCAATGACTGACAAAGCAAGGTCTTGGTTTTCGTATTCAAATAAGATCTATGAGGATACAGCAGTCGCAAAGCTGAGTAAGATTTTTGTATACATTTTGAGACGTGCGTTTTAAAACGTAGAGTAGAGTCCAACACAACAACAAGATTTTTTGCCTCATCAACAATAGGAAGTAACTCACCATTTACAACAATTTGCAAAGATTGTTTGACTTCATGAGATATGTTACCAAACACCAACACAACTGATTTGGCAGATTTTAATACCAGAGAATGCTTTTTCGACCTATCAGATATTTTGCGTAAATCGGCATTCAACCGACTAACAGCTATGTCTAAATGCTCGCAGTAAAACGAAGTATATATCTGTGTATCATCTGCATACATATGGTATTTAGAGTATTCCAATGAATTCATTATATTACAACTGTAAATAGTATACAGAATTGGCCCCAAAATTGACCCCTGTGGTACGCCAGATCCAACCTCTACAAATTCAGAAAACTTATCACCTATTTTAACTTTCTGAAATCTATTATTTAAGTAATTTTTAAAGAAATTTAGTGCTGTTGAGTCAATGCCGACATACTGCAATATAGATAACAACATGAAGTGATCTAATGTATCAAATGCTTTGCTAAAGTCCGGCAACACTAATATAGTAATTTTACCTTGATCCATTGCGGTGATGATGTCATCAACAACTTGTGACAAAGCTGCATTGCAGCTATAGCCGGGTCTGAACCCAGACTGAAATTCTTGAAGAATATTATTTATATCCAGATATTGCCGTAACTGGGGGGGCACTACTCTCTCAAGAACTTTGGAGAGTGTCGGGAGCATGCTGATCGGTCGCAAATCTTTAAAGTTCTTTACATCACTACACTTAGGGATAGGAGTAATTAGAGCAAGTTTCCAGCAAGCAGGAAAAACCCCTTCACTAATGCAAACATTGACGATATGAGTTATAAAGGGAACTATGTGCGGACAACACATTTTTATTAAGGTAATATTAATATCATCAACACCAGAAGCATTGGACAATATTTTGTTAATGATATTAACAATGTCGAATTCACTTACGTTTCGAAATTGAAAA
Source organism: Geotrupes spiniger (assembly GCA_959613385.1). Classification (NCBI taxonomy): domain Eukaryota; kingdom Metazoa; phylum Arthropoda; class Insecta; order Coleoptera; family Geotrupidae; genus Geotrupes; species Geotrupes spiniger. The sequence continues at coordinate 8,824,109 of OY390741.1, forward strand.
CTTTCACTTATATTAGGATGTATATTATGTAAGTAAAAATGCACTGTATCCACATCACTGCCTGTACTTCTCGGTATGCTGTCGATGAAAAAGTTATTTATGTCATTTGGATTACTAAGATGTTGAGGGACAGATATAGAACATTTATTATATATATTAGATTTACGTAACTCCTTCCACATATCTCTTACGCTAGAATTTTGAAATTTGTAGTTTAAGTAGGCTTTCTTTTCGCTTTTGACCACTGAATTACAGAAATTACGAAGTAATTTGTAATATTCCCATTTATGTTCATTTTTAGACTTTTTGAAAGAGTTGTAAGCTTTGTCTCGTAAGTTGATCAAATATTTAGTGTTATCGCTCAGCCAAGGTGGGGAAGATCGTCTCTGGAACTGATTTAATTTAACTGGATCATATCGATTTAAAAGTGTCTCCAGTTGACTATTGAAAAAATCCAGCAACAAGGATTTGTCATTTAATAAGTCACCCATACAAATGAAATCACCACCAAGCGGCAAGCACATACAAATCGACGCCTCCAGCTCCACAATAAATTCAATAACATTAGAAGATGGTGGTCTATATATAACTCCTATAATATATTGCTTACCACATAGACCCACTGATATCCACAACTGCTCAATATTTGTTTCAATAGTAATCGTTTTAAATTTTAATGCTGACTGTATATAAAACAGCACGCCACCACATCTACCCTGTCTATCATTTCTAACTAAAACATATCCATCAACATTAAGATTTTCGGACATTATACTACAGTTTAACCACGTTTCTGAGAGTGCAATTATATCAATATCAGAATTAATTAAATATTCTCTAAATTGAGACAAGCGGGCAGGCAAGGAGCGAATATTGACATGTGCCACTGTCAAACCCGAATAGGTCATTCTATTCTTGCAAAAGTTCACAACTAACTGCACTATACTAAACTAAAATGTGATTATATAAACACAAGAAGCTGCCAAATGAACTACTTAACTCAACCAATGAATATATCAAATCAACAGTGCCGAGTCGTAGGTATTAACGATACATGTCGCCTGCAGAAGGAAACAAAATAAACTAATACTAATCCCTTAATTCTGTACTTAATATCCAACATAACTGCCGTAATAATAGAAAATACATAAACAATGCCTAATAATAATAAAAAAAAACGCAAATAGTAGTTACCAATTCATTTCAGTTGATTAAGTTCATCAATGCACGACAATTTATGAACGCTATCTTTCAATTTAACGTGAATAATACCGTCCCTAGTCCACACACTCTTCGTACTAAATCGCTGCACCGCCAGCCGATAAAGATTTAAGCGCATCGTTGTTAGGTCTTCTTTGACGACGATATTAGTGCCCTTAAGTTTACTTTTGTTTTTATAAACTGCATCCTTCACGTTATAATTATTAAATTTAACAATAATAGGGGCATAAGTAGTGCCTTTATTCCCTCTACGAATATTACGATTAGGTAACCTGTGACTCCTGTCAATATTATGCTCCATAACATTGAGTTCCAATTTATCTTTAAAAATCTTGCACAAGAGTTCATTTGTCTTTTCACCTTGACCTTCATGGATACCATACACACGTAAATTATTCCTCCGAGAGTATTGTTCGAGTATGTCAATTTTTATTTATGCGTTTTTGCTGCAGTCAGACAAGGCTGTTTCCAATCGTATAATTTTTTCTTCCAGAGGATGAAAATAAGTTTGAATTTTGTCACTTACTGCCTCAAATAATTTGTTACATAGTTCTGATATAAATTTGTCTGATGTTAAGGCCTTTTCAATAACACGCTGAATTAATGATTCTTCGTTAAGCGGAACCCATTTGCTGTCGGCAGCTGACTTTTCACGTAAGTTGTAACTCATGATTACTTACAACAACACCTTGATAAGCACTTAACAGAATTAAACACAAGAAGATTTACTTCCGCAGAACGACACACGCACGTCCGTTACCAACGATTGCTCATACTATACTATAGTAGGCCGTTCATGAAAAAAATAAACAATATGGGTCCCAACACAGTTCCCTGTGGTATACCATACTCTATTGGTTGGAAATCACTTAGCACTTTATTGATTCTTACGCACTGCTTTCTTCTAGTTAAATAGCTTTTTAATAATCAGAGTGGGTTCCCCTTATTCCGATGCCTTCTAAAATGTCAAGGAGTAGACGATGGCAAACAGTGTCAAAGGCCTTAGCGATATCAATAAATATGCACAAAGCCGGGTTTGCTTTTTTTTAGAGTGTCGTATATTTTTTGTGTCAATTTTAGAATTGTAAAGCTTTATTTATAATATTCGATAGCGCTTTCGCAATATAAGGTGCAATTAATTTCACAGTTTCCGCTTTCAGTCCCTGGTGATACGTTATTTCTCAGTTGGGTGATTATACGAGATATCTCATCCGCATTCGTTTCTTCTAAAAATATAGAGTTAAAATTTATATTCCGTTTGAAAGTATAGTTGTCCTTTTGTTTGATCTTTTCTGCAAGAGATTTTCCTAGCTTGCTGAACAAGTTATTAAATGTATTGGTAACTTTTAATTCTTCAACGATTTCTCTTTCAGTTTTTAATTCTATATATATATATATATATATATATATATATATATATATATATATATATATATATATATATATATATATATATATTGAAAATGTGTCTTGTCAAATATGACAGAAAAATGTAAAATTTACACGAAAGATGGTCTAATCTTACACCCCAATGGTGTAGTGAACATTAATTAAAACAGGTCCATGAAGACTAACTGGTGGATCGCTAGACAATATTGTTTCTGGGTTATTACCCTTCGTCAGTAGCGATTACCAAGAACCTTAGTTGTTGAAATACCTTTACATGTAGTGGCCATCAAAACTTCTACGAGTGATTGGCTCGCGCCAAGAAGTTTTGATGGCCACTACATGTAAAGGTATTTCAACAACTAAGGTTCTTGGTAATCGCTACTGACGAAGGGTAATAACCCAGAAACAATATTGTCTAGCGATCCACCAGTTAGTCTTCATGGACCTGTTTTAATTAATGTTCACTACACCATTGGGGTGTAAGATTAGACCATCTTTCGTGTATATATATATATATATATATATATATATATATATATATATATATATCTTTCAAAATATTGCGAATTAGCCGCTATAACTTTTTATACATATTCTTAGATATATTAGGTATAGATTTGAGCCTTAAAAAAAATCGATTTTTTTGAGCCTTCTAAAGCAGGACCCCCCCCCCCCCCTTAATTCATCTAAATTTTTATTTATACTTCTAATATTATTATGAACAATCTTAAAACTATATATTTGTTATTTACCTTTAATACATCATTACATTCTTCAAAATTTTGTACAGTGAAAGTCTCTATAAAAGGAATTTCAAAATCCCTTATATATGCATCCATCACTTAAATCTAAAGACTTATTCAACTACGAAAATTATAGCCAACGTATTTACTTACAAAGTCGAACAATTAATAGACTTTAATGGGATAGTGTTTATCTATTTCTTCTTAATGTTCTCATATCACCTCCGCCACAAGGAACCCTTCTTTCTCTCTCAGCTTTGTGAATTTTCGGTGGTTGAGTGTCGGTGGCGTTCTTCGGACGATTTTGCAAACATTCACCTCCAGTGTCGTTGTTTAAGTTGTCTTCTTTAGGTGTTGATTTTCTGTTTGCTACCGTTTCTATTATCAATGCTTCTTCCGTTTTAGAATTTTCCGTTGTGGATGCAGTTGTCTCTGGATAATTGTTTTCATTTGAAGATATTTTTTTTATAATGTTACCTTTATTTGATATTAATTGGTGCGAGGTATAACTTTCACCATTTACAAAAAGTTTGATATCAGCGAAGTTGCTTGTCTACTTCTAGGTTATCGGCGCTACGGGCAGATACTGATATTGAGGTGTCATCATGAAAAAGGACCGTGAGATCGCTTTCCAACAAAAGGATAATGTCATTTATATATATTAAACAGCAGGGGGGCAACACGCTGCCCTGGGGTACTCCCACAGACACCATGCCAAGTTTGGATTTAGGCACTTCACCGTTGTTGATTAACAATATCAAAAGCACGTTTAAGGTCAAAAAATATACATGTAATTTTCCTACGTTTCTCGACATTCTTAAATATATAGTTGCAAACTGACAACACAGCGTGATGTGTCGAAACACCCCTCCCGAACCCGAGCTGATTATCAGTTCGAATTTTCTCAATATTCAGGAAATTAACTAAGCGGAATAAGCCTTTTCAAACAGACAATTCCAGTATAGTTTGAGATTAAAGACATCCTTTTTATGCATACGAATAATTTGTGATTTCCTCAGAGCAGTAGGGAAAGTACCCTCTTGAAAAGACAAATTTATCAGGGTTAGCAAGGGATCCAAAATATAGATGGAAACTTTAACAAGTAGTGAACAAGTAGGGAAAGTATCCTCTTGAAAAGACAAATTTATCAGGGTTAGCAAGGGATCCAAAATATAGATGGACACTTTAACAAGTAGTGAATAAGGAACACTACATGTTACCAGACGAATCCTTGGAAGCAACAGAATGTATAATTCGACGGACGTAGTTCATCCCCGGTAAGAGTAAACGAGTAAACTCACTAGTTGTCTTCTTTAGACCATACGAGAAGTACATGTTACATAGTTGATTCCCATGGCCATCTCCCGTGCTGTTAATAGCGAAATTTACATTAAAGTCACCGCAGAGGAGTGTTGGTATGGCGAATCTGTGTACTTTTCGTAACAATTTCAATATATAAAAGGCAAGCAAAATCTGTAAAACCGGTAAAAGAAACCGATCATGAGTTTAATATTATTGCTTAAATGTACTTCAGTAAGTGCGTACTCAAATAGCATTTAAACTTAAGGAGTGTTTACTATTTTATTACGGAAGTTGAGGTCCGATAAGACAAAGATCGCCATACCACCTCCCCTGCGGTTGGATCTAGAGAAATAGTCGGACAAATTATACCTCTACAAGTTAATACCGTCAATTTCAGTTGCGGTGCACCATGTTTCCGACACGCAGATCATTTCCGGAAATTCCATAGATTGGAGCAGCAAATCGAACTCCTCAATCTTGTTGTGTAAACTTCTTACATTTAGATGGCAAACTCGAAGTCGATCATTAATTAAGGGTAGTGAACTGGATTTGAGATCCTTTGAAAATGTGATCTGGTGGATTGAGTAATGTCAATATTCTCTATTGGCCCATTGACATGTGACTCACTAAGATCAGTGTAACGATTTATGGTACTGGGGTTATGATAGAGATGTATTAAATTATTACTATTAATAAAACGAAACTCATATGTGCCTTTTCATTGGTGGGGCAAAAGTTTAAATTTAGCACGTGTATTTAAATGCAACCCCTGTTTGGTTTTATCTTACATATTGGGCATATTCGTACTGGGATAACTTGTTGAACATTTTACAGTTAAAATCAAATATCAATTTGTTCAAAATGTGCCTGTCATCCCAGTAGGGTACCGACACGAAGATAACGTTCGTTCCAGATAGAGCCGACAGTGACTCATGAAAAATGTTGTGCTTTAAAGATCGACCCTTTAGTACATTATTAATTCCTACCATAACTATGACATAGTCACCATGTGTGTAAAATCGCGACAGTTGAGTGACATCCATTACTAGTTCTTGAAGATACGCGTTCTGTTTAAAAATAGATTATGTAAGGAATTCCTTGCTCCGAACATTGTTTAAGATTTCAGCAGCACCTTTTCCGCTGCTGTCAGCTGACTGCCAACGCAATTTTTCTTGGGTGTGATGCTAGATTATTGGTGAATATTTCCTTTGATATGTTTGAAGTATTTACTGTCGTATACGACGCCTCTAGCATAATTTGGTTAGTTTGGTTATGCGGAACAATAAATGCAGTTTCAGTTATTGCATGTGTAACAGTTTCAGTTACTTTTAGATTTGTCTGAGTATATGAACTTTGTGAATCGATTTCTGTTTGCGTTGCTATATATGTAGAAGTTTTTGTTGCCAATCTAGGGGTTAGTTTATCAATTAACTTGTGTAAGTCGTCAGTTATTAGTTTTTGATTGGAGTTCATGTATAACAATTTAAGGATTGTATTGTTAAGCTTGATGTTTTCGTCGGTTAACTCTCCAACTTTTTTCTTGTATCGATGTTTGTGTTATTTGTTTTTTAATTTTTACGAAAATTTACTATTTTTTCAATTAAATCACTTAAAACCTTAAACACATCAAAATTGCTCATTTAATTTATATTTAACTGAATTATATTCTTTTTCGTTATACGATTATGTTTTCATTTGACCTTTTTGCAAAAAATGGCGAATTAGAATTAATTAGTAATACATTAATTGATCAGTGTTAGCAGTTATGGGATTCTTACTAGGTAGTTTGTAAAAAAATTGAAATAAAACGTCTTTCGTGCACATTAACAGCAATATTAAGTGATCTGCTAATCTTGTGTATTTCCCCAGATGGGATGAAATATTTTGTCTATTGTGCAAAAATGCGCATAAAACTAAAGAAGCCGGTTCCAATGTAAATGTTAGTTAGTATATTATCTCTATCGAAATGAACGCGTATAGTACGTATCTTGGGATCATTAATTGTGGTTTACCAGAAAGCAGCGAAGCTTACTGAAACAAAGTCTAAGTTATCTTATCGTTATTACAGTGTTTGTGCAAGTGTTGCCACGAACTATATAAGATATGCGGTATAGTCATTAATGGAAATTTAAATATTTTTTGGCGTATTCTTCAAAATGCACCCGAGGTCGAAAGTTTGTATTGAATTTGTGAACTTTTGATGCTATGAACTCGAACGACACCGACAAAGCAAACTGTCTGGTACATAAAATATGTACAACGATACGTTGACACATACGTCTTTGCTGTTTCTGACTTGTAATTACCGGGCGGATTGACATACCAATTCCACCCATCATGAACATCGACTACATATTTGATCATAATTGTCTTTAAGAAAAGGTTGATGGATATATATATATATATATATACTATCGCATCTTAATTTTAGTTGAGGAAATTGATAATACATGCGGGAGGTCCAAACACTTATTTTTCTGACTAATTCTGACTTCACAAATGAACCACATACAGATATATATATATATATATATATATATATATATATATATATATATATATATATATATATAATTATTGTACAAATTCTCGACTGTAAATCACTTAAAATGGTACTTATCTTGTATCATGAGCAGTCAGTCGTTGAATAAAACACTTTTAGCAATATTAAAGTTTATTGCGACACCTTTTTTTGCAATAAGGTGTTTCGGAAACCCTTGTCAAGCAATAAATATTAATATGTCATTTGTCATATTAATGTTTATTGCTTGACAAGGGTTTCCGAAACACCTTATTGCAAAAAAGGTGTCGCAATAAACTTTAATATTGCTAAAAGTGTTTTATTCAACGACTGACTGCTCATGATACAAGATAAGTACCATTTTATATATATATATATATATATATATATATATATATATATATTGAAAATGTGTCTTGTCAAATATGACAGAAAAATGTAAGATTTACACGAAAGATGGTCTAATCTTACACCTCAATGGTGTAGTGAACATTAATTAAAACAGATGCATGAAGACTAACTGGTGGATCGCTAGACAATATTGTTTCTGGGTTATTACCCTTCGTCAGTAGCGATTACCAAGAACCTTAGTTGTTGAAATACCTTTACATGTAGTGGCCATCAAAACTTCTTGGCGCGAGCCAATCACTCCTAATGAACCACTGACAACAGAACACTGACAAGACGATACCTTGTCTAACACCTCGCGGCGAGTAAACAAGACGACTGTCAAATGTCCAGTGTCAACATATAAAAGGATTGCTGCAATTAAGTTCAAAAACATTTACATTTATTTACATTTTTCTGTCATATTTGACAAGACACATTTTCAATTTGAATTGTTTTTGAACTTAATTGCAGCAATCCTTTTATATGTTGACACTGGACATTTGACAGTCGTCTTGTTTACTCGGCGCGAGGTGTTAGACAAGGTATCGTCTTGTCAGTGTTCTGTTGTCAGTGGTTCATTAGGAGTGATTGGCTCGCGCCAAGAAGTTTTGATGGCCACTACATGTAAAGGTATTTCAACAACTAAGGTTCTTGGTAATCGCTACTGACGAAGGGTAATAACCCAGAAACAATATTGTCTGGCGATCCACCAGTTAGTCTTCATGGACCTGTTTTAATTAATGTTCACTACACCATTGAGGTGTAAGATTAGACCATCTTTCGTGTAAATTTTACATTTTTCTGTCATATTTGACAAGACACATTTTCAATTTGAATTGTTTTTGAACTTAATTGCAGCAATCCTTTTATATGTTGACACTGGACATTTGACAGTCGTCTTGTTTACTCGCCGCGAGGTGTTAGACAAGGTATCGTCTTGTCAGTGTTCTGTTGTCAGTGGTTCATTAGGAGTGATTGGCTCGCGCCAAGAAGTTTTGATGGCCACTACATGTAAAGGTATTTCAACAACTAAGGTTCTTGGTAATCGCTACTGACGAAGGGTAATAACCCAGAAACAATATTGTCTAGCGATCCACCAGTTAGTCTTCATGGACCTGTTTTAATTAATGTTCACTACACCATTGAGGTGTAAGATTAGACCATCTTTCGTGTATATATATATATATATATATATATATATATATATATATCTTTGCAGGAGTATCGACCGTAAATTTAAATTGATGAAAATATATATATATATATATATATATATATATATATATATATATATTTGAAAAGTCCTTTTTAAAACAATTCTTATAGTTGAAAATGAAATTTAAAATTACTCCAAAACATTCGGGTTTTCAAGGATTATAAAGCCGCAAAAACCATAAATGTGTTCAAGCTGACGTTTCGCTTCTTTATTGAAGCATTTTCAAAGCCTAACAAGGTTTACAATACTATGAAAAATTCATAATCGTTGAAAGCCCGAATACTGTTTTTGCAGTAATTTAAAATGCCCAACGTTTCTCCAATGAATCGATCCCATCCCTGAAATACGATTCAGGAAATTCTGCTAAATACACCCCTTCATTTGACTAAAAACGTTTTCCAGCAACAAATCTCTTTAGATTGGAGAATACGTGGAAGTCAGAGGGAACCAAATCTGGTGAATAGGGTGGATGATTCAACAATTCGTACTTCAAATCAGTGACAAAGCGCCTTTGCTGGCAGGTGCATTGTAAAGATGATTTATTTTCTTTTGCAATCCAAGCCTCTTCTTTTGAGTTTTTCATCCAGTTGGTCTACAAGACTTGCATAGTATTGGCCAGTTATGGTTGTACCCTTTTCAAGATAATCAATAAAAAGACTCCCATTTACATCCCAAAAAACAGTGGCCATGACTTTTCCGGTAGATGAAAACGATTTCTACTTTAAAAAATCGTATAAAGAAATCTAGTTGACAGATCAAGATCACACTTGAGAGAACTTTCCACCTTACCCTCGTATCGTTGACACAAACCTAGTCCGTATAGCATGAGTGAAAAACTAGTGCTTTATGACTTTTTGATACTTTTGTCTGGTGTCATCTACTATAAGACTCCATACGGTAAAATTGACCGATTTGTAGAATATAATAGTCCAGAAGTTGTGTCAAAATGAATACAGTGTGAACAGTTCACACACTGTGAACATTAAGTAATCATATTGATATTCAGAAATATCACTGTTTAGTAATCGTATCGCCCTCGTTATGAGATCTTCAATAAGTTGTTTTAAAAATCGTGCACAAAATATACAAATTACGATTTGTATTAGAAATGATTCATATTAAATAAGAAAATAATGATAAAACAGGTGTTGACAATTTATTACAAATTTATAACCTGTATTATTACAGAAGTCTTTTCACCATTATGAAAAATAGTAAGAAAGACTGTTTTAAATAATTTTATATTATCAATTAAGAACTGTCTGCCGAAACGTGAATTGATGGTCTAAGGAAATCAATAGTAAACTGTGATCAAAAATCGTTGATCGTACTTTACCAAATTTAAGTTCGTTTCAAGTGTTTTTTTTTCACTCCAATTTCAATTACATTGACGTGGATAAAAACACTACAACCTAGTAGAATGGCATGTTGTTCATTTGAAGCGGTATTATTGAATGCTTTGCGTTTTCGAACATGTATGATATAGTGTCATGGCTTCGATGTTTTCAAATTGCTTTTTTTGTTGCAGGTGAGTCATATCAACTGTAAGCTGAAATGATTTGTGCCACAGAAACGTTATGTAACACAACGTGCATTATGTTTGCGAAGAATAGTTTCACTGATTCAAAGTGGTGAGTACGTGGGCATGCTTTAGAGCGTTTAATGTATAAAGTTCGGGTCGACGATTGAACACAAAACGAAATTAAAATTTGATTTAAAATCTTCTCTACAGGGTGGTACAAAATAGTAATTGTATATATAGTAATTTATATTATTGTATCATATCACAATCATGAATACAAATAAATGGCAAATAGTCAGCCGCTTAATCTATTTTGTACTTGGCCAATTTTATTCATAACACGACGCTGAAAATTGGAATAATAAATGTAGCCAATCGAGCGTGCCGTGATAACTTGAGTCGACGGTTAATTAAACTCACTGCTACGACCTTTTAACGATGCATTACCGATATTTTTGATGGGTCTATTTATTTACCATAAATTTAGGCTCGGCGTATTTTTAAATAAATGTACCGCGTGTGCTTAGCACACTTATGCGGACATTTTGCATATTTTAATATACATGAAAATATTGCTTATTTTAAAGTGTGCAGGGAAAAGCAATTTACATGCTTGCAATGTCCTTTACATGCCTAATATTCTGATTTTTGATATTGTCTAGTCGAGTTACAACGCACACTAGAGTTGACGTGACAACCCGTAAAATACTCTGCATAATATCGCCTCATATATACACGTCGCTACTGTTAACAAAGCGAAAATAAGTGTCTGCGTAGGCTCCCCTTGGAAACATAAGTAGATATGTGTATAACCCCCTGATCGTTTCCTTCCCTTCGGGACATTTCATGTCTTGAAAGGAATAGACTACAATTTTGAAACTTCGATAAAATAATTTTTTATTATCAACTAAGAAATGATGAAAGTTTAGTTGATAAAAGCAAAACAAAAATTAACATTTTTCAAGAAAAAGCTAGTAGTGGGTTGCACGCCCAGCTATGCATGCATTAACTCTTCTAACCATGCTCTCTATTAAGTGGTCGATGTCCTCCTGGGGTATCTCGTTCTATGCAAGCTCTAAATGGTGTCGAAGTTCATCCAGATTCTCAGGAGGCCTGGGTACGTGTCGTCGGCCCATCATATGCCAGACATGTTCAATGGCCGACAAGTCCGGTGACCGTGCAGGCCAGGGCAAAATCTGCAATCCAACCTGCTCCAGGAACTTTCTTGTAACCACAGCAGTATGGGGTCTTGCATTATCCTGTTGGAAAGTGGCATTCTGCAACGTTTGCATGAAACACCTGTTCCAGAACGCTGTCGATGTAACGACGTACGTTTAATGTGCCTGGAATGAACGTAAGGGGTGACCTTCGTCCAGCACATATCGCCCCCCAAAACATAACCCCAGGTGTCAAGGCTGTGTGTCGTTTTTGAACGAACTCCAAATTCCGTCTTTCCCCTCGATGTCGCCGCAGCCTTCTACGAGCATCATTCACCCATAAACAAAACCTTGATTCATCACTAAAGACGATATCATTCCATTGATGAACCCACCTTGCCGTTCTTGACACCATGCAAGGCTGGCTGCTTTATTGGTAGGTGTTAATGGAAGCCGAAGGTAAGGACGGTATGACTGAAGCCCAAAGGAAGAAACATATACCCCCTCGACGTCAGGAATTTTCTGGCTTTATGCTGTAAATTTCTATTGATAGGTTTGTAGACAAAGAGTTCATAATGTTAGGGGATCTCGGAATAACTTGTAAGTCTTGTAGGAGATTCCCCAAAAATAATCCTAACATTTTAATTTTAAAGCCGATAAAGGCAATGTTACTGTCCCCATTAATAAGGACGAATATGTCAACAGGATGAATAGAAGAAGACTTACAAACCGATCTTGAAAGATTCCACTTTGGTATTCGAAAAAAGTTATAACGACTTAGTTGCTTCGTTAAAAATAGATCACTTATTGACGACCGTACCTATAGCGAGTTAATCATTCAGAATTCTGTAGGTCCTAAACTTTATGATCTACCTGAAATCCACAAGTCTCAAATCGATCGTATCCTTAGTACAAGAACCAACATAATGTCTTTCTAAATTCATTGTCGTCATTCTATCTGTAACTTTTCAAGATAACCCATTCCGCATTAAAGAAAGCTTTTCATTTTCAGAACTTATAGATATAGTTTCACTTTTTATCAATAAACATCTATATGGATTTGGTGCGTAACGTTATAATTGGGAATTGAGACATGATCGAACCACATAGCTGTTTGCCTCACCTAATCTAACAATTTTTTGGTACCCACATAGGATCATCATTTTCCAATATTTGATTGCAGATATTGTAATAAATACCTTGTCTAAAGATGCGGTTACACATTTACCATTTCAATTTTCGTTGAAATGTCGATAACATCATCTGCAGCATCCTTCTAGATTCCAAGAAAAATTTTGGAAATTGTTTCATTCCTTTCATGATCACTTACAATTTGCTATTGAAATGGAACGATAACGTAAGGTTCCTCTTCTTGGCACATTAGATACGAGAACTGAGGATACCCAGTTACTAATTTAAGTTCTGTGTGGAGGCGTATTGCAGTACATTATGACTTGAATTCTTCGCCTTGCAAAATGCCTAAAAACGCCTCAATCGAATATGTTCTTGAGTAATTTAGGTTGGTGGTTTTCTAAAGAATTATGCAAAGTATTAAACAAGTGATACCCAATAATATTCAAATATCTAGTCCTTAAGCGGTTGTGAGGCACTACTATTGCCTCAGGTCTTCTAAGATTTTAGCACTTACTGATTCTGTCATGAGTGAAAAAACTTTTAGATTGAAGCAGTTTGGCCTAAATGAAATTTGCAGGCACTGTCATCTTTTGTATAAGAAGTCTAGGGTTATCTACAACTGGTACTCCACCTCACCTTCTATCGCATTCTTTACCTTCTTCTGCAGGCAGAATCCTTCTCGCATGTGCGGAATTGCCTCAAGGCAATACACTATATTTCATAACTGAATGATAGAGCAACGTTCTCAGTTGCAGCTGGAAATATTCGAATCATAACAGCCAGTCGTCGAAGAGCATAAACGGCTCGCGCAATTTTTTCTGCTTTCCAAGGTCAACTTTGCCTCTAAATAGAAGCCAAGGTATTTGACAGGGGTCAGGGACAGAGTGTAGCATTAGTTGTTAGTTGTAGCTTCCTTCTCAAATCAATCGTTTTCATTTTACAATAAGTGATTTTGACGTGACAGAGCTTGATTTGTCACTTATTTTTATGGTTGTTACGAAACAACAAAAATTTTTTTATTGTCGTACCTATTTGTTGTCAGTGGCGTGAAATGTCCACGGATAGAGGTAATTTATCCCCATCATTTTAGACAATTAAAAAAGGTCAAAATGACTTTGTAGAACTTCCAGATTGCCCAGAATTTTTTTGTATGGACATTTCATCCTAACGTACGGTCGATGCTTCTTGCATTTATTATATATATATATATATACACGAAAGATGGTCTAATCTTACACCTCAATGGTGTAGTGAACATTAATTAAAATAGGTCCATGAAGACTAACTGGTGGATCGCTAGACAATATTGTTTCTGGGTTATTACCCTTCGTCAGTAGCGATTACCAAGAACCTTAGTTGTTGAAATACCTTTACATCTAGTGGCCATCGAAACTTCTTGCCAATCACTCCTAACGAACCACTGACAACAGAACACTGACGAGACGATACCTTGTCTAACACCTTGCGGAGACTAAACAAGAGACGACTGTCAAACGTCCAGTGTCAACATATAAAAGGATTGCTGCAATTAAGTTCAAAAACAATTCAAATTAAAAATGTATCTTGTCAAATCTGACAGCAAAATGTAAAATTTACACGAAAGATGGTCTAATCTTACACCTCAATGGTGTAGTGAACATTAATTAAAACAGGTCCATGAAGACTAACTGGTGGATCGCTAGACAATATTGTTTTTGGGTTATTACCCTTCGTTTTTGAACTTAATTGCAGCAATCCTTTTATATGTTGACACTGGACGTTTGACAGTCGTCTCTTGTTTAGTCTCCGCAAGGTGTTAGACAAGGTATCGTCTCGTCAGTGTTCTGTTGTCAGTGGTTCGTTAGGAGTGATTGGCTCGCGCCAAGAAGTTTTGATGGCCACTACATGTAAAGGTATTTCAACAACTAAGGTTCTTGGTAATCGCTACTGACGAAGGGTAATAACCCAGAAACAATATTGTCTAGCAATCCACCAGTTAGTCTTCATGGACCTGTTTTAATTAATGTTCACTACACCATTGAGGTGTAAGATTAGACCATCTTTCGTGTAAATTTTACATTTTGCTGTCAGATTTGACAAGATACATTTTTAATATATATATATATATATATATATATATATATATATATAATTAAGAAAAAAATTCCCGTATTTGCCGTAAACTCGATATTAAAAATAAATTGTTGGGGTACACGTAAACTGTAAAACACTATTAAATTGTAAAGTTCTTTATTTTTTCACCAATATTTCGCATCTAAATGTATGCTTCATCAGGGTCTACTACAACCAAAAGGCACAAATACAATAATACCAAGCTAATCAAACACAACAAACTTACAAATGTGAACAAGATAAGGGAGAAATAAAAACACTATCAAAAACAACAAGAGTAAATAGTACGAAATTAAAGTACACTGCAAAAATTAACGAAACTGCACAGGAACTTTTTATTAAAGGTTAATAGAAATGAATAAATCACATTTAGATTATCCGTATCAGATTTAAAGTTCATAGATTTAGGTTTAATATTATTAATTTCAACCATCTCGAGGAACTCCCTCAATTTTTTTCCCTGCGAGAATATTAAGATCTTAGCATTATCCATGTCCACAGAATGATCCTCCAAATTCATGTGTTGTGAAAGAGCACATCTAGTTTTTTTAGTTCTAATAGCACAAGTGTTAATCTTGTCTTAAGCCAATTCGAGGTCTGTCCTATATATATTTTGTCACACTGATCACTGGGTATAGCATACATTATATTGGAGTTCATTAACTTGTCATTCTTATCCTTGACAACATTTTAGAAGGCAAACTTAACATTACCATAATTTAAAATCTTTGAAACTTTAGGTGTAAGATCAACAATGAATGGTAATCTGAAATATTTTAACTAGTGAATTGTTAACAGAGTCAACGTTTATTGAATTTGAATTGACATCTCCTTGGTTAGTATCAGAATGGGAACTGAAGAATATTTTTTTAAATAATGAATAGGGGTAACCGTTATTCAAGAACAATTCTATTAAAATATTGAAATTTTTATGTTTTAAACTAGGGTGACAAATTTTACTTATTCTATTTTTCATTGCGGTGATAGTGTTGATTTTTTGTTTTATTGTATGATTCGAGTAAAAATTCAAGAATCTACCTGAATGCGTATTTTTTCTGTACCAATCAATGATAATCTTATTTTCAGGTGTTCTAATAACCAAAGTATCTAAGAAGGGTACACTATTATTGCTTTCCTCTTCTACAGTAAATTGAATGTCAGGATGAAAGGAATTAAACATGTTCAAGGTATCATGAATTTGTCCTTCAGGAAGAGATAAAATTAAATCATCCACATATTTTTTTAAAAACACTATTTTAAAGGCTACTATCAACAGTATATTGTCCAATATATAGTTCATGACAATATCAGTAAGAATCGGGCTGCCCATAGGTAAACCAAGAATCTGACAATAAATCACACCATTAAATGAAAAGAAAGTATTCTGAAAAATTAAATTTAAACTTTCAAAAAAGGAATCTTTAGAAAGATCAGTCTGATCAACAATATCGTCCCATTTCAAGTCTAGTACGTAAATGACCAACTCAACAGGTACATTAGTAAACAAGGATACTATGTCGAAAGATGCCAACACATAATTGTCAGGAAGTACAAATTCTTGAAAGGACTCACAAAACTCAAAGGAATTTACTATGTCATAAGGACTAATGTTCTTGAAGGATACAGATAGGATGTTCGCAATGAAGGTAGCAATATTATATGTTGGTGACTGTATGCTAGATACTATGTGTCTCATAGGTACATCAATTTTATGTATTTTCGGTAAACAATAAAGTTTTGCTATTATTGAATTATGTATCAACAATCTCTTATAGGTAATAGTATCCAGTTCTTCTACATCCAATAAGTTTCTTAAAAAACCATTAACCTTAGTCTGTGACTTAATAGTGGGGTCTTTATCAATCTGGGAATAGTATTTCTTATCTTTTAAAAGTTCTACAGTTTTATAGATATACTCAGCTTTATCCATCGAGACAGTAATAGCCCCCTTGTCGGCCCTCAAAACTAAAATGTCAGTATTATTTTTTTAAAAAGTATTGCATTTTTTGCATGAATCAAACCAAACATTCCGGGTACCACCGTTGTGTAAGCAGTAATTAGTCAATACATTAGTGAGCTGAGCTCTACACAAATTTGTTTGATCACTAGTGAACTGTGATAAAATATTCTCACATTCCGACAAAAAAACACCAATATCTAATTCCCGGACAGTAAAGGGCAAACCAAATTTACGTCCTAATGACAAAAAAATCCTTATTTCAACAGGAATACCTGTCAAGATACGGTCAAAAAATCATTTGTCATTATTGTTAAAAATTTTCGTAGTTATAGAGTCCTTGGTAAGTTTTTTAAATTTTACAAAATTCGCATTTTTAGTTAATTTAAAACAATTTTCAAATCTTTTAATTACTAAATTATTAACTTCAGAGAACAAATGTTCTTATCCTTTAATATCCTTTGTATGACATAGTAAATTCCTTTGAGTTTTGTGAGTCCTTTCAAGAATTTGTACTTCCTGACAATTATGTGTTGGCATCTTTCGACGTAGTATCCTTGTTTACTAATGTACCGGTTGTTTATTGTCAGATTCATGGCTTACCTATGGGCAGTCCCGATTCTGGCTAATTTTGTCATGGACTACATATTGGACAATATACTGCTGATAGTACCATTTGAAATAGTGTTTATAAAAAAATATGTGGATGATTTAATTTTATCTCTTCCTGAAGGACAAATTCATGATACCTTGAACATGTTTAATTCTTTTCATCCTGACATTCAATTTACTGTAGAAGAGGAAAGCAATAATAGTGTACCATTCTTAGACACTTTGGTTATTAGAACACCTGAAAATAAGATTATCATTGATTGGTACAGAAAAAATGCACATTCAGGTAGATTCTTGAATGTTTACTCGAATCATACAATAAATCAAAAAATCAACACTATTACAATGAAAAATAGAAATATAAAATTTGTCATCCTAGTTTAAAACATAAAAATTTCAATATTTTAATAGAATTGTTCTTGAATAACGGTTATCCCTATTCATTATTAAAAAAAAATATTTTTCAGTTCCCATTCTGATACTAACCAAGTAGATGTCAATTCAAATTCAATATACGTGGACTCTGTTAACAAGTTACTAGTTAAATATTTCAGATTACCATTCATTGATGATCTTACACCTAAAGTTTCAAAGATTTTAAATTATGGTAATGTTTGCCTTCTATAATGTTAGTACTATTCATAGGTATTTTAGTAGGATCAAGGATAAGAATGATAAGTTAACTCCAATATAATTTATGCTATACCCTGTGATCAGTGTGACAATATATATATATATATATATAGGACAGACCTCTAATTGGCTTAAGACAAGATTAACACTTCATAGGAGTGATATTAGAACTAAAAAAACTAGATGTGCTCTTTCACAACACATGAATTTGGAACATCATTCTGTGGACATAGATAATGCTAAGATCTTAAGATTCTCTCAGGGAAAAAAATCGAGGGAGTTCCTCGAGATGGTTGAAATTAATAATATTAAACCTAAATCTATGAACTTTAAATCTGATACTGATAATCTAAAGGTGATTTATTCATTTCTATTAACCTTTAATAAAAAGTTTTCTAGTCGGACGGATAATACTTTTGATTCACTTATTTAGTTGGTCCCCCTTCCTTGGTAGGTTTTTTAAGTTTTGTTTGTATTTATCCTGTTGTTTATTATTTTTTAATTGCAGTTGTTTAATTAGTTTTTTGTTTTATTTTAATTGTTGATTAGTGTTAATTCTTTGATTTTGTTTTTAAATTTCAATTGTAGTTGTTAAATTAATTTCGTTTTTCAACGTTGTTATGTTTTCGTTTTTATATTTCATACTTTAAGTTGGTAGGAATTTTTACGTTCGCCATGTGTATTAAGACAGCCACACCTCGTGTTTTGTTCCTGTGTAGTTTCGTTAATTTTTGCAATGTACTTTAATTTCGTACTATTTACTCTTGTTGCTTTTGATAGTTTAGTGTTTTTATTTCTTCCTTATCTTGTTCACATTTGTAAGTTTGTTGTTTTTGATTACCTTGGAATTATTGTATTTGTGCCTTTTGGTTGTAGTGACCCTGATGAAGCATACATTTAGATGCGAAATATTGGTGAAAAAATAAAGAACTTTACAATTTAATAGTGTTTTACAGTTGTCGTGTACCCCAGCAATTTATTTTTATTATCGAGTTTACGACAAATACGGGAAATTTTTTCTTATATATATATATTTATTTATTTATTTATTTATTATATTATTATATATATATATATATATATATATACGTATAGAAAATAATTGTATTGATTAATTGTTATCTTCTATTAATTTGATAACTTCGACATATGCTCGCCATAATGAATGAATGAAAAATACAAATAAAATTACACAGTTCGTGACCAGCCTGTATATTAAATAAATTTCAATGGTGATTTTACATATAAATTTGTGAAAAGATTTTAGGGCAATTACTTGAAGTTGGCTAGCACTTCATTGGAGAGTAATTATTGGAAATGCTGAACATACCAACGTTCGTTATAGTTTGTTGGATTCCTTCCCAGTCACCAATCCACGTCGAGCAGTGCCTTGGAGTGTTGCCAGCGCCTCCTCGAGAATCGCGATTTCGTAAATGCAATGCTCAAATTCGGTTCCTATCTTTCCACAGAGATATCAAGCGATGCTCAAATCAATGGTAAAGTTATTTACTTCCGTATTACATAATCCTGATGTATGACCGACGCGTCGCGGCGCCGGTAAGAACTTCTAAAACACCACTTGAAAACGAAATCACCATACAAATACGATTAGTCTCCATTAACGTCGGTGCAATTTGATTTGTTGCATTTGCACCAGCGTAAAAACAACACTATAAATTTCAAATTAAATATTGGTAGGTGCAAGACGTGAAATTTCTGACTATGATTAATCTCTTTAATCAAGACAAACGCTAATTAACAAGCTGTACGAATCTATTCGGTAAAATACCCGGTCATCGTGAAAATCTATACCGATAAATGGGAGATATATTACCCATAAAATCTTGATAATACAAGTTAAATTAATCTTAAATTTTCCAATAGTTTGCTCGTTATATTACAATAATCAATATACATTCAAAATTCGAACAATAATCGGACGGAGATGGGGAACGGAAAAGCTCAAAATTGGACACAATCATAACACAACGCGCTAAACATTTGCTTCTATTGTATGTGTATTTTGTGATTTATGGCAGACGTACTAAATCTCATGGAAAAAAACGTTACACTAGACCACGTTTTATTGGCTATTTGACAATAAAACAAATGAAAATCACACAGAGCTACTGAAAATAAAAGGGATGTGATTAGTACGTCAAGTAGGCGCAGTACTTTAAATAATAATAATTCATAGAACGCGGCTTAAGGGCGGATCCTGCTTTAGGAGGACTTAAAATATCGTTTTTGGGGGAATTTTTTTAGGGCAGAAAAAAATGAGCAAGTGAACTTTTTAGAGCACTTTATTACATATTTGAGCATTAAAGAAAAAATATTTCGAGAGAAAAATATTTAAACGAAACCGATTTTTATGCACATTTGTGCAACACCTTTCAATTGCAATTTACAATCAGTGGGAAAGATGTAGCCCGTAATTTTTGTCTGAAACAAAAAAAACCAAAGAAAATGGTAATTCTCATATATTTTCTTCTATGTGAACTAAAAAAAAAACAAAAAAATTTGAAATTCAAGATTTTTATCAGGTTTGAAAATAAATGTGCTCTTTGGAGGAAGAGAAAATCATTTTAACTTGCTAAAAAAGTTGTTTAGAATTTTTTTTCATTAATCTTTTCAGTTCAAATGGAAGAGAATGCTACTAAAGCTAAGAAAAGTTTTGTTTCGTTTTGATTGCTTGTCTAGTTTTCTCGCAATCACGCCCACCAGTTTAGAAAAATCGTAAAAACGAAAACTCGAGAAAACGCGCTCTAAAGTTTACGATCAGGAAAAATGTTAATTGTCGATTACTTACGGAATATCTCGTTATAATCCTACTATAGCTCTTACGAATTCAAAATATTATTGTTTCGAACGACCGATTAAACTTTTTTCAGTACATAGTTCGGTGTTATGTGTTTGCGGGAAGGGGGGCGCGCTTCGCTTGTCCGAGCGTTCAGGCGTTCGTATATTTTTTTCTCGACACCTCACTGTTTTTAGTGCTGTATCTTTCAAAATATTGCGAATTAGCCTCTATAACTTTTTATACATATTCTTAGATATATTAGGCATAGATTTGAGCAATAAAATTTTTTTTGAGCCTTCTAAAGCAGGATCCCCCCTTAAATCGTTTTAACGGTAACTGAACTCTAAACCGTCAGTTACCGTTAAAACGACCTAAGCCACATCCTATGATTCTCCATTTGTGCAACACTTGCTTTATATAATTTTTTTAGATTAATTGAAGAAAGTGAATTAAATAATTTTCGACGCATGACTTGAAATGTGTTATGAACATTAATGACACAGGCCTATAAGTCCATAAAGACAAACTCACTCGGTGATATTTCTCTGCATAGTACCGAATACCCAGTCTTGGTTGTTGAAATATCTTTATCGCCATTTTGCGCCACTTGCAACAAACCACTGACAACAGGATAGTAACAATAGAAACCTTCTCTATCACATTGATGTGCTGTGTTCAATTTTTTTTATTGAAAATGTGTCAAACATGACTGAAGAATGTGCTAGAGAAGGTTTCCATTTCTAGTATTATGTTCCATCTGTAATGTAAATACACAAAACGGAATAAAATATCCCACCATTCTACTTATTTCATTTCACTTTCTCTTATTCTTCTTCATTAGTTTCATTTGCATTTAAGTTCGTGGTGTTTTTCGTCGTTTTGCTTTTATTCCTGTATTATTGCATTTGCCCACATGGCGATTTATATTTAGTGTACTCAGCTACTAGTTTTAACATTAACTAAAATGAAGTGGACCTTTACCGCACAATTAAGTTGTCATCTTCAGTGCGAAAACAGTGTTACTGTATTAATTAATATCAGTACACAAGTTTCAAATTACAACGTGAATTGGGAAAACAATTTAACTATTGCGTGTGGGAAGCCATAATTATATTTTTGTTAGTTATAATTAAAGACCGGAATTATATGCATAAAAATAGTATAGAATACACGCATATTTATGCAGAAAAATCTGTAAAAATATGCACTAATTTCGTACAAATATGCCCAAATATGCATTATTTTCAAACAAGTTTTTTGGGGCGATATAAAAGTTTTTTATTTAAACAGCTAATAAAATTTATAAAAAAATATTAATTTTTTTAAATCATCTACACACTTAAACATTTATATAGCTTTATAAAAATAATAGTAATCAGTAATATATACTAATCATCTAATTGCAAATATTGTATATGTTTCGTTAACGTCTCGCTGTCTATTGTTTATTAATTATAATAATTATTATTATAAGTTATTATTATTATTATAACTAATTATAAGATGTTTTTCAACATTTTCTATTAAAAAAATCTTCCTTCTATCAGACAAAATATGTTTATAGATAGAAAAACTTCTCTCTACATCTATAGATGTTATAGGAGCATACCGAAGCGAACGAATTACATCTGGAGCTATTTACATCATCAACATTGAAGTCTCCATTCAGAGTTTTTGCCACTTTTGATAATAAAATATAGCCAGAATTTTTATCTGAAACCTGCTTATATTTGTTAGCCATAATTTCATCAATTTACCTTGGTACTTTATTTACACATGTTTTAAATTGTTCAACTAACTCAATGAACTTTTTTTAAAAACTGCTTGAGATTTTTTAATAGCAATACTAGTTTCGTTGCCGAAATCCATTATTAATTCTTTTAAAGGGACAAAATGTTTGGCATAAAAAATGCGGCATTGAACCAAGTACCACCGCGTCATTACTGGTTCCGGTGGTAGAGGAACACCGGGCAACTTGTCTTTATATTTTTGAACTCTCAATGGAGACTTCAATTTTCGATTACTAATTAATGAATTGGCATCCGGAAATTGATTTCTGATTTCTTCTGCCACTCTGTTTAAACCATACGCTAAGCACGTCACATGAATTAAATTAGGATACATGATTTTAAGCTGCTGGCCTGCTTTGACCATATATGCTGCTGCATCAGAGAGCATTAGTAATTTTTTTTCGGTCGGTATAATTCCCGGAAGAAAAAAATTCATTAGAGATTCGTTCATAAATCGCAAAATTGTGGCATTGTTAATTTTTCCCAATTGTTTACATGCAATTAAATCCGATTTACTAGGACCTGCATTATTTAAAACACAAAATAACAAATTTGCAATATATTGCAAGAATTGGTAGTTTCGTCGCCTATAAAAAACATTATTGTTATTTTTAACAATTTGTTTGATCTTGTCAAGCGTATCGACATAAACATCTTTTACATAGCATTTTCGTGCTTTCGTCCGGTACTGTAGCGACAATATTTGTCTAAAAAATGTTTGAATGTAGTGTTTTGCAATTTTTTAAATGGGATGTTAGCCGAAAGTAAAGCTTTACACAATTCTGAGTTGAATACTTGCTGTTCATTTTTCTTACTTCCTTCCTGAAACGCTTGCCTTAGAGACTGTTGTGCCATTTTCGTTTGATTTAATTGCTGCGTTTACTCTCTATGTATGTCAGTAGCACACATAGACGTCATTCTGAAAATAGTCAGAATCGATTCAGGAGATCTGAAAACGTGTATATCCGTTAAAATCTCGAGTTCGAAAATTTTCATGATCCCTATATTTACAGTCGAACGCAAAAAACGTTTCCTGTAATTGATTTTCCTCAAATTGTTGTTGTTGTTCTATAAATGTGGCTTTTTAAAATCCCATTTTCTTTCAAAATTTTATAGTCTTTCAAAGTTGACATTCATTTTATGAAATTTTGTTAAAATGCCTCTTATAGATGAGGATACCAAAGTCAGAATTATCGCAGACTCAAATAACAATTACTCAATAAGGCAAACAGCTGCCAGAAATAACGTCAACAGAAGTACTGTTTATAAGATCATCAAAAAATGGTGGGAACACCATAGGATTTCCAGAATCGCTGGTTCAGGCCGACGAAGAATATCGACAGCTGAGCAAGACCAGCACTTTATAAATTCACTAAGAGAAAATTAATTTTCTTCAGCTGTAGATTTTAGTAACTTTCCTGGATCAGTGTTCACCACTCGTCGTAGAATTAGAAAAACCAATTGGAGGAGTAATAAACCAGTTAAAAATTTTTCTTTAACTGCCACCCACAAGGAAAATCGCGTAGGGTACGCACTTCAACACTTGCCACCTACATCTCGTTTAACGAACAGATGCAGTAGAGGCGTGGTCTCGGCGTCAACAGCCAGTTTCACACGCTACATACATATTAAAACACACCGGAACGCAATCACGATTGCCGAATTTTGTAGTTGAGTGTTTTGGGATTGAGAAATTCCAGCAATAGAAAACTTCTATTCAAACTTCGCGCACTTGTGTGGAGATGCATCTAATGGGTAAACGGGGTATAACATGGATTTTTTGGATACAGTGATTTTTTCGGATGAAAAATTGTTTCAAAGTAAGAAAAATGGATCGATTCATGTATACCGTCCCAGAGGGCAGGCAAGGATTTGATGAAAACTTTATTGATCCAAAAAATTTCATAGTTAATTTTTGGGGCTGGATCTCAATTCATGGAACAGGCATTTTGTGAAAAATTGAAGCAAAATTTAAACTCAAATTCTTACATTAACATTTTGAATGATGTATTTTTACCTTCGGCGGACACAAGACAACTGTCCAATTCATACAGCTAATACAGTCAAAACATGATTTAGACAAAATAATTTTAATGTGTTGGATTTTCCTTCAAGAAGTCACGATTTGAATATAATAGAAAACGTATGTACGCTAATAGAATGAAACTATTAAATCAAAGACCTCAAAACAGAAATGAACTAATAGACTTCGTCCAAGCCGCATGGGAAAGTGTTAACGAAAATAATAAATATTTTTTCAAACTCTACAACTCCATTTCCAACAGGTTGGAACAAGTAATCTACAAAAACAGTTCCACGACTCGATATTAGTGTTTGATAGAATTCTTATTGCTTAATAGAAGTTTTCTTAATTCACGTGACATTTGACTTATTTATTTAGTAAC
This sequence comes from Geotrupes spiniger, assembly GCA_959613385.1. Classification (NCBI taxonomy): domain Eukaryota; kingdom Metazoa; phylum Arthropoda; class Insecta; order Coleoptera; family Geotrupidae; genus Geotrupes; species Geotrupes spiniger. Next base: position 8,849,013 of record OY390741.1, read on the forward strand.
GGTGGTTCGGGGCTCTAGTTCGGGGTACCTACGTTTACGGCTCACCAGTTCATTAAAATATTACTGAAATGACAATACTGACGTTTACATGACATTGCTAATATCAAGCCGCCGGAAATTTCGTGTCTACTTTTTTGCATTCGACTGTACTTATGCATAAAAAACAATTTAATACCTTTAACCGCTTCTTCGATAACTCATACCGTTCTCGAGATATGGAAAAAGGTGATAAGAGTAAACCATAAGTTCCGGTTGAGATATTGCTTTCAAAATAGGACGTTTTCTTCCTTGTCATACGCTAATCTTAAATTTAAAGTTTCATTGTCGGAACTTACACAGAGACGCCATTCCGAAAATAATCAGAATAGGCTTAGGGAAGGTCAAAACGTATATTTCCGTTAAAATCTCAAGTTTGAAAATTTTCATGATTACTAAACTTCTTTATACATAAAGTACAAGAAAGTAAAAATGGGCTAAAATATGCACAAATATGCACTAATATGCCAAATAAAATCCCCAAAAATTACAATTAGATGCAAAATATCAAAACTCAAAATCAACTACAAATAATGTTAAATGTTTACTGCTAAAGAATTTTGTTGTAGCAAAAATAATAAGCAATATGCAAATTTCATAAATTCCGGTCGCTAGTTTTAATATATATAGTGATTAAAGTACCCCTTGTATTGTGGATGAGTCAATTCCATTCTATTAGTTAATTCTTTTTTCAATGTCTCTCCATTTCTTTTTATCGCGTGCCATTTTTTACTCCTGCCCTACGTATATCTTTAGTAACTTCTTGCAGCCATTTTGATTTTGGTCTTCAACGGCTTCTTAGCGACTTACGTTTCACTTGCTCTTCATATGAGTCCCAGCCATCTAATTATGTTTTGCTTTAGTATATCACCTTGTCTTTTTTTAGCTTTTTTTTAATTTTGTCGCTAGTTCTAGTCTTCCGTGGTCTTAATTGATCAAAATGGTCTCGTAAATTTGTCTTAGTTCTTCCTCCATTTTCTCTGGCTTCCTTCGTGCACTTTTTTAAAATTCCCTTTGCTCTGGTTCTTCTTTCGGATAATCTTAGTCCATAAAAATATTCGTTCTTTTTAATTTTGGTGTTGCCTTAATAGTCTCTTTTTTTAACTCCAGCAGTTTCTCCACCCCTTCTTTCATTTTCTTCTTGATAGTTGCAGTATATTCCTTGTCAGTTTCTTTAATTCCGAAGGTTACTATTATTTTTTTCTGATTTCCTTGTCTAGTTCCCTTATTCTCCTTTTGCTCTCGTACTTCTTTCGAATAATATTCGTTTTTTTCAATTTTCGCGTTGCCTTAATTATTTCTCTTTTTGTATTCCAACGCATTGTTTTTTTTTCAATTCTTTTTATTTTCCATCGTATCCTCTTTTTCAATAAATTCTACTCAGATATTCCCCACTCACTAAATTTTTTACTTACTATTTTCTTTTTCGTGATTTCATTTTATAGTTCTATTATTCTTCCTTTGCTCTTGGACTTCTTTCGCATAATCTTTCGGCGTTGCTTTAATTATTTCGTTTTTTTATTCCAGCAGCATCGTTCGTTCTTTTTTATCCTCTTTTTCAATTCATATTCTTCTTATTTCCATTGTACCCTCTTTTTCATTAAATTCCACTGATAGTTTTTCCACCCCTTCTTTGATTCTCTTATTTATTGTTGCAGTATCTTCCTTATCACTTTCTTTAATTCCTGAGGTTAGTATTTTATTTTTCCTGATTTATTTTTCTAGTTCTATTATTCTCCCTTCTTGTATTTTCAATTTTGTTTTTATTGGATTGTTTTTGGTTTTATTTCTTGATATCTTTTAATTCTTTATGAAGAGAATCCATATTTCTTTCCACTCTATGCCAATCTTCTTTGCTTGTTGTAATTTATTTTATATTTTCTAATATATGTTCTATTATTTGTAAATAAAGTGTTACCTAATCTCACAGGTCGGTTCGAACTCAAGCATATTGTCGATATGGTAATTTTGAATTGATTAAGTATTTGTTGATTCTGTGTAATAGATCAATATTGGGAATAAGGAAAATTGACTCGTGTGACTTGAATATGAATGCAAAAATTGTGTATGAACGAAAAAGAGGAAGAAGTACACATAAACATTTTTTAATGGATCACCCATATATTAATGTAATTATACTGATATATTGCGAAAAATTCTAAAACAAAATGAATAAAAGATACAAGTATTTAAAGATTCTCAACAGTCGAAGAAAATTGCATAGACAAATGCTACAAGAAGACTTATTGCAGTTCCATCCTTCACGGGAAGGTGACTGGGAAAGATCAATAATTGTCTATCTAGGAACGTTCGGAAGTTACGGAAATAAATGTTTGTTCAGTTATCGAATCTTGTTGGTCATGTTATAAATTGCATTTCGTGAAGCGCTTACACACAATTGCTAATAAATAACTTATTACTGTTTTAAGTTACTGCGCAAAATATCTGGCGAATATTCCTCATGCTGTAGCAATATTACTTGTAATCATTTTTACTATGAACAATAATTGGTTAAATCGTATGTCGTTCGTGAAATAATAATTGAATATTTAATGCGATGTCTGTGATTACGATTACCATAAAAATAGTGTTTTCGTTTTAAATTATAAAGTTGATAATAAAAGTCAGCAGTGGTTCGCACTGGACTTTCTTATATTTAAATAAATGTCCAGCAAACTTAGCAGTGCCGAAGACATTTTCGAAAAATTGATTTAACATGTCACTCTTCGAAACGCTATTACTTTCGTAGGCAGAATTTTAAACTCGTTATTTAATTATGATTGAACTTACTTTTAGGTGAATTCACCTAATTTAACTGCATTTGAAGCTTTAATTTCAGATGAGGTTTTGTAGAACGATACTCCCTCTACATTGGCCCCCAATTTATCATTCTGCGTAGGCACCAGTCGTATTTGCCGGGAATTTAAACTACATTTTACCATGCATAGTGACATCCATCACGATGTATGGTAAAATTATTTTTATCATTTAGAGTAATTATAAAAGTCGACATGACTTAGTCTGAAATTAATTTGATTTGTTATAAATTTCGTGAAACGCTTACACTTATTTTTAATGCATTGTGTATTAGTATTTTCAATTCTTGCATAAATGTTTCGCTAATCTATCTGCGGTTATTGCAATATTGATTATCATTATTTTTAATACGTCCAATAATTGATTAAATAGAATGTCGTGCAGCTGCTTAATAAAATACTAATCGCAAATTTAATATGGTTTGCTCGATTGCGTAATTTTCTCCATAGCCACAAAGATTTAAATTAGAATAATGATAATAATATAATACTTGGTATGTTAAGAAACATATCGCATACATTCTTTATAATGACGTTTGAAATATTAAGATTAAAAGTGGTAAATATACTCAGTGACATATAAACTGCACCACCTAGAAGGGGTGGGAATTTTTGGACCAAATTTGGAAAGAATAGTGGACTAGTCCAGGAAAATAGTTAATTAAAATTTGAAACCCAATCATCAAGTAGTCATGGGATTTTTTACATTTGTGCCATTTTTTAGAGGTGGTGATAGACAAGCAATTATCGAGTCATTTTTTAATTTGCTCCATTTTTTCGGATCCCGTTCTTTAGTTTAAAGTGTTTCAAGTGTTTAATGATGCCTAGAGGAAGGAGACCTCAAGTTTACCAGCAGTTGAGTAACTTTGACCGAGGGCGGATTGTTGGTTCACAAGAAGCAGGTTTTTCGTTTAGAGAAATCGGCAACCGTTCGGGACGGCACCACTCAACAATAATGCGTGTTTATCAAGCGTGGTCTGAACATGGGGTTGAACGTCGGAGAAGAGGTACTGGGGCTCAAAGACGAACCAATGAACGTCAAGATCGCCGCTTAAGACTAATGGCCTTGAGAGACCGATTCTATACAACTAGATCAATAGCTGATGAATGGTTAGGTGAACAAGGTCGTCCGATAGGCTTGCGAACAGTTTATCGTCGAATAAGAACCTTTGGCTTGCTGTCTTACCGCCCACATCTTGTGCTACCCCTCACTGCTCAACATCGCCAGGAACGTTTGGCCTGGTGCACGGAAAGACTTCAATGGAACTTGGAATGGCATCGAGTTGTCTTTAGTGACGAATCGCGATTTTGTTTAGGAATGCATGATGGTCGGATGACTGTTAGACGAAGACGTGGAGAAAGGCGCAATCCTGATTTTTCGATTGTTCACCGAACTGTGAGGTTGATGGTGTGGGGTGCTATTGGTTACGGCAGTAGGCCACCCTTGCTCTTCATTCGGGGCAGTATGACCGCCCGACGCTACATTGACGAAGTGGTAGAACCACATGTCTTTCCATATCTTCGAGGGCTGGAAGACCCACTTTTCCAGAAAGATAATGCACGACCTCACGTAGCAAGGATTTCTCTTGACTTCTTTGAAGAGGCCAATGTTAATCTTTTGCCTTGGCCTGCAAGATCTCCCGATTTGTCGCCCATTGAGCACGTGTGGGACATGATGGTTAGAAGATTGAGGAATCTACCGAACCCACCGTTGACAATAGAAGCTCTACGGCATGAAGTACAGGCTGCTGAGGATGCCATACCCCAAGAAGACATTGATCACCTGTTGGAATCAATGCCAAGGCGGGTCAATGAGTGTATCAGAAATTGGGGCGGACCAACACATTATTAAAGAAAAATTAAAAAGATGAAGTGTTTTCTTTATCAATTTTTAATCAATTGTTACCTTAGACTAGTCCAATGTTTCTGCCAAATTTGGTCCAAAAATTCCCACCCCTTCTTGGTGGTGCAGTTTATATGTCACTGAGTATATAATTGAAAGAAGCCGCACGTTGGGCGCCATTTTCTCACTAAAAATACGAATAATAATTAACACTATGAATTAAAGCAATGCGTTTATTTGTAATATGGTTTTTATTCACACACAATCTTGCTATATTACAAATATTGATAGTCCCACTTTGTTGTAATATCAAGACGTAAAACGTAAATATGTTTTGTGTGTGCATATTTCGCTAAACTGGCCCCACGTTGGCCGCCAATTTACGTATATCTTGCAGATTAATGTACAGGCGTGGTATCTTCACCCCTTCTGCATATGCACCAGCTGACGTACTATGAAATTAAATAAGATAGTAGTACGGAGATATTATATTCTTGTCAAAAATTTCACCATGCATCATTTTATTCAATAATAGTTTTATGAATTCGTTATTTTGATTAATTAGAAAAGTTTATTGCATAGTATGACCTAGTTTGGAACTAACGCTCGGAGTGCAATTATTATTATTAAAGTCAACGTGATTTTATACGCGTAAGTAGTAGGTCACCTGGAATTAAGGGATCGCCTCAACTTGTAAAAAATAATTACTAAAAGTATAGATGTAATTGTATTAATTTTGGTTTTAAATGAATGAGAACGCCATATGTAAAAATTGGATAAGTCGATATGAAAGAATAATTCCATCTGTGTTGAAAATTGGGAATGAAATACAAAACAAAATAATTTCATCTCAAATTATTTTAATGTAATTCAAATGAAAATCATTTTCTAAATTAGGGCCTAAAGGTTGATTTACAGGAATGTCCTTGACCGTCGACAAAATGGATCAGAATAATGGACCGGGTGTTAAATGGGAACTAAAACACCTTCCGTAAATTAACTTTAGATTGAAGTACTTCCACACCTACTATATTTACTTGATTTTGCCTCCTGCAGACTTTGTTCGCTGAAATAAAAACTCCTCGAACCGATTAGAGTGAAATGAGAATTAGCTTTTATTTTTTAATTTGTAGACGGTGTTGTGATAACTTTTATCAAATTCGTAAGACTGTTGCAACAAATCGTGGAACACGTTTCTCCGAATAAGGAATTTTAATTACAAGGTTTTGTTTTCTTATAAAACTTTTTAGTTCCATGTCGATTACACAGGTCGACAAATTTAAATTTTTGTAAATAACATTAACGAAAATAGGTGCATACGAAGTATTTTATCGTCCTAAATCCGAAAATGTTTATTATAGTAGCACGTACAGTTTTTTACTTTCTTATACATTATGTATAAGTAAGTATAGGAATCATGAAAATTTTCGAACTCGAGATTTCAACGGATATACACGTTTTGAGGTTCCCTGAATCATTTCTGACTATTTTCGGAATGACGTCTGTGTGTCTGCCTGTGCGCGCTCTAGCGTCCAAACGATTATATCTAGAGCTCTGAAACTTTAAACTTAACATTTGTATGTAGCAAGGAGGAAAACGCCCTATTTTGAACGCAATCTCTCAACCGGAAGTGATGGTTTACTCTTATCACCTTTTTCCATATCTCGAAAACGGTACACGTTACGGGAAAAAATATTCTTACATAAATTATAGATATTGATATTTTAAACAACTTTCATTTGAAAAACGTAGTATAACTAAGTATAAGTAAGTTTCGTGGGGACCACCGCGGATTTTTACTTACTTATACTTTATGTATAAGTAAGTATAGGAATCATGAAAAATTTCGACCTCGAGATTTTAACGGATATACGTGTTTTAAGGTCCCCTGAATCGTTTATGACTATTTTCGGAATGACGTCTGTGTGTCTGTGTGTGTGTGTCTGTGCGCGCTCTAGCGCCCAAACGATTATAGCTAGATCTCTGAAACTTTAAACTTAACATTTGTATGTAGCATGGAGGAAAACGTCCTATTTTGAACGCAATCTCACAACCGGAAGTGATGGTTTACTCTTATCACCTTTTTCCATATTTTATAAACTTAAGATTTGCATATAGCTGAAAAGAAAACGTCCTATTTTGAGAACAATTGCTCAACCGGAAGTGAAGGTTTACTCTTATCACCTTTTTCCGTATCTCGAAAACGGTACGATTTATCAAAAAAATATTCTTATATAAGTTAAAGATATTGAAATTTTAAACAACTTTTATTTGAAAAGTTTTTTCGAAAAATGTAGTATAACTGAATATAAGAAAGTTCAGTGAGAACCACTATTGCGATCGTGCCGCTAAAAATACGTGTGGCTGTGCGCGCTCCAGCGTCTAACTATTGAAGGTCACACTATGACTCTTTAAGCTTAGAATTAGTATATAGCGTGGAAAAAAACGTCACATTTTGAAAGCAATATCTCAAACTGATGGTTTAATCAAATCAACGTTTTCTATATCTCGAAAACGGTTCACGTTATAGCAAAAATTGTTCGTATAAAAGTTATATACTGGAATTAAAAAAAAAACATTTGTTTGAAAAGTTTTTTCAGAAATAAAGTATAAGAAAGTTTCGTGCGGACCACCGCGGATTTTTCCTCTTGTATTCTGTAGGAAAAACAATGATGGGTCCCAGCGACCCTGGTATTTTGTCCTGGTGGACCCTTTCTCCTTGTTCGTCGCTTACTGCACCCAAATTATCGGGAAAATCCAATCCAAATGTGAGTGCAAAAATGGACTTTTAAAGACATACGACACACTAGTATTTCATAGACATCCAAGAGATCACTGATGAGGTTTTTATAGTTTTCATATTTCCTGTAACCTAGAAATACACTTACAAAATCTCCCAAACTGCCAATTTCTTTTCATTTAATTTTTGAAAATGCAAAACATCTAGAAGTTTCCTTATTTGGGGTCCAATAAATATGCCTTCTTTTAGTTTTGCATCACTTAATTGTGGAAATATTAGTTTTTGGTATTTGAAACAATCACCTTCTTTATCCATGGCTTCTACATAGTTTTTCATTAATCCAAGCTTAATATGTAGAAGCGGAAGAAGCACCTTTTATGGATTAGCAAGGGGGGCATATTTTATGTTTGAAGTACCAGGTTCAAAAGAAGGCCAATCTTTCTTACTGTAATGTTCTTTTGTTGCCCTACTATCCCATAGACACAAAAACAGCAATATTTTGTAAAACCACCTAGCAGTATACCTATCGCTTTTAAATCTCTACAAATATTCCACTGATACTGTTCATATTTAATACGATTTAGTATTGTTTATAAGTTGTCGTAGGTTTCTTTCATTCTAACTGAATTGCCTAACGGAATAGATGGTTTTTTGTTTCTATTATGAAGCAAGACTGCTTTAGGCTATATTTAGACGAATCTAGAAAAATACACCACTCGGAAGGTACATGTTTCATATTAAGTTCATTCATTAAACCGTCAATATCAGAACAGAAACACAGCGATTCTTTCATTTTATAAAAACTTGATAATGTTATATTTCGTTTTCGGTAAAATGAAACACTTGCGTTTTTATCTAACAGGTTCCACACTTGAAGTCTGGAAGCAAGAAGTTCCGATTTTTGTTTTGACAATCCCAGAACTCGTACCAAATCATTTATTAAGTTATTAAGTGAGGTTCACTACTGGTACTAGGTAAAAATGTTGGGTCATCGGTGGTATGCTTAGGAAGTTATAGATCAGATTTTGAAGAAGAAGTAGAATCACCAGGAACAACGTTGTCTAGATTTAAGGGCGCTATCAGTACCGGCAGTTCCTCGCTATGAGGAACTGGCCTAATTGCAGAAGGCAAATTTGGATACTGAATTTTCTTTTTTGCTTTTTTGAAAACCTTTTGTTTTAGTGATATAAATGTAGCAATCCCTTACGTGATCGGCAGGTTCTCTCCACACCATAGGAACGCCAAACGGCATAGAATTTTTCGTGCGATGCATCCACTGCACTAAGTTTATATGACAACTCACACAGCAAACATGAGGATCCCACGTTTTATCTTGATTTCCAATTTGACATTCAAAGCATGAAAAGTAGGCTCTTTTGACTTCCTCAGATTTAGATCTAGCTTGTGACTTTAAAATAAATCGTCCGCATATATGACAAAACTTAACCGCTGGATATTTACAACATCGGCGACTAGAACTTGCCATTTTATATAAATCGAGTTAAACACTTGACTGTATTGTAAGCGAAATAGAGACAAACTAAACTCTATACGACAATAAAAATGCACTTAACAGTTCATAGAAAAAATAAAATAAAAAAAATATTTGTTGAATTTTATGAAAAATATGTGCCGCTCTGTATATTCTGTATATCTGTATATTCGGATTTTATTCCAACAACACTGCTAGGAAAATCCTTCTTATTGAACCCACCAGAATAAAATGATTTAGTGTCTGAGATAACATAAATCATAATTAAAGAAAACGTCGAAAGTGGTTTATAGCCGAAACAATTGCAAGCATCTCCTGTTTCCATTGCGGCGTAATTAATTTTACTTAAATTTTAAATAAATCTTAATCACAACGAACAAAGATTACGAAACTTTTAAATTTAAGCAGGTGTTGAAATTCTGTAATGATTTTGTACGTTGTGTAGCTTTATAAAACTTTCTTATTAATTAGGATCATTGTGCAGTGAAGCTTAAACAAATTAAAATTTCATTCATTAACATATCTACGTATAATATTTTATTAAGTAGCTTTATGGTACAATATAGAAAAAAATATAGTAAACATTTGGGTGAAAAGGAGAATATTTAAACAATTAAATCTTATATATATATATAATTTATTATTATATATATATATATATATATATATAATTGTACAAATTCTCGACTGTAAATCACTTAAAATAGTACTTATCTTGTATCATGAGCAGTCAGTCGTTGAATAAACCACTTTTAGCAATATTAAAGTTTATTGCAACACCTTTTTTTTGCAAAAAGGTGTTTCGAAAACCCTTGTCAAGCAATAAACATTAATATGACAAATGACATACGGCGGTAACAAGGCCGACTTTCTATATATCCCAGTATTTACTGCAAGAACTAGGGAAAACCTTGTAAAGAACCTAGTTAGGATATTCGACCAATACACTACAATACAATTTGAAATCACAAAAACGATAAAGAAAAAAAAATATATAATAATATAAAAATAATTTAACCCGCAATTATAATAATAATCAAAAATTGTATTATAATGAATGAAATATTGGACACTTGGAATTTTGTGACAATATTAATAAATCAAAATTAATATTAGAAATTAATATTAAAGCCACAAAACTCCCATTGTGAAAAGGCTAGCTAAGAAACTATTAATACAAATCTACTAGAATGACCAATGTTTAATTCATTAAAAAAAAATAACATTAAAATCTCTAAAATTGATTAAAATGAATTCAACATTGGTCAGACCTCTTAAAAAATACAAATCAAAACTTAAATTAATGTGACCAATAATCAACTCAAACGCAGGACCGCTCTAAAAAGATAATGTATAAATTCCAAGTTAATACATTCCAATGTGTTTACCTCCCAATGCCATAAAAAATGACCATGCAAAAGTAAACACCAGCATGCACCAAAAGAGAACCACACATCAACCTTAAAGATCAGCTCTACAATGAGTTCATTAAAGGCCACATCTTAAATATTAATATTAATATTAAATATTAATTACTAATTTGATCAATATTCAAACTAAAGCTATGTGAAAAAGTTAGTTTCAACATTGGTCAAAAAAACAAAATGAAACTAAAATTAAATTAACAAATAAAAGAAAAAGAAAAAAATCAATCTAGAAAGATGCAGGATCATAGTAATAAATTATTATAAATTTTGCTTAGATTGAGAGTGTCAGTTTTAGAGTTTATAGCGTTAGTGTCTTTTTGTATATGTAACATCTCCAAAACCAAACGCTTTTTATAATTGCACTCTTTTGTAAGAATTTTGGTGTTATCGAAATCAAAAATATGTCCTGTGTTTTTTGCATGCTTGGATAAAGCAGTTTCAATGGTTTTGTTAGATGTTGTACTGTATTTATGTGTGTATATGCGTCTGTGTAAGTATTGTAATGTTTGACCAACATAAGTTGCTGGACAATTAGAACAGTTAATTTTGTATATAGTGTGTGTTTAGTTTTGCTTTGGTATTTGTGGTTTAAGTTGTGTAAAAATGTTTTTAACTGTGTTATAGTTTGTGTGTGCAATTATATTATCGTATGGCTTTAGAACATGTTTAATGCGTTCCGATAAACCCTTAATATACGGAAGTGATGCATATCTAATATCGTTATTAGTAGATATTAGATCTGCATTGTTGTTATATAAATTGTGAATTCTACGCCTAATTAACTTTTCGAAAAATGAATTTGGAAAGTTATTTGTAATTAAAAAAGATTTAATTTTGTCTAAATTTGGTTTTCGAAATTTCGGATGTGATAATTTAATTCCTTGATCAACAAGGCTATTAACAACACTTCTTTTATATATTAAAGGTGTACTGGAACTGAAGTTTATGTATCTATTGTAATTAGTTTCCTTAATATACCAATTTGTAAAGATGCGAATGTTAGTGTGTGTAATTTGTATATTTAAAAAATTTATGGTGTTATTTGTCTCTGTTTCTAGTGTAAATTGTAAACGTGGGTGATAGGAATTGAAAATGTGTGTTATAGTATCTGATTTAGTAATTGGAATACAAGCTAAACAGTCATCAACATAACGTTTATAAAAATGAATATCAAAATTTAGTTTATTTAAACACGTTAGCTCTAAGTCTTCCATTACTAAATTAGATACTACTGCTGAAATGGGTGAACCCATAGCAGTGCCGAATGATTGTGTATAAAAGTTGTTTTTGTATTGGAAGTAACATGAATTTAGACATAACTCAATCACTTTCAAAAATTGCGATTTCGGAATTTTACAAAAATCTTTCAAAATATTCCATTTTTTACCAATAATATCCAATGCTAAGTTAGTAGGAATATTTGTATATAAAGATACTACATCTAAACTGACAAGTTGAAAATTCGTAGGAACTGTTCGATTTCTTAAAAACTCAACCAGTTCCCACGAATTCTTAACATTATATTGTTGTGTACCAACAATGTTACTTAAAATTTTAGAAAAAAAGTTGATAAATTGTAAGTAGGACTCTGTTCACTTGATATTATTGGTCTCAATGGAATATTTTGTTTGTGTGTTTTAGGCAACCCGTATATTCGCGGTGGATGTGAGTTATGCATTTTCAATTCGTTGGATAACTTTCTAGTAATAAAATGACCTTTTTCCCATTTATTAATTAAATCATTAACATTGTTTTGAATTTGCAAAGTATGGTCAAAAGGTAATTTTTTATAAGTGCCGTCATCTTCTAACAAACCAATCATTTTCTTTTCATAATCAACTTTATACATGATAATAGTTTTATTACTTTTATCAGCCCGAGTGACAATTAAATTTGGATTATTTTTAAGAAACTGTTTAGTTTCATAAAAATAACGTTGAAAAGGATTGGCGATAGGTTTTATTTAATGTCATTTGTCATATTAATGTTTATTGCTTGACAAGGGTTTTCGAAACACCTTTTTGAAAAAAAAGGTGTCGCAATATTGCTAAAAGTGTTTATTCAACGACTGACTGCTCATGATACAAGATAAGTACCATTATATATATATATATATATATATATATATATATATATATATATAGAAAACATGTAAATAAAAAAAAATGTTGTATTTCTCCGTTGATCGCAGATATACAGTGGAATTATATTCGATGAAAGAAAACACACCTCTTACAGAGAGGGAAAATTGACATTATATTATAAATATTTACATTAGTTACGAGAAATCTCATACGCTTGTTGATCTATTTGGTGGCTCTAAATAGTTTCATTCAAATAAAGAACAACAATCCAATAACCATATACCAATAACCGATCAAATCAAATACCAATAACACAAGAATAATGATAGACAAGAATTGAGAAGTAAGGAAAACATAAAAAACAAAATTAACCAATAATTGGGAAAAGCTGAAAGAGAAATAAAAGTGTATAACTGGATGTATAAAAATAATATTGCCCAAAACTAAGTGTATAAAGACTTTCTACGAGAACAATAATATAAAGAATAAATTAATTGAATAAAAGTAGCAAAAACGAGATCGTTTAGACGTCGAACTGTGGAAGAATTGAAATGCGACATAAAATACTCCATTAGGTCTCAAATAACTTCCTTGGGTAGAAACTTCGATTTTCTTAACGAATTAGCAAACTACTATGTGGTTCAAAAGTTTTGACACGTTCCAAAGCGAGCATCAGGAAAACTGCGTAATTTAATTAAGTAGTAAGGATAATTTATTGTTGTCTGCGATACGAAATGTTCATAAGTATATGTTTGTTTGTTGGTTAAATATATCCGTATGAAAGAATTAAATATTTAAACACTCAAGTGGTTCTTGATAAACATTTATTAAAATTAGTAATCTTCGTTTCTTTTTTTAGCTTCATTGGCTTAAATTAAAATTTTTGTTATAACAATTGCAAGGAAGAAATATACTTGTGCAAGCGGATAGAATTCGCTTTAATATTCTGGTATTTATTATTAAATATGAATGTTGTCATTAATGCAGTGTCTCTCAACTTGCAACTCAATGAAATCGTGCTGTAATTATTTATATTCAGATATAATTATTCTATAATATCACCTTATTATCGAGGAGGATGATGCTGATGAAATCTATCTTGTAAGTCGAGCTTCGAATACATTTAGATTTTTATGAATTTTTATAATGTTGAGTTAAGTTGGGCTTGAAAAATCTTTCACGTATGTACCAGTAGTAGTTGGAAGCAAACCAAATTCTAAATCCAATGAAATCTATATTTAATAATTTTATTATGTTATTGCTAATTAAATAATTAAGCAATTATTATAAGTGGGTGCCCAGTGTTGAATGTGATGCAAATCTTTAAGATCTTGATTTCATTTTGATACAGACTCATATATTTACTTTTACATTGCCTTAATCAAATAATGTATATTATCGCGTTGATGTTGGTTTGTAAAAATTAAAATCATGTGCCCAATGTTGAATTTATTAAGATCTTTGACGACGCTTTGTCGACGCTTGATTATACTTCAATGCTTCTCATTTTACCATTCAGAATTTCTTTGGATTCCCAGTTGAAACTGACTATTCTTTTAAAATCGAGTCATTTTGTAATATTTTATATATCAGTTCAATATTGTTTTTTTGTTTGAAAAATAGTAATGAAAAGTAATAATACTAAAATATATCAAAACTAAACAATAATTTATTTTTAAAAAGCTAAAATTATTAATATATTCAAATGGGGGGGTGCATTGTTAAAACACCAAGTAAATACAAACGGAAAATAAAACAGAAAAAACGAATTAAACACGAAAGAATAGAAAAGAAGAAAAATAAACGAGGAAGAATTTCCGAAACGTGAGACTCACACGTATTTCATGATAATTGTTACGATTTTAATAAAGAATACGAATTACGTTCCGGCGGTAGTATTGATGTCACAGCGAAGTTGCTACAAGTTGGGTTGATTTGGAAAGGATAGTGTTTCAACAACTTCTCGCATTTCACAATTCAACGCATTTAATGTTTAGTATGCAATTCAATTAATAATTATTACTTACTAACCCCATAGTTGTAGCACGTAACATTTGAAACATATTCGGTGGAGAAAAATATTAACAAAAAGCATATGAACACAGAGAACATGTACAAAAAAACTTGCATTACAAAAAAATAATAGAAAAAAAACATAGAAAATTTACTAAGAGGCAATAGTTTTGCTTAAGCGAGCAAATGAATCAAAAATGCATTAAAGAAATATTGCATTGTTGATCAAAAAGTATTAACACCCACCCAATCTATGAATTGAACGTTCAAAACATTGTCTCAATATTGCTCTGCAGAATGAATCCAAGGTAAAAAAGAGAAATTTTGAACGAATCCGAGGAGTACCGAATCAAAATAATTAGAAACAGTATATATTTGTGAAGTTCACCAACGAAAGTTTATTTTCCCAATGGAAATTTAAGTTTCTATAATCAAAATTGTATTACAATTCTATCCCGTTTATTACCAATTTCAATCAATTATCGTACACTTAATTGTGCAATTTCCTCATAAGTTACTTCAAGGCCGATTATTATTCACGAATTAATTTCACCAATGCTTTGTTGTCGAATTTATTTCATAACGATTAAAATGTTCTCGGGGCTCGTCATATTATTTCGTGGCGATTTATTCACAGACGACTTAGTTGCTCTCTGTTGCAATAGGTTAGAATTTTTAATTAGGTAAATTGTTTACCTAATTAATAATTCGTTTGGGTTGGGTTTGAAAACTGCAACTAAATCCAACGAAATGTATCTTTAAAATCGTTGGAACAATTTTGTTGACTTTATTAGTAATTAATTAGTTACGTAATTAGCATTAATTAGCTTCGTGTTCTTAATCAAAATATCGTTAAAACGTACGTGATAATATATACAAAGTCATGGGCGTAATGAGTCTTGATTCAACGAGCATCCACAAAGTTCCGACGATCGTATTGATGTTGACATGACAAATTTGTTAGTAGAAGAATGGATACGTCATTTGCTATATAGGGTAGCTCGATATACACTTCTGGACAAAATTAAGGGACCACTAGTAAAATTCAAAATAAATTTAAAACAAAGTAGCTAAATTTAATGAAGCGTATACAAATTTAAGTATGTTTACTTACAGTGTAGTTGATTTAAGAACGACTAAAATTAACAAAATGTATTTTTATGGACTTGAAGAAAAAAAGGTAAAAATTAAACTAAAATACCAATACTCTTGTGATGAACTAAAATCCTAATTTATAAAAAAATAACATTTTTAGTAATGTGTATGCCCTCCTCCTGCAGCAATACACGCTGCCAATCTTCTTGGCATGCTTGAGATTAAGTTTTGTTTTTTTTGACGTACCTGCTCCCATTCTTGAACAAGCATGTTAGAGAGTTCATCTAGTGTTACTGGCGGTCTTAGTGCGTGTTTGATTTTTTTGCCCAATTGATCCCAGAGATGCTCAATAGGATTGAGAGGGCTCTTGGCAGGTCACTCCAAACATTGGATATTTGCTTCTCTAAACACGGCTGTGACAATGTTAGCTGTATGAGGTTTGGCATTATCCTGCATACAAATGAATCCATTGCCAACATTTTCGGCAAATGGTTGAACATGGGGTACAATTATCTCGTCTCAATATCTTATTGCTGTTAGCGACCCATTTCGTACCAAAACCAATTCTGTACGACCATTAAACTGTATGCCACCACAAACCATTACAGAATCCCCACCAAATTTGTCAACTTCTCTAATGGTACATGGTGTAAATCGCTCACCTGGACTTTCACTGCTCCTCGTCCCAACCTTGGTGATTTCGACAAAAGTTTAAGCGATTTCTTTTGTGCGTAGCTGTGAGAATGGGATCGGTAGCTGGTTTTCTAGCAGACACATTGACTTCTTTTAGCCTTCTTCTTACTGTTTTGGCAGAAATTTCTGTTCCAGTCGCCAATCGGAGATCATTTTTTAATTCACGAGATGTTACAAAACGCTTCCTTAAACTCTGAAGTTCAATAAAGCGATCCTCTCTGCGGGTTGTTTTTCTTTTAGCGCCTTGTCCGGGTCTTCTTTTGAAACTACCAGTGTTTCTGAACCGTGCTGCGGCCCTCTGCACCACAGGTTTATTAATTAAATGACTTAAAAACAATTTTCAACAATTTAGCCTTTTTGTTGACTTTTCGTGTCCTAGCAAAGAATTCTTGCTATTGTTAATTGTTGCATGGCACAATATTTGAATTTTGTTTAAGAAACGTCAGTTTATGACATGCAAAAAGTACATTAAAAATAACTTAAATTGGAAGAGTTATTTCAAGTTTATTTGGTGGTCCCTTAATTTTGTCCAGAAGTGTATAACAAAGAAATGATGATTGATAGACATAAGGTTGGTAGCCACCAATCGAAACAACGCACCCGTTACATTTGCGTTTGATGAATAGGAGGGGGGACTTGTTAGATAACTAACTTCTGCCAATTTCTATCAAAACCGTTCAAAGCAGCGACACAAAATACACGTGGTGGCCTGAACTAAAATAATTTCATTATCCAGTACCCATATGGTAACAATTGTAATAAATCTTGGACAAATGTTTGCATTTTGAAAACAACTGATATATAAAAAAATCGCATCGACAACAACGAAAACTGCATATATAACAAGTGATCAAACGATGCACTGGTTCGAGGGCATAACAACTGTGTTTAAGACGTAGAAATGGATTGACTTTTGACATTTCGTTTAAGTTCCATTTGATATTTTCAAAGTTGAGTATCTATGGTGTATTCTAAGATATAACAAAAGTGTGTTTTGATGGTATCCTATATTGACTTCGTTTTCGGTCCTACATAAAAATTGCAAATTGCAAAGACAACTCATGTCAAATCCAAGCGAGGTTTTTTTATTGCACTCGGCGGTGTTCGACACTGGCCGTTCCATCGGAAGCAAAAGCCATGTGTTGTGTGTCTCGTACATCACCACATCTGAAGGTTGAAACAAACAAAATTTGGTTCATCGAAACTTAAATAATAAACTATTTTAAACTTTGGTAAAATAATGAGAAGATTAAGATCGACGACAAATATCTCGGAAAATCACTGATTTCTTCGAAAATGCTTCAAATAGGGTATGAGTGTTATTTTTACCACAAAAATTTATAAATTGATACTTACTTCGGTGCCGCGATTCTTGGGAAACATGTCGAACTTCGAGTACTTGTTCTTGAAGCCTTGCTTTTCGTTGTTCATCACCTCATCTCGGTCTTTTGTTCCCTGTTAATGCGGTGGAGTTCCGATTCCAACTTGAAGTTGTCCACGAGTATCTTCCTGTTGGCGAAGTTCATGTTATCGACACGAGACATTTTGACTGCTCCTCGGGCTGGTTGTAAAATTTTTGAACATGCACCCTGACAGGTGCTAAATTCATTGTTAGGCGTGTCGATGACGTGAGGCACACCGGGCGACTCGACAAATAAAATAAAAAATACAACAATGGAATGACAAGTTGTGTCAAATGTACTTAAACGTAAGCTATTTACAATTTTTATAACGTCCATACGAATATTGTTGGCTGGTGCTTTGGAAAAAACGAAAAAAATTACTCCGGTATTTTACTTTATAACAAACTAAATTAAGTTTAAATGTATAAGCCAAATTAAAACAGTGAAGACGATTTTATTAAAATATACAGAACATAGACGAATTAACAAATGAAGTGGACAAGACCACAACTAGGAAGAAAAGGATGGATGGGGAAGGAGAAAAATCATAGTTCGAGGAAGAATGTGGGCGATGGAAAATGAGGCTGAGGAAACTAATTAAGGATGCAAGAGCTGGGCGGAGAATTTGGGAGATGTTAGATTTTAGTCAAGAAAAATCCTAATCACTACAATAAAAAGATTGAAACCCTTCGCAATAAACCACTGGATAACTAGATTGAAACACACTGAATGCTTCCTCATTAAAATCAGAAACTAGTTTTTATTAGTATGGTTACGATTAAAATATACAGAATTATTCTGTTGCCTCCATCCAGCCAATAAACAAAATTGCAATGAAATTAATGTGTGTTATTGAAACAAAAACTAATTATTGAAAATGAAAAGTAAACAAATTAAAAATATGGAAACTAGTATTGGCTATGAAACATTGAAAATCGGAATCGATTAGCGCCACATAAAAATGGAAGAAATTAATTAAACGCAAACCATAAAATAACATAAAATAAAAACAATAATTATGAAAACTAAACATATATAGCAGTTTCAATTTATATTTTCTGATTTTTTATTTCGACCCTAAAATGATTAACATTTTTTTATTTAAGTATGGATAATGCAATTAATTGCAATTCTTGTAAGTAATCGCATGTGTCAACCACAAACATTTTTCAACTGTACATGTGATATGATTTTTCTTTGAAATAGAAATGAGAAAACGTTTTAATCTGGTAGCTAGTTGGCTAGTAATGACTCGTTTCTATATTTATAAAGAGTAGCAAACTGGGGCAAAATAAATGAGAACAAATGAATACCTAAATAGTTTCCTCGCTTCCGGGTAATATATATTCCAGTGTATTGATAGAGAAAAAAACTGATGATATAAACTTCGGATACTACTTCGATTCTAAAAAAGCACGTAGAACCCATTGGAAGTAACTTACCGAAAGCGTGAGAAGTTCATAGATTATCAAGGGTACGTGAGACCGACGACGAAGACCTTATATATTTGATTCTCCCGTTTACTATCGGGTGTTATCGAACACGAAGTCCCCCTGGCCTAATTATAAATTCTCGTGGACTATACATTTGCAATGATAGTTTTAAATAAACGTATTCGAAAACGAATAATAGATCGCCCGGATTTGCTATTAAAAAGATTATATCAAATTATATGGCCAAGGAAAACGCAATTAACTTTTTTTGAGTTGAATTTCAGTATTTAATAGGTCTGTCACATGAAAGGAATTTGCATTTAAATTGTAAAATCTAAAGACTCGTTATATTTGTATCATTAAGAAAAAAACTATACATTGTGAACAAACAAAACAAAACAACCAGGTATGTCAGCGTAAATTATAGTTAACAATTATAAGTGAAGTGCCTCAAAAATGTATTTGCTTACCTAACAGGGTAAACGAAATAAAACAGTCAAACGCACTTTTATAACACTTCCTGTCCAGTTCAAAAAAGTACACCTAGCCATTTCATTGGTCGAGGCGGGGCCTAAAATGTCACGTGCGCGATGATGCGCAAACAGTGCGAGATACGATAAAATTGCACATAAATAAAATTGTAGACAAATGAATCCTTCAAAATAATGTCGGAACTGCTCCAAATTAGCAATTCTGCGTTTCGCAAAAATATTTTTCGGCTCCAACTTCGAAACCGTTGAAGATAAATGGGTGTCGACTTAATCTCGTTATCAAATTTAATTCTCTTCAACTTTGTTGATATAATTTTTAGGAACGTATCGAGTTTTGTGGCTCGGGGCATTGCACAGCGTTGACCTTTTTGCACATTCTGTATGACGTCACAAAACGTGTTAATTATGAAATTATTTATAAATGAATTAATTACTTTACCGTTTTCATGAATCATGCAGTCTAAGCTTGTTATAAATAATTACATTCGATTGAACGATTTGGATATCTTAACAGTAATAAACTAACTTCATAATAAATTTACCTAATTTATAATTTTAATTTATATTTTAATTAATTGATTAATAATTAATATATATATATATATACACACGTCTTAATATATCACACTAAATAAAGGTAACTTCTTTGTATATAAATTGATGCGTCCAAATGTTTTTTGTTTTTGATAAAGGTTTGTTGATTTTTATCGCTTCGTAGTTAAAAGTTTTCAATAGGTCATGTTTGTTTATAGGTTTGTGAAGCGATGTTTCATATTCCTGAACGTGAGGGTGTAATATTTTTTTAGTGTGACGTCGTCATAAAATTGCATGGTTTGGAAATATCTTTCTGCTGGAGCATAAAAATTCCTATTTAAACTTTTAATAAAAAACTTTTATGTGTTTTATCTCGATTCGGCAATATCGTCGCACTTGATGAAAAACGCCCGTTGTTGTAGTTATTTATATGATTTACAATTAATTCATTCATAATTACTAATTTAATTTGTATTTAAATTTTAATTTAAATTTTATTATACTGGTTTCATATCTGGAATTTGTAGCTTTGTAAACTAATATAAAATAATTGTAAATAACAATAGAAAAATAAAACAAGGGCTTTGGAAGCAATATAAATTACAATATCCAATGAGCATTGCATTATTGAATTTAATTATTTATTTATTATATTTAATTATTTAATAATTTATTTGTTGATTAACTATTATTTATTTACTATTTCCATTTATTTCTTATTTTGATTTCTCTATAAATTTGAATTAATTTTTCATCTAGTTCCTACTACTTGGTTGGTTCGTTTCCTGTTTTTGTGTTATTTATGTTTTTGTATCTGCACCGATCGATACACTTTTAAAAAAGACTATTTCCAAATGACAGGACGAATGTAATACAAGGCATTTTAGTAATTTCGTCCCATAAATTGTTCCTCACGGTATTTGAAGTATTTAAATTGGAAACGTTGGAAACTCGTTTGAATGTTTTGTAGGTGGAAAATTATTTCGTTCCGAATATCATACTTTCTCGAAATATGCTGCACAAACATGGCATGCTTGAATAGCGGAGTCGTATAATTTTATATTCGATTTAACTCAGATTAGACTCAAAGATACATACATTAGAATGAAAGAAATTTATTTTTACTAAAACGTACTATAATAGTTTTATTTATTTGAGTAGAATGCATTTAATAGAAATGGATATTTTACATGCAAGGATTGAGGATATATTCAAATGCAATATATTAAGGATGCACAACCATAGATATGCTAATGGATTTAACACTATTACTAATGTATGTAATATAAAATAAAATTGTAAAATACACTGCCTTTCAAATAAAATAGACCACCCCGAACCACTGAACGTAGAATGATGAAACTTGGTGAAAATTACATACCCACGTACTCTTATATACTCAGCAACCCTTCTGGGCATATTGGAAATTAGATTATTGATATCCTCTTGAGGTACCTCATCCCAGGCTATTTGTAACTGTTGGCGCAACTTCTCTAAGGTATTCGGAGAATGGCTTAAACGCCGCAATCTTTTTTCCATCATATCCCAGACATGTTCAATAGGCGATAAGTCTGGTGATCTTGGAGGCCAGGGCAACATATTGATGTTGTTTTCTTCTAAGAATTCTGACGTTACATCAGCAGTATGAGGCTGCGCATTATCTTGCTGGCAGGCTGCTCCTGGAAGGTGTTGTAGTAATGGCACAAGAACTGGTTCCAACACTGAATCAATGTAACGTCTGGCGTTTAGTGTGACCGGAATGAATACCAGACGAGATCTTCTTCCACAGCGTATTGCCCCCATACCATAACTCCAGCAGTTTAAGCCGTATGGCGACGTTGAACAAATTGTAAATTTTGCCTCTGACACCTAGGTTGCATAATCCTCGAACGTCCGTCCGAGTGTCACAAGCAAAATCTTGATTCGTCGCTGAAGAAGATCTCATTCCATTCAGGAACCCAATATTGTCTGTTCTGGCACCAGTGAAGTCTGATGGCTTTATGTTCTCTTCTTAGAGGAAGACAAAAATAAGGACGATAAGAACGTAGTTCAAACGTATGTATTCGGCGATAAATCGCGCTCATGGATATACCGTATGGCCAATTGCTCTTATCCAATTTATTCCAACGGCTCGTGATGGTTCTTTCGGGTTTCTAACTGCATTTCGCCTTATTAGCCGATCTTCTCGCTCTTTCGTCACTATTCGTCGTCCAGTATCTCTACGACGAATTTCTAGATGTTCTTCCTGCCAGCCTCTACAAGTCTATGTTATAGTGGTGTGTGACCAATTAATACGTCTGGCTATCTCACGGAGGATTAAACCAGCTTCATGCATCCCTACAATTTGTCCTTGTTTAATATATATATATATATATATATATATATATATATATACACGAAATATGGTCTAATCTTACACCTCAATGGTGTAGTGAACATTAATTAAAACAGGTCCAAGACTAACTGGTGGATCGCTAGACAATATTGTTTCTGGGTTATTACCCTTCGTCAGTAGCGATTACCAAGAACGTTAGTTGTTGAAATACCTTTACATGTAGTGGCCATCAAAACTTCTTGGCGCGAGCCAATCACTCCTAACGAACGACTGACAACAGAACACTGACGAGACGATACCTTGTCTAACACCTTGCGGAGACTAAACAAGAGACGACTGTCAAACGTCCAGTGTCTAGCGATCCACCAGTTAGTCTTCATGGACCTGTTTTAATTAATGTTCACTACACCATTGAGGTGTGAGATTAGACCATCTTTCGTGTAAATTTTACATTTTGCTGTCAGATTTGACAAGATACATTTTTAATATATATACAGGGTGCTGCATTGGCGGACGCAACATAGGAAATCCCATGTTAATTTCGAGGCATTCAAATATTGGCTTCCCTAATTATTTTACAGCAAAATTCCATTTAAGTTTTTTAAAGAGCACTAGATCATGGTCCAATTGGCGCAAATTGGGCATTTTTGATATGCTCAGTTCGCAAATACAAATGTACAAATGTATCGGCGAAATTTTGAAATTTTAAATCAAAACATCAATTCAGCCTTGGTCAGGACTGTCAAAGTTGACAGATATCTCATTATCGTAACGGCAACGGCCAAATTTAATAAATTTATACATCGGATACAAACATAATAGAAATTTATTCAATTATCTAACATTAGCAACAGCAATTAGAAATAAGACTATGGTTTGTGTTGGGTTGGGTTTCCCTATTGCATTTGCAATTATTCAAAGCTGTTCCTTGTTTCTCAAACTTTGTTACTAGACGTTGAATAGTGGATGTGTGCGGTATTGGTCAATCTGGATATTCAACCAAAAAGCTATCGCAGACATTCTGGAAACTCTTTGCTGCATAATATAACTTTACCATTTTTTCTGGTGTTGTATATCTCATTTACAATTCGGCCGTTGTCAGTTAAGTTTATCAGAGACCTGTCTGTCAACTTTGACAGTTCGCGACCAACGCCGAATTGATGTTTTCATTTGTAATTTAAAAATTTAGCCGATACATTTTTTAATTTATTTGCGAACTGAGCATAGCAAAAATGCCCAATTTACGCCAATTGGACCATGATATAGTGCTCTTTAAAAGACTTAAATGGAATTTTGCTGTAAAATAATTAGGGAAGCCAATATTTGAATGCCTCGAAATTAACATGGGATTTCCTATGTTGCGTCCGAAAATGCAGCACCCTGTATATATATATTCTAAACTCTCGAACGTAATTCTGAATAAATATAAGCTGAACAAATGTTAATTAAGGCGTCAGAACTTAATTTTCCCGATTAGAGCAGAAGCTATCAGAAACTTATTTTATTTGTTATAATATAACAATTGTTATAATATACTCGAATTGGCGTTCCTAAAACTGTTAACCAATACCAGTGTTATTTGTGTCCATCCGGTTAAAAGATGTGGAATATTGAAATATGATGTGTCGACGTATGTTTAAAAATTATACTATATTTAATATGCGTTCAAGGGTTCATTAAAATATCTCTATATGTTTATTTTTTTCGTTTACTTTTTCATATTGTACATTTCAATTGTGTCAATTTATTTTCAGCCCGCTTAAAATGCGTTGAAAATCGATATTAAGCGTTTTTACAAAAAAATTTTAAACCATACATGTTTTTCTCAAAAAATTAAATAAAGCTTATAAATCCTCCAGAAGTCTATTAATGAATATGCTAATTATTAGATTTTGAAATTCGCACGGCTTAATATCATTATAAATAAAAGTGCGATTAACAAAATTGCATTAGATCGCATTTTAATAAAATAGATGTTTGTTGGAATTGTTGTAATAATGAAAAATGTAATTAGTTATACGTACACAATTTGCATCGCATTAAATCAATATTTATGTCGCATTACAAATGTTTTTCTTATGCATACACTAATAACTTCAATGTTATGTAATTATAACTTTATTGTTGCATCACAATACGTTACATACATCATTTCTTATTATTATATACTTCCTCCGTATGAACCAAATATGTGCATTAATATAGTATATCATTATACCTATTCTGCTACATTTTATGCTCGAAAGACTTTTCAGCGTTTGCTCCCAGCAATTGATAAATGTCCTCTACCATTTAATGCGTTATTTTTTAAATATAATTATTTGTGTATTTGCATATTTAAAAATGCGATCTACAAACATAAAAAATGGGTTTATTATATTTCGATTATTTCATATTTGTTTGTATTTTAATTCATATAGATAGGTGCATTCAAATTACAATCTCGGGTATATTTAATCCAGTGGGGCAATCATATTACTATATTTAAGGAAACTAGCAAATTTTTAGTGTTACCAGCCAATAAAATAAATTCGAATTAGGTAATTCTTGGGAGAAATTTTATTTTCAATGCTAACGGTCAAAAAGGGCAAACGTTGTCAGGTTTAGAAGACACCAATAGTTGAAATAACTTGAGGAAAAGACATTTTAGTGCACAACAAATCAAAATAATGTTCTGTAATAAAGTTCTCTTTGTATTTTATTTATTTGTCTCTCTGATGTGGTTTATTCTTCCGATCCAAACGTAAGAATTGGCGTGACTACATTCTTGAAAATCTGCATTGTCATTAGTTTCTTCCAAGAAGCGTAGGCAACAAATCAACCCTGATAAACTCGATCATAACACAACATTAATACTAATGTTCAGCTGCTAACAAGGGTTTCGTGTCTACAAATAAATATTAAATTTAATTTAAATTCAACCAATTTCAATTAAGAAAGTCCTTTAAATGTAATTTTAAAAACGTTGTACACCATATGTTTCTAAACACACCAAGTAGTGTACAGAAACGTCACTGTACCACATATACTATCATCACTTCAAAAGTATTGCCCCCCCCCCCAATGTATTGTCAATCCATCCCAACCCAACCCAACCGAATCCAACCGAACCCAACCCAGCCCAAAACAACATAACTAAGACCATTACCCCCATTACCGTTACTATACCGCATCTCCGGATGGAGTTTACAATAGGTATGATTGACCAAAAATTTTTGAATTGGAATTTCATGTTTTGGGATTCCGCCCTGCTTGGTTTGAAACTTATTTTTAGTTTACGTTTGATTTTTTTAAATCAAGTAGGCCTTCACAGTTACAAAAACCATCGATTACATGTCAAGTATTTATTGTAGTACGACATGTGTCGTTACCTTTCATATCGTTAAAGTAATATCACAAAACTGATTTTCATTGCGAAGTAATGACAATATTTTTACAATAAAATTCTAACGTTAGAACAGAACATATATTTCGTACAGTGTTGGAAAAAGTTACCTTTAGTTAAGGAACTGCGACGGAGGATTGAATTATGTAGCGAAGAAGGTGGAGGGTTATTATAAGAACTTAATACTTGTTTTTTGTTTTAATAATTTAATTAAAAATTTCTTATATTTTTTGTTTTTCTGAAAATTTGCATAACGCGATAACTTTAAATTTTAAGCAACTTTTCTTAGTAACACTTTGCCGTACTGTGAACGGAAAATGTAGTTTACCAAGAACTAAAATAGTATTTGCACAACTGTAAAGGCCTACTTGATTTAAGAAAATCGAAAATAAACTAAAAAGTTTCAGACCAAGCAGGGCGGAATCCCAAAATATGAAATTCAAATTCGAACATTTTTGGCCAATCATACCTATTGTAAACTCAATTCGGGGACATACGGTATAATGTAGCTTTTAGCTTAATATGACCGACCAACTCGATGACCATACTTGGATCGCAAAATATCAAACATAGACACTTGCCTGTACTCCATACACTGCCTTTGAAATAAAATAGACAACTGAACGTAGAATGATGAAACGTGTTGAAAATAACTAGTGCACGTAGAAAAACAAATGATTACATTTTTAAGAAAAATTGATAACATTTAATGAGTTACATCCCCACATACTCTTATGCACTCAGCAACCCTCTTGAGGTACCTCATCCCAGGCTATTTGTAACTGTTGATGCAACTCCTCTAAGGTATCGGGAAGATGTGGTAAAGGCCGCAATCTTCTTTCCATCATATCACAGACATGTTTAATGGAGAATAAGTCTGGTGATCTTGGAGACCAGGGCAACATATTGATGTTTTCTTCTTCAGGCCGCGTATTATCTTGCAGGAAGGCTGCTCCTGGAAGGTTTTGTATTAATGGCACAACAACTGGTTC
Organism: Geotrupes spiniger; assembly: GCA_959613385.1. Lineage (NCBI taxonomy): Eukaryota > Metazoa > Arthropoda > Insecta > Coleoptera > Geotrupidae > Geotrupes > Geotrupes spiniger. The sequence continues at coordinate 8,875,825 of OY390741.1, forward strand.
CAACACTGAATCAATGTAACGTCTGGTGTTTAGTGTGGCCGGAATGAATACCAACCGAGCTTATTGCCCCCATATCATAACCCCAGGAGGTAAAGCAGTATGGCGACATGAACAAATTGTAAATTTTGCCTGTGACCCCTAGGTTGCCTAACCTTCAAACGCCCGTTAGAGTGCCATAAGCAAAATCGTAATTCATCTCATTCTATTCAGGAATCCAATATTGTCTGTCCTGGCACCAGTGAAGTCTGATGGCTTTATGTTCTCTTGTTAGAGGAAGACGAAAATAAGGGCGATAACAAGGTAGCCTAAAAGTGCATTTTCGGCGATAAATCGTGCTCATGGATACCATATGGCTAATTGTTCTTATCCAATTTATTCCAACGGCTCGTGATGGTTCTTCCGAGTCTCTAACTGCATTTCGCCTTAAGAGCCGATCTTCTCGCTCTTGCCACTCTTCTGCGTCCAGTTCCTCTACGACGAACTTCTATTTGTTCTTCCTGCCAGTCTCTACAAGTCTGTGTTATAGTGGTGTGTGACCGATTGACATGTCTAGCTATCTTACGGAAGGTTAAACCAGCCTCATGCATCCCGACAATTCGTCCTCGTTCAAATGGCGTGATTTGATGAAGATTTGTACGTCTTCGAACTCGTGGCATTCTAAAGGTCCTAACAGTTATAACGAGCAAGAAGAAACTCCTATCAAATGCGATAAATCAACGAAATTATGGTCAAACTAAAGGCACAGGCAACTGTTGCTAACGAGATAATTTCTGTCAGAAGTGACAGATTGGCTTCAAAACTTAATCATTTATTTTCTACGTGCACAAAGTTTCATCATTCTACGTTTAGTGGTAGGGGTGGTCTATTTTATTTGAATGGCAGTGTACATTAGTGAGAAAAAGACGAATCGGCAAATGAAAGAAATCAAGAATTATACCGGGTGGAAAGTATCAAACCCGAACAGAGCAGAATTGCATTGGAATATACGTTTATGCATATTCCTGCTCCCCATTTCCACCGATAAAAATTATAATGACATCAAATGAAAGAGAATAATAAACGGCGTCAATTGATACTTCTTCTCTTCTCTTAATACCTTATCATTAGTTTTTTACAAAGCAGTTTAAATCAATTATGCAGTTGTCAAATCTGACAAACAGTGAGTTGTGTCGACAGAAGCACGGCCGCCCATAATTTATAGCACCTGGGTTTTTAATATTAATTGCTTTGTAAAAAACTAATGATAAGGTATTAAGAGAAGATTTTAGTATCAATTGATGCCGTTTATTATTCTCTTTCATTTGATAAGTTTTATCGGTGGAAATGGGGAGCAGGTATATGCATAAAAGTATATTCCAATGCAATTCTGCTATGTTCGGGTTTGATACTTTCCACCCGGTATGTGGAGAAATACCACAAAACTAATAAGAATAAAAATTTTATAAAATGAATAAAACAAACAACCGAAATTGTTAAACCATTGAAAATAAAAATCGGTGACAATAAAAGATGACTGTAGTTTTATTCACTTATCATTCATTTTAATTACTTAAAATCGGAATAAATATTTTCAACGAAATACTTGCCTATATTTAATAATTTTCAGCAATTAATTTTCAAATATAACGGTAATTCACCGTGACACAACTGCATACACAAATCTTAACAGAGATTTAGCTACGCTAACCACAAAACAGTTTATGTTTGTTACTAAAGGTCGTAATTTACGCACCCAAACTAATTATTCTAATTTAGCACGCGATAAATATTTATTATAATCAATTAATTGCGTAATCCATAACTCCGGGGTAACTTCGAAATTAGTTTAAAATGATGTGTGAACATTTCCATAAAAATGGGACGCCTCCAGTACGCAATATTCTCAATATACAAAAAACTGCAGAAAAACGAAGAGGGAATTTTAGCGGTCGCTATGTAAATGAGCCTCTTCAAACTTTAACTAATTTATTTTCTTGACGGACGAACTTAAATTAACTTGAAATAGTTTATTTAGTAAAATGAGAATCGGCATTTGATAAAGAATATATATATATATATATATATATATATATATATACACATGTATTTAAATTTTAAAAGTGTACAGAAATGGTAAATATCATTTATAAAAATAATGTGTTAGGTGTAAGGTTAGAAATCATCATAACGTACTTCACAATGTCAAAAGCTTGCGACACCGGCTTAGCAACAATATATATCGCGTAATATATATCGACCAATAGTAATTAATTTGAGTTATTTTGTCGTATATATGTACATACATAAAATATGTATATATATATATATATATATATATATATATATATATATATATTAAATATATTAAATATCCCCATTAACCTTTTTGATTCCTTTTCCATAAATCCGTAAATCAAACGATTTTCATTCAAACGCAGTGATTTTCACATTTTCACACACCCACATCCATTCATTATTTTTTATTGGTTCTTTTTAAATATTTCCTTAATTTAATCTTCAATTAAGCAATTAAAGCATGTTCACTGATAGCTCTCACCAAGTCGTCTAATAATTTGATTACGAAAAGATCATACAGGTTTCTCTCTTCGAATATATAAGTAATGTCGTCAAAATACCAGGAAAACATCAATATGACATCATCTTGCTTGTCAGCATTTTGTTTAGGTATAACGCTATGTACGGACAGAACAATTGCAGAAGCTTACCCTTTCTCCAATTATCCGTATCGTACGAATAATAACGTGGGCCCGAGCATCGTGCTAACCACAATTTGTTATAAACAAAAACAAAAACAAACTGTAAATCATTTTAATATTATATTATGTGTTTTTACAACAAGTAGGAAGAAACTTATATATTGTAGTGAATAAAATAAAATTGTTTTTTAAAAGAAACTATTGCTTATAAATAATATAAGTTGTATATTAGGGTGGCCCATATTATTTAGTTAAAATTTCAAAACTAGTTTACATATCTGGTCACCCCTAATTTTTTACTAGTAATGAAACAAGTGGTCAAAAAAAAAAATTTTAAAATTAAATTTATTTTAAACTTGTCAAACAGCTGCAATGATCTTTTATTGGCAAAATCAGCCAACACGGCCTGGTCAGTTAAAAGTGACTCCTATTACTTTTCGGTCAGTAAACTTGCATTCCATCTTCTTGACAATTTCTACCTTTGCCTCTTTTGCACTTTCTCTGAGAAAAAACTGATGACATTTTATGGCATTTGTTTGTTTGTCATGTCTTTCCACAGACAAAGGTCTGATCAAGCAGCATTTGTAGCCATAGGGGCTTCAAACCAATATTTTACATATACAAGAACTTCAAAGTTCACAAAGCATCCTAACTGTGATTTTTCCTTTTGTGTGGTTTTGAAACCGCCTTCCTCACGCAACAAGTCGATTTTTATGGCGTATATCACTTTCGCCATCCCATCCCCACGAGCGTGTTGGACTGAACCTGGAGCCCTCCAATGAATTTTATCTGGAGTATGGCCCAACGCTATTAGAAACAGCTCTAACACCATGTAATCGTCTCTGGGCTGCTTTTTCATTCCTGAAGCAACTCATAAAGCATTTACTGCAGTGACTTTTAAATGTTCACTGCCAGGAGCTTCTTCGAATGCGTGATAGTTTTCTTTGTGTATAGAGGGCTATGCTGCCTTAAATCTCTTGAATAAACGAATGTCACGAGAACTGGATGGTCCGAAACAGAGAGTAAATGCCTTACTGAGAACAATTTCCAAAACGTGGTGCCTGCATGCTAACCCTAATAATCCTTCTCCAACTTTATGTTCTAGCATAACATAAGCTCAAAAGAGTTTAGTGTCAAAACACATACCGACTATCTTGTTCCGTTGCGTTTGCGCACTCCAAGTAATTCCTCCTTACCATCTGCAGATACTAATATGAGCAAAGGATCTATTTTTTTTTCAGTGCCCAAAATATCATGAAGAATCTTCCCGTCCCAATGAGCAATAACTGGATCTTCCTTTTGCGTTGAATAGTGCTTCGTGATAATTGCAACGAACTAGGGTCATGCCCCAATGCTGCTGCAATAGGCACCATTAATCTTAAGGCTTCTCTATCAGAAACCACATGTTTCGAAAATAAAGATTTCTTTGCAATTGGTTCAGTCTGCAAGTCTGATTCGGATTCCCTACTTTTTAGAGATGATGGCGTATGCAACTCTTCTGATTTATTTTTGGCTGAATCAGAATGTTCTGGTGTTTCATCTTCTGAATCTGAATTTGAAATAGTCACAGTTGGAGATATCAGGGAAGAGGAACCTTGCTCTTTCCCTTTTCAAGTCTCTTTTGTTCTTTTATTTTTCTTTGGAGAATTTTTTTCTTGTTTTTGTTGTATTTCTTGTATCCTGTTCATAATCATATTTATTTACGTCGTCTGATCAATTAAAACCTGTCTTCGTCTACTTTGCACATAATAACTGCATCATTGTGAGCAATGTCAGATACCATATCCAGCTGCCCTTGAAATAGTGCTTCGCGTTTTTTGGGTATCAGAGGTTCTTTTATTTTTTTAACAGAAACCATTCCGAGTGTAATTTTTCAAGCTTATCAATACAATGTTTTACAAGTCTAATCGAATAGCGGCCTTTTGCCATACTTAATTAATTCCTCTGGAGTCTGTGACTTGCATTTCGAACAGATCTTTTTCTTGTAGGAAAAAATGGAATCTAAGAAGAACTTAGAGTTGGTAACTGATTAAATCTAGATATTGGTTCTAAATCTTTGACACTTATCAAGAATATAATGTCCGCTTGACATTTTGTAGTTGATGACAAAGATATATTTTTAAAAGCCATATATAATTTTTAATTTTTTAATGCATTTTTCTTGGTATTTCTTTCACAAAAACAGCATCTGGAAAAAAGAAAAACCCAAAATTAATATTTAAAAAATAAGTAAATATCAAAATTTTTCAAAGTTTGGTGACGTTGAGTACTGCCTTCTACCCAACCTAGGACATTGAAATTTTGGCACATCATTACATATCATTAGAAATCCCCACTATCCGAAAAATCACGATTTATTACATGTCTACAAATTCAGTGACGTCATCAGGTCCATGCAAAAGGGCCAATGTTTGTTTACGCCTTCATATGTCATGCGACTTTTCTTTACCGTGATAAATTCATCCTGAGTTCTTCACCTTAAATTTGTTTGGACTTTATTTATGTGGTTTCTGCTTTAAGTATTCAACCAAAGTATATTTACATTAAAGAATAATAATAAATACGTTTGGCCTAAAATTATAATTAAATATTCTTGATGTAAATATCATAACTATATACAGTCACCGGCAAAAAAAGCGGATCACTTACAATTTACTGTTTTTTTGTTAGAAACTGGCTATATGAACTAAAGATCAAGTCACTACTAATACTTCAGAGTGTCATCCTACCATTGCAAAAAACAAAAGCTTTAGTTGCTTGTCATCAGCTTTATTATTATTGGTTTGTTGATGTTTATCGTCCAAACTACAATTCTTGAATGTGGAAAAGACCAGGAGAACGGCATTTCGAATTCACATTCGATCCAAGGACACCGTTTCAGAAAGACTCTGTAATGGTATGGGCTGGCATTTCGTACCAAGCACACACGTAGCTCGTTTTTGTTGAAAATAGATCTTTGACGGCTCATAGGTACAACGTAGAGATACATGTCGTGCCTTGCGGTCCGTTTGTTGGTGATGCATTTGTGTTAATGGACGATAATGCCCGACCGCACACAGCGCGTATCGTTTCAGAATATCTGCAATATCTGCGCCTAGCCCGGATCTAAACCCTATTGAGCATGTTTGGGACATACTCAAAACACGTGTTAGAGGTCGTGCAGCTGTCCCGGAGAATGTAAACGACCTTCGCATTGCTCTTCAGGAGGAGTGGAATAATATTCCTCAAACTGATATTCAGATCATTATTCAAAGTATGCACCGAAGAATGGATGCTGTAATAAGGGCAAGAGGAGGAAATGCAAATTACTGATAATCTAATGAAATAAATTATCTGCAATTTTGTCTTTCTGTAAATTTGTAATATTTCCTCTTTTAGCAGTAATTCAAAATTAAATGCCCTTAAACCAATATAAACTACTTAAAATATTGTCAGTAACCTATTTTAGCAATACATCGGTGTAATACAATCAAATAACAAGTAAAATGTAAATTATAGGTGATCAGCTTTTTTGCCGATGATTATATATATATATATATATATATATATATATATATATATATATATATATATATATATATTTGTATGTGTGTGTGTGTGTGTAATAAAAAGGTTCGACAGCTAATTACGTTGTCATATCGCTCCCGTTCAAAGTTCTAATTTCATTAATTTTGGATTAGGTCCAGACACATGTACGCCCTTTGGGTTTTATTTAATTTTAAAGTCTTCTGTAGCTCTGATAATCATCCCGACGATTTTGTCCAGTTTGACACCGTCACCTCTTCAGAATCTCTTTCAAATATTTAATTACAATTAGTATCATTTAATAATGTTGATACTTTGATCCCGGCCAGTGGCTTGATACTTTCGTCGGTGTCGACTGTGCATTAGATTGAATTTGATAATCAATTTAAAAGCAATTTTACGATTCCTGGTTAATTTCGACTGAAGTTTTTTTGAATGAAGGGAACAAGTACGTTACGTTATTGAGTCAGCCTACGGGGAAAAGTAAATGAAATGCAATGCATTACACTGGATTTTCAACAAGTCTACATTTTTTGCCCTAGTAATAAAATGAGGATGTGTGGCGAAAATTCGTAGCAGTAAATGTACCAAACAGACAGTGAGGAGGTGGGATTGTTAATGCTACAACATTGATGTTTTGAGGAGAGAACGAACCAGAAATTCGGTCGAAATATCGGCAGTAGTTTTAATTCTACCAACTCTATACATTTCTCTAGTTTAATTATACAAATAACTATCTCAATAATTGTAATTAACAAAAAATGTTACACATGTATGTTTTTCATTTTAATTTTCAGTATATAAAGCTCCCTTATATACATAACGACTTTATGATCCACATATTTATCCTGTGTAGAAACATATGTAAATATCTCGCCAATTTGGGTCGGTGTCACCAAACGAAATTTGAACAAAACAAAATTTTAAATCTTTTTTAATCTTTCAAAGAGATTAAAACTGCAATAGACGACAATTTTTTACGTTGCAAGGAATATATACCTCATACGTCTGCTGGGCGAGTTAACGTTGACTTACCAGAAGCCGAATAGGATTTGAAGTTTCACTTAAGCGAACGATGACGGTATTGAAATCTTGATTTTCCAAGCGGGCGACTTGACTTCTAATACAGAGATTGCAATCAAGAGGTCTAACATCCGGGGGTAAACTCACCGATTCCAAATCGGGGCGGCGATTAATATAATACGAATGAACTTAAATGTTTCGACATATACATTGTAAAACTGTTTGTGAACGTTATTCTTGTTTCAAAAGAGTTGATGAAACAGTCTCCAAAGAACCTAAAAAAATAATTAAATTTTAGAGATTTAATTAATCAAAATAAGGTGCGGTTGGTTATCAGTTATCAGTAACTAAACCCAAAAAAGGATACTAAGAATGAATTGACGAATAAAACATGTATGTTGGTCAAGAAAAACGCACGATAAAAAAAAACATTTTGTAAATTTTAAATTTGTCGTAAATTATAAACTTTAATAAAATCAAGAATTAGTGCCAACAGAGTTTAACAAAGGATAACTTCTTCGTGTGTTCTTATTATTACAAAAAATATATATTTTATTTAAAATGCCCGAATGATGTTTTATCGAATATTTTTTATGAATATCTAAATTTTTGCACTTCATTGCTTTTGTCACATAGGTTAAACTTGTGTCACATGTGACCCACACTTGGTTTAAAATAAGATAAATGATGGTAAGTTATTATTTCGCTATAATACGAAATGAGCGATAAAAAATTTCAGTATGGCTTTTCTTTTAGAGTTTGATTAATGATGTGCATGATTAATAAACAGAAAGAAGGACCCATATTAAGTACTACACTGCTATTTTGCCTTTTGGTTGACCGAAGGATTAAGTAGCACGAGAACAAAGCGGATTATTATCATTGTGCACTAGCTAGGAAATCCTCGATGATTTGAACGTTTCTATAAATGCAGTATAAGCCCTACAATTCTACGAAATAATTTGTCTATTTATTCATAACTGCGCAATAATAATCCTGATTTAAATTAATAATTGCGTATTTTATTTTATATAATCCAATAATCTAATTATTAATTAAAAAAATATTGAAGATAAGAATCTTAAAAAAATTAAATATCAATCAATCGATTTGAAAACTGTATTTCTAATACAGAAATGCGTTTCATTAAAGAATTAGTCTTTGATAATTTCTGTAATCGTTCCCACAACGAAACTATTACGTTATAAAAGTCTACATTTCTTAATGCTGATAAATGGTATCACAGTTGTAATCAATCTTTTAAAGGAATTTAACGCGAACTGTATTAAACAAGGTGAAGAATTAAATATCATTTGACATTTCTACGAAACCATTTAAAAACAATTAATTTAGTGAATTACCTTAGAAGAGAAAATGAAACAGATTTTATTTATTGCAAAGAATTTAATTTAATTTCTCCAACTTCATTCAATTGTCTGCGATATATGAGACTACTATCGGTGCAAATGTAACAGGAGAGGCGCTTGAAGGCCTATATAAAAGAAATGGTTCTGGGAGAAAATGTAACAACGAGGCACAACCAAATAAAAAAAATCTGCATTGGTCCGCACTGAACTTCCTTATACTTACCTATACTCCATTTATCGAAAGAACTTATTTGTGATTACTATAAAGTATAAGAAAGTAAAAATCTGCAGTGGTCCGTACTGAACTTTCTTATACTTAGTTATACTATATTTTTTTAAACTTTCAATATCTTTAATTTGAATAAAAAATATTTTTTTCGAGAACACGCGCCGTTTTCGAGATACGGAAAAATGTGATAAGAATAAACCATCACTTCCGGTTGAGATATTGCTTTCAAAATAGGACGTTTTCTTCTTCACTATATACAAATCTTTAAGTTTCATAGCGTGCACTTCAATAGTTTGGCCCATAGAACAAAAAAAAAACAAATGACATAAAGTAGGTGCAAAGATATTACAAAAGGTTAATTTAAAGAAATTACACGAAACAGGATAATAAAAAAGGAGATGAAATTCAAATTAGAATTATACTTTATGAAAATTTATTTAATCATGCCATTGAGTTTGCTGTGTGAAACACTCGACATATGAGAGCTTTTAAATACAAATTCGGAGCAACCAAGAGAGTTTAATATCCTACTTTTGGATTCACCTTGACGGAAACTAATTTGAGTTGTGTTTCTCGCGAATGTCGGCATCCAGTTAAATTTAACCGTTGTAAACAGGTATGCATTTCTTAAGATTCCAAAGTCATGCAAAGTTTAATTACCTTTGTCTACTTGCACTGAACATAATTTCATTCTAAATGCACATTACAGTTATGTGGTGTAGTTAGGTCGCTAGTAGCAAACCATGGCGCATGACATTTACTAATTAGATTCCATCTCAATCCGAAAACTTCCTCATACTATCAATGCCTATGTGCTTTGATATTTATCTCATTAAAGCGATTGTTGGTGTAGTCCTGGCATAATTCGTGAAGGATTGTACTAATGTGGCGGTGTTATTAAATGAGATTTAATATAGTTTCATTAACGAAATTAATTATCACATAGATATGTTGAAAAATGTCGGCAAGAAACCAAAATTAAATGAAATTTTTTGAAACGTCCTTAAACTAAAGCAACTGGGATAAAAACAGATTAAACACCAGTTCGTATATTTAAAATGCATTCAGTAGTGTTCTATATAAAAGTCATTAAGTCATAATCCTTCGAGCTGTTTTAAGTTGAATGCTGCCATTTAGAAAGAACACAGAAAAGATTAATTAACTCGTTCTTCCATACGATGTGATATACGTAACTTACGTACCGTATATAGTGCGCGACCTAGATTACACAAACTGTTACATCGGAACTGCAGCGTTATACATAATATGTAAACACCGAATATAAATAACGTCAGCTTATTACACAAACATTAATATTTAATACCAGAGGAGGTACGAGCAAACAAGTGCAATGCATAGTGCAATCAACGTCATGTCACGTATGTACACCTACTCCACGACGAATTAGACAAATCGAATGAATTACATGAAAACACACACGGCATTTGATTTAAAAGTATCACGGGGTGATTCTAGATCAAGGACATGGGCCACCACCAGTCATCACATGGTAATCCATACCAACGAGTAAAAAATAAAATTTAAGCTACCGTAACTTCATTGCATTGATCAAATTTATGAAGAACTGACTCAAGACAAAATCAAAACACATAAACCATAATGAAATATGGATGACACCGGAGTTAAAGAAACTATCTAAATTGTTGGGACAAATGGCGGAAACAAATAAAAGGTTGAATAGCCAAATGTACAGTAGCAGATCCACTCCTTACGAATTTTTTATAGAAATGCAGTAAAAACAACTAAAAGAACGTATAATGATAATAAAATTATGAATTCAAGCAATATTAGTAAAACTTAATCGAATGTAGGCTTTAACGGCCATCGTTCCAAAGAGATGTGACTTCCGGGTGTTGCCGTGTTTTTTGAAGTAAACTTGACGTTTCGCTGATCATACTGTCAGCTTCTTCAGAAGGTTTCTAAAGATTGATGTTGATATCTTTTCCTCCGCGTTATATAGCCGGTCGTTGCTGCGCTTCGTTGATGCGTATCCGTTACGTTCCGTTGATACGGATCCGTTATCGTCCGCTGATCCGTGCCCGATGCGTCTCCTGGATTCGCCATTGGTGGTCCTGGCTGCGTGGTCGATGGTTCTTTCTGCGTCTTCCATGGTTCTTGCCGCGTCTTCGATGGTCCTTTCAGTGCCAATTTCCAAACTTTGCTCAGTCTGTACCCATCTTCTCGGTTGAAGTTGTTCGGGTTCTTCATTATTTCCAAAGATTCTCTCACTATCCGTGGGTAGTATTGACTGTTTCTAGCGAGGATCTTGACGTCGTTGTAATCGATGATATGATTGCTTCCCGTGTGGTAGTGCTCAGCTACTGCGGATTTTTCTGTGCTACCATGCTCCATGTCTCTGCGATGCTCGTTTACTCTGCACTGTATGCTGCGTCCAGTTTGTCCAATATACGATTTCCCGCACTGACATTGAAGCTCGTATATTCCTTTGACTCGTAATCTTGGTATCAAGTCTTTATTTGACGGAAGCAATTCTTTTATTTTCTTAGCGGTGCCGAATCTGACGTCGATATTCTTCTTCTGTAGAGTTTTCTTCAGCCTATCCGTCATTCCGGCAATGTAAGGTAGGTACGCGTATCCTACTGGTTCTTGTTTTGGGTCATCCTTCGTTTTATTCTTAGCCCTGGCAAGTCTCTCAATCTCCTGTGATTTGTAGCCGTTTTTCTGCAATGCGTCCTTCACATGTTGGATTTCTTTAGTTTTATTGCTAGGATCACTAATCCTGTCTGCTCTGCGTAGCAGTGTTGTGACTAACGATCGTTTCTGCTGTGGATGGTGATGAAAGTCTGCGTGTAGATATCGGTCCGTGTGGGTCTTCTTGCGGTATACTCCATGTCCCAATTTTCCACTGTTGTTGCGTTTTACCAGTACATCCAAGAAAGGTAAGCAGCCATTCTCTTCTATCTCCATCGTGAAGGTGATGTTGGCATGTTGTCTGTTGATGTGTTCCTTGAACGTGTGCAGGCTGTCTATATCGTAGGGCCATATCACAAATGTGTCGTCCACGTAGCGGTACCAGCATTTCGGCTTCATGTAACTAGAGCTGATGGCTTCTTCTTCAAAAGTCTCCATAAAAATATTGGCGATGACTGGTGAGAGTGGTGATCCCATAGCTGCACCGTCCTTCTGCTCGTAGAAATCTCCATTCCACAGAAAGTAAGTGGTAGTTAAACACAATCTTGCTAGGTCGATTATATTTTCTTGGAGTACCTGCGGTATAAATCGTTGTCTGATTAGTTCTAGGGTTTCTTCTACTGGCACATTGGTGAAGAGAGATTCCACGTCAAAACTCACTAGTATGTCTTCGCTGGTTATTTGATATCCATTTAAAATCGCCACAAAATGTTCGGACTTCTTCACAAAGCTGCTAGTTAATCCAACGTACTGTTGCAGTTGTTTGGCAACATATCTGGCTAGTTCATAAGTTGGAGATCCACATGTGCTTACAATTGGTCGTAGAGGGTTTCCAGTTTTGTGGATTTTCGGCAGTCCATATAATCTTGGAGGCTGAGTTTCTGATGGCAGTAGACGTCGATGTTCTTCCTTCGGTATGGCTGACTCCCTGATTGCTTTCCTGGTTTGAACGACCGGCTATATAACGCGGAGGAAAAGATATCAACACCAATCTTTAGAAACCTTCTGAAGAAGCTGACAGTATGATCAGCGAAACGTCAAGTTTACTTCAAAAAACACGGCAACACCCGGACGTCATATCTCATTAGTAAAACTTGTTGGAGCATGATTAACGAAAAAAAAAATAATAGTAAACAACATTACCCTCTGCCAAAAAATGAAGTGTCTACAAAATTCAACAATTATTTTGCTGTCAGGTGCCTATATTTAAACGTAAAGGTAGCTGAAAAGATGTCGCAAACTACAGACCTATTTCTATGCAGAACCATGTGTCCAAAATATCTAAATGGTGCATCTAGAAACGATTATACTCTTTCCTCGAAAAAAATTGGACAAATAAATGACTCACAGCACGTATACCGAAAAAACAGGTCAACTAATTCAGCGATTGAGCCTGTAATCAAAACTATCTGTGATGCTCTGGAAAGAAAGGAGAAAATACTGGGACTATTTTTTGATATGAGCAGAGCGTTCGACTCTGTGGATCGTCTATTGTTGGTAGATAAATTAGCCGCGAAGGGTATAAGAGGAATAGTAAGCGAATGGATTTGCTCGTATCTGTCGGGTAGGTCCCAGCGGGTGTGGATAAATGGCGTGCTGTCTGAAGTTCGAGAAATGGAACGGGGGGTACCTCAGCGCACCATCCTCGGACCTCTATTATTTCTGGTTATAATTAACGTTCTCCTGGCGAAATGTCCAGCAGCATCAAGGACCTGATGTTCGCTGATAACACGAATATGTTAATTGTAAAGCCCATTGTAATAATTAAGTGTCCCCATATAATTTGAGTGAATTGTATGTTCATAAGCATACCCTGACATATTACAATGTTAAATATTTTTATTTGCATTTGAAGACGAATAAACTGTCTACCTATCTATCTATCTATGAATAACATGTGTTCAATTCCCAATATCAATCTATGAGCGTAGAGAATATGTCAATTAATGTATTAAAAAATATATTTAAACAAATTGGTACGATATGAGCCGGTAATCAGTTTCATTTTAATCAACTGAGTTGATCTTGAAGTAATTCCCAGTAATACCCAGTCATGTCATAATTTGCTCGTCCAATTCCAGGTCGCTGATCATTGGTTTAAATCACATCGAAAAGTGCAGTGGAGCTTATTTTGTTAACAACGTTAAAAAATTGAAACTTTTCTGCGTACGTCTTGCATAGAAATTGCAAGGAATAACAGCAACAAATCATTTCCACGAAACGGAACGATTTCCGATGCAGGATATTTGTATATTTGCTGGAAGAGTATTCGTTACATATTTTTATATTTCGTAGACATAGAAACGGTGTGTATTTTTTGCTTGTTAAGCATAAAGATATATGTTAGAAAAGCATTTATTTGCAAGAAGTTTTCAGGCATAACAATTAGGAAAATTTTCGACGAAACTCGTAACCGAATAACAATAACTATAGCTTGTTCATTTGTAACTTCATGCAATAATTACTTCGGTGGGTGATTTGTTACGAATTTCTTTATTACGTTTTATGATTATTTTGTATGATTTTGATGTATTTAATTCGTCTTTATTCTATGTTACATTTAAGTTGATAAATTAATTTAGATGTTCATTCGCATTTATCTTAATATTAGTTAATTTATATTATAATTTCTTTTTGTTACTTTACTTTCATTTCAATAGTTGTATTTAATTTGTTTGTTAATAAAACGATAATATTTTATACGACGTTTCGATAACCTCGGATCTGTTGTCATCTTCATACAAAATAAAAGTTCGATGCTATAAACACAATGGTTACATTACATCATTTTATTATTTTGTTCTATTTGTTTTCCCAAGTAAAATGGAAATAGTTTAACGTAATGTTGTTGCATATCTTGATTTAAATCTCGGCTAATTTAGTTAAAAAATATTTAAATTAAATATTTAGTGAGATCAAGAATGTTGGAAGTAAATCTGTTCAAGTTGAGTATATTTCCGTAAGGGTGTATTTATTTATTGATAGATATTTGTTAAAGGCTTTCTGAGCTTGACGTTGATAGTATTTTCCTTGTAAATAATAATTGGCTTCTTGTTGAAGTTAAGTTTACCTAGAAAGGTTGTCAATTTGTCACGTCCAGTAGGACTTGGCGCCAGGAGTCTGGCGAAAGTATCGTCGTTAACTGTTCCTGTTTGTGAATTTTAGACTTGACACAGAGTAAACTAGATTTAATTTACGCAATTGTTAGTTTTAGCAATATAGCAAATATATTATTTATAGCGTTAGAAATATTACTAATAATAATTAGAATATTACAAAATCTGTTTCCGGTAAATAAAACCACGGATAATTTGATTCATATTTAGAGCACTAATCATAATTATATTCTTAATGAGTACATCATATTTTATGACTACGCAATATTAATTGGAATCGCTTTGTCACACGACAAAATATTTACTTGCCTCAGAAAACTTTTCAATTATTCAGCAGTTTACACTACTAAATGGAACAAAGAGTTAAATAAATTAGTAATGCTTCTAATGGCATAATCTTTTTCGTTTCGTTTTTAACATAAAATACGAAACATGTAATGAATGTCGACTAAAATGTTGAAATGATTTTTATCTGTGTGCGTTTTATGAGTTATTAGTATATTGTAAATATTTACATATATTGGCGTTTTGCAATGTAAAGCATGTGAATAACAATTAATATTGTGCGTGTTTTATGTATTCGTAATTACTCATTTAAATAATTTCTTAAAGCACAATAAAAAATGTTGTACCACGTTTTATCGCTACTTCTACTGAAATGTTTTCAAATGCTGTTTCAAAAAAGTCAGAGAATTAAATCGAAACATGAACAGAACAAAAGTAATATAAATTTCAACATCAAACAAATGGGTACATGTCAGTTTATGTTAGTCTGCAAATATATTTTATTCGATGGTTTCCTTGGTATGAAAAAATATATTTAGTTTTTTATCATCCATTTATTCATTTATTCCTTCAGGACTTCAAATCTATTTGCTGATGTTGACAATGATCGATAACGAACAAAGAATAAAATAAATAATAAATAATAACTGAACGAAAATTAACAAAAATAAAGAAAGGCCGAGGAAAGTCAAGAATTCGAATTATCAAAAACTTTAAATCGGAGAATAATAATAAAATATTTTTCAAAATTCAAAATATGAAGCGAAGGATAAAGAGAAACAACTCCTATACAATCCGTCAACTTCAGAAATAAAACTGCGTTTAAGTTGCAACTAGCTTTCACCTTGAGTTGCATTTATTTCTTACGGTGCGTTGTCCCTATCTAGGAATTGATGAATTGAAATCCACAGCCCTGGGAAGCACATGTTATAATATATTTATATATGATTGATTTTGGCAGTATTGCCAATTGTGGGTATAATTGGTTATTAAAAAAACTGTATTTCTTATGCTGTTATATTTCACGCTTCGGTACTGCTGTTACCTTCATCAGAAATAATATAAGATTTGATATCGTTTTGAAGCATTGTATTAAACTTGGATGTTTAAAAAATTTCAAACGTAATTTACATGCGTCATATTTGTTTACATTTACATGTGGCGCCTTTGATTTCGTCGTATTGTAGCATACTTGGATGTTTGAAGATTCATTTGCAATATTAAAAATGTGTTATTTTAGGAGAGATGGCCATGTCAATTACATTCGGATACATTGCATTAAAACGTTACATAGACATAATTCCGTTCGTAAAACTTAGATTATGGTGTATTATAGTAATACGTATCCTTAAATCGAAAATAGTATTCATATGAAGCAAAATTGGTGGTGAATTAATTAATGTAAAACATTTTTTTCCTTTTTTGTTTAAGATCGGTGGAATCAGCGAGGTTAGTGTGTTCTGTGTTTGCAATTAAATGATTTGGTAATATATTTGTGATAGATTATTTATATCAATTTTGTCATTGATTGCCTTGGGTTCTTTGATTATTTGTATCATTTCGTACAGAAGTCTTTGGTGGTATTTGATTTCTTTTTTCAGGATTGTTATGTTATCGAAATTGAAATTGTGTCCTGTTTGTTGTGTATGTTTTTTAAAGCTGTTATGTTGCTGGCATATTTGTGTCCTTTTACTCTTTCTTCAATTAATTGCATGGTTTGCCCTATGTAACAGCTATCGCAGTTTTTGCATGGTATTCTATAGATACAATTAGATTGCTTGTTTAGTGGTAGGGTGTCTTTTAATTTTGTATATATTCCTCTACTGATTGTGTTTGTGTTTTCGTATGTTACGGTGAAGTTATACGGTTTTAATATTTGATTAATAGATTCTGCCAGTCTTTTAACGTAAGGAATTTTTTATCTAATTAGGTTTATTGTGTGTTAGGTTGTTAGTTGTTTTTTTGTTATTGTTATAATGTTTGTGGATTCTGTTTTTAAAAATTTTATTGATGAATTTAGTTGGGTAATCGTTATTAGTTAGGGCCTGTTTAGCTTTATTTATTGTTTCAGTTCTGTATTGTGGGCTCGTTAATTTTATGGCTCTATCTGCTATTGCAGCTACTAGATTTCTTTTGTGTTGCTCAGGTTGTGATGATGAATAATTTGTGTATCTTCCTGTCCAAGTGGGTTTGGTATACCATTTTGTGTAAATTTTGGGATGGTTATTATGTTATGGTTATTAGTGTTAGGTCCAGGAAATTGATTTGATTTTGTGTTTCGGTTTCAATTGTGAAAATTATTTTATTGTTGCATTGATTAAATTGCTCAAGTATGTATTGGGTTTTATCAGGGGGCACAGCAGTGAGACAGTCATCTACGTATCTTTTGAAGAAAGGTGGTGTAAAGTTAAGTTTAGGTATTATTGTATTTTTCTATGTCCTCTAATACTAATTGTGCTGTTACTGCAGATATGGGCGCTCCCATAGCTAATCCCTCTATTTGCTCATAAAATTTGTCTTTAAACTGGAAATATGTACCTTTTATAGTTAAGTCTATGGCATGTAGGAATTCATTGAGTGGTAAGGAAGTATGCTCTTTTATATTATTCCATTTTTTTTGAAGAATTTGTTTGAGTGTTTGTACGGGTATGTTGGTGTACATTGATGTAACATCCAAAGAAATGAGTATGTCCCAGTTCTATGTCGAGTATACTGATGAAGGTGTAACTTGCTTTATATGTGCATTGGTGTTTCATCGGTCATGTGTACATGAAACAACCCCGGAAGAGATAATAAATCTTTTAAACGAAAACAACTTTAAAATTTGCATTGTACGAAGCTAACATCTAAATTTCTTAATGAATATGCATATTGTAAGATTATGGAGCAAATGTAGGATATGGAGAAAATAAGGGAAACTATTTGGCCTACAGGGGTACGTGTAAAACCTTTTTTAGGATGGCTGGAGAACCAAGTTCCATGTAATCGAAAATAGAAATGATGGTACATACCTTAAAATCCTACATCATAATGTACAATCAAGCAAATGCATAAATCAACTTGCAGCCCTTATCGAGGATGTCCACAGATGCAGTGTTATGAGATGAACAACTACAAACGTAATCCATTCAAATTTTAAATTAATTAGAAGTTTCTATCGACAACCAAAACAACATGGAGAAGTAGTCGTGTTAATAAATAACAAAGAAACTAATCTCTGTAAGCACCTTATACATTCATATAATGCTAAATCAACGATACATGCATCCACTCGATTTCTGGAAAATCAAGTACTTGTATTGATAATATTATCATTAATAATGCTACTAAATGCAACACTGATATCATGGAAGCTGGTGTTTCAGATCATAGGATCATTTTCCTCTACAAAATATCAAAAATAAAATTACTAAATACTCATATAAAACTCCTGAAATTACAGATTGTAAGAAAAACCTACTTTTGTATCAAACTTTATCGACATATTTACTTGAACACAAACTTTACTTTAGAAACACTAAACATGATAAGTTTCTTATTAAAAAAGGAAAAACTCAAATTTCTTGAAAATAAATTTAAAAGTTAAAAGTTTAAAGTTTCAGAGCTCTAGCTTTAATCGTTTGGGTCGTAGAGCGCGCACACACAGACACACAGACGTCGTTCCAAAAATAGTCAGGATCGATTCAGGGTACCTCAAAACGCGTATATCCGTTAAAATCTCGAGGTCGAAAATTTTCATGATTCCTCTACTTACTTATCAATTTCTCGAAAAAAATGTAAAAACTCGTTTATATCAAGGCAGTTATACAAAAATGGGATGTGGTGATAAGTTAATGCCAAGACTTAAGTGTATTGTGTGTGGTTTTATTTTATCAAATGAGGCTATGGTTCCCAGTAAACGATTGCGACATTTTTCCAGAAAACATGATCACTTACCTAAAAAATGTGCAGTGGCCCGCACTGAACTATATATATTATACTCAGTTATACAAATTTTTAAATTCGAAATATTTGAAAACAAAAATTTTTCATTTTCGTAAAAACTTTTCAAATAAAAGTTGTTTAAAAGTACAATATCTATATAATATAACTTTCATAAGAATATTTTTTTCGATAACTCACACCGTTTTCGAGATACCGAAAAAGTGATAAGATTAAACCATCACTTCCGGTTGAGATATTGCTTTAAAAATAGGACGTTTTCTTTCCTACTATATACAAATCTTAAGTTTAAGTTTAAGTTTCATAGCGGTGGCTTCAATGGTTTGGACGCTAGAGCGCGCACAGACACACACACACTGACACACCCACAGACGTCATTCCAAAAATAGTCAGGATCGACCCAGGGGACCTCAAAACGCATATATCCGTTAAAATCTCGATGTCGAAATTTTTCATGGTTATTATACTTCCTTATACATATAGTATAAGGAAGTAAAAATCTGCAGTGGTACCCACTGAACTTTCTTATACTTAGTTATATTACATTTTTCGAAAAAACATTTCAAATAAAAGTTGTTTAGAATATCAATATCTGTAACTTTTGTAAGAATATTTTTTTCGATAACATGCACAGTTTTCGATATATGGAAGAAGGTGATAAGAGTAAACGATCATTCCGGTTGAGATATTTCTTTAAAAATAGGACGTTTTCCTTCCTGGTATATACAAATCTTAAGTTTAAAGTTTCGTAGCTCTAGCTTTAGCCGTTTGGACGGTAGAGCGCGCACAGACCAGACACAAACGTAATTCCAAAAATAGTCAGGATCGATTCAGGGGACCTCAAAACGTGCATATCCGTTAAAATATCGAGGTCGAAATTTTTCATGATTCCTATACTTATACATAAAGTATAAGAAAGTAAAAATCTGTAGTGGTCCGCACTGAACTTTCTTATACTTACTTATACTACATTTTTCAAAAAAAAAAAAAACTCTTCTAATGAAAATTGTCTAAAATGCCAGTATCTGTAACTTTTGTAAGAATATTTTTTTCGAGAACATTTTCGTTCCAAAAGGCACAATCGATTCAGGGGACCACAAAACGTATATATCCGTTAAAATATCGAGTTGATTCCAATACTTACTTATACATAAAGTATAAGAAAGTAAAATGGGAGATCTAGTACAGCAACTATCTCCCTATTAACCTTCTTCCTTTTCAAGGGTTGAAATGTTTATGTACATTAGATTAGTAAATTTCTTTAACAAACACAATTTATTCAGTAAATCGTAACATGATTTTCAAGTATAGAAACGATTATATTGGAGTATACTGAATCATTGGAAATATGTGGACTGCTAGTTGATTTGTCGAAGGGTTTCGATTGCATTGATTCCACCATTCTTCTGTCTAAACTACACACGGAATTAGAGGCGTTGCATTATTAGTGATACCTCTATGATAGAAGGCACTCGGTGCGAATTGGTGATGGATGTGGCGAGGTGTGGTGCTCGGATGCGACGGAGGTGACCAGTAGCATTCCACATGGAAATGTTCTGGGCCCGCTTTTATTTATGATTTTTATAAATGATCTGTCAGATTTGAAAACCATAAATAATCACATTATAAACTATGTCGATGACACAAATGTTCTTTTGACAGCACATACCTTCACGGACATTACCCAAGAAGGTTAAGCTGTAATGGTTGTCATGGAGGACTGGTTTCAACAGAATAAACTTGTTATAAATAACGAGAAAATCGAATGTATAATGTTTACAGTTAACGAATCGTTACCTACCCCAAAGGAACTGAATGATCTAAAATTGCCTTTCACAAAAATTTGCAAATTCCTTGGGGTGTTTCTCGATGAAACTCTAAGGTTTGTCGAACACATAAACTTCACTTATGTAAAACTCAATAGAACAATTTAGGGACGTTGAGTTTTATTAAGACACACTAATGAAAATCTATCCAAAATGTTTTACTACGTTAATTTTTATTCTCCCCTAAGATATGGACTAATTTTCTGGGGAAATAGTTGTGAAATTCAGAGGTTGTCCTAGATCCAAAACAATGCCACCAGAGTTATGTGTTATATGTGTTAAATTCCTTTGGAATCATAACGAAACGTTTAGCTGTAACACGTTTGCTCAGTTACATAATACAGGACAAGGAGTGGACTATGCACTTCCGAGTCACAGATTGGATATGTATGGAAAGGGCGCATTTTATTCCTGCATGAAAATATTTAATGGCTTGCCAACCAAAATCAAATACGCGAAAAACTATCCCACTGAGAAGAATGATGTGTATACTCTACTTTGTGAGCTTGAAACATATTGTATTAATGACTATTTTAACAGCAGCTACCTTGAGCAATTTTGTATTGCTGTGACTTGTTTCCTTTTTTCCTCTATATCCTGTATTTCGTTCTTAGTAATATGTTTATATGTGTAATCTCTTCATCATCTCACATCAACTCAAGATTCCTCCTGTATATTGCATTTGGCTTGTTCCTCCCTGAGAATTAATCTTGCTGTATAATTGCTTCAATGTATAATTCTGGCCATTCCGTTCTGTCCTCCAACTTTTTACCTATTCACTCACGATTCTCCCTGTGTATTGCATTTGTCCTGTTCCTCCATTCTTAATAGTCATTCCTATCCTGTTCCATGTTCCCTGCTCGTATTCCTCCATTTAATCCCTCATAGGTTGTTTTATTTCCCAGCCTTTTCATATCCTGGTCGTACACTTCCTTAGTTTTTGGTGTTCTCGCTCCTACGACTTTTTCTATCGCCTGTATTACCTTGCACTTAAAAATAAAATTCAATAACATAGTTACAACTAAAAGATAAATCATCGAAAATAAGAAATAGTTTTAAAAGAAAAACATTGCATGACAAAATCAAAGCAAATAAATAAAATTGGAATCAACAAATAATGAAATAAAATGACAAATGAAAGTAACATAAAAAGTAGAAATCGTTTTATTGAAATTTTACTGCGGTAGCTAAGGCGGTGTCTAAACAGTTCTTACGTAATTGGTGATAAATGCTTAATTTTATAACCGATTTCGTTGGATCTTGACAATTGATGTCATTAAACTTTTTATTGTTAAATAAATACTTCGTTGCTTGAAAGGCGAATGTAATTAAATTGTAAGGCGAAATTGTGTAAAACGCATTGTAGTTTTACATTCATTAAATAAAATGGAATCGTGTCTAAGACAATTCCATTGCAGACTGTCGCGAGCACACGGCACTTTGAATAAAAATCGTTTTTCCTCCTTTTGGGAATGTATAAGCATAATTAGAACAATCATTTTAGTTTCCATCCAGAGAAACATGAAAGTTGTGTGCGAAAATCTAAACTGTATTCAACAAAGAAACGCTGCGAATTCTCGTAATGAGTAACTTAGATAAAGTTCCTGCAAAAAAATTTCAATAACAGTAGCCATTGAAACATAAGCATACTTAAGCTTACTTTATACTTCATGTAGTATCATAGGCTAACTTTCATTGCGATTTTCATTCAAGGTGTAATCTAAGTATTCTCGTTATAAACAACTTTTGATCTAAGCAATCATTTTTAAATTACGTGTTCGATAACTCATTTCTGTTGTTGTTGCATAATATAAACTGCACTGCCACTGTTTTTTGCTCCAACAAAAAGCGAGTCTATTTTTCAGTAGTCAGGTGCACCTGAGGCCAAAATTTACCGAACGTTTTCAGTACAATATGGTGATGGAGTTTTACCACAAGTAATATGAAGCGACAACGATGTTAGTAATAGCGCCAGACAGCTGGTAGAAGCAAACACATTTCGAAAAAGTTATAATAAAAGCAAATAAAATCTTGTTTCGTTTCACTATTTACTATGAAACGGGGTATGAAAAATATTCAAATCAACACAAGAAATGTGATAGTCGGATTCTAAATTTTGTAATTAAAGAACAATTCATTGCATTTTCCCACAATTATGACGAATTTAAGTATCAATTTGCTGTGTACCTGAATTTAATTATTCGACATCCGTTTATTATACGGGGCACAGAGGGGCCACAAGCAGGTAAAGTTGACAAAAAGTCTAAAATAAAAAATTATAATAAATGATATATTTTTTTTGGATACTATAGTTTAAAGTCCCCTGTATTATATTCCGTTAACAAAAGGGTGGGGGAAACGCGTCGCTCTGCGGCAAACAAGTCTGAACTTGTACGTTGTACTGAAACTGTGGTTTCAAGTTATTACCTATAAATTATAATTTGTACTGTGTTCTATCTGTGAATTGTTTTTGTCATGGAGGCTTTACCTACAGGTTAGTACATTACTCTTTCACTATTTGCATAGATTTATGTTGATGGAAAGTCTTTAAATCGATACATACATGAAGTGGTAAAATTGAATAAACATTTCAATTATCTGTTAGGAGGGTCGAAAAATTCCAACGGAGCATATTATGTAAATACACCGATGATTGGGAGCGATGCATAAAACTGCATGTTAATTGTACGGAGAGCAAGATGCACAATATATCTCGAATACTAGAAAACGCCCGGCGACCAAAACTAATGCACCCTTAATAAGTGGCGCCTATTAATATAATTGCTTTCCCTCTCACACAGCCCAATGCAAGTCAATTATATGCTTACGTTACCAAACTCCTCTCCTGGTACGATGCCCGCGGACCGACAGATGATGCTCTCACATGGGCGTGCATTCGGGTAACCAAATAATACGGCAAGCAACATGAAAGACAAACAGAAATTAGTGATTATGAATACCGACCATGAATAGTATTAACATACCGGGTGCTCCAGCACCCTTGCTTGAGCACTCTTCGGAACGTGCCTACACCTTCTTTATCATCCTGTCCATTGCTCCTCCAACGGTGATCTTCGTATACACCTAACGTTAGTTCGTAGCGTCCAAGAGAATAGTTAATAGACATAGTCAACCAGATAGTCAAGTCACGTACGATGCACTTGCGTGCCCGCGCCCATTACCTGACCAGAACAGATACAATGGACCACTGGACTTGCGTCCAGGTCAAGCGATCACGCCGTTACCTGCGTGTTGCAATACCGCTGCTAGATTGGTTGCATTTGCATGCCTGCGTACACAAGCTGCCAAGCAAACAGCTCGCGTACCAACAATTCATAGAATTGTGTCATGTGCCCCAGTGCGATCCCGCCTCGCAACGCTGACAGGAATGCATCTACCTCCACATTCCATGACACAGGAATATAGCTAGCTATGTCGATAACCTTTACAGCGGGAACCCAATTGGATCTAGCAACAACAACAACCGCAACTTCGGCAACAACAGCCGCAACTTCGGCAACAACAACAACAGTCGCAACTTCGGCAACAACAACAACAGCCACAACTTCCGCAACAACAACAACAGCCGCACAGCATCAACAGCAACACAGCATCAACAGCAACACAGCATCGGTCTGTACAACTCCACCGGCAATCGCACGCTCACTGTAACATACTCAAAGCAATTGTCATTAATACATATCAATGACCACCCAATAATACTAGTCATTGTTCACACCAATGACCATAATGCAATTATCACAATAACAACGCAACTACTGCGACAAACACTCGCCGCACGCCCACACGCCACTGTGAGAGCAAAACTGGTAATGTGTTCACGGTACGATGACGAATGTGTCCTTCCCGTAAACAACCCCACCGCTAGGGCTAGTGTGGTATGGGGGAAAGCAATAAACCTCTACGACGTTTTCATAAATATACCCATCCCCATTATAAGTAAATGCGCGTAAAATATGTAATATTTGCTATAGAATAATATACTTAAATGTCTTAAATAAAACACAACCGTAACATATCATTATACATACTTAGGATAATACGTTGATTCCGGGCACTTCCGGGCTGATATTTTAACTTATTTTGGTAATTAGATTCATAATTTCGATTCGTAACCCGGTAACGAAATTGATTGGTTTTATTTAATTTTTCTTTCAAGGATCTGGTTCTACTGATATTTTTATAACAGGACAGACTCTGTATGATGTAATGAAACTATCTAACGAGAAAAAATATAGAAGATCAAATTAGTTTCTTGAAAATATACGTCCAAAATCGCACTGAAAGTCCGAAAAATCTAATTTCAAATATAAAAAAGAAATTGTCATATTTTGTGGCTGATTTCAAAAAGAAGTGACAGGAATCCAACAGAAAAGAGGATAGGTTTCTTCAAAAAAATAGAATATGGCTGGAAACTTTCATAAGTTTCCCTAAATATTCGTATAAAAATAAGACGAAAGGCCGACCTGAGAAAACATTCGAAAATGTTAGTGATAGGTCAAAACGTCAGAAAATTGAAAAGTTGCGATTCTACGTTCTTCTGGCCACATAGACGCTTCTAAAGTCATCAAAGACGTTACGAAGACTTCACCTAAGCGTGCTTCAAAATACAGAACTGCCTACAAGCAATTGGAAAGGGCAAAGATAAGAAAACTTGGAGGAACTGAGGCTTTATCTATGTTTATTGATGCAAGCCTTACCAGAGAACAATACGATAAAATTAGAAGAAAAGATTTATCTCGATTTCCATCATATAAAAAAATTCAATTAGCCAAAAAAGAATGTTATCGCGAAAAGCTATTAATTATTGTCACGAAAACTTCACGGAAACTTCAGTAAAAGTACAAGGGTTTCTGGATCATACAAATTCACGTATTTTGAAAGCCCAGGAAGGTGTTTTAAAGAATCGAGGACTAGATAAATTGGGAAAACTATATTTGATTACTAAATGAGAATTCGATGGAGCCAATCAATCAGAATATAAGCAAAGATTTACTACGAATCCCGAGGCAACCTACGCAAATATATTTATTGCATCAATAGTGCCCTTGTGACTCACCACTGAAAAATCCAGAACAAGCGAGCAAGTTATTATATGGCAAAATAAAAGGTGTTCGTCGACGAGATTTTGTAGATCCATTAGATTCCAGTTTGCTCATGAAACTGCTGACGTTTCCAAGCCTGAAAATTTACATAGATGATCAGATTATGCAATTGCAACCAACAAAATGCTTTATTGGTGACATATGCTTTGAAATAAGCCACAAAATACTCTTTACAATGGTGGATGGAAAAGTCTGCAATGCATTGACAGAAACCACGTCTACATAGCGTTGTTATATTTGCTCTCTTGGTTGTAGAGATTTTAACAACATCGATAAAGTATTGAATGCACAGATTAACAAGAAACCGTTTTAATTTGGGTTGTCGGCACTACATGCGTGGATAAGGTTCTTAGAATGCATTCTACATCTTTCTTACAAAATAACTTTGAAAACATGGAAAGGAAAATAAAGAAATAGTGGCCGAAAATAAGAAAAGGATACAAACTAGATTTAAAACGGAGATGGGCTTGGTCATGACAAGCCTAAACAAGAATTTGGGAATAGTAACGATGGCAACACCGCCAGACGTTTTTTTTTACGATCCTGAAAAATCAGCAGCAATTACAAGAGGCTAGTAATAATTTTTTTTAAAGATACCGAGAAAATTTTGCTAGAAAAATTTGAAATGTGATAATGAAGATGTGCTAAATCGTTTACTGATCGCATCCAACCCGTAAATTTCAAGCCTGGAAGAGGTACACACAAGCAAAAGGGCATTTGATAAAGAGGTTTTAGAAATGTTATTGCCTCCAATAGTGACTGAATCTTCGGGAAATATATTTAAATCAATATTTTATTATAAAATATGTTTTTTTACCATTACCTTTTCTAAAAACTATGAAACCATTTTTGCCAACTTTTCCTGCTTTCGGTCCTACTGTGCGGCGCCACAATTTATTTCATGACATTCGTCAGGAAATTAATATATATATATTTATATATAGTACTTATCTTGTATCATGAGCAGTCAGTCGTTGAATAAAACACTTTTAGCAATATTAAAGTTTATTGCGACACCTTTTTTTGCAATAAGGTGTTTCGGAAACCCTTGTCAAGGAATAAACATTAATATGACAAATGACATTAAATAAAACCTATCGCGGTAACAAGGCCGACTTTCTATTACCTCAGTATTTACTGCAAGAACTAGGGAAAACCTTGTAAAGAAAATAGTTAGGGTATTCGACCAACATTTATTTCATTTATATATATATATATATATATATATATATTAATTAATGACGATGATGAATGATGCAGGGGGCGTTAAAAAGGGCACTACAGCTTGAAAGATCCACGCCAGAATACATAGTGCTGCAGGAAACGGGATTGGAAAAGAGGCGGGAAGGAGAGTAGTGCGATATGAAGAAAGGATGTGGAGATGGGGAGAGCAGAGGATAGGGAAAATGATATTAAGGGAGTTACAGAAGAGAGGAGAAAAGAGAACAGGACTATCAAGATGGGAAGAAAACAGATTGAGGTTATATGAGAAGGCAGGGCTATCGACGTGGGAAGTACAAAGGAGGATAGAGGAGGGAGAAGGAGTAGAGAGAGAAATGGTGGAAAGATGGAAGCAGGTGGACGCGCAGGAGAGAGAAGGGAAAATGAGGAGAGCGCAATACAATGAAAGATACAAGGACATATGTATAAATAAAGGCATGCCGAAATATTTGAGAGGAGAGAGAACAGGCAGAGAAGAAAAAATTATTGGTTTAGGTGCGGGAGTGAGGAAAAAGGAAACAAATACTGGATGGATGAGACGTATAGAAGATGTGTATTCTGCGAGAAAGGGTTGGATGTATGGAGGCATTGGATGGAGGACTGTGCGGGGGTAGAATAGAGTGAGGAAGAGAAAAAGAAAGGAAGGGAATGGAAAAAGTGTGTAGACGAGAATGGAGAAGGAGTGGAACTTCTGACAAAAATAAAGGAGCGCCGAGAAGGCAGGAGAGAAAACGTAACGTGGAGGGATTGGAGCAAGAGGAAAAATAGGATTCATTTATTTATTTATTCTAATAAATTTTATTGAAATTTAGTTGAATGAAAATTACTTGGGATATATTATGGGTTTATACAAAGGTTGTGAAAATTAGGATGCCAATAAAGGTTGTTTTTTTTTTATATAAATTAATGTTGTTTTAAAACATATATTTATATTTCTAGAAACATAGTAAATGCGGCCTAGTTACCTTCTCAGTTGCTAAAATTCACACACAGGAACAAGTAAATCGTGACACGGTCTATCAGACGGCTGGCGCCACCGTACTCTTGCACTTGATAAATCGACAACCTTCGTAGGTAAACTTTACTTTGACAAGAGACCAACTACTTTAGGGACATATGATCAAAACACTGCAGGAGATTTTCTACGTGAATTGTCGAACGCTCGAATATTATTGCAGTTTAGCTTTGTTTGTTGTTGAATAAAAAAAAAATTAAAATGGATAAAATTGTGGAAATATTTTTTTGTCTCGTAAATTAGAAATAACAATATTTTTCAGATTTTATTATATACACTGCCTTTCAACTAAAATAGACCACCCCGAACCAGTGAACGTAGAATGATGAAACTTGATGAAAATATCTAGTGCACGTACAAAAACAAATTATTAAGTTTTGAAGCCAATCTGACAGAAATTATATCTTAGCAACAGTTGCCTGTGCCTTTATTTTTACCATACTTTTGTTGATTTGTCACATTTGTTAGGAGTTTCTTCTTGCTTGTTGTATGTACTGTTATGACCTTTAGAATGACACGAGTTCGAAGGCAAATTTTCATGAAACTACGCCTTTTGAACGAGGACGAATTGTTGGGATGCATGAGGCTGGTTTAACCTTCCGTGAGATAGCCAGACGTGTCAATCGGTCACACACCACTATAGCGCAGACTTGTAGAGACTGGCAGGAAGAACGCCTAGAAGTTCGTCGTAGAGGTACTGGACGACGAAGAGTGACGCAAGAGCGAGTAGATCAGCTCTTAAGGCGAAATGCAGTTAGAGATCCGGAAGAACCATAACTAGCCCGTTGGAATAAATTGGATAACCGCAATTGGCCATACTGGTATTCATGAGCACAATTTATCGCCGAATACGCACTACTACTTTCTTAGCGTCCTCATTTTCGTTTTCCTCTAACAAGAGAATATAAAGCGATCAGACTTCAATGGTGCCAGAACAGACAATATTGGGTTCCTGAATGGAATGAGATTTTCTTCAGCGACGAATCGAGATTTTGCTTATGGCACTCTGACGGACGTTCGATAATTAGGCGACCTCAGAGGCAAAATTTACAATTTCTTCAACGTCGTCATACCGCTTCAACTCCTGGGGTTATGGTATGGGGGCAATACGTAATGGATACGTCTGGCATTCATTCCGGGCGCACTAAATGCCAGACATTACATTGATTCAGTGTTGGAACCAGTTGTTGTGCCATTACTACAAAACCTTTCAGGACCCGCCTTCCAGCCTTCCAGCCTTCCTAGAAGAAAACAACATCAATGTGTTGCCCTGGCTTCCAAGATCACCAGACTTATTCCCCATTGAACGTGTCTGGGATATGATGGAAACAAAATAGCGACGTTTACCCCGTCCTCCCAATACCTTAGAGGAGTTGCGTCAACAGTTACAGTTAGCCTGGGATGAGGTACCCCAAGAGGATATCAATAATCTAATTTCCAGTGTACCCAGGAGGGTTGCTGAGTGCATACGAGTTCGTGGGGATGTATCTCATTATTATCTTTTTAATCACTAAATGTTACCAGGTTTTCTTAAAAATGCAATCATTTGATTTTCTACCTGCACTAGATAGTTTCATCATTCCACGTTCAGTGGTTGGGGGTGGTCTACTTTATTTGAAAGGCAATGTATGTTAAATCATATTAATGTTTGCAAACGACTTACACTTCGTAATATTATCAGGGAATCTTACGGGTTAAAGTCACTGAGTCAATATTTTAGAAAACTCTGCGGTTTCATTTGAAAACAATATGGTGAATGGTTGGTCAAAATAAAGGGGAGAAAATACATATGCAATTTTACCATTTCACGAAACAAATATTTGGGAAAACCTTGTACTTGAATGCTATTACCAGCGCGCTCATTCCGGTCACAGTCTGTATAAGAACGTAGATAAGAGACTATAATCCTTAGTCAATCAAAATTTCAATTAAATGCCAAATCAAAATCTCCAACCTGTACCTCGTTTGTTCAAGAATTTGCATTTGTTGCTCACCGTCATTTTTTGTTTGCGGTGTAATTATGTTTAGAGTGGGTATGATAAGAATGTTTATTTGCTCCCATGTGTGGGTAAACAAATTTGTGGTAAACGTGCTATGTTTTTAAGATTACGTAAGAATTGTTTTGAAAATATTTAACTTTTATCTTTAATTATATATCTAGTTCTATTACCAATTAAATTTAAGGCACCAAATACGTTTGCACTTTTTATATTTTTGAAAGTTAGGATCGAGAGACTTCGTATCATGGTTAAAACATTTCTTATATATATATATTATAAGTTTCGAATGCAATAAAATTTTCATACGACATTAAATACAAAAAAGTACATCATAGTATATTTAAAACATACCGTACCCGTACCGAGATAAATACATGAATAATAAAGATTTCATGCGCAAACATTTACCAGTTAATAAATCAGTGGTGGTGAATGTATTTTATATTGAAATTTTGGAAGGACACTATATAAATTATGTCGGTCATATTTATACGTAGAATGTTAGCTTTCAAAGGGATAAAATAGATAACGTCCAGTATACGAATGAATTTAGTTGGATTGCACCCAGTGGACACATTGTGAAATATCAGTTTAAATTAACACCTCCGTGCTATTTCAAGTTTGCAAATTATGTCACACTATGCGAACCAATCGCGTAAGGCTTTGTGGTAATTAATAGGCGTCATTTCTGTATAAATTTTGCCATATGAACACAATGGAAGCACCGAAATTTGTTCGGAGTCGCTATTTATGTCACATTTAAATCGTATTTGATTTATCATAACCAAACAGGTTTTATTTACCTTTTGTACGAAAGATTGTGTTATATTTTTTGTGCGGTTGCCACATTTGGGCGCCAATTTGTTTCTACATAAAATTAATAAAGGTTTCGAATGTAATGGGAAACATTAATAAATGATTAATTAATCCATGTCAACAATTTTCTAGCTGTAAAAGGAATAATTTTAAGATATTTCAATTGGTTATTTATACAGGTTAGAGATACAGTCGAATGCAAAAAAAGTAGACAAAAACAGTTTCCTGTAAGTGATTTTCCTCAAATTGTTGTTGTATAAATGTGGCTTTTTAAAATCCCCTTTTCCGTCAAAATTTGACAATCTTTCAAAGTTGACATTCATTTTAAAACGAAGTCTCTTTATTCCAATAAAACTTGAATTTTCTCAGTAAGTTTTCTTAATCCACGTGATATTTGATTTATTTATTCAGTAACGGTGGTTCGGGGCTCTAGTTGGGGGTACTACGCTTACGGCTCACCAGTTCATTAAAATGTCACTGACATGATAATACTGATGTTTACATGACATTGCGAATATCAAGCAAGTTTGTTCAAGCAGCCGAAAATTTCGTGTCTAGTTTTTTTTGCATTCGACTGTACATTGTGGATACAATAAATTTTGTAAAATAATGGGAAAATGAGCACATAGGGATTATTGTATAAATATGTAATAATACTTTTTTCTTTACTGAGTATAATAAATTAATAAAACATATCGATTTTTAAATACAATAATGAAAAATATTAATATGATCAAGATTTGGTAAGTTATAAAGTTGTAAAGTTGACATCTTCTTTATTTGTGTCAAATAAAATAATCGTGTGTAGATTTGAAGTATAATGCTGCTACAAGCTGGCTAGCGCGGGCTTGTTTCGTTTAATATTTGTCCGTCCAGCAAGGGGTGGTCTCCATGTTCTTGGAAGTTTTTGTGCATCATCCCGTTTGTTCATATTTTCTTATGTGTATCTATTTCAATAGCTTCCTATAATATCCGTGTCGTGAAGTGTAGTATGTTAGCTATGGTTCCGGTGTTTTCACAATCTATAATGTGCCCCGTGTCTAATATGTGTTTCACCAGGAATTTTGTAACATTTTATTTCACTGCTCTCATGTGTTCTTTCTTGTGGATATCGATTATTCTGTCAGAGTGCCCAACGTTCTTTCTATCACAGTCTTTGCATGGGATTTCATAAACACCTTGTTCTTTTAAAGGAATTTTACTTTTGTATTTCTCAATGGCGATTTATCTTTATATTCTGTTTTCTTCTGTCTTGGTTTAGTTGCTGTATTATATATACACGGTCAGCATTAAAATTTAAAACGATTACTATTGAAACAAATATTGAGCAGTTGTGGATATCAGTGGGT
The DNA here is from genome assembly GCA_959613385.1 of Geotrupes spiniger. Lineage (NCBI taxonomy): Eukaryota > Metazoa > Arthropoda > Insecta > Coleoptera > Geotrupidae > Geotrupes > Geotrupes spiniger. The sequence continues at coordinate 8,908,034 of OY390741.1, forward strand.
CTATGTGGTAAGCAATATATTATAGGAGTTATATATAGACCACCATCTTCTAATGGTATTGAATTTATTGAGGAGCTGGAGTCGTCGATTTGTATGTGCTTGCCGCTTGGTGGTGATTTCATTTGTATGGGTGACTTTAATATTGATTTATTGCAACCTGATTCATATAAGGCTAAACATTTTAACGATTCTTTAAACGCGCTAGGTCTTGTACAAATTATCAATAATCCTACTAGATTGACAAAAACATCTCAGACACTCATTGATTTTATAATTACAAATGAAGTGAATTCCATTCTTGACTCTGGCACACGCAGTGTAGGATTTGCCGATCATGAGCTGATATTTTGTAAAATATATCAAACTCTATTAAATGACAAATCCTTGTTCTTTTATAGAGATATTAAACATATTAATTTTAATAGCTTCTACAATGATTTGTGTTGTTGTTCTTTGCATAGGATATTTTACATACAAAATATTGACGAGAAGCTGGATTTTTTCAATAGTCAACTGGAGACACTTTTAAATCGATATGCTCCAGTTCAATTAAATCAGTTCAAGAGACGATCTTCCCCACCTTGGCTGAGCGATAACACTAAATATTTGATGAACTTACGAGACAAAGCTTACTCTCTTAAAAAGTCTAAAAATGAACATAAATGGGAATATTACAAATTACTTCGTAATTTCTGTAATTCAGTGGTTCAAAGCGAAAACAAAGCCTACTTAAACTACAAATTTCAAAATTCTAGCGTAAGAGATATGTGGAAGGAGTTACGTAAATCTAATATATATAATAAAGGTTCTATATCTATCCCTCAACATCTCAGTAATCCAAATGATATAAATAACTTTTTCATCGACAGCATACCGAGAAGTACAGTCAGTGATGTGGATACAGTGCATTTTTACTTACATAATACACATCCTAATATAAGTGAAAGTTTTCAATTTCGAAACGTAAGTGAATTCGACATTGTTAATATCATTAACAAAATATTGTCCAATGCTTCTGGTGTTGATGATATTAATATTACCTTAATAAAAATGTGTTGTCCGCACATAGTTCCCTTTATAACTCATATCGTCAATGTTTGCATTAGTGAAGGGGTTTTTCCTGCTTGCTGGAAACTTGCTCTAATTACTCCTATCCCTGTAGTGATGTGTAGTGTGTAGTGATGTAAAGAACTGTAAAGATTTGCGACCGATCAGCATTCTCCCGACACTCTCCAAAGTTCTTGAGAGAGTAGTGGCCGCCCAGTTACGGCAATATTTGGATATAGATGATATTCTTCAAGAATTTCAGTCTGGGTTCAGATCCGGCTATAGCTGCAATGCAGCTTTGTCACAAGTTGTTGATCACATCATCACAGCAATGGATCAAGGTAAAATTACAATATTATTGTTGCTGGACTTTTTGATACATTAGATCACTTCATGTTGTTATCTATATTGCAGTATGTCGGCATTGACTCAACAGCACTAAATTTCTTTAAAAATTACTTAAATAATAGATTTCAGAAAGTTAAAATAGGTGATAAGTTTTCTGAATTTGTAGAGATTGGATCTGGCGTACCACAGGGGTCAATTTTGGGGCCAATTCTGTATACTATTTACACTTGTAATATAATGAATTCATTGGAACACTCTAAATACCATATATATGCAGATGATACACAGATATATACTTCGTTTTACCGCGAGCATTTAGACATAGCTGTTAGTCGGTTGAATGCCGATTTACGCAAAATATCTGATAGCTCGAAAAAGCATTCTCTGGTATTAACTTCTGCCAAATCAGTTGTGTTGGTGTTTGGTAACATATCTGATGAAGTCAAACAATCCTTGCAAATTGTTGTAAATGATGAGTTACTTCCTATTGTTGATGAGGCAAAAAATCTTGGTGTTGTGTTGGACTCTACTCTACGTTTTAAAACGCACGTGTCAAAATGTATACAAAAATCTTACTCAGCTTTGCGACTGCTGTATCCTCATAGATCTTATTTGAATACTAAAACCAAGACCTTGCTTTGTCAGTCATTGATTCTGTCACAATTCACTTATTGCTCACCGTTAATTTCCCCATGTCGGGACTTTGTAACTAAAGGCCGAATACAGAAAGTTCAAAATTCATGTTTACGGTTTATTTTTCGAATTAGGAAATTTTCAAGAATATCGTATAAGCTATCTGAAATAGAATGGTTAAATATGGCAAATAGATTTAAATTAATGGCCGCTGTATTCTACCACGGTATTATTACACACAATAAACCACCATATTTGACATATAAAATTAAATATCGCACTGATGTTCACAATATTAATGTTAGGTTTAAAAATATGATCACCGCCCCTATTCATAGAACTGCGTTATACTGTAGAGGCTTTACATATAATATTTGCAATGTCTATAACGGTATACCTCCTTATCTTAAAACATTATCTATTGACAGGTTTAAGCTAGCATATAAGAAACATTTATATATGCGGCAGGTGTGATGACACGTGCCATTTGTTCACCCAATGTTTTGCTTTTATGTTTCACTTCTTAAACACAAATATTAATCGGTTATTATGAATGTTAATTCAATTTATGATTATGTTTAAACGTATGTTTCATTGATTGGTTATACGCTAACGAATTGCTATATATTTCATAAGGTTACAAGGTGTGTTGGCAGATCAGGTGGTTGATACTCCCTGAAATTACACCTTGAGATTTCCGCTATATATATATTGTTTATATTATCCACTTGTATGTAGTTTTCTTTTTTTATGGAAATAAATTTATTATTATTATTATTATTATTATTATTATTATTTTTAGTTTTGTATGGCCATTTGCTTGTAACGCCTGGTGTATATTTTTCATTTCTTCAGCCTTGTTGATGTCGTCTGCAATCGTTTCCGATCTTGTAATGAGCATCCTTATGACTGAGTGGAGTTGTCCTGGATGGCGGTGTGGGTCTTCTTCCAATGCACAGTGTGGCTCAGGCGATGGTCTTCTGCCTTCGTAAGTAGGACGTCTAGGAACGGCAGCAGATTATATTCCTCCACTTCCATTGTGAATTTGATTTGGTCGTATTGCTCATTGAGATGGTTCAGGAAAGTTGCTAATTCTTTTCTTCCGTGTGACAACGTTACGAAAGTATCGTCAGCATACTGTACCCATATATCTGGTTTGAGTTTCGCAGTGTCAAATGCTGTGGTTTCAAGGTCACCCATGAATAAATTTGCAATTACTGGTGATAGCGGTAGTCCCATTGTTGTTCTTCATACATGAAACAAGACAGTGTTCCACCTATTCCATGATATCTTTAGCTGGTTTGTGCTTCTATTTGATTATGTGTATGGGTTCTTTGGTTGGTATTTGAGTAAAGTGTTCTGCTTTTTGCTCGGGTGATGAACCGCGTTGTAGAATTGTCCCTGTAACCGTTGTTCCACCGTTCCGGCAATGTTATAATTGCCATCTTCAGGTTGGTCTTTTCGGTCGAAGTGGTCTAGAAAAACTGGCGTTTGAAGTTATTGGTTCGTCTTTACATACTGTGGTTTCGTTCCGGGTCGATGTATATGTTTGGTTTCTGCGTTGGTTTCGCGTCAATGCAAAGAATAAGACACCAACTGGATGACATCAGCAGAAATTTACTCAAGATATGATTGAACCTCAGCAACGACATCCATCATTTCCTGTGGCTGAAAAGCGACGCCCTGGCAGAACTTCGTGCATAAAACGAATCTCGTCTCGCAACAGAAAAACACAAGTAGAAATGTAATAGATTAAAAGAAGATCAGAAACCAGGAGTGAATACTCGTGAAAACATTACAAAGAAAACGAAAGTGGCGTGCAACTTCTCGGATCTACGACTGGTAGAAGTTTCCACGAACATTTTAGCCAAAGGAAAGATAAGAATTCCCACTTAAGTACCATCTAACAATTTCAATTTTCTCTTCAGTTGTGTAAGAATTCATTTTTAGCTACAAATATCATAGAAACGAAAATCGAGTATGATGGTTATTGTTAAAAAAATATAAAAGCCTACATGGATTCGGAACAATATTTCCCATTGTGTTTGACCTATGTACGGTACTTCCCTTTCCACAGTGTATAAGCTTGGCTGAGAAGGTGTACATAGTATTATATACCATCTAGGCTTTGAGAATGCTTTAATAAAGAAGCGAAACGTGAGCTTGAACAAATTGATGGCCTTTTTTCCTAATTGTTTTCCCAAATACTGTTTGTTCGCAGTAATCTTTCAATTTGATTATTAACTATAACGATTGTTATAGTTAATAATCAAATTGTATACATATATATGTGTAAATATATTTATATCGCCTTCATATGTAAATAATTATGCATGCAGAATTTCGTCCAACAAATTAATAGTAACCGTCATACTGGGTAATAGTAGTTGTAATCAACAAACTACGGACTGTATTTCAATTTGAAACGGACTTGGATCTTTCTCTTCGAAGAAATAATAAAGCTGGTATTTCGGTGCCAGTGACACTTTACTACTATTTGACTTTCAATCATTTTGACGTATACTTTGCGAATAGACTAATAAATGATGATGTCGAAGTTTCAAAACAACATAAAAATCGTTGCCACAAGTCGTCCATCACATCATATGCTCTGGGAAAATCCAGATATAAAAATATTCTCACGTCATCTAAAAGAGCTATTAAACACTAAAACGTATTCGTGCATCGCATCAATAGTGTTTTCGCAATTTATGTATACACGCGCACACAAATATATATATATATATACGCTGTCTTCATAATAATACTATTTCGAGCAGTCGAATCAATAATTAACTTTAATATAGAAAAATTGATGACAAAAGGTAATAACGGGTTTTGTTAGAGCCGTATACAATAATATGCTAAAGTTATGATACATACTTTTAATGATTATAATGCTGAAATTCTCCCAAAGAAGTTACATTGACAAAGGGTTTGTTGGTAAACATTAAAAAATGCAAAAATAAATCTTTTGAGACGACGTAATTAGATTAGGTAGAATGTATAACAATGCATCGAGTCGTAGCAAATATTTCTATTGCATAAATTTGCATTGTGCCGACGGATGAACGCTGAAATAAAATAGTTTTGAACTTTGTTCGTTTGCGTGGTGTGGCAATCGGAATGAATGTTTTATATATTTTAATTGGTGTTGCAAGAGACTGCGACTTTTGTGTAATTGCAACTAATAACATGCAATTTTCCTCTGAAAGTTTTTACAGTTAAAGTAGAAATTATGGAGGAGCACGATATTTAACGAAATCACTTTTGACAACACGACAAAGTTATGTGAAGCTACCTCACTTTTGTTATTATTTTAGTTTACAATCTGTTATTAAAGTGGATAACTTTTTGTTCCCCAACTATTGTTATGAGAATAGTTTTCGAACTAGTTACTTTAGATTTTACGTTAAACCCATTGTCGACAATCATGGGACATAAATACTTATGGGCTTAACGACTCTCGAAAACCTTGTTAGAAAAAAGGTCGAACATTACGTTACTGTCGGAAAGGAGGTTAATATTTACATAAATATTATATAACTTACGTGACAAATTTATTACCATATGCGAAAATTGATTAAACTTGGTAATAGATGTGAGGGATTTATGAAATAGGTTGCAAGAATTACGTTTTAAACCAGAGAATAAATTTAAATACCATATTTGAGCCGTTTATATCATTTCCCTTATATATATATAGTAAAAAATGGGGTCTTTCTACAATCCGATCACAAATGATAGAATCGTAGGGGGAATCAGGAGTGAGGGAACTTAGGGAGGAGGATGATAAAAGAAAAGAGTCGTTGATGAGATTGCCTCATATTCAAAAACCACGGTATCAAGGGCAAAACTGATAGTCTTCTGTACTCGAATCAGAAGACTATCCCTCAAACCGGTTCACATTTTGCATAGGATGAAAAGCCTTTCAAGGATGCAATTCCTTTCGCATTAAAGACAGTTTTTGTTTCTCCGGACTCATTAACTATTTTCAACATACATATTTCATACCTGAAGGTTACGTAATCGCGCTTCACTGGATGGGGTGTCACTTTTCACTAACATCCCTATGGGTTTAGCCTTCAATATTATCGCTGAAAAGTGGGATATGAGATATGATTGACTGTGTGTCTCACCTAACTTTTCTTACTACTATAAAATTAATGATTCGAAAATGTTTTATTTCTTGTTTTCCACAAAAAATTATGAATTTCTGAAACAATATAAGTACAACGCAAATCAATTAATCATTAGTTCAAATTGCATAGGAAACTACCATTGGTGTGGCATTTTAAATTAATATGAGGATTAAATCATAATCCTTGCAACCGTACTTCATAAATCACTCATGCATTGCCAGGTTTTCAGTTATACGAGCATATGGAAATATATTTGTGAATTAACATATATATATATATATATATATATATATAGAAAATGCGTCTTGTCAAATTTGACAGAAAAATGTAAAATTTACATGAAAGATGGTCTAATCTTACACCTCAATGGTGTAGTGAACATTAATTAAAACAGTGAAGACTAACTGGTGGATCGCCAGACAATATTGTCTAGCGATCCACCATCTAGTCTTCATGGACCTGTTTTAATTAATGTTCACTACACCATTGAGGTGTAAGATTAGACCATCTTTCATGTATATATATATATATATATATATATATATATATATATATATATATATATATATATATAATTATTGTACAAATTCTCGACTGTAAATCACTTAAAATGGTACTTATCTTGTATCATGAGCAGTCGGTCGTTGAATAAAATACTTTTAGCAATATTAAAGTTTATTGCGACACCTTTTTTTTGCAAAAAGGTGTTTCGAAAACCCTTAGTTAGGATATTCGACCAACATTTAATTCACTACAATACAATTTGAAATCACAAAAACGATAAAGAAAAAACATATATATATATATATATATATATATATATATATAATAATATAAAAATAATTCAACCCGCAATTATAATAATAATCAAAAATATCAAAATCATCTCATAATCAAAATTAATATTAGAAATTAATATTAAAGCCACAAAACTCCCATTGTGAAAGACTAGCTAAGAAACTATTAATAAAAATCTACTAGAATGACCAATGTTTAATTCATTGAAAAAAAAAATTAACATTAAAATAAAGCAAATCTCTAAAATTGATTAAAATGAATTCAACATTGGTCAGACCCCTTAAAAAATACAAATCAAAACTTAAATTAATGTGACCAATAATCAACTCAAACGCAGGACCGCTCTAAAAAGACAATGTATAAATTCCAAGTTAATACATGCCAATGTGTTTACCTCCCAATGCCATAAAAAATGACTATGCAAAAGTAAACACCAGCATGCACCAAAAGAGAACAACACATCAACCTTAAAGATCAGCTCTACAATTAGTTCATTAAAGGCCACATCTCTTAAATATTAATTACTAATTTGATCAATATTCAAACTAAAGCTATGTGAAAAAGTTAGTTTCAACATTGGTCAAAAAAGCAAAATGAAACTAAAATTAAATTAACAAATAAAAGAAAAAGAAAAAAATCAATCTAGAAAGATGCAGGATCATAGTAATAAATTATTATAAATTTTGCTTAGATTGAGAGTGTCAGTTTTAAAGTTTATAGCGTTAGTGTCATTTTGTATATGTAACATCTCCAAAACCAAACGCTTTTTATAATTGCACTCTTTTGTAAGAATTTTGGTGTTATCGAAATCAAAAATATGTCCTGTGTTTTTTGCATGCTTGGATAAAGCAGTGTCAATAGTTTTGTTAGATGTTGTACTGTATTTATGTGTGTATATGCGTCTGTGTAAGTATTTAGTAAGTTAATTTTGTATATAGTGTGTGTTTGGTTTTGCTTTGGTATTTGTGGTTTAAGTTGTGTAAAAATGTTTTTAACTGTGTTATAGTTTGTGTGTGCAATTATAATATCGTATGGCTTTAGAACATGTTTAATGCTTTCCGATAAACCCTTAATATACGGAAGTGATGCATATCTAATATCGTTATTAGTAGATATTAGATCTGCATTGTTGTTATATAAATTGTGAATTCTACGCCTAATTAACTATTCGAAAAATGAATTTGAAAAGTTATTTGTAATTAAAAAAGTTTTAATTTTGTCTAAATTTGGTTTTCGAAATTTCGGATGTGATAATTTAATGTTATGTTTTTTTCTTTATCGTTTTTGTGAATTCAAATGGTATTGTAGTGAATTAAATGTTGGTCGAATATCCTAACTAGGTTCTTTACAAGGTTTTCCCTAGTTCTTTCAGTAAATACTGGGATATATAGAAAGTCGGCATTGTTACCGCGATAGGTTTTATTTAATGTCATTTGTCATATTAATGTTTATTGCTTGACAAGGGTTTTCGTAACACCTTTTTGCAAAAAAGGTGTCGCAATAAACTTTAATATTCCTTAAAGTGTTTTATTCAACGACTGACTGCTGATGATACAAGATAAGTACTATGTTTCAATTACGTTCAAGTAAATAAACAATTAATAGGGACCAATTGTCCACATTTATAAAATAAAGACGCATCAGAAGGAAGAGGAACCATTAAATAATTGGCAAACAACGTGGTTCAACACTTCAAATATAAGAAGAATCATAACATAAATTGGCGCCCAACGTGGGGCAACACTTCAAAATATAAGAAGAATCATTACATTATTACGTGTCGCCCCACGGTGGGCGCCAAATTATGTTATGATTCTTTTTATATTTGAAGTGTTGTGCCACTTTGTTTGCTAATTATTTAATGTTTCTTCTTCCTTCTGATGCGTCTTTATTTTATAAATGTGGACAATTGGTCCCTATTAATTGTTTATTTACTTGAACGTAATTAAAACACGTGTGTTCGTTTTAAACGTCCAAATATTACTATCGTTTTATCACCACGGACACCAATCTCAAATATTCATATGTATCTGTATATTTTTATATAAAACTATCAAATAGATGACATTGATGTACATACGTACGAATCATGGCTACATCGTTTTCATATTGTAGATGCCTATTACACAATTTTAATAATTATAATTATAACCACATATATTTTAAATTTATAATTTATATCATGATATTATATATATATATATATATATATATATATATATATATATATATATATCTTATATTTAATTAAAAGTCGAGAGTTGACTACATGCTGGTGACTTGTTTCCTTTGGACTCGCCATTGGAAAGCTCTCAACATGCAAATTAGACGCATAACAACGATTTTGCGCCGTATCTCAAAGGTTGCGTTAGATTTGATTTTTAACAAATCTAACAAGTGATTATAATATGTACAAAATTGATTATTAACTGCTGTAAAGTAATTTAGCATAAAAGTATATTTAGTAAGTTATTTCGTGTCAGTATTAGTAAATTTTAATGAACTAACTGGTTTGTTCATTTGCAAATTGTGGATTTGATTAGGGTATAATTACACGTATCTCATGCTATATGCGTTACTATATGAGGTATTTACTGGCAAATCGACTGCAGCTCACTTGTCAACACCGATAATATAACGATGACAAATAGACTACCGATGCACCAGTGGGGTAGCCATTATCTGGGATCAATTTACAAAATTATGTGTGCCAATATTGCCACATTACAAAGAGTTTCCAACGTTGCACGACACAAATATATCACAAAGGATACATAATGCATTATTCTATATATATATATATATATATATATATATATATATATATATATATATATATATATATATATATATATATATATAACGAAGAAAATTGGTTAACGGTCAGTAATCTGGCTTCAATTATTGTTTATTCGATATTTCGCAATTAATTTAATTGCTTCTTCAGGAACAACAAAAGACATAGACATGATAAGCCTATGCTAGGCAAAAAGTGAAAATACTTACAAACAATTCAGAGTATGACACAAGACTTGAAAACCAAGTTACACATTAAAAATATTTTTAAATGTAAGTTATAAACTACAAGCTAGACAATCAAAAACTAATCAAAATGGCGAACCATTACCACAGTTTTTTAACAAAATTTCCACTATACGCCAACGTTAAGAAATCAAAATTCAGAACCGAAGTTATCGAATAAATGACAATTGACAACAAACAAGGGGGAGTTAAAGTCAAAGGTTAAAATTATTAATCACAACGATAGAAAAAAGGGAAAGAAACCGAAACGAAGCCGTTACCGAGGTCCATTTGTAGCTGACTGAAATTTGTTGTAATCGAAATGTAGAAGATAGGCGTGAATGTTACTTAGGTTGTTGACATCTGATCTGAAATTGACGGTGTTGTCACATTTGTTAATGAGGTACATTTCAAGAAAATTCCTATGTTTATGGCGTGATTGAATTTCAAGAATCGCAGTATTAGCGAAGTCGAAGGCATGATGCCAAGTCTGTAGCATGTGCCTTTAGTGCACATTTTTTTTTTAATTTTGCAATTGCTTTTATGTTGTACGAGCCTTGTATAAATTTCAAACACAGGGCAGTTTGTCGTATGTAACAACTATCGCATTCAGAGCAGTTGACTTTGTAAATCACACCTGATCTGTATCTTTCCGGTACTGAATCTTTTACTTTCGAGAACAGAGACTGAAGAGACTTTATATTATATTTAGCTAGTTGTATGTTATCAGACTTACAGATGTTAACAATTTTGCTAGTCAGCTCCCTAACACACGTCAACCTCTTACACACTACTGCGTTGTCAATTTGTCAATTTTTCTATTTTGTAACAAAGAAAGGCATATTATAAGGCAGAGCTTGTAGAATGCAGTCGAGCATATAATCAAGAACAATTTGTGCAATTATGGTGATGACTGGATAACCCATAGGTGTACCAAAACACATATATATATATATATATATATATATATATATATATATATATATATATATATATATATATGGTGCGTAAGTTCTCGCGGCTGAAATCTGTGCTTCTTGGTTCTCGGGTTGTGAACCGCGTTGTAGAAATCTTCCCCGAAGGGTCGCTTCGACGTTTCGGCAGAGTCCCATCTGCCATCTTCAGGAAGCTCTTCTAGGTCTCGCTGACTTAGTTCTTCTAAGTCAGCGAGACCTAGAAGAGCTTCCTGAAGATGGCAGATGGGACTCTGCCGAAACGTCGAAGCGACCCTTCGGGGAAGATTTCTACAACGCGGTTCACAACCCGAGAACCAAGAAGCATATATATATATATATATACAAAAAAATAGGAAAACTATATGATGTAGCAATATTGCACAATGAGGATGTTAAAACAGTATAGCAGGGGGAGATGTGAAAACAAATGGAAACACGCTGCCAAACTACACAAGTTGGGGGAGATGTGAAAACAAACAAAACAAATCGTTAAGGAAACTGCTAAAACAACGATCCAGAAGAAAAAGAAAGCGACAAACAGGAAGGATTTGTTCGATGAGGAGTAGGTAGAGATAGCAACAACACAATAGGAAACAGAAAATTTTAAGAACATAACAAAACTATCGAATGGCATGTATAGGAAGAAAAAACAAGATTGTATAATGAGAAAAAACTCACAGAGGAAAACTTTCAGAATAAGGAAATCTGAGCATTTTACCAAGAAATATAAAAGATAGAACAGGTTACCATAGCAGAATTAGCTATTTTAAGAACATGTGCCTCCAATTTAATGACCCTGTCTCATCACTCATCACTATTGCCCATTTGTTATATATCTTGTGTTTTTCTTTTATTTGTGAGTTTTTCAAATACTTTTTTGTTTGTTGTTTGCTTGTGATATTTCGTATGCGTGTTTCTTCTACTTTTCCTTGTATTTTCTGTACTCGTTAATCATTTTCTTTATCTGTTCGTGCTTTCTATGGTATTCAGTGATTAGTTTTTTGACGTGGTGTATTTTTTCTTGTTGTTTCAGATCGCGATTATATACTTTTTGCATTTGCCTCTCGTTTAACATAACTCATATAAATCAAATATTGAAGTATGCAGGTAATATGAATAATGGCTTTGTAAAATAAACAAATCAACAACACATATTTGTTTGTGAAAAGCAATATGCCCACCAAATATTTTAATTTCATTTATTCGTGGGGTAAACACTTCGCAGCGAATTGTTCTGAATTTGTTTTCGAATAATCTAATTGAGTTTTGGTTTCTCACAATAAAACTAGCTGAAACAAGAACGAACTGTTTGTGCTATTTTCTGTTGTTTAATTATGTTTATTTTAGGTTTGAGCGAACATGCATTTAGAGAGCTTTATTAAGTTTAACGTGTTTGACTGTAACGAACTGCCATTAACGTCGTTTAACTTTCAACCAATTTATACAAAACACGCTGTGGACGCAGGCAATGGTGCTCTTCATGGTTAGCGATGGTTATGAGAAGTTGAATTTTGAGGGCGGCATTATGGGCTGGGAAACACCTACGTTGCAAATTTCATAAAAGATCGATAAAGTTAGAGTATTAAATGGGCAGGAAACCCTACCCTGTAAATTGCGTGATAATCGGTACCGTTGCGGCGCTAAAGGGGCGGGGGTGTGAAGAATATACGAGATATCGAAAATATGTGCCATGTACTCATCACGCAAAATACAAATAAATCAGGATTGGATATAAAATTTGTATTTTTAAAGTTCAAATTCTATTCAAACTAATTAATTATAACAGAAAACATTGCTAAAAATTAAAAAGAACTTGACATTATAAAATATGAGGGTAGAAAATGCATTGCAATGGATTGTAGTACAATATAAAAAGAAAATATACTAATAATAATAAAAATGCAAAACATTACGTACGACGTTGAAATAATCTAATTTCAAAAAATATGTACGGATAAAAGGATAATAAAATTACAAGAGTTGAAAAGAAATATAACAAAAGCATAAATGGTACAAAAACAAAAAACGAAGAACGTTTAGTACGAAAATAAAATAAAAGAACAAATAAATGAAGGAAATTGACAAGACAAAATAGAAATGAGAAGATACAAAATAATACGCAATGATAAAACAGTATACAAACTGATTAAAAAATAAGCAAAATTATATTTATATTTAATAGAAATAGTAACAAAATGCAAATGTTACAAAGATGATATCTGATGGATGTTATTTTACATTTAACATATCTAATACGACTCTATCGAGGCACTGGATCAATTATACACAAATTATTATTCAAACGTCGTTTTCAGCGGAGCACATACAATAGGTTTTGCATTTCAAACGAATTTTAGTTGTCGAGTGTTTGAACTAATCTGAAGCTATTGTTAAGCTAAGGCATTTTGAAATGCAAATAATGCCTCAACCAAAAAGCAATCTTTTTGGGAGCCACGTTTAAATTGGTTACCAATAAAAAAAAAGATAATATGATTTTAAATTTGCAACATCAGTACAGACAATTCTAAGACTGATTTACGAGTTTAAGGACATTTCGTGATGTAACAACATGCTTTCAACGAAAAATTATTTACAACAGTATTACAGGTTATTAAGTACTAAGTAATTAAATAAATAATAAATATGCAGTGAAAATTAAATAATAATAGTGCAAAATTTAGAATCGTATTTATACAATATAAAGATATATAAATATTTAACTGCGATAAAAACAATGTTTTTAGCTCAGTTGCTTGAGAAAGTTTCCCAACATGAGAAGTTTTATACAAGTTCCACAAGTTGTTCTCATACTTATATCAATATAAACTAGAACCTATCGACATGCAATTTTGATTTATTATTGGCCTTAAATTTTATGCCGTATTAAGTTATGTAAAAATGAGTTTCGTTACTTCATCATACTCCATTGAAGTTCATAACCTCAAGTTTTACGAACTTACAATCCCCGAGGCTCAAATTCTGCTAAAGGTTTAGAAGTCGCGCATATAATCCAGTCGAGAGCTTTTTATTGCAAAGTATCCCTCCTTTAATTATTACAAGTAACAACACACAATGTATTTACGTCCGACTAATCGAATTTCTCACCATAATTAATTTTATTTCAGCAACATATGGTGAAACAAATAAATGTCCCGAAGTACGACTTGCTCTCTATATCCCCTTGATCTTTCCAATAAATCTTAAAATTTCGGGAGAAATGCTATTTATACTTAACTGAGTGTGTACATCCGAGTGAGAAGGTCGCACGATTTGAGCTCCGGAAGTGTAGAGAGATTTTAGGTGATAGTGACGGTCATAAGAGTTAAAACGGGTATTGTGCGAGTGTTAACAACTAGGCGGTCACGGTAACGTTTGGTGGACTTAAATTGACGCTGAAACACAGACGTCAGTAAAGTTTTAAATAAAAGTGAGGGCACGAAATCGCGTACGCAAAGAGAATTACCTGCGGCGAGAGAACTTTTTGCGCTAGGCACGGCCGGTCGGACTGCGGGCAAGCGACGGGAACTTTTGGTGTGTGCAAAACCAGATAAGAGAGGTTAATAACTTTTATATGTAAATAAATCGAAATATCAAATAAATATCGCCAACAAACACGAAAGTTATTGTAGTGCCGGGACATTAAACGTTAAATCAATATAAAGTAAATAAACAAAACAATAAAAGCTGATTGCCAAATAAAAATAAACTAAATAAATATAATAATAAAAGTCGACTGTTCATCTGAAAGAAGGGAAAAGGAAATGGCGAGCGGGGGAGGCAGGGAAAGGGTAGGAAGTGAGGGGACAAGGGTCCCAGAGATATTCACTAGGAGTAGGAAGATACAGAGGTCTGCGGAGAGGGAGAAAGGAGAAGGAGATAGAAAAGTGGAAAGCATTGACGATGAAGGGGTGGCAGGCATGTTACGAGTAATCATGAAGGAATTAAAGGAATTGAGGAGAGAGAATGCAGAGATGAGAAAGGAGAATGCAGAGATGAGGAGCGAAATGAAGGAAGAAAGTGTAAGAAGAGAAAAGATAGAACAGGAGTGGAAAAAAGAAAAGGCAGAGATGGGAGGAAAAATTAGAAAGATAGAAGAAAAACTGGAGCAGATGGAAAAGCAAGAGAGAAGAAATAATGTCGTGATTAGAGGGTTGGAAGGGCAAAAAGGAATGGAGAGGCAGGAAGTGAAGGAATGGATTAGAAAGGAATTACGGGTAGAAGTGGCAATAGAAGAAGTGAATAATTGGGGAAGTAATGGAAGGGAAATAATGCTAGTGAAATTGGAAACAAAAGAAGACAAGGAGAGGATTATGAAGAACAAAGAGAGACTGAAAGGCAGCAGAATTTACATCGACCATGACCTCACAGAGAAGGAGAGGGAAATACAGAGAGAAATTTGGAAGTATGCGGTTAAGGAGAGAGAACAAGGAAGGAGAGTCAAAATGGGGTACAGAAAGTTGAAAGTGAATGATAAATGGCTACAATGGGATGGAGGAGAGGAAAAATTGGTAACAAAAAACTGAGTCAGGGGGGTGAAAGGGAAGGGGGAAAATGGAATAGGGAGAAAGTGAGCAGAGGAGAGGAGGAGGGGAGAGAGGAGAGGAAAGGGGTCAGGGCTTGTTTTTGGAATATTGCGGGGTGGAAGAAATGGATGATAGAAGAGGGAGGTTTAAACAGAGACCTAAGGGTGTATATTGAGGGCTTCGACTACATAGCACTGATAGAGACATGGGTAGAAGAGGGCCTATGGGAGAGGTACAAGGGAAATATGCCGAGGGGTTTCAGATGGAAATGCACAACAGCGAGTAGGGACAGAAGAAGAGGAAGGGCGAAAGGGGGTATAATAACGGGGGTTAAAGAGTCTTGGAAGGAGGGGGAAGAAGGGGGTTGTAATACGGAGAGGATGCAAGGTAGATGGATAAACAAAGATGGGGAGAAGTGGGGACTGTTCGCGGTCTACAGTAACCAGCAGATGCGGCAATTGGTAAAAGAAATGGACGAAGTAGTAGAGCGGGAAGGGGAGAAAATAATGATTGGAGGAGATTTCAATGCAAGAATAGGGAAGGAAGCAAGGTTGGAGGAGTGGAGAGGGGTGGGGGAAAGGGAAGGAAGAAGATCTAGAGATGAAGTGGTAAATGGGGAAGGGAAAATTTTGAGGGAATGGTTAGATGACAGAAACTGGGGGGTGCTTAACGGGAGAGTGAAAGGAGACATGGAGGGCGAGTACACGTATGTAGGGGCGAGTGGAGATTTGGGAGTATCTGAAGAGGAGGAAGAGAAGAAGGCAGAAAGATGAGAACATTGGGGACACGGAGTGGAGGAATTATTTCATGCAATTGCTGGGAGGGGTGGAGGGAAGAGGAGAAGAGAGTAGGGGAGAGAGGGAGAGGGTGGAGCAAATAGAAGAATTCACATGGGAAGAGTTGATGAAGGTAAAGAGTAAAATGAAAAAAGGGAAGGCAGCGGGGGAGGATGGGATAGATACGGAGGGGTGGCTAAACGCTCCAGAAGAGCTATGGCGAGAGACATTAAGATGGTTGAATGACATCTGGTCAGGGAGGAGGAAGCTACCCGATAGGTGGAGGATGGCGGAAATATGCCCTATATGGAAGACAGGAGATAGGGAAAGGGTGGAAAACTACAGGGGGATATCGCTGCTAGATATTGGGTATAAGATGTATGCAAGCCTGATAGGGGCGCGGGTGGTGGCGGAAGTGGAAGAAAGGGGAATACTGCCGGAAGGGCAAGCGGGATTTAGGGAGGGAAGAGGTACAAGGGACAATCTATATGTTTTAAATTTTATCGTGGAGAGAGAGATGGCAAGAAAGGGGGGAAAGGTATTTGTAATGTTTGTGGACTTGAGGGCGGCGTTCGACAGCGTTGATAGGGATAAATTGATGAAGATATTAGTAGAGATGGGACTGGAAGGGAATAGTGTGGAAAGGATAAGACAAATTTATGAAGAGACGTGGAGCAGAGTGCGAGGGAAGAAGGAAACGACAAAAGGCTTTAGGACCACAAGGGGATTAAGGCAGGGGTGCCCACTGAGCCCTATATTATTTAACACCTACATTGCCAAGTTAGAGGAAGTCCTAAAGAAAGGGCAAGACGGGGGGGTGAAGCTAGATAAGGAAAGGATATGGTCTTTGGCTTTCGCGGATGACTTGGTAATAATGGCGGAAACGGAGGGAGGTTTGAAGGGGATGGCAAGAAGGTTAGGAAGTTTTCTGGGAAGGAGAGGGCTAGAGCTCAACACGAAAAAGACGAAGGTAATGGTATTCGGGAAAGGAGGAGGAAAAAGAAGGGAGATAAAGATGATGTGGGAAGGAGAAGAAATAGAGCAGGTGAGGGAATGGATGTACCTAGGATACGTGATGAGGGACAACAATAGTAAAGAAGGGCATATGAGGCATATGTGCAAGAAAGCGAGGAAGGCTGAAGAAGGGTTGAGGAGGGTCCTGTGGGGAAAGAGAGAAGGGAGTTTCGAGGAGTCAATGAGAATATGGGACACGTGCGTAAGAAGTATAATGCTGTATGGAGCGGAAATATGGGGAGCAAAAGAACAGAAAATGCTAGAGAGGACCTATATAGGGCAGATGAAAAGGGCGTTACGTCTAGAAAAATCAACACCGGACTATGTGGTAAGGCAAGAGACAGGAAGAGAGAGGCTGTGGTTGGAGGCGGGGAAGAGGGTAGTGAGATATGAGGTGACGACGAAAGGGAGAGGACAAGGAAGTTTGGCATATAGGGTGATGGAGGAAGTAGAGAAGAGGGAAAGGGAGGGCAGGGTGAGATCGGAATGGGAAGAAGGAAGAATAAGGATGTATGAAAGAGCAGGTATGTCAGGACGGGAAGTGGAAAGAAGAAGAATGGAGGGGAAGAAGGTGGAGAGAGAAATAGTAGAGAGGTGGAAACAAGTGGAAGCCCAAGAAAGGGGAGAGAAAATAAAAAAGGCAAGATATAATGCAAAATACAAGAGCATACAGGTGTACGGAAGGAAACCTAAGTACTTGGATGGACGACTAACGGCGGAGGAAGAGAGGTGCATAGCGAGGTTTAGATGCGGCAATGAAGAAAAAGCAAATAAGTATTGGATGGGGGAGGAGTATCAAAGGTGTACGGCATGCGGAAAAGAAAGGGAGGATTGGAGTCACTGGTGGGACACGTGTGAGGAATTGAGGTGGAGCAGGGAAGAGAGAGAAAATGGGAGGGATTGGAGAAAGGTACTGGGAGAGAAGGGGAAGGGACTAGAGTGGCTAGGGAAGTTAAAGGGGAAGAGAGAAGAGGCTTGGAAAAGGAGGGAAGGGGAAAATAAAAGTTAGTATGTTTCAGGCAAGGAGGTCTAAAGTTAGAAGGGGGCAATTGTAAAGAGGGAAGAAGAATGGAGGTGTGGAGAGGACGGACACGGGCGGAGGTCGAGCATGAAGGCGGGCCGCACGCACCACGGAGCAATGAAGGGGATTTATTGTATACATGTAAATAGATGTAAATAGATTTAAATGTATCATGGGTATGCCAATAAAGGTTATAATAATACTTAGCGTGATATAAATCTAGAGTGACTCCATTACTTTAGAACCCACGTCTTACTACCTCCATTTTCAGTCAAATAGCGTTTTCATCTATTGTCTCTTTGCGTTTGAGTTATCGACTTGAGAGATAATAGATAAAAAGTGTCTTCAATTTTCGTTGAAATGCTGATTCTAGCTGGTATTAATTTATCAAGTGGTAAATGGAAATTATTATATTACTATGTGACAGCTTTGATTAGTTTGTAACTAATATGCTTTTGTATTAATTTTGAATTGATATTTTAAACACATTTTTAATTCGTACTCAGCGATAAAAGTTGCGTAGTATTATTATTATGGTAAAGCTGTGTTTTTGACTTTTTCTTAGAATGACATGTACATATTTTTGAAAACCAACTTTGTGCTCTTCTTCCAAGTCTGTACCTTTCGTCTCCGTTGTATACCACGAGGTATCTTTTTGTAGCTTTCCCGTCAATTTTTCTTCCCTCCTCTCATTTAGGTCAGAAAAATCTACACACGCTTGACTTCATTATACAAATCTGCAATTTATTTGTTTGTTCTTCTCCTCCAACTTTCTGTTCCACCCTTGACTCCTCCATATATCCTGCGTAGTATTGTTCTTTCCCAGACTTCTAGTGTTTTTGCCTCTTGTTTGTTTAACACCCATATCTCAGAGCAATACAGTACTGTTGGCCGAATTACCGTTGCATAAATCCGTAGTTTTGGTGCTCTAGATATATATTTTGACCTTAGCATTCCCTTCATTGCTTCTATTTCCGATTCGCTTATCAACTTCGTTGTTTTCTCCATTACAATTTGTGACTGTTACTCCTAGATACTCGAATTCCTTCACTGTTTCAAAACAATACTCTTCTCCATCAAACGACCGTACCTTGAAACTGCTTGCAGCGAACGCTATACACTGGTGCTTGTGATGGAACACAGTTCCCGTTGTTTGGGGCTTTTTTCTCCCTTAATATGGCTTCCAGAGCCATATTGAAAAGCGTAGTCGATAGTGGGTCACCTTGCGTTAGCCTTCTCCCCACCGCGAAGCTCCTTGAGAGAGTTCCATCGACGGCCACTTTGCTTCTGGTGCCTTCCAATGTAATTCGCACCAACCTATTCACAGGGATACCAAACCGTATCATGGCCTATGAATAGGATATGTAGTTCTACATTCTACTCGTAGCTGTTCGCCTGTATCTGCTTTAGCGTAAAAACCTGATCTGTTGTAGACCTTCCTACTCTAAATCCACTCTGATATTCCTCAATTACCTCCTCGGCGATGGCATCCAGTCTGCTTTTCATAACTCTATCAAATATCTTATATGTTACGTCCAGTAGCATAAGGTTGGATCACCTTTTTTGTATATTGGACACATTACCGCTCCATTCCACTCTTTTGGCATTTTTTCTTTCCTCCATACTTATTTTACTATTTCTATTATCCATCCTTGTAAGAATATTCCACCTCCTTCCAAAAATTCGGCTGTGATTTCATTCTCACCCGCGCTTTTGTTATTTTTTGCTTTGTTAACTGTTTCCTTGACCTCTCGCTTCGTTGGTTCTGCTAGTCTTAGGATCTTCTAAGTCTTGTTGTATGCTTGTCATTTGTTCATGTTCCTGAACAAATGACACTTCTGCACCTGTACTTAGCAGATTTTCAAAATATTTTGCCCATATGTATGCCTTCTCTTCGGTTTTTCCTGCCAATTCGCCTTTTTCGTTTCTGTAGTACCCCAATGTACGTGATCAGTTTGCGCTTTTTTTTGCTTCTTGATAGAACATCTTGCCCAGATGTTCCCCTTTGCATCTTCGACATGTGTGCTTAGCTACTGCTATCTTTTCCTTGAAATATTCAAAGTTTTCGTCGGTTCTGCGCTTCAAATACCTTAATCTAGCTTTATTTCTTTGATCACATACTTTTTTGCATTCCTCAGTGTACCAGTCTGCTTTCTTAACTCGTTCTGGTTTCCTCAGTAACTGCTGTGCTGTAAATCTTATACTGTTTCTCACTGTGTAAATGGAATATATCTATATCTTCTGTGGAGGAGTGTCTTCTAATAGCTGGGATACATACTCTTCAAACAGTTTTTGGACTTGCTGTTCTCCAAGATCCTTGACATTGTACTTCTAAATGCACACACTCTTAACTTTGGTTCTTTAGGTAGCTCTTGAAACATTTTCATTGCCACGAGAAAAGGGTCTGAATTCACGTTGGCTCCGCGATAGCTTCTAACGTATTTTACTCCTCTTGCATGCTTGGCCTCTATCAACACATGATATATTTGGTTAAAGGTTTTTGCGTCTGGCGATACCCATGTAATTTTGTGTAATCTCTTGTGGTCAAAATGTGTGCTCATTATTTGCATCCCATTTTCCATAGCGAATTGCACTAGTTTCTTTCCGTTTTCGTTACATTCTTCGTGTAGGCTTTTATTTCCCGAAATCCTCTTGAAGCACCCTTCTCTGCCAACTTTCGCATTAAAGTCACCCAGTACCATCTTAATATCATATTTCGGAATCTCATTTAATACTATCCAATTCTTCATAAAATATATCTTTCTCTTCAATATCTTTCTCTTCTGTTGGTGCGTGGCCATTTAATAAGCTTATTTTCCTGTAACAACCTCTCACTCTTAATAGGCACAATCTATCTGATATTGGCTTAAAATCTATAACTTTTTTGCCCAAGCTTTGCTTACTATAAACCCGGTGCCGAATTATCGATTGTTTATTCTTCCACTGTTAAACATCGTAAAGTTTAGAATCTCATTTCCTTTCTGTTTTGTTTCTTGTAGTGTCACACTATGTATTCCATACTTCCTCACTATTTCCATTAAATTCCTTATTGCACCTTGCTCACAACAGCTTCGCACATTCCAAGTTCCAATCTTTAACCACTTTGAACTTCCACTGGCGTTGCCTTACCTACTGTGCTTGCCTCACCCTCATTTCTATTTCTTATGATTCTTTGCTCCTCTTCTTTGGCTTTTTCCAAACTCATAACCTTGTTCATTGCTATGTCGCTAGTCCTGTCATGGGTCCTTGAAATTTCCATTAGTTTTTTGAATCCATTCTCTCCAGGCTCTGTGTATCGTTCATCCATTTGCATAATACACCATCTATTGTGAGTTTATTGCACCCTTCTTTCACATCTCTCCCGCTGTTTCTTTCTTCCTGAGATTGATAATATAACCAAAATTGGCCGCCCGTGCATATTTAAGGCATGTTTGGTCACCGCCCACATAATTTATTTCACGTAAAATCAATTCTGAAGCTATTCATTTAAATTTACAACCCACCGTTAATATTAAAATTTACCTCTTTTCTCGTTAAATTCGATAAAACTTTATTATTTCAATTGTTACTGTCGATAGGTTCTACTTTAATTAAATTATCATGCGTGAGTTTATATAAAATTGCTTTAATCTCGGCTATTCGCGCCATTTTATTAAACAGTGTGGTTATTACAACGTCGAGTATCCACAAGTTCAGTTTAAGACTCTTGAGAACGGGTAATTGTCTGAAGCACATATAGGAGATTGCAACCATATTCATTTACGTTGAGGTTAGTAGATAATGACTACATTTATAAACATGGAATGTTTCATGTAGTATAAATTTATTATTTACCTATTTGATATTAAACATTATGTAAGAAGTGTTATATCCAGCTTACCATAAATTATAAATAATCGTCTGGTAAGGGGTTGGAATTTCTTTCATTAACGGTTAAGTTGTCATGGAAATTGATGAACTGGAATTGGAATTGTTTCAATAATTTGAAACAATAAAAGATAAAAAACATTTAATACCTAATATACGAGTGGAGATAATTATTTAGCGTCCCTAACATAGTAGGCATTGAGTGACGTTGAATCAATTTGACACATTAAAGTATTAATCATTTGTTGTTACGTTGGTTCAATTGTAGTTTTGTCACTTGTTTCCTGTTTATATTATAATAGTTTAGAATTTAAGTAGACAAGTTTAGAGAAATTCTAAAAATGGAATAATCAGAGGTTCGTGCAGTTATAAAATACTTGGAAAGGAAAGGGTTACCGCCAAAAGAAATTCATGAAGACAAGGTAGGTGTATTAGGTGCTGTTTCTTACCAAGTGGTGAAAAATATGTCTAGAGAATTTAAACTGGGAAGACAAACATGTGAACATGCGAAGGGCGCAGGATGACCAGTGACTGTCACTACCCAAAAAATGCTAATCGTATATACGATATCGTAATGACAGATAGACTGACCATTCGCCGTATAGCGAAAATTACGAGTTTTTCTTATGGTACTATAGAAAATATTTTATCAAATATTTTGGAGCTAAAAAAGTTGTCTGCACGTTGGTTCCCACGAATGTTGACACCTGATCAGAAACGTTTTAGGTGCAAAAAGTTTAAAGCAGATCCGGATGAATTCCTTTCTCGATTCGTCACTGTTGATGAAACGTTGGTTCACCACTTCGATTCTCAGTCGAAGCAACAAAGTATGGAGTGGCATCGCCGAGGTTCTCCGCAATCCCGCAAATTTCTTGTTTTGCCATCCACTGAAAAGTGGTCCCTAGTGATTTCTTTTTATTTCCAAAATTGAAACAATATCTTCGGGGACCAGATATTACGACAATAATGAAGTGATTACAGAGCAATCAAAGGTTTGGGGCATCTTTGAACCAAATGTATCAACATTCAGGGAGATTATGTAGAAAAATAAATGTTTGATATTTCTTTAATGTTAATGTTATGTTAATACTGATCACCCCTCGTATATACATTTAAATGTTTTTATTGTTTGTTGTTACATATTATTGAATTGAATTTCTTGTTTCAAGGACTTGGGAAATATTGTTTTATTTAATTTAATTTTATCCGTTTGTATTTTTGAAAAAAAATATATATTTATTTACAATTTTGGCTTTATTGAAATATACATTTTTAAAATTTTTAAATATTCCGAATATGACATTTTTGACGTCAGCCAATTTTTTAAAAGTATTTATCGATTTTTAGGAATGTTTTTTAGATTTTTTTTTTATTTTTTGAGTTTTTTATGCAATTTAATTTTTTACGTATTTTGACAATATTATTTTTTTTCAATTTTTTATTTTTTTTTGATTTATCTTAATTGTATAATTCTACAAATTCTTGACAGTAAATCACTTAAACTGTTACTTATCTTGTATCATGAGCAGTCAGTCGTTGAATAAAACACTACTTAATTGTATATTTTTAAATCTTGTATTTTTGCGTTTTTTTCATTTTTTGCATTTGCAGCAAATTACACATACAATGGTTTATTAACGTTTTGTTGCAATTATTTTTATTTGTATTAACTTTAAAATTTTTCCGTTAGTATTTTTGAAAAATTCAATGTTCATTTTAGAGTTTTGGAAATTTGTGTTTTTGTAAATTCTTAATTTCAGCCAAATTTTGACATTATTATTATTTCCATTTAAAAATGTATATTTTATAGATTGTTGTTTTATAACAAAAACGTTTTTACATTTATTGAAATTTGCATTATGGAAATCTTTGAAATTTTTCCAAATTTTTTCACTGCATTATTTTTCAAAAATATTTTGTAATTTAGTTATTGTTTTTGATAAATTGCTTTTTTAGACAGTTCTAGTAGTTTTTTTAATTTTATTTCTTTTTATATTTTTTACGTTTGTGACATATGCATTTCAGGTTATGTTATGATAAGTTTTTGCATATTTCAGTTTAATAATAACAATAGAAAACTATATATTATTATAATTAATTAATTATTATATTATATTATATTAATATCACTTATTATGAGTGATATATAATTATTAATGTTTTCAAATATATAGCAGTATAAAATTTATTTACAAAGTTGAAATTAATAAAAAGACATTTCTAGGACGTTAAAATAAGTATCTTGAACCAACCTTAATTTAATATTGACACAAATATCTCGCACTAATCTCAATCGTTCTTTTACTTTTAACTACTTTTAATAAATATAGAAATCAGCATTCCACGGTTTTTTTAGTTAACATTGTTATAATTTTCAGAAATACATTAATTATATTTATGAAATAGGCAAAGGTGATCTGTCAAAGCTACATCCAATTTTAACAAAGTTCTAAGCCGTAATTAATTAATTGAAATCAGTTAGGAGTAGTTATTTTTGTGGTATTTTTTTGTCAATGATGTAATTTTTGAACTAAGTTATCATTCTAATGTGTCATGTAACAATTTAAAACGACTATTAATTTGAACTAAGTTTGACATTTGTCAAACTTAGTTCAAATTAATTGCCGTTTCAGTTTCAGTGAAGTCGAAAATTCGACTTCAGTCGAAGTTTGCTAACGATAGCACCAACATTATTACGATTTAAATTCTTTTTGCTGCTCTGACGACAATCGCAAAATGAAAAACATACGTTTGACTAAATCTCTAAATTTAAATAAATGTTTTTATTCCTTTTTTGAGTTTTCACCAAGTAAATGCATCAGGCGTGGTCAATTTTTAGTACACCCTTGTTTCTCTCTTCGTCGATGCGTTTTATTACTTTATCTATTTACTTATTTTTGTAATACTTTTTAACTATTTTACATTTAATTCTCTAGAAAAACAGACATGACCATTATCACCATTACCATTACATTAATTGAACATTATTAGATCTTAAAGCAAGTTGCAATGCAACTGGGTCTATTTCGTCCCAGTTTTACAATTTGTACGGAAAAATGTTACAGATATAATATCAAGTCTAAGGGGTGGTCTGATTGATTGAGAATCACAGAAGTGGCGGATTAGGATTGACCAGTTTTTGACTAGTTGTTGTGGGGTTTGGTCGCAGCTTGGTCGTGGTGGTTCAAATTATCGAAAAGTCTTACATGACTTGATTTCAATAGTGTTCTGAAAGAAATGATTCCCAGTCTCAGTCCATACTTAATAGACCATGTTCAGCTTGACTTATCCTGATCTGGGATCAAAGGCAAAATATATTGCATGTAGCGGAAAACACGGTAGTTTTTAGAAAAAAAGCGGTTTCAAGTGATTTCCATTTTTAGGTTAAATTATTCTGATCTTACATTCCATGGCAAAATATATTGCATCCTGCGGCAAAGACACGTGAGTTTTTGAAAAAAAAACGACTTCCAGTGATCGCCTATCCAGGTCTCAGACTTTAACCCAATAGATTATTGCTAGGTTGAGTTATCCTGATCTTAAGTCCCAGGGCAAAAAATAATTCAAGCAGCAGCAAAGACAAAGAAGTTTTTGAAAGAGACCGGCTTCGAGTGATGGCCTGCCCAGGTCTGTGACTCAATAGACCATTTTTGGTTAAGTTATCCTGATCTTAACTTTATGAAGCTCTTTCCCATCAATCGGTTAATTAATCTAGCTTATGGCCGGAGTCGGATTAAAACATAAGATGCCAGGATATTCAAGTATGCAAACCATATCCGCTTATACCAATGATCTCGCAATTTGCATATTTCAAAAGTGAAGATGTTTCTGTTATATTTGTGTAATTGCCGAAGCACAATTTTATCATACAATTGAAAAAGTAACTGAAACAGACGTACACACAATATGCACTTCATATGGCAATGCAAACAAATCGATATAATACATGATAATAATGACAAATTTACACAATAATTTGAATGATAGCCACATGGACAGCCGCCAATAAAAAATAGTGTCGAGTACTCAATATGGTAAATATGAATAAATCATTTTTTCAACGCTTGCACTTAGCAGATTAGTTTGAACACTACGAGTTAATTTTCCATACAATTCAAATTGCTTATATATTCGTGTGGGTGTGTGTGTGTGTTTCATAGAAAGTCACGTGAGTGTGGCAGTGATTATCATTACTGAAAAATATTTTACCTTTATAAGATCTAAAGTTCATCTTCGTATAACAAATGAAACATCTTAATTGGTATGAAATTTGAATTGCTATTTGAGCAGTTCAGTGTAATCAAAGGGGTGCGAAGACGTCACCCGTAGCAAGTTCGGTACTCATGAATGTAATGCCCAAAAGGGGGTGTATCGCTAGTTAGCTCATCGCCAAATTATTATAATAAACTGAATTGAATTAAATTTGAAAACGTATTTGAACATAACGATAAAGTCATTTTTACGAACGTGCATCTACCCCAATTACATTTCCTTACGCCCCCTCATTTATAGTAGTTTTTGAATTACTTAACCCTTCGTAGGTAAAATCACATTAATCTATCCACCCTGAGCCGGAAACTATTAAGTAATCTTCACAAACATTGCCAGATGAAGTAATTGGTATCGTGCAGGTCCCTTTTACTAATGAAACCCACTTGCAGGATCGCCACGTAATATTAATGAATAATTAAAACTATGTTTATGGGTTCACTTCCCCAACATAAGGTGCAACGTTGATTGCATTAACAACGACCTTGCTGACCGATATTTCGGTGTCATATCGCGTAACCATTTACGTGGCTATATCGACCCTACTCCTCGCATTTAACTTGGCGTACATGCATTAATAACGCAAGTTAAGCGTTTATTACACGATTGAGGATTCTACATACGTATCCATAATTGCAGTACTTGATTTCTTAAATCTAGTATTATATAATATAAACTTTGTTTGAAATATATCAAGACTTATTATAATACGCATGTTTACTAATCGAGTGGTACAGGTTAGTAATACTATGTTAACTTGATCCATTGCATTGTTTGTAACGAAATTAAACTTATGATCTGGGGTTATTTTTCTTTCTTCTTCGCACTTTATAAGTATTAGAGGTCACGGCGATATACAGAGATTCGAGAATTAGTCCCTTATGTAAGTTATTTTGAGTATTTAAAATCACATGTTTGGAAAAGTCAAATGTGTGGTGGTGTTTCCACACATGTGAACACATGCAGTGATTTATGACTTCTTGTCTTTAGTTATAACATTGTTGGAATCCTGTTTATGATTTTGTTTGGTCTGTCTTACATACGATGAACTATAATCGTTACATTGTATGTACTAAAAAATAGAAAATGTATTAGTGTAGCTGATTACAAACGATTAATTTGCCATAATGGTGTTTTTGCTCCGCCTAGGGAGCTGCTAGATGGATTGAGTAGTCTAGCAGTGAGCTTGCCGGTCCCAAGCCCGGATAAAGGAGGAGGGTTGGACGATGAGCCAACTACACATCCCTGTAAAAACAACCAGTTCAGAAACCTGAACAACAACCTCGCATCAAAGGACGGATTTCTCGGAGACGACTCACGCAAAGAAATATGGACTACGAATTTGGAACATGGAATGTAAGGACTCTAAACAAACCAGGTGCACAACTAGCTTTACTCGAAGAAATATAAATTAATGTTGACTGCAGTACAGGAAATAAAGTGGTTAGGAAAGGAGATCAGTGACACGAAAACACGCACAATATTGTCCAGCGGGAAAAATAGGGTCAAAAAAGAATCTGGTGTAGCATTCACGGTTGACAATAAAGTAAAAAAACAGCATCATTGACTTCCAAGCAATTAATGAAATGATTTGTAAACTGCGGCTCCGCACCCGCTTCTTTAACGTCACACTAATTAAATTTCCACTGGCTACATAGAACAGGAAGAAGAAACAAAAGAAAATGTCTATCAGCTCATAAAGGAATTGTATGACAACTCGCCAAAACATGATATCAAAATTGTGTGGGAGATATGAATGTCAAGGCGGGCAAAGAGGAAGGTTTGTAGGAAAAATAGGAAACCACTCATTACATAACCAAACGAATGGAAATGGAGAGTGCCTAACTTCGCCACTAGCAAGAATATGGTTGTAAGCGCTACATGTTTCCCACACCGAGACATTCATAGGGGCACCTGGGTCACCGGATAGAAGCACAATCAACCAGATAGACCACATTCTGATAGATAAAAGAGCAGCTAGTAGCGATTTCAAGTCAAGAAGAGGGGCATGCTGTGGGTCGGACCATCATATAGTACAAATGAAATTTAAATGCGGGATATGCTAGGAAAAGTGGAAAGCGTGAAAATGCAGAGAAAATGGACATAGAGAAACTGAAGTTACCCGAAAGAAGAACAAATATGCACGCAGAAACTAACGCAACAAAGCCAACCATTGCAATCAGTGGAAAATCACTCGAACACAATCAAAACAGCAATTAAAGAGGCACCAATGGCAACAATAGGCAAGAGAAAGCAAAAGAGTAGACCAATCTGGTTTGGTGAAGAATGCAAAAGGTAGATAGAAGAAAGGAATAAAAAATATAAGATCCATATAGAAAGGCGAACGAGAAAATGAAGACAGGAGTTCGAGACGGCTAGAAAGGCAGCAGATAAGACATCCAGAAGGAAGAAGGGAAAATACGAAAACGACCTTATTATTACGATGGAAGAGAACTTCATGGAGAATGATTCAAGAGGGGCGTATAGGTATCTAAAAATCATAGAAGGATACAAACCCCGAACGAGATTCTGTAGGAATGAAAACGGGCAATTGGAAAGCGACCCTCAGAACATTAACGATATCTGGAAAGGATATTTCCAGACCCTACTGGGGAAGCAGGAGGTAGAGGGGACAAGACAAGATGTGAACCTGCGAGCAGAAGGGGAAGTAAGGGTAGACCCCCAAGACTGGAGGAAGTCATAGAAGCAATCAAGCCGCAAAAAAATAACAAAGCGCCAGGAATCGATGGAATCCCCTCTGTAAGTATATAAACTAGGTGGAAATCATCCAACGGAACATATCCACGCACTCGTCACAAAAGTATCGTCGGAAGAAACAATGCCCAATGACTAAAAAAAAAATTATATGCCCTATCTACAAAAAGGGAGACAAATTGATATGTGAAAATCACAGAGGAACATCACTGCTGTGCATAGTGTATAATATACTAACGCGCATCATCAACCAACGCATCAAACCGATAGCGGAAAACATAATCGGCGAATACCAAACTGGGTTCAGACGCGGAAGATCCACGATCGATCAAATATTCACGGTAAAACAAATGCTAAGGAAATCATGGGAACATGACATAAAAGTGTACAATATACACATAGATTTCAAGCAGGCGTATGACTCGATAGACAGAAATAGATTGCATCAAATACTGCTTGAACTAACAATCCCATACAAGCTAGCAAGATTGGTAAAAGCAACAGTGAATGGCAATGGTGCGTATACAAAACCAACTAACAGACGAGTTCAATATATCGCTGTCTGGAACAAGGAGATAGCATGGCACCCACTCTGTGCATTCTGGCCCTGGAATACGTAATAAGACAAATGAGCGTAGGTAAATCAAATCTGCTAACCAATGAGACACTACAGCTGATAGAAGGGTAGATGGAGCACAGCAAGCTACTCGCAAAAAGGCATTGGACTGGAAATTAACACGACAAAAACAAAAATGTTAACACAAAAAGAGATGTGTGTCACAAGCTGTGATGTAGGAGAATATCGAGATGGTGAACCATTTTGTGTACCTGGGGATAGAGCAGAGCAGAGCTCACTCGGTACCGAAGAGGGAGAGACCGCAGACGAATAAATAAAACAACAGAGCGTACTTCGCATTGTAAGGCGTGCTAATATCAAAAGAAGTACAACATAACAATAAAACGAGAGTGTACAAGACAATAATAAGACCCATTGTGAGTTATGGATGCGAAGCTTGGGTAATGACAGAAAAAAACCAAAAAAACATGCTTAACATCTTCGAAAGGAAAGTATTAAGAAAGATACTATGACCCGTTAGAAAGGATAACATCTGGAGGTCTAGATTTAACAATGAACTGTACATACTATATAAAGAACCACATCTATCAGAATTAGTATTTAGTGGAGTGGGAGAAAAAGAGAGAGCGAGGGCGGGAATTGGATGTATAGTACATAGAGACACAAAAAATACCGTGAAGAAATGGGAAGCAATATCAGAAAGAATATTAACTATCGAGATGGAACATAGAAGCGAAAAACGAACAATAATAGCTGTATATGGCCCGGACGAGAACGAGAAGAAAGAGAAAAAAGATGAATTTTGGGAAAAGCTGGAAATGGTACTAGAAACAGCAAGAGGTATGATATATATAGCAGGAGACATAAATGGCAGAGTAGGGAAAAGATACTCTATATACACAGAAACTATTGGAAAATGGGGAGAAGAGAAAAGAAATAACAACGGAAGGAGACTGCCTAGTAAACGATTTAATTATAGCGAACACGTTCTACCAACATAAAGATACAAATAAATACACGAGAAAGGAGCAGAGCAGAGGGGAGAGATCAATTATAGACTATACAATAGTAGAGAAGAGAAACAGAGCGGTAATAAGAGATGTGACAGTAAAAAGAGGATACGAAATAGATAGTGATCACTATCTATTAGTGGCAGAAATCAAGGTAAAAGAAGAAAACTAAAAGAAAGATGAGATAAAATATAAAATGAAGAAAAACACAGAAGTTATAAGAAGGTACAAATTAAAAGACAAGCTGACGGCTGAGAGATATGAAGAAAGAGTAAAGGTACAAATACATAACCTGAATTCAAAAACTGAAACACTAGGAATTGAAATGATGTGGGAAGTATTCAGAAAGATTATTATAGAATCAGCGAGGGAAGTGTGTGGGTCAAATAGACAATGTGAACATAAAAGACAAACAGCGTGGTGGACAGCAGAAATTAAACAACAAGTAAAAATTAAAAAGAAGAAATGGCAAAAATACCTAAATACAAAGACGAATGAAAGCTATGAGGAATATAAAGAACAAAGAAGTAACGTAAAAAAAATGGTAATTGAATCAAAGGAGAAAACATGGAATGAATTCGGAGAAAAAATGGAGAGAAACAGTAAAAATAACCAGAAACTATTCTATAAAGTTCTGAAAAATCTAAGAGGAAATAAAAAAGTAGACAATCTAGTAATAAAAGGAGAGAAAGGAGAGATATTAACGGAAGAAAAAGAAATAATGGAGAGATGGAAAAAATACTTTCAGAAATTAATGGAAGGGAGAGAAGTAGAAATAGAACAACAAGAGTGGAAAGAAGAAGCAGTGGAGCAAGAACAAGAACTAGAAGGAGAAAGTGTAGAAGAAAATATAACTATGGAAGAACTATCAGGAGCGATAAAAACACTGAAAGATGGAAAAGCACCCGGAACTGATCAGATAACGGCGGAAATGGTAAAAAAATGGGAGATGGAGGAAGGGAACTGCTATTAAAAATTTGTAATAAAGTGTGGATGGAGGAAGAAATACCAAAGCAATGGGAAATAGGATTGATAGTGCCAATACACAAAAAAGGGGATCGTATGGACTGTAATAATTACAGGGGAATAACTCTAATGAGCACAGTAATGAAGATAATGGAACACATAATAAAGAAACGGTTAAGAAAACAAGTAGAACCGACACTAACAGAAGAACAAAGTGGTTTCAGAAAAGTAGAAGCACGCAAGACCACATATTTACACTTAAAGAAATAACGAACAGAACATTAGCAACGTCAAAAACAGCCTATTTTGCATTTCTTGACCTGGAAAAAGCGTTTGACAGAGTAGTACGAACGGAAATATGGGAGAGCCTAGAGAAAAGGAAAGTAAATAAAAAATTAATAAGAGTGGTTAAATGCTTATATAAGAGAACCAGAAACTGCGTAATCAGTAAAAACCTTAAATCCGAAGTATTTCTAACCAAGGAAGGACTAAGACAGGGGGGAAGCCTAAGCCCGCTTCTGTTCATAACTTTCATGGACGACATAATTAAGAACATGAAGCAGAAAGCGAAACCGCTGTATATAGGATTCAGGAAACTTGAAAAAATCGGAATCACAGTGTGTGCATTCGCGGATGATGTAGCTATCATAGCAAAGAATGAAACAGATCTGGGGGAAAACTTGAAAGAATGGAATGAAGCGCTAAAAGATAAAGGAATGAAAATAAACAAGAGCAAAACAAAGATTATGGTGGTAACAGAAGAAATGAAACGGGCGCAAATAAAAATTGAAGGTGAAGAAATAGAACAGGTCAGCAGTTATCAATACCTGGGAATAACACTGGATGAAAAAGGCAGACAGGAGGTTGAGCTGAATAAAAGGATAGAAAAAGCAAACAGGGTGTATCATGCAATGAATAAGGCATTTATAAATAAAAAGGAAATATCAAAGAGAACAAAGATGCAGGTTTATAAAATAATATATAGGCCTATTTTAACTTATGGGTGTGAAAATTGGGTACTAACATCAAAGGAAAAAAGCAAAATTAGAGCGGCGGAAATGAAATATTTGAGAAGAGTGAAGGGAGTAACAATAAGAGACAGGATACGAAGTGAACAAATTAGACAAGAGCTTGACATAGAACCAATAGAGGAGTACATAGAAAAACGACAACTGGGATGGTGGGGACACATGCAGAGGATGAGTGATACAATACCGACTAAACAGATCTGGGAAGCAAAACATATAGGAAAACGGAAGCGCGGAAGAAGAATGGAGGATGATAGACCTCCAAAGAGAACCCTAAACAGTCGAATGCGATGGGAGGACGAGATACAGGCGGATGCGCGTGAACTTATGGGAATCTGGTCCTGGAGGAGAGCGGCGACAGATAGAGCCTGTTTGGGTTCCTGCACGTTCTCAACTCTGTGTTTGTAACCAAGATCTTGAACAATCTTATACCCAATTCTCGGTATATCATTAAAGATCCATTGTCCTTCGTTGATGATATTAAAGATATCAAATTACCTAAAAACTATGTACTAATTTCATTGGTAGTATCACTTTTTACGAATGTACCCCATGATTTGGTGATTAAGTGTATAATAGATGATTGGGTGGATATTTAGGTTCATACTACAATAGATTTGTCCACTTTTGTAATAATTATACATTTTCTGTTCAGCAACCACTGTCTTGCCTATAAGGATTCGTTTTTACCAAAGATCTGGGTCTTCAATGGGGCATCCTTGTTCTCCGATTTTGGCATTTTAAAGAAAATATTTAAAGAGGTGAATTTAAAATCATAAACAGGATTGCAACAATGTTGTGGCTAAAGGCTAAAGGCGAGAAGTCAGAATTCACTGCATTGTTCTCACATATGTGGAAACACCACTTAACTTTTCTAAATCAATGATTTTAGACACTCAAAGTAACTTACATAAGCGACTAATTCTCGAATCTTTATATATCGCCGTGACCCCTAATACTTCAACAATTTATAAGAATGTACTAAACATTATTTAGGTAGTTGACCTTCCGTTCGATCGTTTGATATGTTTAGCTGAAGAAATAATATCGTTTTTCACCCTCTTTTTACTAAAGTTTAGTTTTTACTAAAAAGTATTTCTTTTATTTTATTCTACAATTAACTTGTTTCGAGTTCGCATCAATTTTTAAATTATTTATTGTACATTAATGAGTGATTGGGGAGCAACCTTTACATTTGTTAGCGTTTGATTGTATGTTTTATTCAGTTTTCATGTGTGTGTTAAATTAGTATTACATTAGTTTGGTCGTTCATTAACGATTGTCGTTATATTAATATACGTTGTTATTAATTTTAGTCTGAAGATGTATTTTGTAGTAGTAATGCCGTCGCTCGAGACTTTTAGAACACAATGTACAATTACTTTTAATAGACGAAATTAACAAGTCCCGAAGTAATGTAATCAAGAATTTTGTCGATATTCGCGTATGTGTCTATACACGCATACCTGCGTTGCTTGAGGTTTTAAATTGATGACCTTAAAACAAAACCAAATTATTGCAGCAAACAAGACCACGAAGCAGCAGATAATTGAACATTCGGGAAACCGACACAAACAGGTAACTAAATAAATACGGACAATCCGATCAACCGTGGCAATGTAAACCAGCTGCAACAGAACAGAAATCGATAAAAATTAGTTAAACTAGGAAAATTTATTATTTCTGATTGTATTTTTTAAGGACTTTAAGGCTTTATTATTAAATAAATTACGGTTATAACAATAAAAATAAATAACATTAAATCAATAACTTATCGGTATCGAGATATTATTAAATTATTAATTAAATTCAAATATGTGGCTAGTTTCTGTTTATACGGTGTGGTTGTGGTTTCGCTAATATTTCTGCAGAAATATTATTTTGATAGAAGTGAATGAATCAAATGCGAGAATTTACCAATTATTTGTTTAATAACAACGCCGACCATAATTTCGAAACTTACAAACAACCACGTTTTAAATATTTATAATGACGTAGTCTCAAATACGAATTAATTGTGTGGAAAGACGCCGCACATAAATGCAAACTGTCATAAATTGACTAAATCGTTAATTGTTTGTCATGATGCCTCACATAAATGCGAACTGTCACACATATATTGCATTAATCGGTGATTACTAATAATGATACAAATTGTGAGATATACATTTACTTAATAGTTAATTATATGTTAATTAATAAAATAATGTACAACGACGCCCTAGATAAATGTGAACTGTCAGATATATATTGACTTAATTTTTAATTGTTTATAATGACGCCACATAAGTGTGAACTATCAGACACATAAGTATTAATAACTCATAAACGCACCGCATATAAATGGGATGTGTTAGGGATTCATATACACTGATCGCCAAAAAAAAAAACGCAGAGCACCCAGAAGGGACTATCGTACGAACTTGAAATTTTGGTGCTATATACATCTCAAATGAAGGAATAATTGATTAAAATTTCATCATTACCAGCGAAATTTTTGTTTGTTTTTGTCTCGTGTTAATTTTTTAAGGTACATTTTTTGTTCTCGTGTGTAAGGCAAACTTAATGATTAGTGATAATTTAGACGTTGATTTACCCTTACGTGTGTCGTTGTCATGCCCCGCGTTCGTCGTAATCAACATTATAATCAATTAACTCCTTTTGAAAGGGGTCTAATTGTGGGGATGCATGAGGCCGGATTACCTTCGCGAAATGGCCATAAGATTGGGTCGAAGTGACTCTACATCATTAGAGCATGGAGAACTTGGTCCAACGAAACCGTAGAAATACGTAGGAGAAGTAGTGGTCGGCCAGGAATAATGAATGAACGTCAAGAAAGGCGTCTTCGGCGACTGGCCTCAATTAACCTTTAAGACAACACAGTCGGTGTGGGCTACTTGGAGGGCTGTTTTGGAAAGACATGTGTTTATGTGAACAATTTATCGCAGAATTCGTTCGTACGGCTTAGCGTCATATCGACCAATTGTTCGTCTTCCTTTAATCCCAGAGCATCGAGTTGCCAGGTTCCAGTGGCGTAGGCTGAGAGAGCATTCGGTCGATGAATGGCATCAAATCATGTTCAGTGATGAAATCCGGTTTTGCCTGTGGCAATCTGATGGACGGTTGCGTGGACAAAGGGTAAATATGCAATTTGCACTTAGACGCCATTCTGGTTTAACACCGGATGTTATGGCTTGGGGTACAATACAATTTGGAACTCGTTGAACTCTAGTGTTCATTCAAGGAAGTCTGAATGCGGCCCGCTACATCAACGAAGTATTGGAGTCAGTTTTGTTGCCATAGCTTCAAAGACATCGCAACACATTGCAAGAGTAACGCAGACAGTTTTTTTTATGGCAATGATGGTAATTTACTGCCATGGCCTGCAAGATCTCCAGATGTATCGCCGATTGAACGTGTGTGGGACATGATCGGCAAAAGAGTCGAAGATTTTCCAGTGCCCGTAGACACTTTGGCAGGACTTCAAAATCAAAGAACTGAATGCATTCGTTTTGGAGGAGATGCCACGCATTATTAATTTTTTTAATATTGTTCTTAAATACAGATTTTCTTGAAATTGTTATCATTCATTGTCTTACTGAATCTCAAATTGTCACCAAAATTTCAAGTTTGTGGGATCGTCCCTTCTGGGTGCTTTTTTTGGCGATCAGTGTATTAACTCAATTATTAGTTTGTGCGTGAGTATTAGCGCGATCTTCATCCACCAACCAAGTTGGTACTGTCCAGACTTGTAGCTACTCTTTGGCATTCGTACTTCTATGATTAGATGCACCTGCAGCAGAGGTATGTGGGGTGGTCTGATGAGCTCAAGATAGAGCGAGAGAGCTGTTATCACCTTAATACATCCGTAACGAAAACATTCATTGTTTTTATTTATATAAATATTATATATGATTATTACTATTACTATTATTACTTTTGAG
Organism: Geotrupes spiniger; assembly: GCA_959613385.1. NCBI lineage: Eukaryota > Metazoa > Arthropoda > Insecta > Coleoptera > Geotrupidae > Geotrupes > Geotrupes spiniger. Next base: position 8,944,689 of record OY390741.1, read on the forward strand.
GAATTATGTTTCAATGCGGGCCGTTTAATTAGATTTGCCTTGAACCTCATAAAAACACATAAAAATGTATCGATTGTCAACGATTTCCTAACAAGGAAAAGGTACATTTTTATTTCAAAAGACTGAAACAATCGCGAAAACAAATAAAGATGTATTTGTAACAGTTATATATTTTGCAATGATATCGATAGCTTTATGCAGTGAAATATTGTGCTCCATTTTATATTGAAAACAAAAATGGATATTTTCCTGTTTCTTATTCTAATTATTTGCACTCAGATTTTATATATTTGATCCGTGCTATTTTTACTAAAGCACGTATAAGGTGGCAAATCCGGTTTGCATTCAACAATTCTAACCATAAGATCCCACTAAAACAGATTAAATCCAAACACAATCCTAGTTATTCGCCGTTGATGTGATTTTATAACGTAGTAAAGTGAACCTCTCGTAATAAATGTGATCAAGGTGTCCTACAATAAGCTTGCTAATGAGGGTATGAGATGTTTGGGTATCAAGTTGTAATAAAATGCGAATATCCATTGGAGAAACATTACAATTTATATCGGATTCAAAGATAGTTTTTAAAGGACGGCTTAAAACGTAAAACCTATAGGGGATGTGTATCCACTTTAATATTATTTCTGTAGATCATGACGCAGAATCTTGTATCTTTATAGCATCAGCAAAGTGCTCGAAAATCTTCTTTTCGGTACAACGTAATGCAATAAAGTATGAGACATGGTTCATGAAAAGATGCGATACGTAAATACGTTGAAATTTTTCAAAATAGCTTTATGGAGACAGAAAATTTATTGCATTTCTATTCACTAAACCGGAAATTTATCCTTCCATTACTTTTTGTTTTGTAGTTTTACCCACGTTTATCGTCATTTGGCTTAATATGAAAATGAAACGTTTTTTCCATTTATTCACATATTGTGTTCGGTTGTGTCAAAATGTGCGTATTACATTATCGAATGAATCATTTCGGCCGTCAAAAGCTAACATATTAATTTACTATAAAGCTCGCATGAAAGCCTATGAACAAGGTGCAATTTCGTTTTAGGCAAATTAAAACAACAAATAATTACTACGTCATTTAAACCATCCATTCGTTAGTGATTATTAATATTGCATTATCGAAGAATTGTCAATTGAAATAGCAATATGTTCTATGTTAACTCATACGAGCATAACGAGCAATATAAAATAATTGTATATGCAGAAAGGTTTGGAATATATATATATCTGTGAAACTCTTATAAGTAGGGTTTGCAAATAAATAAAACGAAGATTTCGACAACGTTATAAATATGGTAGACAGTAAAATGTTAAATTAAAAACCTTAATTAAATTAAATTTTAAAATATTTTCTTTCTTAAATACATAAATAAATATGTCAACTTTATTTTTTACTGCCCGCACCTGAGGTACGATTTGAGGGATTGGTATCAATTTAAGCACAGTCAATAATACAAATGAAATTCTAGAAAACAATTATTATTTTTGTTCAGACATACATTTACGTTGCATTTGTCACAAAATACATGTTTTTCACAACCCTGTCGACTTTCTTGGATAACTGGCCAATTATGTATTCCGTATAATTTAAATTTTTGGAAGGAAGATCAGCTGTTGGGTAATTTTCTCTTTTGTCTCTTATAATCCTTGAATAGACGATGAAGGTCGTCCTCTTTTCTGTCCATGGACTCTTGGACAATATCGTTGGGTTCAATTCCTCGGTCAAGAGTTACCAAACCTATTAGACACTTTTGGGTGCTAAATTAGCGAAAAATCTCACTCCTTGCACAGATCTTAAAATAGAAACTAGTCGACGTATAATTTTGATATTCGCCCCAATAGTTTCCTTATCGTGTTTCACTCAAAAAATTAAGCATCGTGCAACTTTGTGACTGCAGTCAAATGTCCCAACTAAACTTTTTAAAAATATGAAACTGCAAAGAAATAGGTAAGTGATTCAATCCATAAATATAAAGAGTTGGTCGAGAGCAAATTGCAGTGCGCAGATTTGAATTTTAGAAGTTTAAGAAACTTTATTTATGGTCAGTATCAAACTTTGTACAAGAACGATGTAAATTATATTTCTGGAAACTAACTTTAAAGTTTGCCTGGGACTGCAAAGCAAATTGAAAGTGCGCTGTATTATTATTTCAAGAAATCGACAGTTCCTAACAGTTTCCTAATTATGAAAAATGTCTTTATCGACTCCGTGTGTGTATATATGAAGCTCAACTATCCACTTTAACAAGTGGGTGCTTCAATTTTAATACGCAACTTTTACTTTACTTACTGATTTTCCAACACATTTTAGGTGTAAGTTACAGGCGGAATATAAAATAGAAGGAAAAGTTAACAGGCTATTTTGTATGCAAATGTTTCCCCGAGTACGAAAGTTGAGGTAAGTATTACGTAAAATTTACAACATTAAGGTAAGCATAAAATCATAAACACGATCTGATTTTCCTACCTTACGTCATGCGGTTTCTTGATTACACAACATATTCATATTTTATTACTTTTAAAAGAAAAAATTCTAGTAGAACTAGACGTTTGTTAAATGTATTCACGAATACTGAAACTAATCTACATATAAATATTCGACACAATCGTTTCAAAACCAAGCAATATAACCAGTGCAATATAACACTTTTTTTATAAAACTAAAATTATCGTCGAAATAAACGGTTAAATTTAGAAATGATTTACATGTGTATTTTTACGATTTTGATGCATAAAACGCAGTGATAATTTCGTTTTTTCTTCCTAAATTAATTTGTTGGGGATGTTTGCTTTAAAACTTTGCAATTTAATAAGGTGTTATTAATATATTTATTACAAATGACAAAATTGAAATGGTGACGTACAAATAAGAATATCTGGTTCGTTATGAGACAAGAAACAATCTTTTATCAAAAGTACGAGATGGTTCGATATTATGCGTCAGAACATTGAATTCATTAAAAAGTAAATAGCAGATATAATTGCACAAAGTTATGACAATGAAATACATATTTTAGTTACAACAGAGCATTGTTTAAAGCAGGGCGAGGACGCTGACGCGTTAATCAATTGTTACTGCTCGCATCCTGCTTCAGCAGATGCAATATTCAGCGTTGATATTTCTGCACCTACGTCAAATAGGACGTGGTGTATCTCTCAATGGAAGAAACCGAAATAAAAGCGAATAATTAAATTTGGCTTATTCATAAATATAATGAATGAATAACAATAACAGTGCATGGTAAAATTATTTTATACCCACATATTCAATTCTTATAAACATCTCATTTAAATTTTGCTTTGTGACAATAACGGGTAAATAAATTAAAAATGTTTTATACCAACATGTTTTTATTATCTTATTAATTTATTATCTCGATGTTCCTTGATTCAATTTGTGACATTTTTCCTCGTTCTATTGTTATTTGTTTTCTTGCATACGCATTTTTTGTTTTAGTGACAAATTTATATCATATCAGCTAAAAAACAATACGAAAAGCTACAAGAATTTAAATCTGAGTGTAATGCCATAAATTCTAATAAAAACATGAAGTTGGTGATATGTTAGAATTAAGGTTGAGGTTAAGTTAAGTGATTTCGACGTACTTGACAAACTCTGCTCTACTTACATACGAAAGGAGATAAGTTTAAGACGCAAATATTTATAAGCACCTTAGAGCCGGTATGCGATTTTTCTCGTTTGAAGTTTGTTTACTGGAAAGCGATTTATCTTAAAAGAAAAAAAAACTTGAAATTCGTATAAAGCAACAAAGAACTGGTAGAAAAGAAAAAACTATAAATAATTTTATATTGAATTGAAAACATGAAAATATTTGAATCGGATCTTACATGATATTTCATATAACGTAACACAAGAAGGATTTAGGATACATTTTACTTATTGTTGATAAGTGCTAAAAGGACTAAATATAACAAAGTCATACGGTAACAGTGCATGGTAAAATTATTTTATACCCACATATACAATTCTTATAAACATCTCATTTAAATTTTTCTTTGTCACAATAACAGGCAAATAAATTAAAAATGTTTTACACCAACATGTTTTTATTAGTTTTTCTATTTTATTTTCAATATTCTGTTTATTTTTTTTTCAATTTACTCTTATTACCTTATTAATTTATTATCTCGGGGTTCCTTGATTCAATTTGTGAAATTTTTCCTCGTTCTATTGTTATTTGTTTTCTTGCATACGCATATTTTGTTTTAGTGGCAAATTTATATCAAATCAGCTAAAAAACAATACGAAAAGCTACAAGAATTTAAATCTGAGTGTAATGCCATAAATTCTAATAAAACATGAAGTTGGTGATATATTAAAATTAAGGTTGAGGTTAAGTTAAGTGATTTCGACGTACTTGATAAACTCTGCTCTACTTACATACGAAAGGAGATAAGTTTAAGACGCAAGTATTTATAAGCACCTTAGAGCCGGTATGAGATTTTTCTCGTTTGAAGTTTGTTCACTGGAAACCGATATATCTTAAAAGAAAAAAAACTTTAAATTCGTATAAAGCAACAAAGAACTGGTAGAAAAGAAAAAACTATAAATAATTTTATATTGAATTGAAAACATGGAAATATTTGAATCGGATCTTATATGATATTTCAGATAACGTAACACAAGAAGGATTTAGGATACATTTTACTTATTGTTGATAAGTGCTAAAAGTACTAAATATAACAAAGGAATACGGTAACAGTGCATGGTAAAATTATTTTATACCCACATATTCAATTCTTATAAACATCTCATTTAAATTTTGCTTTGTGACAATAGCAGGCAAATAAATTAAAAATGTTTTACACCGACATCTTTTTATTAGTTTTTTTATTTTATTTTCAATATTATTTTTAATTTTTTTTCAATTTACTCTTATTATCTTATTAATTTGTTATCTCGGGGTTCCTTGATTCAATTTGTGAAATTTTTCCTCGTTCTATTGTTATTTGCTTTGTTGCATACGCATTTTTTGTTTTAGTGGCAAATTTATATCAAATCAGCTAAAACACAATATGAAAAGCTACAAGAATTTAAATCTGAGTGTAATGCCATAAATTCTAATAAAAACATGAAGTTGGTGATATGTTAAAATTAAGGTTGAGGTTAAGTTAAGTGATTTCGACGTACTTGATAAACTCTGCTCTACTTACATACGAAAGGAGATAAGTTTAAGACGCAAGTATTTATAAGCACCTTAGAGCCGGTATGCGATTTTTCTCGTTTGAAGTTTGTTCACTGGAAACCGATATATCTTAAAAGAAAAAAAACTTTAAATTCGTATTAAGCAACAAAGAACTGGTAGAAAAGAAAAAACTATAAATAATTTTATATTGAATTGAAAACATGGAAATATTCGAATCGGATTTTATATGATATTTCATATAGCGTAACTCAAGAAGGATTTAGGATACATTTTACTTATTGTAGATAAGTGCTAAAAGGACGTGCATATAGCAAAGGATGTATACAGTGCTTTATGTTCTGCCCTACTAAATTGTCAAAGGTGGAATCGTATATCAAACGATAGTAGGAGTATATTCTAGTTTGACGATTTTAAAAAATATAAAAATATATTTCGTATTTCACTAGTCTTTAAAAAAAATCATTTAATGATGACGGTAGATTTATGTATATTTACAATGCAAGTTTTCAAATAGAGACGTGGTGGACGATTACATGTTATAAATTGATGTAAAATAAGATACGAATTTAAGGGAAACATACAAACATATATTTGTTTCATATTCTACTATTCTAGCAAGTTTTAGGGAACGTGACCATGGGAAATAAAAGCTGTTTTATAAAGAAGGTAATCATTAATTTGATAAGAATCGGCGACGTAATTATCACATTAAACATATCTTCCTTGGAAAGTCATCGGGAAGCCAACATAGGTTTCTATTTAAAAGCGCGATAGCATATTATGGCCGTGAAATATTTTAGAGCTTCTAATATGCAATCTTGCTTTTTCAAGTAAGACCAAAATTGGATAGCAATGACTTTCCTAAGAACATATGTCTATTGCGAACATTTTGATTTATAATTTTTAAACGAATGGCTATTTTCTCTGTAAAATAGTATTTATTATTCATATTTCATATTTCAATGAAAATCTTTGTTATTTAACCATTTACAAAATCAATAACAAAATATTTCGAAAATTTGATGTAAATACTTGACACAATGTAGTAAAATTGCAGGATGGAAATGACAAAAGAAAATGCGTCACCTCGCCATTCCTAAAATACTGGAAGCTCGAGTATCCTTGCAATTTATTTACGTTAAAGCTCAAGAACCAAGGACAAAGTACCGCTAATTATTTCGTTCAAACGTGCATTAACAATGTTTGGTTTATGAGAAGGAAATATGTTACAGACCCTCACTCAGTTTCAGAATGACTTGGTTATTAAGTTCACTATGGTATATTATCCTCAGTCAAATTTATAATCATCCAATTATAACATTTATAACAAAAAGTCGATCAATAGTTACTTGTTATTTCAAAACTATATCGAATTTTCATTCATATTATTGGTAATTAATTAATTAATTAATTAATTATTAAGGCACTATTAATGTTATTAAACTTTCGCCGCCCTGATTCAACGTTTCACGTGTTAAACACATGAGAATGACCTCTTAATTTATCTTTTTTTTAACATGCCATATGGAAGTCTACTACAGATGATGAAGACTTACTAACTAACGAAAAACTAAAACAATGTTATCATTTGTATTTAAAAATGTGGCAAATACATATATATAATTATTGTACAAATTCTCGACTGTATTGTGGTGAATTAAATGTTGGTCGAATACCCTAACTAGGTTCTTTACAAGGTTTTCCCTAGTTCTTGCAGTAAATACTGGGGTATATAGAAAGTCGGCCTTGTTACCGCGATAGGTTTTATTTAATGTCATTTGACATATTAATGTTTATTGCTTGACAAGGGTTTCCGAAACACCTTATTGCAAAAAAGGTGTCGCGCAATAAACTTTAATATTGCTAAAAGTGTTTTATTCAACGACTGACTGCTCATGATACAAGATAAGTACAATATATATATATATATATATATATATATATATATATATATATATATATATATATATATATATATATATATATCCAAAACGATGAATATCGAGGAAAGCGGTCAGTTTCTTTTTCGGGCACTAATAAAACTCAATTAGTTGTTCTTTTCTATATTTCGCAATATAATTGATTGCTTCATCAGGAAAGCTACAAGTTAATGCCTCATTAAGAACCAGGCAATGTAAAGTTTAATTTTTATGAAAAATATACTCACACAAAAGAGAGTCGTTTTTTGAAACTAGCGAAGTAAACATTTATCCCATTGATACATCGAGCGATTAAATTAATTAAAATAGATGAAGTTAAAACGTAAAAATATTTCGTCACATTGTAAACACATGTTAAAATTTACAATTTACAATGTGACGAAATATTTTTACGTTTTAACTTCATCTATTTTAATTAATTTAATCGCTCGATGTATCAATGGGATAAATGTTTACTTCGCTAGTTTCAAAAAACGACTCTCTTTTGTGTGAGTATATTTTTCATAAAAATTAAAGTTTACATTGCCTGGTTCTTAATGAGGCATTAACTTGTAGCTTTCCTGATGAAGCAATCAATTATATTGCGAAATATAGAAAAGAACAACTAATTGAGTTTTATTAGTGCCCGAAAAAGAAACTGACCGCTTTCCTCGATATTCATCGTTTTGGATCTTAACGTACGGTCGATGCTCCTTGCATTTATATATATATATATATATATATATATATATATATATATATATATATATATATATATATATAGATGAAAACGACGATTATCGGGGTTGACGGTCAATTTGTGGCGTTAATGAAACTCAATTAGATACTTTTTCAATATTTCGCAATTTAATTATTGCTTCATCAGGAAACTACAATTGTTATGTAAAATTAGCAATTGACAAAGAAAAGCAGCAGGAAACAATAAAATAATACTTACAATGCTGCGAGTTAAACTTAAATAGAACAAACATTATCCAAATTTGCGATGAAACGTCGAGATTAAAAATATATCATTAGATAAAAATTATTTTCAAACCAGGTTATGTCTAAACACGTTGAAAGTCAAAACAATAATGGATGACTCCAAAACTGCCAACACACAAATTTAGGACAGTTGGTAAAATGTTTTATTTACTATATGGCACGAACGATTTAAATTTGAAATTTACATGCTAAGTGCTCCCATCCGTAACGTGTGGATTATCACGATTAAATTGTAGTAAATACGCATAAATATTACTTAATTTATTGATGTCAGTTCTAAAGTTAATTGAATTAGTATTTTTTTGGATATGATACATTTCAAGAAAATTTCTATGTTTGAATTGGGAATGGCTATCAATAATTGTGGCATTGTCCAAATCAAAAGTGTGGTTCTTCGTTCTAAAATGTACAGAAAGGGTACATGAGTTTTTCCCTATTTTGCAATCACTTTTGTGTTGGACAAGTCTTGAATGCAACCATTGTGATGTCTGTCCAATGTAACAGCCATCACAACCGTTGCAACCAATTCTATAGACAACTCCCGACCTGTATTTCTCCGGTATTTTATCTTTAACACAACTAAATAATGATTTTATTGTTTTTAAATTGTATTTAGCTATTTTTAAATTATTCAAATTGCAAACTTGTATTATCTTATTTGTAATGTCTTTTATATATGGTAGACGTTTGTAAACAACCGCAACCTCACGTTGTTGGTTATTAATATTCTCCTCTAGTCGTACTCTTGTAGTAAATAGTAAACTATTTACTAATGTGCGGGGATAGCCGTTGTTGACAAATATCTCGCTTAATATTGTTAAGTTCTTTTTGTGAAATTGAGGGTCGCTAAGTTTGATGATTCTATTTTTTAAACCTGTAATGTTATTAATTTTTTGTTTAACGGGGTGGTTGGAATGAAAATTAATAAATCTACCAGAGGCCGTAGGTTTCTGGTACCAATCAAAGACAATACAGTTGTTAACATCTCTAATTACTTTAGTATCTAGGAAGGGTACAGATCGGTCGTCCTCTAATTCATACGTGAATTGTATATGATCATTGAAGTCGTTGAAAATATTTAATGTATCCTCAACCTGTCCAACTGGGACCGCACAGATGATGTCATCGACATACTTTTTTAAAAAGGGTAAATGAAATGGTAATGCAGGAATGATGTAATCTAGAACTATTTGTGCTATTATGGGACTTAATGGGCAACCCATAGGTGTACCAAAGCGCTGTCTGTAAAAATTGTTTTTAAATGTAAAATAGCAATTATTAAATATAAAAGTTATCAATAGCAAAAACGTCTCTAATGTAAAATTGCAATGCAGTTCTATACATGACCACTTAGCTGTAATGACCGTTAGTACTAAATGTAATGGAATATTAGTAAAAAGTGATACGACATCAAAGGACACTAACACGAAAGTATCAGGCAATTTAAAATTCTTAAGTTCTTCTACTAAAATAAATGAATCTTTGACATTGTAACTTGTGCGATCAGCTAGCGCAGATGTCAGAACATGTGAAACATGGCTGGATAATTTATAAGTCGATGAACCAACAAACGAGACAATAGGTCTGTTGACAAACAAATTGAAATAAATTTATATACAAATCAAAGTGCTACAAATGAAAACCATGCAACCAAAATTGGCGTTAAATTGAAATATAATGAATAAATAAAATATTTGAAAAACGTATAACGAAATCTGTAATTGAGACGTTTGCGATATTTCAAACACCTACCCTACCCTCCTCCAATTATACACCGCTGTTATAATTAATTTATAAAATGCTTTCCTTACTTTTAAGCTAGAGTTTTATATATTTTAAACCATCCATGGAGTTGTAGAATAAGGGACTTATTTTGTATTCTAAAATATGAAAGCTGAAACACATGAAATATTATTGATATTACAAAGGACAAGGTGCAATTAACAGATCAATTATCTGTTTCATTGATGTGATTTTTTTGGAATTCTAGACGTTATCGAACCTTCGCAATGTAGATGAATTTGAATGACATATGTTTGCCAAGTCAAATAGTCAAATTAAAAGATATTGAGTAAATTTTGACATTTCTTGCATTTTATAGGCATACTAGACCAAATTAAGTTAATTTAACGCAAATTACGATAACTGCAAGTGAGGCAGTTATGGTCACACTAGGAAATGAAAATGTTGGCATTTTTACCAATATTATTGATTTATATCAATTTATATGGAAATATCTTGAGTTGAGTTATTTTATCAATAAATGTTAAGAAGGCCAGGGTGAACGTTCATTGAGATTCGATCCATGTCCACTCTCTTATTGTTAATATGCATATTTTCAAATCGTGTTTTCCAGAGGACAATCAATCTTCGTCAAAATGTTCGATATGATTGTTTTCCAGAGAGCAGCGTTCTTACCCTTAGGCCTAATCCTCAAACTGGATTATCAATGGGATGCATTTATTGGAGACTTCCGGGGTTTAATCTTCTCCATAATAATTAATTTGTTTTAAGTCAACAATTTGTAGGAAAAATGCTGTGACGTTTAAATAAAACCGTTGATGATATATAGTACTTGTACATAGTGCCACCAACTCCCATCCTCTGCAATTACTCCTGATGTTCACATTTTGCAAAAACTAGCCAGTGTTCCTCGTTTGCACGATTCATACCAATCTATTCTTTGATATGATAATACAATGTTCTATAAAACAGCACATCCAGAATTAGATAGTATTACACACCTACGTGATGGGAGCAATTATTATATTATTTATCGTGGGTTGGGTTGCAGATATGGCATGTGTGATTTGTTATTCCAGATGGCGACCCAATACCGTGAAGTTTATTAATTTAAATTAAAGTAAACATTTTTTGCATTTTTGAAAATTTACGATGCCATGGGACATTTTAAAGCAATTTTAAGTTTATTAATAATTGCTTGAAAATTGTAGTTTATTTAATACTTGCGAATTGTCACAAATAACGATCAATTCAGATATTAATTATAATGAAGACGGTGTTTACAAATTGTCTTAATCTTGCGACTAACTTGCAGGGTTTCTTGCTGCCGGCCAATGCTAGAGACGCAGAAGAACTACAGTTGACGCTGCTTAGAGTTGTTAGTTAGAATTATTAGTTAGAGTTGTTCGTTAGAGATCATATGATTTATTTAGGTTGAATTGGATTGTTGGTTAAAATTGGGATATAAATCGGCAGTTCCTACAAATGTTCTTATTTTTAAATCATTATTCGTGCTTCAATAATAATTAAAATAAAAATCTGCAATCCTCACTACACATTTTTCAAATTTTACCGCAGTCGCGATGTACATTTTTCGAAAGATTTTTGCATTACTGCAATTTCTTATAGATAAAGTATATGAAAGTAGAAGATCGGAACTAAACATAACGACAAACATCAAATATAATCAGAACATTGTGTTGTTAAAACCCAGTAGATGAATCTATTAATGCGTGTGGACCTATTCGACATTTAATAATTTCAAAAATAATGAAAAGGAATCTCCGAATCCAACGATCTAATTTAAGTGGAAAGAAATGACTTGATGTAAATTTAGCAGCAGACAGGGAAATCATTACTTACATCATTACTTACGACTCGATTTTATGTATGTCAATGGTTTTTTATTAAAATACAGAGAATCTCTTGATTGTTTTTTTTTCATTCCACTTACATTTAATTTATAACTCGAATCCCAGTGTAGTTGAGGGATTAAATATATTGTATAACATTTCCAAAATAAGTTGTTGAATTAAAGCGAAGCGCATATTATTACTAAATACCTGTATCAAGTTCAAAGTTGCTAAAATAACTAAACGTACGCGTAATGCATTCAATTCGATTACGTTGAACATCAAAGTCCGCGCATTGCAATTATTTTGTTTCCGAACAGTACGTAGACAAGCAAATCCTATAATAGTTGTGTTCTTTATGAAAAGAGAAAATAACGTCGTTGCGATTCGAACGAATCCCAGGTGAAAGCAACATTATTCGGTTGTTAAGTTTGCTATGGGCCCCCAAGGCACTCGAGTAAAATGCTGACATATTATCTTGATCAGACCTGTGTATACCCAAGAGCATCACCTGCTTTATCCGCTTCCATGTAAATCTCAAAATGTGTACCCGCTTGATAATGGACAAACACAACGCCAAACCTAAAATATTTTCCTTTGGAATTATAAAATAATGCTTAGTTAGTTAGTTAGTTAGTAGAATATTTACAACGTTTATAATTGCAAGAAAAAGTCGTTGTAATTGTCATTATCGAATAAATAGGAAACTTTTGGATAATAAAGAATTATTATGATTTAGTCAATTATGAAAGAATAAACTAGAAGATTATAAATGAAAATAAAATAAAATACTACATTAGAACAACAATTTCTAAACACGAAAGCTAAGTACAATCAAATTTATAACTTCCCGACAAATACAGTTAAAGACAATTAAATCAAAAACGCATTGACCATAAACTTAAAATTCCAGGCAACTGTAAGTGAACAGTTGTTAAGAAGAACAAACGAAGAATAGATTTGCATAGAATAAAATAAAAATAACGTGGAAAAATATTGAGCAGAGGGCACGAGCAAGAATAAGGCAAAATTCAAAATACAATTGAACGGCAAAAAACTAAATGGAAAGCAAACCAAAATCAACAACTATTATTAACAACTATAACAACTATAGAAGATATTGCAGCGAGGATTTCCGGTTCCGAATATTTTACAATTCTCGACTGCAAAACGGGATTTTTGCCAGAAATACCGGTGAGTAAGAGAACCGAAAAGTATCTCGCAGTACATATTCAAACGTCTACCATTTGGAATAGCATCTACCGAGAAGGCATCATCAGTACGTTGCTCGAAGGTGAGACAAATGCCGCCAATTCGATGGACGATATTTTAATATTTGCCCAAACGTTGGAATAACTGAAAAGGATCACGAAACGCATAATGGTGAAACTTGCCGATGCAGGGGTTCGATTCAACCGTGAAAAATACACGTTTTATTGCCAGCGAGTAAAATGTTTAGGATACGTAATCTCTGCTGCTGGGTTAAAGTTTGATCCTGTGAAACTTCAAGGTATTGATCAACTGGGCACATCTACTGATGTGAAATCCCTTCAGAGGTTACTCAGCATGGTGAATTAATTAACTAACCACACCATTAAGACAATTAATACTTAATGGTGTTTAGTGGCATTACACAACCGAACATGCAGTACACCAACACTTGCCTTTTATGACGTGAATGCTCCAGTTGAATTGTCCGTCGATGCAAGTTCAAAAGCAGTCGGCGCAGTTTTGTTGCAGCATGGAAAACCAGTTGCATACAGAGGATGGCTACTTGGTTTACACCTCATCGTCTCCATGTCGATGACAGCCCTCGATAAACTTAAAAGTGCCACCTTGGTAGAAACTAATCTGAACGAACTAATTCAGTACATTACCACAGGTTGGCCAAATGAAATCAGAGATTTACCAGTGCATCTTCGACAAGATTGGACTTACCTTGACGAACTGTCCTGCTACGATGGTATTATCGTGAAAGCACTGCGACCACCATACCCTGAAATTGTATACCAAGGACATCTAGGTATCTAAAGGAATCTAAACAGAGTTCCCGATGTTTAGGTTTGGCCCAACATGACAAGATACATAATAGGATTCGTGAATAAATGTTATGTCTGCCAGCCTCAACAAAGATACAATGACGACAACCGATAAAATTACATCGAATTCTCGGCTATCCTTGCAAAATTGCAGCAACCGATTTATTTGAAATAAAACAGAGTACTACTAGTACTGAAACTAGTAATGTCTGAATACATGGTTTGCGATGTACCGGAAGCAATGTTGTCAGACAACGGACCACCATACTCGTGTGCTACATTCAAGACTTTTGCTAAGTGGAATTTTCTTCACACTACGTCAAGCCCGGGATATCCTCAATCAAATGGATTGGCAGATAGATATGTGCAGATAGCCAAACAGCTATCAAGAAATGCACTCAAGGTGGTTCTGATATTGCATTGGCATTGTTGAATTCTCGCAATACGGCTAGACATGACCTCAAATCACCAGCCATTCGTATATTTGGTCGATCTACCCGAAATCTATTGCCAAGTCGCAATGATATTATATGAGAACCTGCAACTGTCCATCAAGAGTTAGAAAAACAACGGTTAGTACAGAAGTCCTACGCGGACCGTACACGCAAGGGAAACAAAAATGCCAAACAGGTGATCAGATTCGAGTAGAATTTGGTCATCGTAATTGGATACATGGCCACATGGCGCATGTGATGTCCCAAGATGTACCACCGCGCTCAGTTAACATAGAAACTGAAGAAACAGAAACTGAGGATTATTTATACCGCCAAAATCACTAGGATATTCATAAAACAATCGCAAATTTTCCCCGCAGGATCGAAAGAGTTCCCGATATTGTTAACATCCCTGAGTTTACCAACTGAACGTCAACTGCAGTTATACAAAATCTAAATGCAAATGTTTTATTAAAAATTTCGCACAAACATAATACTTACTTACACCTACGAAGCGACGCTTATTAAGTAGTTAACATTTAGGAACTAACAATTAAAAACATAGTAAGGTGCTTCCCTTGACGATGTCAAAAGTTTTGTTTTCAGTACGTCCGTTGCATGTAATATAGTCAAGTCGACGGGAAACTTTCAAAAACCCGCCCTGTACGTCCTGTTTTTGGTATGGTTGCGTGGTTGTTCGTGTGTTAAGCAATCCTGTCTTCGTTATACAGGTCCAACGTTTCGTACGGCAGTCTGTGCGTGTGACTTGGTAAATGTCTTTGTTGTATACTTTGTCATGTCCGTACGGTCTTGTTCACGTCCGCTTGGTCGTGTAAGTCACATATACGTATGTATCGGTCAGCGCCCAGGGCGAACCTGAGACACTTGTTTTGTGCCACCTGCAATTTTTCAGATTCGTTGCCGAAGCTCCGAAAAATACAAGTGACGCGTATGTCATCGTCGGTCTTATAATTGTTTTGTAAAGTAAAAGTTTGTTTTCAGTTGTGACTCTGCTGCCCTTGAAGACCAGTGCGTAGATGGACTTTAGGGCGGCGTGTCCGACGAGTCGGTTCGTTTCTTTACTATGTGCACCAAATGTCGTTTTAGTGTCTAGTGTTACTCCTAGGTATTTCACTGTCGTTTTGATCGGTATTGCAATACCGTTAATCCTTGTCGGATTCGATATTGCATACCGCCTGTATCGTCGCGTGAATGTGATCGTCTCACATTTAGTCGGATTTGCAGTCCGTTTCCAATCGGAATAATATCGTTCGAGTCCCCTCATGTGATTGTCGATGTTCGCATGTGCTATGATTTCTGAGGATGATACTGAATATATAGTTCAACGATGTGATAACAATATCATTCGATCCGACTCCACTCGCTCAGGTCGTGTCATTCGTCCACCTCAGCGGTTGAATTTATAATTGTATTATATAATATTTATGTAATTTAAAGAAAAAAAGAGAAAAAAGGTGATGTGACATTTATATGTAAGAAACTGACAGCTAGATGTCGCTAGCATGAATACTGGCCCTAACGACGTATCAGTCAGTCAATAAAAAATACTTAAACCAACTACACGTGTTGTCAATTACCCACATAACATTTCGATATCAAATATAAAGTTCGACGTTATTAAAACAAGTTACATGTTACACCAATGGAAAAAATTAAATAAAAATAATGAAAAGAAAATCATAAATAAATAATATTGTTGTATTTATAAAATAGTATAAAGTCTACGAACATAGTGCCCCCCCCACTATGTTCGTAGACTTTATACTATTTTATAAATACAACAATATTATTTATTTATGATTTTCTTTTCATTATTTTTATTTAAATCCTAAAGCTGAGTTGTTTGTAAATAAATTCTGTAAGCAATGTTCAATATCACTCCTCCATTTATGTAGGCCAACAGTTGCTTAGCTACTAGTTTTGTTGTTTCAATGGATTTGTTTATTTCAATTTTATTTTAAATAAACGGGTCTGGTACAATCTTAATACAGTTCAATAATAGTGTACACGAATTGCAACTAAAATAAAAATTTATTCGACATGTATAACGTAATCATAATTTAAAATTTATAAATTTGCAACAAACTTGTAATTGGGCTTTAGGTAATAACATACAGTGCCACCAACAAACATCCACCAAACTGCTATTTACTTCTGGACATTAAGCAGGCATTTGACATGGTGTGACATACAGAACTATTACATAAGTCAGGAAACCTCTTCCCCTTGAGTTTTACCTCCTATTACGTTCGTATCTCACAACCAGATCTTTCCAAACAAAAATTGGAGTGTCCTAGGGCCTATGGTATATCTGTTACTTACATCAAACCTAGCTGCAACAGAAGAAATGGAAATAGGTAACTACGCTGACGACACTGCGATACTCGCATGTAGTGAAAATCACGTAGCAGCATCATGCAATACAAACGCATTTTATGCCAACTCATCATCAACACATGTTACATTCGCGTCAAAGCACGAAGTTTGCCCACCTGTTACCCTTAAGGATAATCTAATCCCACAATCAAATTAAGTTGAATATCTGGCACTACCTATGGATAGAAAAGTGACTTGGAAAAGTCATATTTCAAAATAAGGAAAATGTATTGGCTCATCATCAGCCAACAATGTGTTATTGTACAAGACTACCACACGACCAATCTGGACATATGGCTGTTTTCTGTGTGATTGTATAGTAGATCAAAGATAGATATAGATATAAACGCTTCCAGTCTAAAACCACCACACATATCCGACATATGAGCGAGCTAATTAAGCAATATGCTATTAAGAATCAAACAACCTTGGAATCCCACCAAAATAAAACTGTTGTACCACTAACAGTAGATTCTCAATCTAGACGCCTTAAAAAGAAATGACACAAAAACAGGGGGATGATTCCACTGAGAGTCCTTCCAACCTTCCAATCAAGTATGGAAATCACAAATCATTCGCTCATAAAATTTATTAATATTGTGATTGTTAATTAAATATTAATAATAATAATAATATATATATATATATATATATATATATATATATATAATTATTGTACAAATTCTCGACTGTAAATCACTTAAAATGGTACTTATCTTGTATCATGAGCAGTCAGTCGTTGAATAAAACACTTTCAGCAATATTAAAGTTTATTGCGACACCTTTTTTTGAAATAAGGTGTTTCGGAAACCCTTGTCAAGCAATAAACATTAATATGACAAATGACATTAAATAAAACCTATCGCGGTAACAAGGCCGACTTTCTATTACCCCAGTATTTACTGCAAGAACTAGGGAAAGCCTTGTAAAGAACCTAGTTAGGGTATTCGACCAACATTTAATTCACCACAATACAATTTAAAATCACAACGGTAAAATATATATATATATATATATATATATATTTCTTTTGATGGGATTTTCGACAATTAAATGACAAAATGTTTGTTAGAACATATTTTACTATTAAAATATAATATGTTTATCAACAACGTTTCGGCCAAAAGTGACCTTTTTCATAGTCTGTAATTAAATAAAAGTATCATACATATATAAATGGTCAGCATAATACAATTGGTGGTAATAATTTTATTTACATTATTAACTCAATTATATTAAGTGTCAAAATATTAGTAAAATTGAAATGAAAATATTATTATTGAGTTAATAATGGTTATTATATAATATTCCTAAACTTATTATTTATTACAGTATACATATGCAAAATTTGAACATAATATTGAAAAGAAAATTGTTGTTGATAAACATATTATATTTTAATAGTAAAATATGTTCTAACAAACATTTTGTCATTTAATTGTCGAAAATCCCATCAAAAGAAATAAAATTTCTAAGAAGAAATACGACAAAAGAAAAAAGAAAAGAAATAAATTATAAATATATATATATATATAATAAGATAAAAATAAATTAACCCGCAATTGTAATAATAATGATCAAAAAATTGTATTGTAATGAATAAAATATTGGACACTTGGAATTTTGTGACAATATTAATTCAATATTAATAAATCAAAATTAATATTTGAAATTAATATTAAAGCCACAAAACTCCCATTGTGAAAAGGCTAGCTAAGAGAACTATTAATAAAAATCTACTAGAATGACCAATGTTTAATTCATCAAAAAACAAAAACAAAATTAACATTAAAACAAAGCAAATTTCTAAAAATGATAAAAATGAATTCAACATTGGTGAGACCTCTTAAAAAAAATATACAAATCAAAACTTAAATTAATGTCACCAATAATCAACTCAAACGCAGGGCCGCTCCAAAAGGATAACGTATAAATTCCAAGTTAATACATGCCAATGCCATAAAAAATGACTATGCAAAAGTAAACACCAGCATGCACCAAAATAGAACCACACATCAACCTCAAAAATCAGCTCTACAATGAGTTCATTAAAGGTCAAATATTAATTACTAATTTGATCAATGTTCAAAGTAAAGCTATGTGAAAAGTTAGTTCCAACATTGGTCAAAATAAAACTAAAATTAAATTAACAAATAAAAGAAAAAGAAAAAAATCAATCTAGAAAGATGCAGGATCATAGTAATAAATTATTATAAATTTTGCTTAGATTGAGAGTGTCAGTTTTAGAGTTTATAGCGTTAGTGTCTTTTTGTATATGTAACATCTCCAAAACCAAACGCTTTTTAAATTGCACTCTTTTGTAAGAATTTTGGTGTTATCGAAATCAAAAATAGGTCCTGTGTTTTTTGCATGCTTGGATAAAGCAGTGTCAATGGTTTTGTTAGATGTTGTACTGTATTTATGTGTGTATATGCGTCTGTGTAAGTATTGTAATGTTTGACCAACATAAGTTGCTGGACAATTAGAACAATTAATTTTGTATATAGTATGTGTTTGGTTTTGCTTTGGTATTTGTGGTTTAAGTTGTGTAAAAAATGTTTTTAACTGTGTTATAGTTTGTGTGTGCAATTATAATATCGTATGGCTTTAGAACATGTTTAATGCGTTCCGATAAACCCTTAATATACGGAAGTGATGCATATCTAATATCGTTATTACTAGATATTAGATCTGCATTGTTGTTATATAAATTGTGAATTCTACGCCTAATTAACTTTTCGAAAAATGAATTTGGAAAGTTATTTGTAATTAAAAAAGATTTAATTTTGTCTAAATTTGGTTTTCGAAATTTTGGATGTGATAATTTAATTCCTTGATCAACAAGGCTATTAACAACACTTCTTTTATATATTAAAGGTGTATTGGAACTGAAGTTTATGTATCTATTGCAATTAGTTTCCTTAATATACCAATTTGTAAAAATGTGAGTGTTAGTGCGTGTAATTTGTATATTTAAAAAATTTATGGTGTTATTTGTCTCTGTTTCTAGTGTAAATTGTAATCGTGGGTGATAGGAATTGAAAATGTGTGTTATAGTATCTGATTTAGTAATTGGAATACAAGCTAAACAGTCATCAACATAACGTTTATAAAATGGAATATCAAAATTTAGTTTATTTAAACACGTCTTCCATTACTAAATTAGATACTACTGCTGAAATGGGCGAACCCATAGCAGTGCCGAATGATTGTGTATAAAAGTTGTTGTTGTATTGGAAGTAACATGAATTTAGACATAACTCAACCCCTTTAATTAAATTATCACATCCAAAATTTCGAAAACCAAATTTAGACAAAATTAAATCTTTTTTAATTACAAATAACTTTCCAAATTCATTTTTCGAAAAGTTAATTAGGCGTAGAATTCACAATTTATATAACAACAATGCAGATCTAATATCTACTAATAACGATATTAGATATGCATCACTTCCGTATATTAAGGGTTTATCGGAACGCATTAAACTTGTTCTAAAGCCATACGATATTATAATTGCACACACAAACTATAACACAGTTAAAAACATTTTTACACAACTTAAACCACAAATACCAAAGCAAAACCAAACACATACTATATACAAAATTAACTGTTCTAATTGTCCAGCAACTTATGTTGGTCAAACATTACAATACTTACACAGACGCATATACACACATAAATACAGTACAACATCTAACAAAACCATTGACACTGCTTTATCCAAGCATGCAAAAAACACAGGACATATTTTTGATTTCGATAACACGAAAATTCTTACAAAAGAGTGCAATTATAAAAAGCGTTTGGTTTTGGAGATGTTACATATACAAAAAGACACTAACGCTATAAACTCTAAAACTGACACTCTCAATCTAAGCAAAATTTATAATAATTTATTACTATGATCCTGCATCTTTCTAGATTGATTTTTTTTTCTTTTTCTTTTATTTGTTAATTTAATTTTAGTTTTATTTTGACCAATGTTGGAACTAACTTTTCACATAGCTTTAGTTTGAACATTGATCAAATTAGTAATTAATATTTAAGAGATGTGACCTTTAATGAACTCATTGTAGAGCTGATCTTTGAGGTTGATGTGTGGTTCTATTTTGGTGCATGCTGGTGTTTACTTTTGCATAGTAATTTTTTATGGCATTGGCATGTATTAATTTGGAATTTATACGTTATCCTTTTGGAGCGGCCCTGCGTTTGAGTTGATTATTGGTCACATTAATTTAAGTTTTGATTTGTATTTTTTTAAGAGGTCTGACCAATGTTGAATTCATTTTAATCATTTTTAGAAATTTGCTTTGTTTTAATGTTAATTTTTTTTGTTTTTTAATGAATTAAACATTGGTCATTCTAGTAGATTTTTATTAATAGTTCTCTTAGCTAGCCTTTTCACAATGGGAGTTTTGTTGCTTTAATATTAATTTCAAATATTAATTTTGATTTATTAATATTGAATTAATATTGTCACAAAATTCCAAGTGTCCAATATTTTATTCATTACAATACAATTTTTTGATCATTATTATTACAATTGCGGGTTAATTTATTTTTATCTTATATATATATATATATATATAACAAAACAAACATCAAATTTGTTTTTTTGGGGGATTGCGGCTCTTCGGAATTTATATATATATATATATATATATATATATATATATATATTTTACCGTTGTGATTTTAAATTGTATTGTGGTGAATTAAATGTTGGTCGAATACCCTAACTAGGTTCTTTACAAGGTTTTCCCTAGTTCTTGCAGTAAATACTGGGGTAATAGAAAGTCGGCCTTGTTACCGCGATAGGTTTTATTTAATGTCATTTGTCATATTAATGTTTATTGCTTGACAAGGGTTTCCGAAACACCTTATTGCAAAAAAAGGTGTCGCAATAAACATTAATATTGCTAAAAGTGTTTTATTCAACGACTGACTGCTCATGATACAAGATAAGTACCATTATATATATATATATATATATATATATATATATATATATATATATTTTATTAACTGTAAGTATAATTGTAAAAATATTTTCCACGTATTTTATTAATGAAAAGTTTCTGAAAGTTCTACTTGTAACTTTCAATGCAGTTCAAAAGATTTAACACCTTAGTCGTGTCAAGAAGAAAAATCTTTATATAGGTGCGAAAGTTTTAAATCGTTCCTGGAGATTTTGTATTAGATAACATCCGAAGGAAGATATTAAAAGGTCGCTCTGTATATATAGAAGCACATTAAAATGTTCGTTCGCGTATGTTCGTATGCTCGAAAAATAATTGCTTGTATTTAAAAAGTATGATAAAATAAAATTAAAGTAACTATAGATTTAAAACTACTGTTGTAGACATAAACTGCCGCAAATTACTCTATTTACTTTTTCAAAGTAATATTGCATAATTCTTGGTGCATAAACTACACAATTTAATTTCAAATTGCGCATTTAATAAGTTGCTTTTATCTTAGTTATAATCCACAAGTACTAATTGTTATTTTGTTGTTGGTATAATAAGGCGCCAATTAACAACCATAATAGTTGTAATTATGTCCCAGGGTATAGCACCTTTTTACTTCAAGTCTTGAATAACAAGCAGCTGCGTGCAATTTCAGTCAAACGTATTAATTATAACATAGAACCCTAAGTACGTTAATTTTGCTATTCATATGTCAACGTGATATGCATATGAACAATATTGAACAAACTCATTGTTATTCTTGCATTTGAATGCGTCCTCGTTTCCATAGAATTTGTATTAATGTTGGTAAAACTACGTGTGTGAAATGACACATTACAAAGTTTTAAATAAAACACTTTGTGTTAAAATACATTCATATAAACATTGATTTTTACGAAATAATTACGTGCTTTTTTAAATTATGTAATTTAGTCCTGTTTATTTCTCCTGGCCGGATCATACCGGGTGTTAATAATTTGATTAAATTGCAAATTCAATTTTCAATTGAACATTCCTTCAAACAACGTCGAATAATATTCTCTTTCCGTAAAGTGAGAATGAAAATTAGATACACAGCAATGCAGTGTCAAAAGTTTCCGTTTAACGGCCAATCAGAGTCGAGCATTTTGATTTACCCACTTGTAGACGAGCATTGGCATTTTTCAGTCTATTTTTTTGCAATGATTACCGATTAATATAACCTGAAAAAACCTGAGAAAAAAATTGTAATGTACTAACGTGCGTTCAAGAAAAATCCTAATTTAGGAGGGCTGTGAAATTCAATTTGTGTTTAAAGCTACTTTAACCACAACCAAAAGAAACTACAATAATGTCAGTCGACAGATGAGGTTCTAACCTCAAAAAACACATTATATATTCTTCATGGAAATCTGTAAAGCTCTCAGGAATGGAATAATGCCAAGCACCATCAAATTTTTGCCCTGTTCGAAAATAGCATTCCAATAATTTTGCTTTCTGCTCTGTCGTGATAACCATTTTTAATTGGTAAAGCAGTTTTCACTTTTGACGTCTTGTTAAAATTAAATTGACATTTTGGTTGTGGCTAAAGTACCTTTAAACATCAATTGAATTTCAGAGCACTCCTAAATTAAGATTTTTCTTGAACGAACGTTAATATTTAATAAAAAATATATGGAATCTCAATTATAAACCAGTAACTTATTTACTTGGAATATGTTAAGTATATGAACAAATAAACAAATTAGTGTAGAACTCGTAAAATCTTAGATGTTCTTTGACCAATAAGAGTGGAGGAACCAGTTCCACAAAGTTACACTGGACCGTGGCCTAAATGAGTTAGTTAAGTGTTTTATAAAGGTCATTGAAACTTAAATGAAATTTTGAAAAGTGAACACTATCACTAAAATTCTCCCTGTTATCATAATGGTCGCAAGTACACCGGGTCTTTCCTGGATGTGTGAAGCCTGTCGATCTGTGGCACCTGATATAAACGAAAAGCGTTGGAGGAGATGTTTGTATTAAAATGCAATGTCGTATTTAAGGTTTTAAACACAAAATTCAAGTCTTTGAAGTCGGCAACTGACAAATTTTCTAAACTATCCCATCCCGGTACATACTAAAGCAACGTTGCTGAAGCTTATCCTCAAATAAAATAAGGATGTGCTCAATGATGATTCCAAGTGTAAAATACTACGATTTTGGCCAACGAAGAAGAATTCTACCATTTATCAGACTATATTGCAGTTGAATTTGTGCTGATACGATAAGGTAACTAAGCGGGGTAATTTAGTTGTTGGACTTGATACTTGTACCGTATATGATGCTTTTCATATCCCTCGTTGTTTTAAATATAATTTATTTTATCATGTTTCTAAATTTTGCAAAATCGACATTACTTGTCCGTTGTGTGCTGGAAGGCATGACGTAACATAATGTAAAGCAGATGAGCGTAAATATCGTTGCAGTAATTGTATTGCAGTTAAAGACAAACAAGAGATTGATGTCAACATTGAGCATGCTGTATGGTATTATAAGATATGTGCATCATATAATTGAAAAATCGAAGCATGACTTATTCGGAAGCCAATAGCCATTAATTCCCACCTCCCCTGATCGCTTACTATCTGGTGTGATTCCATCGTTTGTCCCTACCACCAATACAGAATTATCACGTGACTCTATCTATTACCAAAATTTTAGAGGTGTTAACAGTAAAATCAATATAATTAGAAAAGCGATGGGGACTTGTGGCTTTGATGTGCTGGCGCTTACTGAAACTCTGAAATGTTTGATTCGAATTATTCAGTATAGGTGTGATAGAGAGTTTGATAGGGTTAACTGCGTCAGGGGCGGCGGGGTGTTGTTGGCATTTCATTCATCGATTATGGTGATACAGCTGGATATTAGAGCTTCCTTTGCTGATTTACATCTGGTTGATGTGGTAGCGGCAAGACTAATGTTTTAAAAACATTCACTGTGTATTATAGTACTTTATTTTCCGCCAGGTGGTTCTTTGTCATCATACCAGGTCCTTTTTTATATCATCAGTTCACTTGATTTTATATATGCTAATAATGTTGTAATTATGGGTGACTTATATTTCTGAATATTCTAATTATATATCAACGTCTCAGTCTAATGGGCGAGTTATACATTTACTTAATTTCATGAATTCCTGTGACCTAACTCAATATAATAACATAGAATATTCTAACTGCAGGATGCTTGATCTTGTTTTGTGTAATAGGCATTGTTATTGTGAAAATCTGTTGATGTACTACTAAAGGAAGATGACCAGCCTTATCTATTCAATTTAATATTATGGCCAACCCAAGGAATAATGAACAAAAATTAAATAGGGTGTATTATAACTACTGTAAGGCGGATTTATCCACCTTGTGTAAAGTCCTTTTAGATGTAAACTGGGAGGCTCTTAAAGAATTTTCTAACGTTGACTTGGCTTGCTAACGACCCCTATCTATGAACTGCTCGATCAATGTGTCCCTGAAACCATGGCACGAAGCAGAAATTACCTTCCCTGATTTTCGGCCGCAATAATAAAAGTTAAAGCACATTGCTCGGAAACGGTATAAAGCTCACGATCATTCAGCTTAGGATGATTTCAAATCACTTCGGCGCAAACTTAATGTGATGATACGTCATACAAATATTACTGCATAAATATAGAAAAAAATATTTCAAATAACTCGCAAAGGTTTTGGCAATTTGTTAATGATAGAAAAGGTAGGAATAGTCTTTCTAATTTCATGACTTACAATGGGGAGGCATTGCACGATAGCATGTCTATAGTTTTGTCAGACATCATATTCGCCTACCGTCACTTCGGGTAACGTATACACGGACATTATTCATCTGGACAGTGTTACTGCATTCTTGTTAAGAGACTGTGCTTGCTTTTTAGCCTACCCGTTGTCAATCTTATTTAATTTGTCGTTACAAACTGATACCTTCCCAACTGTGTGGAAAAATTCTAGAATGACACCTATCCTTAAAAAGGGTGATCATAGTTATATTCAGAATTATAGGCCCATTACAATACTCAATAACTTTGCCAAGGTTTTGGAAATGTTATATGAATTTGCATCCACTTCTATGAAACATCGAATTACACCGCTTCAACATGGCTTTATACGCAATAGAGATCCACTGTCACGAATCTCTTCTGCATTACTCACATTCATAGCTGATTCACTTGATGCGGGTATGCAAACTCATATTATATATACAGACTTTTCAAAGGCATTCGATAGGCTTGATCATGGCATATTAATTGAAAAACTTCGCATTTCACAGTTTTCGCATAAATTGGTTAATTTTTTTGAGTATCTTTCCAATCGGGTACAATATGTGGAGTATGATGGTCACCAGTCTATTGACATTTATTTAACATCTGGAGTGCCATAAGGTTCTAACTTGGGCCCGTTGCTCTTTCATATATTTATTAATGATATTGTGTCTATTTTAAGCCATAACGCTTTACTCTTCGCCGATGACTTGAAAATCTACTCCATGAATGCATGAATGACTGCATTAATATGCAAAATAATCTTGAAGCGTTGAATACTTGGTGCGATTTGAATAAACTGCCGTTGAATGTTTCTAAATGTAATGTAATGACCTTTTCTAATAAAACACGTAACATTTGTTATTACTCCTTAAATGGAACGGCTGTGTCAAGGCCGGCATCTATCTGTGACCTTGGAGTATTATTCGATGCTACATTACCATTTAAAGACCATATAAACCTCGTAACGTCTCAATCTCTCAAAACCTTAGGATTTATTACGAGAAATGCGAGAGACTTCTGTAACGCTCGTACGCTTTAGTTACTTTACTCATCGTTTGTTAGGTCACAAATTGAGTATGCGTCTGTTGTATGGCACCCCTCGTAGGTTACACATATTAACTGTATAGAGAGCGTACAGAGGTATTTCTTAAAATTCGCTTGTTTCAAGGAGGATGGTGTTTATCCTCCAATTGGCATACATAATTCTACATTGCAGGATATATTCTCTATGGACTCACTTGAAACATTTTTATATAAAATTCTTAATAACTATATTGATTGCAGTGGCATACTTGAGTTGATAAATCTCCAAGTCCCTAGATTTTCTTCCATGAAAACGTTATCGTTTCATTTGCCTATTCCTAGAACTAACGTCAAAAAATATTCTCATCTTCATCAGATATGTGACAAGTATCATAACGTTCAAGATTCTCTAGATATATATCATTGCAATGTAGCCTCAATAAATAAAGTTAATTACCTTTGTACCTAGCCTTTTCTGTTTTCTATCATATTTGTATTGTATTTTGTATGCATTCTATATTTAGCTATATATACTTTATATTTTAGTACCCATCCTGTAATTGATATATAAATAAATAAAATAAATAAATAAATAATTAGAATCAGAATAAAATTAAAAGAAATCTAATTGTGATTTTCTAAGTTGTATTTGGTTCGAATTAAAAATATCACTTTTTTTGAATGCGAATTTAATTATCCGTTCATTATCTGACGGCAAATAAGAAAATTCATACAATTTAACACAATTTCAAGAAATTTCAAACATAATCACAGAATTGAAACAATTGGACCTCACAAATGTTTGTGAGTGTGCACCAAACAAAACAGTTTAGCGGTTATTTTTCAGCGTTTCGATATTTTCAAATTTGCATCGTAAACAAACAGTTGAATAACCTGTCAGAAGTGTTTCCGGGTTACAGTTTCCTACGACTCCGACCGCCTTAACATCGAAGAAATATGGACCTCATCTGTCAAAAATTTTAAATGAATATAACTCGAAAACGTTATGCTTTAGGTCTGAAATGTTGTGTATTAAAGTACGTTTAAATGAAATATATAGGGACGGGATGGTAGTTTGTATATAGATATTATTGCACGTGATTGGAACTCGATGAATAAAATCATCTTTGAATGTTATCGCCGTAGATCGGATAATGATATCAATTTTGACAAAATTACTTACACGAACCAGTGGCTTCTTTTCATTTCCTTCCGATTACTATTTGTAGCTCCTCTGTGGGGTTCTGAAACGTATATCACAGTGGCCTTGTTCGCACATTCAGCAGAAATCCTTTATCAGCAGAAATTCTTTAAAGTTTATTACGAAAGTTGGTCAACTAAGTAGTTTCGTTAAGTTTCTAATTAAATTATAATTAATGTATTAGAATATATTAGAGATTGAGCGACAATAATTTGATAGGAATTGTTTTGAAAAATATCACTCGGATCACCGTGTCATAAGTGAAACGCTGTAATCAACAAATTATAAAATTTGCGAATCAACGCGAAAGTTTTCGGAATATAAATAAATGAAAATTCGTTTTTACCTACATCACAATAATTTTGGAAACATTAATTATAAACAGCCCTCTTTTATTCACAATTAAACTTAATTAAAGAAAAAATAAACCATTCCTTGAGAATCAGCATCCGACGTGTTTGCTTTCACTAATTAAATCCCCCCGTTCATAACAAATTGGCACCCAACGTGTCGACTTTCATAAAAAATAATGAAATATCCCCTTTCATAAAAATTAGGCACTCGGCGCTTTCATCATCAATTAACTCGCCCTATTATAATACTGCAAACATATAATGTATCCATCATAAAATCAATTTACATTTTTTAGATTTTAAAAAATGTATTTGTTTCTAATATGATGTTCAATGTTCGTAGCACTGTACATTATAAAATATATAGCAGGGCAATGGTAATAAATAATTCGACAATAAACCTCGCCGGAATTTTATGGTATTGTTACATTTTATTGTTTGTTTTACGGTGGTACCATCAACCTTACTTGAGCATCAATGGGCATCTTGTAGTTTTTTTTATTGTGACATAAAAGTCCATATTGCTATTTTAATTATTAAAATTATGACGTATCCCCGACGTTGTTAAAACATGGCCGTTATTAAAATTGAATAAATACTAATTAAATTTAACTAGGAGCATTTGTCGTATATATGTTAGATTTATATGTAATATGTAATACGTAATTTGCACCTTCCTGAACACACGAATCATGTAACATAAATTTCGGCCTACAGATTTTGTTGTTGTCACTCTGCTATTAAGAATATTTATTCGATCTTCTAAATTGTGACGAGGGTCGAGTTGAATATAGAATTTTAAACGACTTATTTTAGCTCTTTTATGCTAATAAACATATTTATACGGTTAGAGTTAATCCAAGTTTATATTTGCATAAAATTAATTAAATAAGAAAGTATATTTTTATAATCAAGGTATTGAAAGTATTTTTATTTTTAGAAACAGGTTTCAATTAATTAATTCTGAAATTGTTCTTTAATAATATTCGTGTCGGTGTTTTATGATTATTTATTTTCATTTCTATTTGTTAATCATTGGTACTATAACTGACAATGTCAACATTGGTTTTTAAAATTATTTAGATTATCAAATAAAATAATAAAATTAACTGTACCTTAGTTTCTAAAATAAAGTAATTATAAGAGAACCTTTATAAAATCACGTAAGAATAAACAGGGAATAATTTAATTTTTAACAAGGCAACTTCCGTGGTGATCTCGACGTCGGAAGACCCAACAGTCGGTTGCGGTTGCGTGATAAAACAAAAGCTCGAAAGATTTATTTTATTATACTTCGTAAACGAATAATTTCTATATTTTGAAAGATTGAGAGAGTGTACAACAAGAGGCGTGTGCTGGTCGAATAGTGTAGTTGTATAATATAATAATAATCATTTAATTATCATACTTTTTGGGAAGAACAGTATTAGAGAAATTTATTTTTATAAATTTATGTTTAATTTTCATTAACCAGTTTATTTTCCATATCATCTTATTGTCGTGCGTATTGGCGACGTAGTTGAAATATGCTTCTTCTTCTAGCCAGATTTCTCTTGATATAGCCAGATTTATTAACATTTTGTACTAAACACTGAACCGTTTTCTTATGACTAATGTTAATGTGTTCAGAATAGTTTAGAAATAAGTATGTTTGATTTTAGCTGATTGGTTAATGTAAATACTTTCAAAGTATTAAATGTATATCGAATGATCTAGCAAATAATATCAGAAATCAAACATAAGTTACACCTGCTTGTAGAACGTGTAATTTAAGCGAGAAGATGGAGATGATGAAAAAATGCAAGAAATGGTAAAATACCCAGCAGTTGCAAACCGAAATAAGAGAGATTAACAAGGAACTATGAAAAAAAAAAGGAAAAATGGGATAAAGAACAGCAGGGAACAGCTTGTAGAATAAAAACAGAGGATAAAGATGAAATGGATAAAAGGGGGAACAACATTACAGTCAAGGGAGTATCGATGCAAGAGGCAACTGAGAAGAATAATATAGAGAAACTCCCACAGGAATACATGCAAATAGAAACAAAGATAGTAACAGCGTACACGATAAGTAAAAATAGAACACCGGATGTAGCAGTAATGTATCATTCTAAAAAAAAAACAGGAAACAACGAAAACAAAAAGCAAACTTAGAGACACCTGAATATACATTGAAAATGATTTAACATTGGAAGAGAGGATAGTGCAGATGGTGCAAATAAGAAGTATTACTGAAGAACATAAAACGCAAGTACAAACCGAATCGCAAGAAGAACATCATAAAAATGGGCAAAATGGAAAAGAGGATGAAATTATTGCAGAAATGAAGTTTCAAAATTTAGACTACCTGGGAATAACGGAAATAAAAAAGAAAGGGCAAGGATTGAAATAATTAAGGGGAGGTTACCAGCTATATTGTGCCGGAGTAGATTTAAACAACAGAGAGGCGGAAGGAGTCAGACTAATAGTAAAAGCAGATAAAGCAAAATCAATTATAGAAGAATGATATATAAACGAGTGGCTATTAGTGATCAAAGCAATAGTAGAGGCAAATAAGGGTTGTGTGTGGGTAATGTTTTTTAAACCTCATAGAACTGTAAATTGTAAAAAGTTAAATTTTAATCCATGTTTTTATTCGAAAGACGAATACATGGCATTAAGTTTTGCAAATGATTTCAGGCATATGGCCACCGCAGCTGCTCTTGACGAAGCGCAATTTGGTCGTACAATTTTGGGCCACTTTTTCAAGCATTGCTGGCCTTATATAACGAATAACACGAACAATGATGGCCTCCAAGGCGTCAATTGTTGCTGGTTTATCAGCATAAACCAGTCTGGCCCACAGAAAAGAATCGAGAGGTGTCAAATCACACGACCTTGGAGGCCAATTGACAGGTCTATTTATCGATATCAACTTATCGCCAAATTTTGATTTCAATAAGTCGATGGTTGCGGTCGCCGTATGGCACGAAGCTCCATTCTGTTGAAACCACATCTCACCAGGATCAATGTCATCCATATTTTTAAACAAAAAAACTTTGATCATGATGCGATAACGATCCCCATTGACCGTAACGCGAGCTCCGGCTTCATTTTTGAAGAAACAAGGTCCAATGATGACACCAGCATGCAGTATCCATGTGAAAGCACTATCAAGGATATTAGAACAGAGGTTAAGAGATATATTAGAACCAACATTAGGAGAACAAAAACATGGATTCAGAAGAGGTGGAAGTACCTAATCTGATCTGATCTAATATTCGTTGTTAGACAGCTAGGTGTAATAATCCTTAAAAGAGGACGGGAAATACACATCTGCTTTATTGATCAAAAAAAGCATTTGACAAAGTCACGCGAGAAAGCATTGGGAAATATTTAGAAAAAAGAGGAAAGGTATATAATCGAAATAATAAAAGCGCTGTACTAAAATAACCCAAATAAAGTAAAAACACGCAATGAAGAATCAAGGGAATTCGAAATAAGAATAGAATTAAAACAGGGTCGTGTAGCCCTGTATTGTTTTTAACTCTAATAGATAAAAAAGCTGCAAAAATTCAAGCATATGATAGTGGGTAACTGGAAATGCAACATGTAACACAAGAATTACTATTCGCAGATGTCATGATTTTGGTAGCAGATTCAGTAGAAAAATTACAGCAGAACTTAAATACCACCAAGAACGTATAAATATGGAAATTAATATGGACAAAACAAAAAACATGATACCGGCGATAAGTGGAAAAAAACACAAAATACGGATAGATGGAAGATAACTAGAACAAATCAAAAGCTTCAACTACCTAGGCACAATCATAGAAAAAAATGGAAAAGTAGATAACAAGGTATGAGAGGGAATAGAAAAGGCAGGAAGGATTTACAATGTACTGAAAGACACATTCTTCGGGAAAAAGGAAATATCAAAAGACATACAACCAACAAGTAATGAGACCTGAAATTGAAGTAATTGAAGAGAGACAACTTAAGGGGCTTCCACCGATTGAAGGAAACTACAATATCCAAACATGTATACGAAGCCCGAGTACAAGGAAAGAATACAATAGGAAGGGGGACCTAGAATGAGATGGGAAGAATAAGTACCACCAACAGCAGTAAAACGAGAAATAGAGTGGTATGAGACACGGAGGTTAGCATAAGACAGGGACGAGGACGAGGGGTTATATGTAACGGTACAAGGATACTTAAATTAAAGGTAAACTAGAGTTCAGCATCCGAAAAATGCAGTGATTAGATTTCATCTACCCACGAGCCAGGGAGACAGGGTACAGTTATGTTCAAAAAGGTGTTGTATAGAATTTCTACTATGTTAACTTCTTCAAGTTCAAAAAGTGTTGTTGCACATCAATATCTAATAATGCTCATCATTCAAATTTCACACCAAGGCAAATATGTCTACAAAATTACAAAATTGAACCATATATTTAGAAATTAAGTAAAATAATAAACAATTTACGAACGTGACAAAATCTTTAAATAATAATATCGAATATAAAAACACAACTTAAAACAATCTTTTACTTAATATTTGGTTATAACCCCATTTCTTTCAAAAATTTAATGCAATCTATGCGGTAGTGACGCATATAGATTTGTTGTTATGTTAACATCATCGCTAATTTCGTCTCAGACTTGATTAACCTCATTTAACGACTCGTCTCTATTTTGTGGTCGAAAGTGATTTTTTTACCATTAAGCCCCACACAGTTTCTATAATATTTACATCGGGACTTCCGGAAGGCCAACCCAGTACAATATTATTAACAGCGAACCATTCATACACCACTCCTGCGGTATGAATAAGACAGTTTTCATGTTCAAATATGAAGTTATTTTCTGGAAAGTCTTCTCTTATTGATGGGAACATAACATTTTCTAAAATATCTCGGTATGTTCTGGCATTCAGTCTCTCTTCAATATTCCAATACATACCAAGTCCATGGATACTTAGCCATGCCCAAAAATTAATAGAAACTCTTCCTACTTTATGGTCTATATACTTTATATAACGGAACATATC
Organism: Geotrupes spiniger; assembly: GCA_959613385.1. Classification (NCBI taxonomy): domain Eukaryota; kingdom Metazoa; phylum Arthropoda; class Insecta; order Coleoptera; family Geotrupidae; genus Geotrupes; species Geotrupes spiniger. Next base: position 8,977,647 of record OY390741.1, read on the forward strand.
GTTTAAGATGAATATTATCCTTGCTTGCTTATGTTGTTCAGTTAATCGTATTGTTTTAGCTGCCACGTGATCCTTCAAATGGGATTTTTTAATCCGTCGACATGCGGTAACTCTTGAGCCTGGGAAGTTAGTTTCTCGTATTGCATGTCTCATAATATGAAATGGATTTTGTTCCAAAAGTTGTAAAAGAGCGTGATCTTCCTCTTCAGTAGAAACTTATGGCCTACCTGTAGAATGCTTTTCTTCTAGAGTACCGTCAATTTCCCATGGTTTCTTGACTTTTTGAACGGAATTTTTACTTGTTTGTATATTGTTTGCCACTTCCTTGATAGATAACCCATTATTTCAATGTTCAATAATACGTGCTCGTTCAATAATGTTCACGGCCGGTATTTCGAAATTACTTGCTGTGACAAATGTCAGAGTGACATTTCTTGTATCCATGATGATTTGATATTTTTTAAATCCCCTAACCTAACCGTAACGTAGCTGTACAATACCTTTTTGAACATGACTGTACCTAGTATTAAAACAATTCACTACACCCAGGTTCAAAACTCCGAAAATACTTTCTTGACAAAGCATAAATTATAGCACTTTATAGATCCATAGCAGCCCAAGATAGCAAAGTAATACCCTTGCAAATGGCCACAACGGAATGTGGCCCTAAGGCAGAAAATCTTACGGTTGAAAGTCTCTTAGACCAATGGAGAGGTAACCCGCTGCATGGCAGGTATGGCCATAATAAAAGCAATCACATAGATGACCATAACATTCTGCAGTGGCTAAGGAGTCGACATATATTTATAGAAACCGAAACTACATATTTGCAATCCACGATCAGATTACAGCTACAAGCTTAAAGAAAGCGGGCACTGAAGCAAGATATAGATAATATCAAATGTCGACTATGCTGTGAAAAAAAGTAAAGCGTGGACCACCTAATAGGAGGATGCTAAATCATTTCCTCGAAGGCTTCCCTATATTTATTTATTTATTTATTTATTTATTTATTTAATTCAATACAATACTCCACAGACAAAATCCAATAACGGAGTAGGATGGAAAAATAACATAATACACAAATGTGATAAAAATAAAATAACTTAACTTAACTTAACTTAACTTAACTTAACTTAATAAATCAGTTAAAATAATACATGCAAAAAATAACTTAAATTGTTGCTTAGAAATATTGAGAAAAGACTATAATCAATATATGTGCACAAGAACGCCTTATTTCTTAACATAATACAGCTGATTGGTACACTCACTTATTTGATGCTTTTTATAATATCACAACTACATGAGAAGATGTCAAACTCTGCTTGGCGCCGGTTGTAATTATTACACATGATGAACAGCGGGGAATGTTGCAGAATATTTGTTCTTGGAGTTGGCAAGTAGAAGCAGTCGCTCAAACGAGACGATAATCTAGGCGTGCGAAAATTTAAAGCTTGCACAATTTCTCCACAAGAGATGGAGCCATTGACAACCTTGATGATCCAGAAGGGAATCATAAGGATACCCAAATTGCGGGTAGTGACCGTTGGACTTGAAGAACAGATATTTCAGAAAGCGCCGTTGAACTTTCTCGATGGAATAAATGCTACCACTATACATAGGACACCAGATACATGAGGCATATTCAAGTTTAGAGCGAGCAAATGCACAGTAGAGATTAACTAGAGTTTCGATACGTGCAAAGCTGCTGCCATTTCGAATAATAAAACCTAGTATTCTAGTAGCTTCAGATGTAACGCTTTGGATATGTGCAGCAAAAGAGAGCTTTCGATCAAAGACAACACCGAGATCACGTAAGGTAAGAGGCCTCTCCAATGTAGTATTGTCCAGGACATAAGGATACACGAGAGCGCTTGATTTAGTCGTAAAAGACATAACCATGCATTTTGAAGTATTCAGACGAAGCTTATTTAGAATGCACCAATGAGCAATTTTATTCAGTTCAGTCTGGAGTGCAGCACAGTCTGCAATAGAATTGACTCTGCAGAAAATTTTTAGATCATCGGCGTAAAGTAAGTGTAATACGAGCAGATTGTCAACGATATCATTAATGAAGATGTTGAATAGTAGGGGCCCGAGAATCGAACCCTGAGAAACTCCCGAGGTAGCAGCAAAGGATACAGATGCAAATCCCTTGAGAACAACAAAATACTTTCTATTGCCAAGGTAAGATTCAAGAAATCTTAAAAGAGGATAAGAAAAGCCAAAATCTGAAAGCTTTTTTAGTAATAAACTGTGGTCCAATGAGTCAAATGCTTTAGAGAAGTCTGTGTACACAACATCCACTTGAGAACTGTCGTCAATAGATTGAGCAATAAATTGAGTGACGCAGAACAAGTTAGAGGAGGTTGACCTACCATTCCTAAAACCATGCTGTGCATCAGATAGTAGGTTACCAACGGGAGCGTAGAGTTGCTCGAAAAGGCACATTTCAAATACTTTGGCAAAATTACATGTACAAGCTATTGGCCGATAGTTTGAGATGTTATTTCTTGCACCCTTCTTGAAGACCGGGGTCAACCCGGCAGATCTCCAGACTTCCGGGAAGCTAGCAGTGCTAACAGAGAGGTTAAAAATGTAGCACAGCGGATACGCCAAGGCATGCGCACAATCCTTTAAGAGAAAAGAGGGAATAAGATCCGGCCCTGCGGTCATTTTATGTTTTAGGTGTCTCAAGGATGTTAGTACCTCAGATTCCCGGATGTAGTTTATATATATTGTATTTGAGTTAATTGTGGATTCATTGGTGTTAGCCGGTTGAGAAGAAGAAGTAAAGAATCTTTGAAAGAAGTGCGCAAAAGTGTTAACAATAGCTTGAGGGTCAGAAATGAGATTATCTTCATAGTAAAACTCGTTAGGAACGCTAGAACTATTCTTTTTGCTATTTATGTATCCCCAAAAACTTTTGGGGTCAACATTGATAGAGGATTCGATTTTATTAATGTAGTTAATGTAGGCTTGGCTGATTTGTAATTTAACCGAGCGCCTTAAATAAGAAAATTCGTTGTAAGATTAAACACGATGTGGTAGCGCGGATAATACATCAAGAATTTATCGAAAATTAGATGCTCGGAAAAAATCCGAGAACATCGTATTATAAATATGAACTAGTCAGTGATGGAGAGCGAAAACACAAAGTTATACTGGAATAGAAAGTTAATGACCGATGAAACAGTCCACCACAACATACCAGATATCCTTCTCACCCTCAAAGACCTATTTTCAGTTCATAATCAGTGGACGGAAAATAACCAGCCGATTATTCAAAAAACAAATGACAGCCACTACAGCAAGGCAAGTCATCGATTCCAGAAGAATTCTTATTGGCTAAACTAACAAGTATATTGAAAACTTCAGTATCAGTGAAGATATATTCTGAAGATTATTGAGTGGTCATCTCTTTCCTACAACATTTCCAAAACATTCGCTCAAAAAATTAGCTACAACTTATGGATCATCTATAGAGGCATGCCATTGAACCAGAAATATTCGTTGAATTTCTCAACCCTGGATTTTCATTGATTACATTCCACGTTGCCCGTGCCTTATTTATTAAATCTTCTAACATATCTATCTGACGATATATATGGGACATGAATTACAAAATTCACGATTAATTTTACAGCAAAATGTTCGGAACATCTTAGCTCAATGACTTGATTCATGACGCATATTTATGAATATATTGTCAAGTATTTTATTACTGGTCGTCTAATTAGTGGAAAAAAGTTTAGTGATGCCACAGTGTCCAGACAATTTACTGTGTTTATACTGTTCATCAGCGAATTCGAAATTAAAATCACCGGCAACAATATTAATACACCTATTGTGTTTGGATAATATACATAACATTTATTACAATGTACTTGGCCTTAGGTGATCGGTACACTGTTAAAATAATTACATTATATTTCATTAGTTTAATGCCTGTGATTTCAAGTTTGTTCCTCATTTAAAAAAAAAATACAATCAATTTTTGTTGTAGTTCATATAATGTTTAACGTAAATGATTACTCCAGTATATTTCGAAATAGATTAAAATAAGTTCCTAAACTAAAATTTGTTGTATTATATGAACCATTTCGTCACTACACAACCAATGTTCTGAAAAATTATCAGTTTTAGTATTACAGAACACTACTTCTATTTCATATAATTGAAGTATTTTTAAAATAGTCCTTGATTGAATTTACAACAAAAATACCTGTTAACCACGACTCCCTCGGGCCAGAAATCAGTTTCATAGAGTTCATTTTGTAGCGCAATATCAGCTCGAATTTCGAACGAACGGCTTTGGCGAGTTGGAATCCGGGTTGCTTATAACGATATCTTGACCGGGGCATTTCCTTCTTTAATTCTTTCGTTGTTTGCAATGACACTTTACAAACAAATAAGCAAATTTTCTTTGCTCCTGCACTAAAGGAATGATATCTTGAAGTGTTCCGGTGCCGCGAACTGTTTTCCGTTTTCGTTGTTTTACAATTGTATAAGATCCTCGTTACTTTTATAATGAATGTCATCCTTAGTCGATCGCGTAAATCATATTCATTTTACACACGTCTACTCACGTGAACGTCAGCACAATTGAATGCAACAAAGCAACAAAAAACTGCTATGAAAAGCTGTAAATAATTTTGTATTAAACTGTATCAAATTTCATATAATGTAATGCGAGTATGATTTAGGATACCGTTTGCTTCATGTTCATAAGCGTTGCATACAGTAAGGGAAGAATGCAATGCTTTACGGGCATCATTTCTTCAGTTTTCAAAGGAACCGTATATCAAACGATATAGGGCGTATATACTATTTTGACGATTTTAAAAGGAAATGCATTTCTTATTCCGCTTGTCATTAAAGAAATCGTTCATTCAATCATAATAGAGGAAATAATAAAATTTACAAAGCTTATAATTATGTATATTTACAATAAAGGTGTCCAAATAGAAGGATGGTGGTCGATTACTCGTTGGATTACAAGTTGGTTAAGGGTAACATACAAAACTAGCAAGTTTTAGGGAATATGAATATGAGAAATAAAAGCTGTTTTACAGAAAAGGTAATAATTAATTTAATAAAAGTAGACGACGCAATTGTCATCGGGAAGCCACCCTAGGTTTCGATTTAAGGCCGCCATAGCATATAATGGCCGTAAAGCTTTTAATAGAGTTGAAGACTTCACGACTAGAGCAGCCGAGTAAGTAATAGAAAATAAAAGTATTTTGCACGCGGTAGTAGTTGAGGTTAAGAAAATGGTACGTACCCCGAAGCAAAAGAATTTGGAGGTAATAAAGTAACTGATGGTGAGGGAAGCTCAACTGATGAGGGAAAATTGAACAAGGTATGAATGAAATGTGTAGAAGGAGTTCAAAAATATCCAGAACACCGAAAAAACAAAAATTTCAAAAAGATAAATTAGGTATGACTCAGGAAATCAAGTTGGAAATGCACGAGATGAAGGAAGAACAGAAAAAAGTTAGCTGTTGGTACTGAAGAAGGAAAATGAAGAACTAAAAAAAGGAAATAAGGAAATTAAAGGCAGGATAGAATAAGTAAATAGCAGAGTTGAATGGTTAAGAAAATAAAATAGAAAAAAATGTGGTGATGCCGGGCCCGAAATTTGAGGAAAATTAACCAACTATTGCAGATCAAGTCAGCACTACAGTTAGGAGAAGGTGGGTGCCTTATAGAACTGGAGAAAGGGCAGAACAAAGAGCAAGTGATGAAAAACAAACATAAACTCGGGATCTTCATTAACGAGAATGTTTCAAAGAAGGAAAGAAAAAATGAAAACTAATAAGGAAAATAACAAGAGAAGAAATAAGTAAAGGAAAAAATGTGAAAATAGGTTACAGCAAACTAATTATTAACGGAGAGTTATGGAAGTGGAATAAGTGGAAATCGGAGCGGCAACGGATATGAATATGCGGAAAAGTACAGATGTACCTAGGTGCAGCAGAAGAATCAAGCTCAATGTATTAAAAGAAAACTGTTTAAAGTTGGGCACTTGGAACGTCAGGAATATTTATGAAGAAGGAACAGGGAATCATTTATATAAGATAATGGGAAAATTTTAAAGAGATATCCTTGCACTGCAAGTGACTAAGCACAACGGTACACAGATCGTAATAATCAATAACTATATTATATTTGAGTAGTGGGGGAGAAGACAGAATGCTTGGTACAAGTTTTTTAATAAGTAATAAAATGAAGGAAGCGGTAAGAACTTTTACGCCAGTATCAGATAGGATTTGCTGGGTTAAGCTGAGGGGTAGGTATAGAAAATTAAGCATCTTGAATTTTCATGCACCTTCCGAAGACAAAGATATTGTTACAAAGAATTAGGTTTATGAACAAGTACAAAGCATCATAGACACTTTACCGAATTATGACGTTAAAATAATAATAGGTGATTTAAATGCTAAGGTGGGAAGAGAGGAAATGTACAACGAGGTTACGAGCGGCAAAGGAAAGCATGAGCAACCAGAATGGAAAAATGGTAATCGAACTGTCTATGCAATATAATATGAACGTAATGAGTACAAATTTTGATCACAAGGATATCCACAAAACTACCTGGATCTCTCCAAATGGAAACAAAATGTACATTGCGTTAAAAAAATAGGATAGGCATCCCGGAAAAAAATGTTAATTAAAATTACATTAAAACAAACATTTAACACAGTAAAAATAGATGGGATGATAGGAAATAACTTTGAGGTGAGAAGGGGTTTAAGACAAGGCGATCCACTAACCTAACATTAGAAAACGTAATGAGAGAAAGTAAAATCCAGAGCTCATATACCGCAATAAACACCTGATAATCGCTTATGCTAAGAAAGAATTAAACAGAATTAAACAGAACGTTTCAGGAAAACGAAATGAACTCAATAAGATATGGACTTATATTAACGAGAATAAGACTTAATACATGGTTATGAATACAAATGAAAAAGTTTTGGACGAGTACATAACACTAAGAGGAGATAACAATAAGGAATACAGTTTCGAGAACGTAAAAGTATTTGAGTATTTGAGTAACCATAAGCAATAAAAGTGAAGAGGACAGTGAAATGGAAAAAAGAATAACGAAAGGTAACAAAGTTTATGCAAAATAATGAAGTCAAAGCTAATAAGTAGGAAAACAAAGGTAAGAATGTATAGAACAATAATCAGAGGCTCGGTATTATAAGGATGAGTTACTGATACTCAATAAAAACAATGCCACTAAACTAGAGTTCTGGGAAAGAAATATCTTGAGGAAATTATTAGGAGGGATAAAAGAACATGGTGGACAATGGAGGAGAAGAACAAACGAAGAACTTACTAACATTTACGGGTATCCCAATATTGCGTAGGTTGCGAGAGCTCGGAGAATCAGTTGGTTAGGACATGTAGCTCGATTGCTTCTTCAAAGAATCACGAGCAGAGCCCTTTTACAAGGTTCCGGATGGAAACGAAGCAGAAGCTGCAAGCGGTAAAAGAAGACCTCATGGTTGTTGGAGTTCAAACCTGGGAAGAGCAAACAAAGGATATGAAAAAATGGCGAGTGTATTTAGAAAAAATTGAAGTCACGAGCCTATAAAGCTTGTAGTGCTGTTTTATACATAAGATTTTAATATGCAAACATACTTTTTCAGTTCAAGTACTAGCAGTACAACTATTATTTTTGGCATTCCTTACATCTTTGTTTTTCACATTAAACATAAATTTAATCCTTCGCATCTCCTCCTAAAACCTCGTGGTCCTTCCTGGATCCTCGATTCCGTTCCCTTCTGTTAGCTCCCTTCTCCTCCAGCTCTCGAGCTGTCGTTGCAATTGTAACAAATTTTACTTCATATTTCTCTCCTTGCTATACCTTCCCTATTCTTTTCGCTTCTTTAACTTCTTTAACTTGAAAACCTTTGTGAATTTTATAAGAATATATCGAATGATAAAATAAAGACAAAATAAAAATAATAGAAGAACAATAAGAGTAAGCATATAAAAGAAAAAACTATTGCAGAAAATAACAAAAAATACTATTGCAACTTAAACACGAATCTCAAACAAAAGAGAACGTAATGAAATAAAATTTCCGGCCAACCACTCGTATGAATAGTTGACATGATCTGAGTAGGTTAGAAATAAATCGAGAATAACAATTGGAATTGAATTTTGTTGCACCGTTTTAACTATGGTTTTTGGAATCTTCACGTTTGAATTTGACGTTGCCTGTTCGTATTTTTAATTTTTAATTCTTATTGCCTAAGATTACTTTTCGAAATTTTCGTTGAATTTTATTAAATTTTTAAGGTTAATTTTCAATAGCATTTATTAAACATTTAAATTAATGGATTTGCGAGATAGAACGACATAGATACATCACTGTCGTAAAATCTACTGGCTCATTCTGTTGTTATTTGATTTGTTGTCAGTTATTTCTTGTTGTTATTATTTAGTGTATTTCTATTGTTTTTTTTGCTCGCCTTAATTTTTAATTCGTATATTCTTCTTTTAATTAAATAAAACTACTTTTATGGACACATATTTTATTCGCTTTCACATTGCACAAAATACTAAGATGTAAACTATTTACAAAATTAATAACAAAGTATTTCCAAAATGCGAAATTATCTCAACAAAGTGATTGGCTCATTGTAGTAAAATTGCAGGATGGAAATGAGAAAAGAAAATGCGTCACCTCGCCCTTTCTAAAATACCGGAAGTTTCGGTATCCTAGCAATTTATTTAGGTTAAAGCTCAACAACCAAGGACAAAGTACCGCTAATTATTTCGTTCAAACGTGCATTAACAATGTTACACAGTTTGGTTTACGAGAAGGAAATATGTTACAGACCCTCACTCAGTAGACGCATTACTTGGTTATTAAGTTCACTGTGTTATATTAGCCCCAGTCAAATTCTAATAACCCAATTATCACATTTATAACCAAACGTCGTTGAATATTTGTTTGCTATTTCAAAACTATGTCGAATTTTGATGTATAATAATATATAATAATAATAATTAATATGACATTATTAATATTATTAAAATTTAGCCGCCCTCATTGCACGTTTCATTTGTTAAAACATATATGCCATATGCAACAGTTTTCATGTGTCGCCCATATCTGTTTTTATTTATAAAAAATACTACAATCTGAATATAACGCTCGTAATGTTTTATTCTGAATTATAAATTATATATATTTTTTTATTTGTTACTTCTATGGAATTCTAAAATGCGTTGTAAATTCAATGATTTTTATTATTCGTCCTACGGGCGTGTCAACTTAATACCGTAACCATCAAAGGAACATTTTAAATGACTTCTTTGATTCCGATACAAGTAATCACGAAGTTGTATTATTGCGGTCATGCACGAGAATCAAATTTAATAGAGAGGAAAATACATGGCAATCATCGAAGAACGATGCGTTTAAACCCGACAATCCTCTTGCTACATAATAACGTTATTAAATCGTTGTTACTGTAGAGAAGAACAGAATTGATTTAATAAATAGTTTAACTATAAATGTTCCTATAATAAGAAATTAAATGTGATCGCGCTGGTGGCCACAAATCAAATTCTATTTGTAGTGCGCTTGTATGTGAGACTTACTTAATACTATTTCGACCGCTATTCTACTGCGTAGCGAGGCTGTAAGCTGTATCCAGTAAATCAAGGAAAACAGAGAAATGGAAGACTGGGTTGCGCTGCTGCTCTTTAGAGCTACCTACTTCCGAGATTTTATTTGGTCTACTTAAAATGAGTTATGAACATAACTTACAACTTTGGTACATATTTTATATCCACGTTAAATTCATTAATTAACATTTTATAACATCGTATTTATCGAAATGGCATTTATATTTGTTTTGTTGTGGCACAAAGTCATAAACTGTTCGTAAAAACGTCATTATTGTGCACATTTCAGAATTTCCATCGGGATAACTTTTAGGGAACTAGGGCACGTAAATAACAACAAATAATAACGATTTATGATAGATACGTCGAAATATCAATTTTAAGTTGACAGGAGACGAGTTCTGAAATGTCTAGGATTTTAACTTAAAGGGATTTGATGAAAATGTTTCGAAAGTAGGATGAAAGCAGCATTAGTACACAATAAATGGTATTTTAATTGATTTTATTTGCGAGCGTAAAAATCGCATTTAAAATGTCCTCATTTATACTGGTGTTGTATTTAATTATTTTATATTAAATTCTAATCTCTAGAGCTTATTTTAATAATGCAGAAATTTATTATAACAAAATACACACCACATATATGCAATGTAATCGTGCATCACATTTTATTTATGCAACGTAGTGAAACTCATGTGCATGCATACGTTACAAACAATATGTGGATTATATTCTGCACAGACCGCAGTTGTTGAAATTGTTAGACAAAAACACCGTCTATGAAGGCGTTGTGAATATACTAGATATTAAGATTGTTGAAATACTGCAATGTATTATCAAGCACATCTGTTTTACTGCTTATTTATTTTTAGTCAATTTTCCATTTCGTTCATTTGAAAGGAATCGTCTAAAAACGGACTTTTTCTTTTAAATTGAGCAAAGCAACTTGCATGCCTACAAAAACTTGGTCAAAATTTGTCTTCCATAATTTCCTGAATGCACTGAAATAAATCGAACAGCTTTTTGCCAATTGAAGACGACCATAAACCATTTTTTCTTATATATCCTTTAATTTTATCTGTGGTTGTAATTATATTAACGTCGCGACCTTGCATACTACTATTCGAATTATGAATTATGAATTATTCGAAAATATCAGCAAGAGGGTCTGGCTTCAAAAGCCAAAGAGGATCGTAACATTGACTTTCATATGAGGAATTCACATCTTGCAAATATATCAAAAGCTCTGCTCTTAAGTGAAATACTTTTTTTTAAGACATTGCCCCTTGAAAGCCACCTTACTTCGGTGTGATAAAGAAGATTTTCAAATAAAGCACCCACGTCTACGTAGATTTTTCGAAAAATACGGGTCTGCAAAGCTTTTCCTTAATGAAATTTAACAACATTAACAACGCAAGAGCTTCTCGATGCATAAAACAATGCCTCCATGTGGCATGAGGTATTATTTTCTGAAATCTGAGGACAAGACCAGATTGTAGCTTTAGCGCCATCTGTGCATACAGCAATCCATTTCCCACAGTCGATATCATTTACTTATGCGTTTCACTAAAGTGTCGAATAAACATTTTCCGGTGGTATTGGTCTCCAATGGGGAACAAAATAAAATATATTCTTTGGTGCCATTATTTGTATCATATCGTACAAACGTAATAAATTGGATTGAAACAAACTTACCCTTACCACAGTATTTTATTAACACTAGATGTACATTTCGACAACTAAGTTGTCATCTTCAGCAGTGTACTAAAAATAATTTTCTACCACTTGACTTATATACTCTAAACCGTTAATCTACCTGAATTGACCTCGTATATGCGTAAACAAACTAATTGCCTGGATGGGTCTAATCTACCTGTTCGATGGTCAGTTAAAGTAACTTTATATTGTCCCTCAGCTTCTTGTTTACTCCTCTTCTTTTTAAGCTTTCCCATATTTCTTTTATTGATACACTATCAAATGCTTTCTCCAAATCTATGAAGGCTATGTATATCTTCGTATTTGTACCCCTCTTCCACTTTGTGTGTCCTCTAGTTGTGTCTCTATTTGTGTTTTTACTCTCTTGTCCAATATTCTTTCGTACATTTTGGCTATTATACTTATCATCGTTATTCCCCTATAATTTTTACAATCTCGATAATCGCCTTCTTAAAGATGGGCATTATTATTCCAATTTCCTAATCTTGTGGGATTATTTCCTCTGCCCAAATTTTATTAAATAAATTAAATTTTTAATCATCTCAGGTGATATCAGCTGATATTCCTTCACTTCTTCTATATGTATTTCTTGATCGTTTTCCTCGGTTAATTCTCTTATGATTTGTTCTTCTTCCTGTACTTCATATCTTTTTATTATCTTTGTTGTGTTAAGCATGTCTTCAAAATATTCCTTCCATCTTGCCATTATTTCTTTGTCCTCTTCAAGTATTTGTCCTTCTTTTGATTTAATGTACTTATTGTTATACATCTTATTAGCGCCAACGATTTTCAGTATTTCATAAAACAATTTCTTCTTGGTATGGCTATCGTTTTCCATTTTTCCCGGAATTCTTCCCATGGCTGTTGTTTTGCTGCCTTTATTAGTTTTTTAGCTTTTACTCTTTTTTGTTTACATTTTAAGTAATTTTCTATCGTGTTTTTTCATTTTTACCATTTCTTGTATCTTTTCGTTCCACCAGTTCCTTTGTTTTTATGTTTATTTATTCTTATGGTTCCGCACGTTTCTTTTGCTGCTTCCAGTATTATATTTTTAATGTTTGTCCAAAGTACTTCTAAGTCTGTATTCACATCCAAGCTATTTAGCTCTTTCATTACCTTTTCTTATTACCTCCTTTGACTCTTGTTCTTTGCTCTTTATACCTTTTTCGTTTTTTCTTTCCAAGATACATATTTTTGCAATTACTAGGTTAGTGGTCTGTATATATTTCTGGGCCTCTTCGCACTCTAGTATCTTTGACTTCTTTTTGATATCTTCGGTTTATTAGTATGTATTCTTTATGCGCGAAGAATATGTTCGTAATTATGAGATTATTATTAATCGATAAGTCTTTTTCCATTATTATTTCGTATCATTTCTCCATGCATGCCTATTATTTCTCTTGTTTCTTCGCATTCCATCACTACTCTTCCATTAAAATCGTCTACAACTATTAATCTTGCTTTTGCATCTTCTGTTGCTTCTTCTAATATTTCCCAAAATTCTTCTTTCTGTTTTACTTGGTCATCTTCGTTAGGCCCATCGACTATTATTATGGTTGTACTTACTTGGTATTTAATTTCCATTCCAATCTTTAATGTTCCTGGTGATATAGCCTCCCATTTTGTTATATATATGGTATATTTTTCTTTTACTCTACACCCTACTCCTGCTTTCACTCTTTGGTTCATTTCTATCCCGCTGTATATCAGAAGGTGGCCATTTTTATTATCTTTTCACACATACCCTTCATTTTTGTTTCAGTTATCCCCAGGATGCCTATATCTGTTTTTTCAAACTCTTCTATTAATTCATCTTCTTTTCCCATAATGCTTCTAACTTTGCAAGTTGCTACTCTCCACAGTTTTTGTTTCTGTTTTTGTTCATTCTCTTGTATTTTTACTTGCTATCCTTGTACATTACCATTATTTTTTTTATTTAATGTATTTCCTTTTCCTTTCAACAAGTTCTTTATGTTCTTTTTTGGTTTATTGTCTTTCGATTTCTGTCAATTTCGATGCCTGTTCAGTTCCAAATTGCAATCCGTTGTTACGTTATTTAGTTTTTTTGGGTTATCACTACTCTATCGATTTTTTCCAGGATATTATCTCGTCTGTTCAATTTTCAAGTTTGTCAATCTATTATTAACTTCGACTATCCTATCTTAACTTGTTTTCCATTTATCCTTTCTTCTATTGTTTTGTGTCTAATTTTCTTTTGGGTATTTCTTTCTTCCTTCGTTAGGTCGTAGTTGATATAAATTTTATCAGCTAGTCTATTCCTTAGTTTACTTTTATTTTGCCTATATTTTATTCTTTTCGCAACCTAGTTCTATTACGCATGTGTTTGTACTCAGCTTACGAGCAGTTGTAATTATTACTTTAACTCCCAACTCTTTCTCTATTAATTTACCCATTTCCTCATTTATTACATTACTGTCCTCTGTGTCTATTTTCTGTCCCTGTATTATTATGTTTTTCCTTCTTTTTCCTCTTTCTAATTTCTCATTTTTTTCATTATTTAGATGTAATTCACTTCTTAATTCATTTATTTCTTTTAATGTTGTTACTTCTTTCCTGTAATCTATCTGTTCTCTCCTTAACTAATGTATTTCTTCCTTTAGAGCGTTGGTATCTTCTTCCTGTACTTGTTGTTTTGTCTTAATATCCTTTATGTCTACTGACAATTCTTTCATTAGTTTCATAATATTTATTCACCTTGCATAATGCCCTTTTAGATGTAGACTGGGAGGCTCTTGAGGAATTTTCTAACGTTAACTTGGCTTGCGATCGTTTTTACTCCACTATCTATGAATTGCTCGATCAATGTGTCCATGGCACGAAGCAGAAATTACCCTCCCTGGTTTTGGGCCGAAATAATAAAATCTATAAAGTTAAAGCACATTGCTTGGAAACGGTATAAAGCTTACGATCATTCAGCTTTGGAGGATATTAAACCACTTCGGCGCAAACTTAATGTGATGATAGATACATCATACAAACATTACTGCATAAACATAGAAAAAAATATTTCAAATAACCCCAAAAGGTTTTGACAATTCGTTAATGATAGAAAAGGTACGAATAGTGTTCCTAATTTCATGACCGACAAGGGAGAGCCATTGGACGATAGCATGTCAATAATTAATACTTTTGCTTGTTGTTTTCAAACATCATATTCGCCTGCCGTCACTTCGTGACACTGACATTTCAAGGGACATTCTTCATCTGGACGGTGTTACTGAAGCTCAGGTCTATATTACTTTTAAAAAAATTAAAACCTAAGTCTACTTTCGGACCTGACAAAATTCCTGCATTCTTGATAAGAGACTGTGCTTGCATTTTGGCCTACCCATTGTCAATATTATTTAATTTGTCGTTACAAACTGATGCCTTCCCAACTGTGTGGAAAAGTTCTAGAATAACACCTGTCCTTAAAAAAGGCGATCGTAGTGATATTCAGAATTATAGGCCCATTACAATACTCAATAAGTTTGCCAAGGTTTTTGAAATGTTGTTATATGAATTTGCATCCACTTATATGAAACATCGAATTACACCACATCAATTTGGTTTTATACGCAATAGGTCCACTATCACAAATCTTTTCTGCATTACTCAATTCATAGCTGATTCACCTGATGCGGGTATGGAAACTGATGTTATATACACAGACTTTTCGAAGGCATTCGATAGGCTTGATCATGGCATATTAATTAAAAAACTTCGCATTTCAGACTTTTCGCATAAATTGGTTAATTTTTTTTTGAGTCGTATCTTTCTAATCGGGTACAATATGTGGAGTGTGATGGTCACCAGTCTATTGACATTTATTTAACATCTGGAGTGCCACAAGGTTTTAACTTGGGCCCGTTGCTTTTTAATATATTTATTAATGATATTGTGTCTGTTTTAAGCCTTAACGCTTTACTCTTCGCCGATGACTTGCAAATCTACTGCACTGTACAATGACTGCACTAATATGCAAAAGAATCTTGGAACGTTGAATACTTGATGCGATTTGAATAAGCTGCCGTTGAATGTTTCTAAATGTAATGTAATGACCTTTTCTAATAAAACACGTAACATTTGTTATGATTACTCCTTAAATGGAACGGCTTTGTCAAGGCCGGGATCTATCTGTGACCTTGGGGTAATATTCGATGCTACATTATCATTTAAAGACCATATAAACTTCGTAATGTCACAATCTCTCAAAACCTTAGGATTTATTACGAGAAATGCGAGAGACTTCTGTAGTGCTCGTACGCTTCAGTTACTTTACTCATCGTTTGTTAGGTCACAAATTGAGTATGCGTCTGTTGTATGGTGCCCCTCGTATGCTACATATATTAACCGTATAGAGAGCGTACAGAGGCGTTTCATAAAATGCGCTTGTTTCAAGGAGAATGGTTTTTATCCTCAATTGGCATACTTAATTCTGCATTGCAGGATAGATTCTCTATAGAGTCACTTGAAACTAGACACTCGAATCGCAAATAATATTATATAAAATTCTCAATAACTATATTGATTGCAGTGGCATACTTGAGTTGATAAATCTCCAAGTTCCTAGATTTTCTTCTAGGAAAACATTATCGTTTCATTTGCATGTTCCTCCTATTCTCCTCTTCATCAGATATGTGACAAGTATGATAGCGTTCAAGATTCTTTGGATATATATCACTGCAATGTAGCTTCAATAAAGAAACTTAATTATCTTTGTACCTAGCCTTTTCTATTTTCTATCATATTTATATTGTATTTTCTATGCATTATGTATTTAGCTGTATATAATACTTTATATTTTAGTACCCATCCTGTAATTGAGTTTTGTCTTGGATGGTTGTATATATTAAATAAATAAAATAAAAATAAATAATTTCCGTCATCGTGTCATCGTTCTTTTCTATTGGGCTTCTATGTGTTTCTTTAAACAGCTCCTCTTTGGGTTAATTTCCTCTTTTTCGTTTTCCATCTTCTGATGTATCCGAGCGTATATCGTCCATCTTAATCCTTACATGTTATTTTATTGTTACTTCCGTCAATATACTATATTATTATTTTTGTTATAAATATATATTTTGTTATAATATATAAAACTTCGAAATATTATAAACATTTTCTCATTTTAGTATTTTTGTTTTTAATTTTCTATAAATTTTAATGTATTCGTTATTTAATTTTTGATTTTATAATTGTTTTTTTTTTAATTTAATAAAATATGCATTGACGTAGGTGACTTTCTAAATACGTTATCATGCCACGTTAATTTGTTAAAACCGCCTTCGTTGATGATAATCAAAAAACTAATTTGTGTTTCACATTTTTCGTTTTTACGACAAAAATGTTTGCCCCTTTAGAGGTAAATTGACCCAAACTACGTTTACGTAAAGCTAATTTAAAGTCTGGCGACTTCTTAACAATCTTCGAGTTAAGGGAAAATTACAGCTTTGTAATTCACGTTGCAGTGCTGCTTGCTACTAGTCCTGAGATGATAAAATTCATTTGTAAAATTATTAGAACCTCCATAATATAAAAAAAAAACATAAATAAAAAATATTGAAACTATCGAACATCAAGGGAACGTGAGCGTATAAAATCTCATTCGTAAATCCACCACACGAAAGTCAAATATATAAAAATTATGTAAGAAATCGGGCTTAAGTAAGACGAATGGGGAATTTTTAGCGGAAGTTATCCATTGTATAGTATCCAGGCAAAGCGTAAAGAAATTCTTATCCTGGAGCACTTGATTATATGCGATCAATATTCAGATAAGCTTTTATCATAATATCTAGTAATTATAAGGCTTTTATTACGTATTTAATCATACATGAAAAAGTATTATAATTAAGGCAACGTATTATTAGCAGCGTAGTCATTAATTAGTATTTTAAAAGCTTGCAGTTGAGTAGAGATTTTTTGTCAGAATTTATACGTATTATATAGATTTATATACATACACCTCAAGGACTGTATTACATTTCAGTACAAAAAGCTTACAATTAATGGATAATAATGTAATACCGTTTACATTTACGTTCAATTTAACGACGGCTATTAAACTAGTACAAATATGTAAAGAAACTTGCATTAAACTTCTTGCAGAGATTTCAATTAAATGACAGGATCATAACATTTATAAATTAACTGACATAACTCAAGCGGAATCCCGCATTGTTTGAAGACGTTTTTCTTAAAATGTCGCAGATTTATAGTGCTACAAATACTACGCTTGAATCACTCGACTCGAAATGATTTGATTTGTTTCAAGAATTAGCAGAGTTGAGACAGTAGTGTGCGTTTATTATTGTATTGAGCTTTTTAATTTAATTATTAACAAATTCGTTTATTACATTTGGCATTTATATCAATTGAAAAATAAAAATATATATATTTATGTCCCTGTTTTTTCCGGCTTTAAAATACAAGAAAACAGGGTTTGATCGCAAAAGCCAACGAACTATGGGAGAAATGCGGATGAAATAGAAATCCGGTATATTTCATAAATTATTTTTATGTGTAGCATTAAATTTCATTGATGACATTTATATATATAATTAATCGATAGATTGAGTCGTATCCGGGTGTAACATATTTTCATAGCTGGATGATTTGATAATCAATTTTCCTGAGAAGCGTAGAAAGGAGTGTGAAAAAACTTTATTAATAATTTTACGTTTAATAGTTTTCTTTCAGGAAACTTTGCTATCACCATCGCGCTTTTCTGTGCATCTTTCTTCTTCCATTTAAACTCGTAGTTATGATTGACACTTGCAGATGGCATCTTATAAATGACAAAAGTTTCGCATCTCTTTGCTTAATAATGTTTAAATCAATATTTACCACACAAAATTTCTGTGTGTATAAATGTGTATCAGAGTATATCGAGGTTTAAGAAAAAACTGATTGTGGGATTTAAATAATCTAAAATTTTAAATCTAGAAAATATAATAATAGTGTAATAAATTAATAAGCTTGCCTAGTATTATTATATTTATTTTTAATAACCAGCGTTGTGGAGCAAGTAAAAGAAAACACGAATAGTCAATATTTTGTAGCTGAGCAATACGAGGAAATTAGAAAAGGACAACAAGAAATTAGTGAACATGTAAAAAAAACTATAAAAAAAGATTGCTGAACTAGTAGGGTCGTGTGCAGAAAAGGACAGAAAAATTCATGCTCTTCAAAATCGAATTGGAGAAATGGAGCACAAGATATACGAAAAAAATTTCGAGGTGCACGGAGTTAAGGAAACAGATCAAGAGAATGTGAAAGCATTAGTGTGCAAAGTAACCCGGAAAATGGGTATTGATATAGGAGAAGAAGATATTGATGATGCTTCGCGCATAGAAAGAAAAAAGGAAGAGAAAGCAGGACGAGTTAGGCCGATAATAGTAACAATGAATTCGAAGAAAAGGAAGGATGAAGTTATGGCTAAAAGAAGGGTAACTATTTTAAATAGTGAAGTTGTCAGCGGGCAGGCAAGTGGTAAAATTTATGTTGTCGAGCAATTGTCTGCTTACAATAAAAGTTTACTCTGGGAGGCAAAAGCGATGGCAAGGGAGAAAAAGTGGAACTTTGTTTGGGTGCAAAATGGTGATATTCTGGCACGGAAAGATGATGGGACAAAGATTCATAATATCAGAGATTTTGAAGATGTGCAAAAATTTAATTAATTGCATTTTGTTCGGTTTTGCGATAAATGTTTACATAATGGATCTTTCATATATTGATATTAATTTTCATAATTTTTCAAACTGTGAAGTAACTATGTCGCTTCAGAATTGGATAAAATCCATAGAAAAACAATCCATAATCGTAGTTCATCTCAACATTTCGATGAGTTACTCGCGTCCATACGCAACTGCTTAGGTGATAAGAGCGTATTAATATTAACGGAGATAGATGTAAATGATGATGAAATGGAGAAGTCACGAGGCAACTATGAAATAAATGATTACGTGATGTCTTATAAATGCAGGAAAGGTAAAGCAGGTGGAGGAATTGCAATCTATGTTCGAAAACAATTACACCATACGATTGTCTGTACAAATTTCGATTCTTTCGAGTCAATGCTTATCAAGATCAGCACTGATAAAGATAACCAAATGACATTACTAGCGATATACAGACCTCCGAACAATAATGTACAACATTTTATAAAAGAACTAGATACATTCCTCGCACAATGTAAAGGAAAGTCAATTGCTATTATCGGCGATATGAATATAGATATTTTGAGCGAATCTAATGTGGCAATGACTTACGAGAACATGATGACCTCGTACGGATTCGAAGGGAAAATAAATGATTACACCAGAGAAGAGTTCAGAAATGACTTGTTATCTCAGTCGTGCTTGGATCATGTTTACACAAGACGTCATCTGGGTGAAACGCATAGTGCCATTGTTCAATAAAAAATATCTGACCACTATATGATCGCTTGTGCGTGGGAGATGAAAAACATAGTAATTGTTAAAGAAGATAGTAGATCATTTTCGAAAACGGACAGAATTTTGTTGGCCGAATTCTTAAAAAGATCATTGAATCCAGAGCAAATGGAGAATATATTGGATCCAGAACAGTTATATGAATGGTTAGTCTCCGCATATATGGATGCTTATAACCTTGCCACTACTACACAAGATATAACGGAGCGCCGCCCTAAAAAGCCGTGGGCCACACAGCAGATTTGCAATGAAATAAAAAACAGGGATAGAATTTTTCAAACCTGGAAGAAATTTCAGGGTTGTGAAACGCAAAAGGCTAGACTACGAACAACATACAATAACGCTCGAAATATCATAAATAAGCACATAAAACTAGCAAAAATAAATTATTACAAGAATCTTTTGGAAAAACATAAAAAGGATATGAAGAAAACCTGGTCCAATATTAATGAAATATTGGGCACGAAAAAAGAAAAACAAGTTGATGATGTAATAAAGAAATATATCAGGAAACCAGAGAAGGAGATAGCGGATGATTTTGCAGTCGTTTTTAGCAAACAAATTGAGGATATAGTTCATCATTGCTCTCAGACACTTTCACCGGAAAACAACAACAGTCAGGTGCAGTCAATGTTGATTGACGAGATATCATTTGATAAAGTTGGTGACTTGGTCCGGGGTATGAATCATAAAAAATCACCAGGGGTTGATTATGTAAGACCACAAGATGTAAAGGATTTTATTGAGTGGTTTGGTCCTCCGATTGTGAAAATCATAAACACCTCGCTAAGATTGAGTCGTGTCCCGAAAAGTAAGAAGAAAGCCATCATACGGCCAATATATAAGGAAGGGAAGCACAACGAGTTCAGTAATTACAGGCCAATTTCTTTATTACCAGCTATAGAAAAACTAATGGAAAGATATGTGTCGGAAAAAACTTGGTCCTATCTAGAGAAATATAAAATCGTGGAAGAAAATCAGCACGGATACCAAAAACGGAAGGGTACGATTACTCTTTTGGACAGATTTGCTCATACTGTTAATACCAAACTAAATGAGAGGAAACATGTTATATGTATGTTTGTGGATTTTTCAAAGGCGTTTGATACTATTAGCCACAGAAAGCTTTTGAAGGTTTTGGAGAGATACGGGCTGAGGGGACACATATGTAACTGGTATGAAGACTATCTGAGGGATAGGACTTTTTCAGTTAAGATAGGATCGACATTAGGAAAGGAGGAGTGCGTGCATAGGGGAGTCCCGCAAGGGAGTATCTTGGGCCCAATGCTATTTTTACTATATGTAAATGACGTTGGAAGATGTTTCAATCACTGTTACTATTGGTCTTATGCGGATGAGTTCGTAATTGTATCGACTCATAAAGATCTTGATGCTGCAGTTGCTAATTTGCAACATGAATTCATCAATTTTCAGCTATGGGCCCATGATAAAGAATTAGTCATCAATTGCTTGAAAACGAAACTAATGCATGTGTTGCCTCCCAAACTATCTGACAACAAACCAATAAAAGTTGTATATCATTCCACAGAATGCCTCCATAACAAAAAGTTCGAGAACGGTACATATTGTGGTTGTGTAATAACAATTGAAGAGGTAACGACGCATAAGTACCTTGGTCTCGTAACTGATAAACACTTCCAATGCAACTATCACGTTAACACCTTGATGAAGAGGCTAAGTTTGCTAGCGGGAAGGTTCTATTATTTACGAGATTTAATGCCTGCCGAATTCCTTAAGATCATTTATTACGCACTTGTGGAATCGATCATGGGTTATGGGATATCTATTTGGGGTAGTGCTTCAAAATACCTAGTGGATCGCATACAAGCACAGCAAGATAGAATAGTGAAATATATGATGCCGGCGGGAGTAAGGGTTGATGACATATATTCAACATTCAATATATTAAAGTCAGAGATTTACACATGTATAGGGTTGTCATAAACAACTTCTTTTCAAGTGAATTTAAGATCAACATAGATCACTCTCACGGCACGGGCAAAATAAGGAACCGGGATTTCATAATAAATATGGGTGTAGAACAATGTCAATGATGATTCCGAAAATTTTTAATCAAATTCCTAATGAAATCAGGCAGCTGGATAAAATAAGCACGGTCAAGAAACAATTGAGATGTTGGCTGATCAATAAGGAAACTTAAGGCAAATTAGTGATGAATTAACTTGGACAACGAATCATTTTTTGCCACTGATAAGCTTCGGCTTAGTGGTGCTAAATTGTTTTGATTTTTTTTTTATTAAGAATGTTTTTTTGTGTTTGCTATATTATTTCTTTTTTTCTGAAGACTTTTGTTTAAAGTGCATACAATTTTTTTAACGCACTTCGTTTTTCTCCCTGTGCTTTTGATCCCTCGCTTTTATTCTACTTAGTTTTCATTATGGTATACGTAATGGCCAAATGATGCTATATAATTCATTATTTGAAAATAATTGCTTCAAGTTATTGTTATATAAATAGATTCCTAATTAACACTGCCTTCACATTTCAATTGAGCCCTATCACGTTAAGCACCAAAATGTGATATTACGTAGGTTTCTTAAATTACGTTCACGTTACGACGCCTCGTCAAGAACTCGTGCTAGGTACTTGCACCACGTTGGGCGCTAAATCCTTAGGTAACTTTTTATCGAATATTATGATGCCGTATTTCCGTATTAATAATAATAATATGTTTATTGCTGTAGATCCATTGATATTAGCATTGTCAATATACATACATCACAACAAATACAAATATAAAATCACAATAAGTTAAAAATACTGGTAAAAACATCACAGCACATAATCATGAAAAGAATAAAACGCCTTTTCCAGCAAAAACCGTTTCAAAGTAATCTTAACATTTCTGTGATTCTATGCATGTTTTAAATCATCAGGTAAAGCATTATATGGTGCAATGGCTTTGTAATAGGGTCCCTCTTCATAAAATTTGGATCTATGAGTTGGAATAGTTACCCCATTAAAATTACGTGTCACCATGGTCGAGTAAATATCACAATTACTTTGTTATATTTCTTTGTTATTTAGAAAAGATAGCACCAGTTCCATAATATATAAACTTGGTAGAGTCAGTATATTTAATTTACGAAATAACGGTTGACAAGGTGTGCGGTAAGGTACATTACACATCTACACACTACACACTACCTAACTAACACACTATCTAATAATCCGTTTTTGAATTATGAACACATCCTTAAAGCTAGAAGCCGATCCCTAAAACGTTATACCATAAAGCATATGCGATTCTAAGTGGACGTAATAATATTGGTTTATGGAGGTCGTAGACACATGTTTTTTTTTTTAATTTGCAATTCATAAAGCGCTGAGCACAATTTACTACAAAGGGATACACAGTGCACATCCCAATTCAAATGCCTGTGAAGATTAGGAATTTAACAGCCTCAACTTCAGGAAGTGATTTATTATGGGTCGGAATGAATAGGCTATAATCAATGTTTTGATTATAGTAAAATTTATTAATTAATGGTGTTGTTCTCATTCATCAACAAGGAGTTATTGCCGCACCACATGGACATTTCATAGATTTGCATTTGACGCTAAGTGTGCAATTTCGGGTACTGAATCAGATGCCATGACACAGGTTGTATCATCTGCAAAGTGTACAGTTGGATAACTGATTTCGCTCTGGAGGTCATTAACTCAAATCAGAAACAGGCTTGGTCCTAAGATTGACCCCTGAGGTACACCACAATCAAAGTCACTCGGTTTTGAATAGAATGTTTTGTATACATGGTCTGCCATACCCTTCAAACCAGTGGCATGTGTTCTATTACTAAGATACGATCGAAATATTTCTAATGCGATTCCCCATAATTAGACATTTCTTGTAAAAGTAGTTCATGATTTATGGTGTCGAAAGCTTTAGAGAAATCAAAAAATAAACCAGCTGTGATTAGTTTTTTATCCAAACTATTATACACAGCATTCAAGATAGCGAACAAATCCAAACTGATTACTATGTAATGTATTATTTTTGGCCAATAATGAAAACAGACGCACGTTCAGGACCTTTTCATAAATCTTACTAAAAACTGATACTAGAGATATTAGTCGATAATTAGATATTTCTTTGTAATCACCTTTTTTGTGACACGGTACAATCTTAGCCTCTTTAATCCGGTCAGGAAAAGTATCGGTAGCTATGGCCAGATTGATGAGGTATACCAAAATCTCTGCAATATCGTCCGAGACGTGAGACAGAAGAACACACGGTACTTCATCAAGACCGGCAGATTTTTTCAATGAAACATCTGCAATAATGCTTTTGATTTCACTTACATCAGTAGGTAACCCATAACCGGTGAAGTACTACCGACATATGGAACATGTCGACATGCGACCTCCGCAGTATAGGAACTGATTCCCGAAAGAATTTATTGAAGACCTTCACAAGCTCTTTAGGATCACTGACAGTATCACCAGATTCCCTATCTATCTGAATATTCCTATTTTTGAATTTATTCGTTTCAATCCTAATTATGTCCCAAGATGTTATTGTTTTATTCTTTGAAGTCATAAGTAGATTGTCGTAATATTTTTTTTATTGTGAAATTAATGAATTGTAATGTTTTAGTCTGGTTTTATATATAACATGCAACCGATGATTCCTTGTTTGTTTAGAAAGTGTAAATAGGTTACGTATACTATTGGATTCTTGACTCAACTCACGAGTGTACCGCGGCAATTCTTTTTTATCATTTATCGGTATTTTTTTTAACGCAAACGCTCTATAGAAGTAATTTAAAAATGTATTATAAAGTTTATTAAAACAAATGTTAGCATCTGAGGAATCGTAGATATATGACCAATTCTCATTTCAAATATATGACTGAAATTGTCGGATATTTGATCTATTGAAAATACGCTTTTTTTCATAGTACACTGGATTATTTTTTACAATGTTCATGATGGAAATTAATTGGTGATAATGATCAGATATACCAGAGTCGCTCACTTGAGAGTCAATATTTATGCTATCTATGTTACAGGAGATATTGTCTATTACAGTCGAAGAAGTAGCTATGACTCTTGTCGCCTGGTGAATGAGAGAGTTTAAATTAAAAGACTTAAAGATGTTGGTTATATTGTTGGAGATTTTGTGTGCTGTACCGAAATCAATATTGAAATCTCCACAAATTATCAGTTGGCGTTTGCTGTGACTTAGTTGTTCTAATAGAGTTAACAAACAATCCACAAACGTACTAATTTCACCCGAAGGTGAACGATAAATACATATGACTGTCAATAGTTGGTTTTTGGTATTTCAGGCTAAGCCCGCAACATTCAAAATCCTTTTCATAGGATGTAAATGTGGATGATAGAGGAAGGATGTCAATACATTTTCCTGCTCATATTAAGACTCCCCCTCCTTTGAACTGCGACCTACAATAGCTACTTACAAGTTGATAATTAATAAGGTTAACATAACCGACTTCAGGTTCTGACAGCCAGTGTTCAAAATACAAATTATGTCACGGTAATGTAAAGACTCCAATAATACTTCAAGTTGCTCAGATTTGTTGCGCAAACTTCGTACATTGAGATGCAACGACGTAAATGTTACATTGATTTTACGGGTTTCATGGTGTCCCGAAAATTATTGTCATTAACTTGGGTGGAAAAGGCGCATTTAAGTTGTCATTTAAAATTGTTGACGAGATACAACTAAAGACCGCCTTCTGTTTCAAAACGTTGCTCTCGTCGATAGTTTTGTTCTATTCACATATCTACCTACACCATCCCGATTGATATTTTTAAAACGATTTATTCACCGCGAACTATTCAGAACACTGAAAAATAAACATACAGCGCGGCTACAAATTTTATCAAGTATGCTTGGATATGTGCAATATATGAATCGTTAATGTTATGTATAATAAATCTTGCAGATCCATCTTGATTTATTGCTTAATCCAAACAATGTATCTGACCCACTTCTCCATTGGTACATTATGTTGTTCTGAATGTTATTCATATAATAGGAACGTTTTCTTAAATTCGTACAATGGCAGTTTGATTTAATTCACGCTAGAAAAAGTTACATTACAAGGCTGCTTGAAAATTGTAAGCTTGCCAAAGTCGCCAGCTCATTAACTACACAACCGAAGCATGATTATGTTAATTTATATAGAATTATTACGATAATGGTAATGAATAAATGTTATATTATTACAACACAGTTAATGTGAAAATATTTAGAAGTCTGTGGAATTATTACGATAATTTTGATATAATAATTAAACGTAAGCGAGCATAAATCAATTATTAACTATCATAGAAAGGTATCCCTGCCTTGTCCTAGAAGTCCTAACGTGAAATTTTGTCGGTGCTTTAGTTTCTTCAAACTACCACGGAAATCGAACTTTTGTATGTTAATACCTCTTGTAGCGGCATTAATTTTTTTCTCCGAAATCGATTAAAAAAAAATCTGTTCATGACATTGTCGATATACTCGGCGACAAAACTCGTGTAACCAATCGCAGGAAAACCAGAAGGAAATGAACTATTTCATCAAATGACAAAAACGGTAGTTCGAAAACTGAAAAGAAATACTTTCTCGTGCTCGAATGACATCAGTTAAAGGTTTCAAATTATTCGTAATGCACTGCTTTTAAATCTAGCAGTGATTCTGGCAAAACCAGGCGAACACGAATGCCTCTTTGAAGTTGATCTCATAAGTACTCAATGGGATTGAGATCAGGACTGCATATTGGCCAGTTAAGTTTATGAATGCCGACTTCGTCTAAGAAGTCAGTCACTACTCGTGCCACATGTGGTCTGGCATTGTCGTGCATTAGAGTGAATCCATCTCCAATAAAGTGAGAGTAGGCCGCGACAGCTTCATGCAGAATGCCTTCCACGTATCAATGGGCATTTACAGCCCCATTTTCCATAAAAAGAAATTCTGTATGTGCATATGCCTACACTATGAGAAAGATCGCCTTTCGGAAATGGTGCAGTCTGTGTATCGTTAGTTTGGTCTTCTCCACGCCCTATCGCGACGGTCAAGTGAGCGTAGACAAAAGCGCGATTCATCAGTGACGAGAACGTTACTCCATTGTGAGGAGTCCAGGTTGAATGAAATCATGCAAATTTCGACCGTGCTCGACGATGTCTTGGTAATAATTCCTGTTGCAGGTCTGACTTTGGGCCTCCTTCAACAAGTCTTCTCCCAATTGTCCTCTCACTTACTTCAACTCTATGAGCTGTTTGAAGGCGATGTTGAAGTTGAATAGCAGTTGATTTCCGATCCCTTAGTGTGTTGATAACAAAACGGTTATCAACAGTAGTTCTCGCTCTTCTTTTTCTGGATCCTGTTATCTTAATGCATCTGGCAGTCTCCATTTTTTTAGCTGTCAATAGCTGTCAGTGCCACGCTCCATGTTAAAAACAATGCCAAGCCTCCTTGATTTTAGACAAATAAATCATAAAATACAATAAATGAACTCCTGATGCGTAAACAACAAAACTTTCTTAATCTCGTTAAAAACTGGTTTCATCCTTTAAAAATAAAGGTGGGAATAAATCAAACATCACATGAATTATGTCATTATATTCAATTTTTTTAAATATTTTATTGTGGCCGGTTTTTGCCGGTCATTTATTCCATTTATTCAATAAAGAACATTTAATATCGATTTTATTGTTTAGAAAGTGTCATTGAACAAGGACATACAGTCGTACATTTACGTTGTCGTTACTAGACCATTGGGAATAATTACAGTATCTACAGTGAATTACTGCCCATAAACATCTATTGCCCTTCTTCTACTTGTTGAAATCATCACCTTACAATGATAATCCTCACATTAATCAATTTTAGCTCGACATTAAATATGTTTCAGTATTATGTTAAATTTATTTGTTCTAATGAAATTACATTTTCAAACTTCAATTGTATACCTACAGATATTTAATAGTGAAAATGCGACAAGGATTATCACGTAGTGGCAATTAATAAAGATACATAGAAAGGCACAAAAAGTTGAAAAGATGTAGCTTTAACTCTAACCTAAAGAGAAATTCGTAATGAAGCTCCGGATATTGCGCCATTTGTCGGAAATGGACCATCCGTGACACATATACAATTCGGAGAACCCTCTATTCATTTAGCTATCATTATGGCACATTTTTGTTAACCGTTTTGTGTCATTTTTATGTCAGCCGTTAAAAACATTTGTCGAAATTGTAGGTGGAAATCCTCAAGTAACTGCTTTTTGTTTTTCACTTATCCGGACCATTAGAGATTTTTCCATTAAAACAAACCACAGCAATACACAGAATTTAACCTCGCGAATGAATTATTAGAGTAGACTATGTTTTTGTGAATTTGCGTGAAATATTGTTGCAATATGCTTATGATTTTTGAATTTAAATTACAATTCTGATATATTTATCAGAATACTATTTTATTATAAATACATAAAAAGTCAAAAGACACTAAAAACGTGCCCATGAAATTATTCTGATGGTAATGTTTTAAGCTTCGTGTACGTTATTATCCACCACAGTTATTCTAAATATTTTTTCAGGCAAAATTATATTTACATTTTCCTTCCGTTATTGACGAGCCATTCACTACAAGCTTCCCAATTGAACGAAGATAATCAACTGCAATGTTTTCTAAAGTTTTTTTGTTAATTTAAGCTAAGAAGATTACACCAACACAAACATTAAATACTGAAATACCATTTAATCACTATATGCTGCAGACTGTTGTTCAGTCTCTATTAATGGTACACGTATTTGTGCTGACAGCAATATAAAAAAGCAAAATGATATAGGTATGGCTGGAAATATCAACAAACGTTGATATTGGCACTACTATCGGTGACACAGTAATAGTCCCCTATGTTCGAAGACCTATATCAAAGAAACGGCTTGGTTTACATAATATACATTGTTACAACGAGCAACCATTTCTACGTAAAATATTGTTAAGTTCAAGTTTAGAAGTAATCATTAGGGAAGTGCAACCGATTTTTGCGATATCTAACTGATATGAATTTTTTTCTACTTAACCGTTCAACAGAAGAAATTGAAACTTCGACTGGACGTTGATACGTTATGCACAGAGTGGAAATTTAATTTTTTCAACTTTATACATAATTTAGCCGTAGTTTTTATGATCTCAGTTATCTCCGTTACAAGATGTCCCACGAAAGCGGGATATAGTTGTGAGGAAACCTCAACTTGTTGCTTTCTCAGAACACGTATTGAAATATAATTGTACCCGGACCGGACACTTCGCGACCACCACTACGATATGCGACATTTGTATCGGAATAAAATGCAAAATGTCAAACATTTCACTTATGAAATATATAAATATTAAAACGAAATTATTAAATTTGTGAATAAGCGTGAAGGTATTATTGACATATAAGAAAATCCACGGCTCTGTTAGTGCACTTATTAAAGTTTAATTTTTTCTGCCAAACCGTTTCTTTGAATATATGCCTTCAGTCGATTATTATTTTTGCACCGATAGTAAACAAATCCGGCTGTTGATTTTAAACACTTTTAATATCATAATGAATACACATGTAGTAAATGATGATAACAGATTCATATGAAAGCTCGAAATGTTATTTATTGGCCAGTTACTGAATATCTTTATTTATAATCAATGTACTATTATTTATACAAAAATGCCGAACCATTGTACTAAGGAAGTCAAACAAGTAATAATCAATGTAAGGCAGTTTTTTCAAGACGAAAAATATAAGAGTGAGCCAACAATTGATATGAAGAAAGTCGCGGAAATCTGTTGGAGTCACCACAAGAAAATTTAAAGAATAAGTAATGAATTCGAAAGTGAAGATAGAATAAATCATTTTAGACCAAAAACTGGTAGAAAAAGAATCGAATGTGACGAATTTTCGCAAGGGGTAATAGGGAGTAATGTATTCAACTTCTATATGTAACGGAAATTTCCGACTGTAAAACAATTGTACTAACCCTTATACGATTCCGCGCAGTCCAGGAAAGTTACTAATTATTCTTGCGTTAACTGCATTCTTGAAAGGGTGATTCAGTCACATCAACCAAGGCTTCATCTTGTTCAACAGTTGAAATTCGAGATCTTCCGGATCCTGGGCGACGTTCTATTCTTCGAGTTTGTCTCAATTTCTATATAATGCAGTGAATAGTGCTTTTTGGTATAACTAACATTTCTTGAATCTGCCTGCATGATCTACCGGTCTGCATGAGAGCTATTACTCTAGATTTGTTAAATTCAGATACTGATGGCATGTTCAGATTTCAGTTAATCTGACGTTACTTTGAAGTATTGCGAAAATAATTTCAATATGCCAGAAATTATGACATTAAAGCCTAAACCACATTTTATTTTAAAAAATGACAGGAAATTTGATGTCCGAAATTTATTTTATGCCATTGTACATAGAACAACACCTTATGGACGAAATTATGGAATCATTTATAATTAACTTAGGAGAAGATGACGATGATGGTGAGTCCGACAAGTCAAGTAATAATTATGATGACGAACAATGCAATGATGAAATTGATACCGAGGATGCTCCCTTTCCTCATTGCATCATAGCGGATGTTACACACGGTAGTTGTACTGCCAACAATTCCGATACGGCTGAGTCGTCTGCCATAAGCATCAAATCGTCGCCATTCAAAGGTGTACTTAAAATACTAATCTGACTATAGGACCAGAACCAATCCAAACAATCACTTCGTTCAGAGACTTTATATCGAAATAATACGACTATTAATAACATGAATATGCCGATTTGTCAATAATTCTTTGGTTCTTATACTGGACCGCAGTCATGACACATTTTAATTGCACTTCCACATAGACGATAATGAATATACATTGAGGTAAATAATGATAATAAGTGCAGCACAAGAATCAGAAACAAATCAGAATGTTTTGCAAAAGACATTCGCATGATTGTACGTGAGTATAGACAAATTTTAACTACCACGTATACACGTAAAATTATTTTATTGCTTTTACTATGTTATTATTGTATTACTTGCTATGTACGGACATGCTATCATTATTATCATTATATTTATTTTCATTCGTCAAGTACAGGACACATTGAGCTGTTGTAGTATTTTTTATTATATATGTAAGCGTCTATTATAACTATTTTCTACAATAAATATTACATTACCGTTATGACTAATTATTATTTACGCTGCTAAAAAATAAAATAAATGAACTATGAAAATAATCAAAAAAAAAATTTAGTACCGCCCTGGCAGAATTACCCATCGCTAGACCGAAACCGGTCCATTCTTTATTGGAATACGTATCTCGTTCCCAATAATAATAATAATAATAATAATATCTTTATTGCCCAACAGATAAACATCTAATTACAGGACAAACTAATAATAAAAATTAAAAAATTAAGCACTGATATCAAATCTTAATACTAACTAAAAATAGAATAAAGAAAAAAAAACAGAGTAAATACATAACGATATCAGGTGTTCGTAGTACATCTATTTAATATAACCCCTAAACTAGTGATTAATATCTATACGATTGTCAGATATAAAATCGAAATAATCACATATCCTAAATAATGGCGAGTGGCGCATAATATTTGTACGAGATGTTGTAGAGTAAAAAATGCGATGAACCCGAGTAGGATGGTGTGGTACCATGAAATGAATTTTTTCCAACAGCTGAGGCGCATCAATGTTATTGTTTAATAAGTCGTACAAGAACTTGACATCAATCCGATGTCTCCGCAACTGTAGTGACTCCATATTAAAAGTATTGAGAAGTATAACGTCATCCAAACCCTGCACCGGGTATAGACCGGTTTTCTTGAAGTGAAGATATTTCAGAACCTTTCTTTGTATTTTATCAATTGCAACGGAGTGACCATTGTAAATAGGAGACCAAATAACCGAGGCATATTCTAGCCTGGAGCGAACAAAGGAATAATATATGGGCAAAATAGCATCAATTGATGTAAAAGTTCGGGTATTTCTGATCAAATATCCCAAAGTTTTCAAAGCGGATGAGGTAATGAAGTTGATGTGATCAGAAAAACTTAGTTTTTCATCGAAGATGATACCCAAATCTTTGAAAACACTACAGCGCTGGATTGCAGTATTATTAATAGTGTAGTTGAATTTAATAGGGTTAAGTTTTCGGGAGAACGATAACACATTGCATTTGGAGACATTCATTGGCAAGTTATTAACAGAGCACCACGATTCCAGCACGTCCAACTGCTGTTGCAGAAACAAACAGTCATTGGTATTATGAATTTTGAAAAAAAGTTTAATATCATCAGCAAACAATAGTTTATTACATTCAATGTTAGAACATACATCATTAATGAAAATGAGAAAAAGCAAAGGCCCTGGATTACTTCCCTGAGGTACACCAGAAGTTGGGATGAACTCATTTGATTTTTGACCAATATAACTGACATATTGCTTCATATTCTTTAGATAGGAGTTGAATAAAGACAATAGGCGTGGGGAAAAACCAAAAGCATCAAACTTGTTTAAGAGTATTGTAACGTGAGAGCAACGGAATTATGTTTTAGAGTTGGCCCTGGAAGAGGGAGATAGACATACAATGAATGTGTAATTTTAATCCAATAAAATAGTTCATTTAAACTGTCACTTTTTGAAGTATTGTAAAAGAGTTTTTAATTACATTTTAACACCATTTATGAACATGTTGCACGACGTCAAAGGAAGAGTTACATTGTGATGTCAGTGGTGGCCATATAACTCATCTTATTTGATAATTACTATTGGTTGTCATGATTAAAATGTATTATTTAAAATTTTATTGCCAACATAACCTCAGTTTTTACAGCTTTGCCTGCAGTTTGATTTAATCTAAATTTAAGTTACCGGTAAAAGGGTTGGTACACCTGTTAGTAACGGCGAGTAGTTCTATTACTCAAAATTAATCTAAGACATACGCAAAAACTTCCAAAGCCCTCCCTGAATCACAATTCCGTTGCTCACACGTTATGATCAATACGGTCGAAAGCCTTAGAAAAGTCAGTGTATAGGACGTCAACCTGCTCATTTACGTCCAAGGATTCAGATATAAATTGGGTCAATATTGACAGATTGGTAACCGTAGACCGCTTATTAATAAATCCATGCTGTTCGACAGATACGGTGTTTCTGATTTGGGGGAAAATGTTAGCATATAAACACATCTCAAACACCTTAGAAAAATTGCTCAGCAAAACTATTGGTCTATAGTTGTCAATTAAAGCGGCATCTCTTTTTTTGTGTACTGGCACCAATCTAGCTATCTTCCAACAGTCGGGAAAAACAGTTGTTTGAATAGCTAAATTAAACAAAAAGGTAAGTGGACGAGCAAAAACAGTAGCACAGTCCCTTACAAGGAAACTAAGTAAGTTGTCATCACCCATTGTGTTAGAATTTTTTAGGCATTTTAAACTTCGAGTAACTTCTGACTCAGATACAGACATTATATTGATTGCGGGAGTGTTGATGACAGTAGAAACGTTAGGTGCTGGATTATTTATGGAGTTAAAATAAACAGATTGGAAAAATTTCCGGAAACCGTCAATTATAGATACTGTCGAATCCAATATATGTCTATCACTGTTAATGAGTGTGTTCGGAATCCTCGGTGAGTTATTTTTTGATGAAACAAATGACCAAAATCAAATAATGGGTACAATTAAATTTCAATACGTATTTCGAGATATGCACAAGTTAGCGTTTCCTTAGAACTACATTCCAATTGCGTGCGATATCTTGTGACGGAGATAACAGAGATCACGAACACTAATATTTACGGCTAAAATATGTATAACGTTGAAAAAATTAAATTTCTACTATGTGTACAACATATCAGATTATGCCCCGTCGAAGTTTCAATTTTTTTGTTAAACAGTTAAGGAGAAAAAAAAATGTAAAAGTCGGCTATCCGTTAGATACCGCAAAAATCGGATGCTTTTTCCACTTCCCTAATGATTACTTCTAAACGTAGCGGCACAAAAATTGTGTGTTACAGTAGTTGTTACGTAGAAATGATTGACGGTTGTAACAATGTACATTTCATTTCCTCCAAGCTGTTTGTTTGATATATGTCTTCAAACACAGGGGACTATTACTTTAGCACCGATAGTAGACAAAAATGTTTGATATGTACACATCGTACGACAATAGTGCTTGAATAAAATAATAAAAAACATCATTTAGTGGTTGATTATTGCATAAGGCAAGTAGCAACCAGTAAGCGGTTGATGTCTGGACTCGGAGCCCCAGGAAGCAACCCAATCAACCTACTTCGTTACGGCTCGCTTCGTTTGCTCGCAGAGCTAGCCGGTGTCACATAAAAGTTTCTATTGTTAAATGAGCTTTCGTTAATGTGTTGCTTCGCACTGATTATTAAATTACTTGTTTTTCGCATTAAAGGAGATAACAGCTGTAATTTTTATCAGCATTAAAAACTGTTACAAAAATGTAAACTACTATTGGTGTTTGAGGACCTATATCAAAGAAACGGCTTGACGAAAAAATTAAATAAACACTGTTACAACCAACAACCATTTCTTCGTAATTAGTTCACTTTTTCTGTCAATATGTTTAGAAACAATCGTTAAAAAGTGCAAAAAGTACTCGATCTTAGCGATTTGTAGCCGATGGTCGTCTTTACAATTTTGTTTCTCTATTGAGGCATTATCTGCCTCAATAGATATTTATTATCCTCTATGCGGTTGTGAGATTAAAATTTGTTTACTTGAGTATTGTTTTTCATTATTCTATAATTGGATAATATAAGATGTCATCGAGACAGGCGGGACTTAACAATCTACAATGAGTCACGAAGAAATCATGATAAATGTAATAATGTTAATTTCAATTTTTCCGTTAAGTCGTTTTTTTGATATAGGCCCTCGAACACATCCGCCTATTACTTTGGCACCGATAGTAGTGGTGCGCCATTTAAAAATACGAGTGGAGATCAATATTTTCGGTCCCTAACATAGAAGGAAACAAATTGGAGAAATATCAAACGTCTCCCTGAACGTCGATACATTTGGTCCAACGATGCTCCAAACCTTTGATTCCTTTGGAAAAAAAATCTTTCGGTTGCTCTTCCAACCCGTCGTTTACCGCCGTCATCGTCGTAATATCTGGTCGCCCGTAGATATTCTTTTAATTTTGGAAATAAAAGGAAATCACTAGAGGCCAGGTCTGGTGAATATGCGGGATGTACAAACAATTCAAATCATGGCAACATAGCTTTTGTGGACAGGGGCGTTGTTTTGGTGAAACAGAATTCCTTTTTTCGTTGACACGATCGCGCAATCTGGAAATTAAGTTGGCATAGTAGGAGTCTGTTATTGCATGTCCACATTCCAAAAAGTCATCAAAATTCCGTCTGCGTCCCAAAAAAATGTGGCCACGGGGGTAGCGGAGAATCTCGGCGATGCCATTCCATACTTTGTTGCTTCAACTCAAGATCGAAGTGGTGAACCCACGTGTCATCAACAGTGACGAATCGTGAAAGAAATTCATCCGGATCTGCTTTAAACTTTGCTAAACTGGTTTCAGAATGCAATACTCTAGAACGTTTCTGATCAGGTGTCAACATTCGTGGGACCCAACGTGCAGGCAACTTTTTTAGCCCCAAAATATTTGTTAAAATATTGTCTATAGTACCATAAGGAAAATTCGTAATTTCATCTATCCGGCGAATGGTCAGTCGTCTATCTGTCATTACCATATCGTGTATACGATTAACATTTTCTTGGGTAGTGACAGTCACTGGTTATTCAGCACCCTTCGCATGTTTACATGTTTGTCCTCTCAGTTGAAATTCTGGAGACATATTTTTCTCCACTTGATAAGAAACAACGCCGTCACCTAATACACCTACCATGTCTCCATGAATTTATTTTGGCTACAACCCTTTCTTTTGCAAGTATTTTATAACTGCAGGAACCTCTGATCTTTCCATTTTTTTAATTTTTCTAAACTTGTCTACTTCAATTCTAAATTATTTGAACAAGTAACAAAACTACAATTGAACAAGCGTAACAACAAATGATTAATATTTTACTATTTCAAATTGATTGAACGTCACTCAACGCCTACTATGTCAGGGACGCTAAATAATGATCTCCCCTCGTACTTTAGTGTTGCCACATTGTTTTTGTACGTTGGGTTATACTGTCTAAGATCGCCTAGAACTTTATCTTTATTTTTAAATCCTATCTAGTATACATTTATGCACACATAACATGCAATTTTATAAATTAAATTTAATATAAAATTATATAATTACGTAATACAGAAGTCATTCTCAAATATGCTTTGGGTAATTACATAACAGGATTAGACAAGCAAAGGGCATCTGCGTGAATACAAAGCAGCTTTTCATAGATCGTTTGCTACTTTGGGGATTGTCTTACCTGGGATGTTAGCCTCGTACACTGTCCAATTTGTTTTTACTTGCTATTTGAACTGTGGTGTACCACAACTGATTTTCATTGCAATTTATTTTAGTAACCCAATTTAATTATTTAAATGGTAACTTGAAATTGATTTACTAACAAAAAACATATTTTAAATAAATAATCCAAGACCATAACATGATTACAGTCTTTTTAATCACTTGACATGAAAATCGATAGTTTGTGCATAAATAATGATTTTCGGAAGCAGTACTAGTTATAAATACCGGTTAAGAGCTCTAAAAACCAATAGCTGGTATCGAAAATCGATTATCGAATGACTTACTGGTATTGATTATGCGTTTCTATACTTGCGTAAAATCCCTCACGATTTGTATTTGTTAGTCAAGTATCAGTACACATACAATGGTTAGGAGTGTTACCTACTAGCGTTGTGTGTACATAGTTGCCTTTAGGTGTGCAACTCTCTGTGTTAATCGCAGGTTTGATGTAAACATTTACGTCAAACGATAGCTAATTGTGCGCTAACAAACAATGCCAATAAACACTAACGTGTAAACAAATAATAATAATGAATATTTGTAAATTTAATAGTGTATTTTAATTTAATGTTTTTATTTGTGTCAAAATCGCGAAAATATCATCGATCTACCTAATTCATCCAACTCGTACGACAATAATCGAAATAAAACTGCGATTTAAGATTCATAGTAAATTTTTTAAATTTGTTGACTCGCCCATATAACAAAATAAATTCTTATCGTTACTGTAACCAATTCACAAAAAACGAACCTTTCTATTCTACACCCGATGGTAAACAAACTTTCACGTTTAATAACATATGTTTCGATTGCGGACACGGCGATTTTGTCTAGAACTGTTACATATCGTAAAGGTCATAAATTAGCAGGAACATTGTTAAATAGAATAACAGGTTTGGCAGCAGCGATGCCGAGACTAAAGTAGAATGTTTGGATCGAACCGCGTAGAGAGATTCAGCATCGTAATATTACTCCGAATTATAATTCCATGTAAACAATTGAATAAATAAGAATGTTTGTCGTATAATTAAGTTAGATTCAGAATATAAAGATAAGTAGGATCAATATAATTGTAAATTGAAACTCTATATAATAGGTTTTACTATATTTATATATTTAGTCTCTTCCGTTTTAAACGTCAAAAAATGCTACTTTTATTTACCCATACGACGCTACATAGTTTTCATATTTTACATAACTGTTACACAATTCTTAATAATAATTCAAAATTACTGCAGCATATATTTTAAATTTATAATTTATATCATGACATTTTCTCCTTTAATACTTAAAGTATGGTGAAGAGCAAGAGGAGGATAAAGCAGAGGACAAGAGTAAGGTAGGTTGGGAGGAAAAGATATGAAGGAATGGAGGAGGAAGAGGGGGGAAGAGGGAAACTGAAGTGGAAAGGAGATTCTTAGCAAGCTTTTGGAATATAGCGGGACTAAAGAAATGGATAAAATGGGAGGAAGGGATGAACAAGGATTTGATTGATTTCATAGGTTCAGGAACATGGATAGACAACAAAACATGTGAAATGTGTAAGGATAACATGCCGGAAGGGTTCAGATGAGTGTGCCGAGGGGCACTGCGGGAAAGAAGAAGGGGAAGGGCAAGAGGAGGAATTATAAAGGGAGTTAGAGAGAGCTGTGAAGAAATAGAAAAGTCGACTCCTGTTTATCTTCGGACCAACTCCATTTAACATTTTTTTTAACAAATTAAATAATGGATCTGCTTTTTCTGCCATATTGGGAATAATTTTTTTACAGTAATTCAAAATCACTTCTTTACCACCTTGTTCGCCATTTATCTCTGTCTTCATCCATTCAACTTTATTATCTTCTATTAAGATTTGTTTATTTTTCATATCAATTCTCCTTAAATACTTCTTCATGAAATCTATTCCTAATATGCAATCAAATTTCAGACCTGGCGTTATTAATAATTCTATGTTACAATTTTCTTTATTTATTTTAATATCTACCATAATTTAATTTTTATATATTCGTTAACTTACTTTTAATTGCTGATATCAATTCTATTTTCTTAGTAGGTATAAGTCTATCTTTGAATATTTCATAATGTTTATGAAAAATTCTTACTACTTAAACAATTTTCTGCCCCAGTGGTCAATGAACATTTTAATTTCTTTATCAAAATATTTCCCTTTTCTAAAATTGTCGTATTTCCCTCTAATATAAAAGTATTAGGATTTTCATAAGTTGAACATGCCCTTCCAATTTTGTTTTGATTTATAAAAAAAAGTCTTAGAAGCATAAGATTCTTTGGATAGTACCTGTTCTATACTTTCCCATGATTAAAGTCTCCCGCAGCTTGCTCTACTCGAAATTCCCAAAATATTGCTTTAAAAACACATTACCCTTGTCTGTGGTCATAAAGAAAACCGATTACAACAATAAAATGAAATAGTTGGATGACACTATGTTACTATAGCAAACTGGACAGAGACCCCACTACGACTTTTCAAAATAAAAATAATGACATAGTGAAATCATTAAAGAATAAGAAATATATCACAGAAGAAGTAGCAAAAACTCTTACTACATATAAAGGCATTCCACCTAAAATGTATGGCACCCCTAAACACTATAAAGAGGGAATACCACTACGACCAATACTTTCGTCGATCAACCAACTCTTCATTTTACTAAACATTTCACGGATATTCTTACTATGTCATATAACAACAACAACAGTTATTTCACAAGGTATTCTTTTCAATTTGCTACTTTCATCAACGATTTCAAATTACCTGACAACCATGTCTTGGTCAGCCTTGATGTTGTATCATTATTTACTAACATACCTAAGAATCTTGTCACAGAATATATCACCAAAGATTGGTACAACATAAAAAATTACACTTCAATACCACTTAAAGAATTTCTAGATGTCATTAATTTCTTATTTGATTCCAATTATTTCAGTTTCGGTGGTGAATACTGCTCTCACCTTACTGGTAGCCCGATGGGCTCAAGCATCAGCCCCACTATTGCTCAGTTGGTAATGGACTCTCTCTTAAATACTGTCATACATAGTTTATCTTTTCAATTACCTTTTAAAAAAAATACGTAGACAACATAATTCAATAATTACAACACAAATGAAAATCAACTGCATCATTTGTCTTAAAAATAGAATCATCCGTCATCTGTCCCTTTATCAAGTAAATCTGAGAAAATTATACAATATGTTTAGAAAGAACTCCTATCCACCAACATTACTAAATAAAATTATTTTCAATCTAACTGATTTCCAACAGAATGGACCAGTTATTGAGCCCACTGGACAACTAAATTTTGAGGAAATTTATTTATAATTTATAATTTAGAGATCCTTCCCTTTCATTGAAAATTTCACAAATCACGTTATTAAATCTTAAATCTTAAACTATTACAATAGCTAAGTCAAATTTAAAAACAATAGTTTATTTTCAAATGTTAAGAACCCCACTGACACTCTTAATAAGTCTGATGTGAGTGTTGCGAGGTTGTTTACATAAGCCAAACTAGCCCACAGTTTAAACGTCGTTTGACATAACACAAAAGCGATATCAGCAGTAAACCAAATTCTTGTGCATTAGCTTCACATGTCAAATCTACATAATATAGCATGGACTGATGTCAAAATCCTAACAACTGAGCCCAATTATCAAAAAAGGATATTTCTTGAAATGTGTTACATCAATGAAAATAAACATAGCATCAACTCTAAATATGACATCAATAACCTCAACATAATTTACACAAATATACTTAATTTACAACATTCACACAAAATTTTGCTCCATAACACACATTTCAAATTTCCCGCATATTCATCTAGTTACTTTCACTCCAAACTTTTCTCACTTTCACTTATACCTCGTTTAACGACCAGATGCAGAAAAGGCGTGGTGATTTCGATGTCAAGTTATCACATATTTTTAAATAATTTGTAGTTGTAGTAGTAGTTTGTTTGTAATTTGTGTTGTAGTACACTGGGATAGTAGACAGCTTTTGAAATGGGAAAAATAAACACTGGCAGTGGGTAGATCATATATTTACGTTTCGGTCCAAACTATGTGGCCTTTTTCAAAATTAGATTGAGAGAGTTCGTTTTGAAAAAGGCCACATAGTTTGGACCGAAACGTAAATATATGATCTACCCAGTACCAGTACCAGTGTTTATTTTTCCCATTTCAAAAGCTGTCTACTATTCCAGTATACTACAACACATAATAATTGTGACAGAAGGAAAAAAAATTATATTTTTTTCTACACCACTATATATATATATATATATATATATATATATATATATATATATATATATATATATATATATGCTTCTTGGTTCTCGGGTTGTGGAAATTTTCCCCGAAGGGTCGCTTCGACGTTTCGGCTCATCTGCCATCTTCAAGAAGCTTTTCTAGGTCTCGCTGGCTTAGCAGTTGCTGGCCAACCAAGCCATCAATCCGGCATACACATTAAAAACACATTTCGAGGAGAAGTATCTTAGATTGGACTCACTCGCCAAGCTTTTTATGCCGTTGTAATTGGGATTATGGTTTGTGTTGTTACAATGCTCTGCTAATGCACATGAATGTGGTCTAAGGTGACATTCACTTTTATGGTTTGCCAATCTGGCTGACAATCTTTGTCTACTCTCGTCTACATACAACAACACACTCGATGCACGGTATTTGATACACTGCCTCAGTTTTCATCAGTAATGGTGTTTTATCTTTAAGTCTACCAAACGATTTGTTGATGGTGTTGCAACATTTATCTGAAATTAGGATAGGACTTTTATTATTAAAAATGGTTTTTAAAGCAGGGGAAAGACCTTCTACATAATGCAGGCTGTTATAAATTTTTAATTGATTGTCTGTAGGAACATCGTTTGGAGGACGTTGGGTAGGAATGGAGGACAATGACCTTTTCAACAAATTTGAAGGATAGTTATTAGTTTTTAATATGGTAAGTAATGTATTCAAAATATACTCAGTGACATATAAACTGCACCACCTAGAAGGGGTGGGAATTTTTGGACCAAATTTGACAGAAACATTGGACTAGGCTAAAGTAACAATTGATTAAAATTTGATAAAGAAAACACTTCATCTTTTTTATTTTTCTTTAATAATGTGTTGGTCCGCCCCTATTTCTGATACACTCATTGACCCGCCTTGGCATTGATTCCAGCAGGTGATCAATGTCTTCTTGGGGTATGGCATGCCAAGCAGCCTGTACTTCATGCCGTAGAGCTTCTGTTGTCAACGGTGGGTTCGGTAGATTCCTCAATCTTCTACCCATCATGTTCCACACGTGCTCAATGGGCGACAAATCGGGAGATCTTGGCGGCCTAGGCAAAGGATTAACATTGGCTTCTTCAAAGAAGTTAAGAGAAACCCTTACTACGTGAGGTCGTGCATTATCTTGCTGGAAAAGTGGAAAAGCTTCCAGCCCTCGAAGATATGGAAGAACATGTGGTTCTACCACTTCGTCAATGTAGCGTCGGGCGGTCATACTGCGCCGAATGAAGAGCAAGGGTGACCTACTGCCGTAAGCAATAGCACCCCACACCATCAACCCCATAGTTCGGTGAACATGCCTCGCAATCGAAAAATCAGGATTGCGCATTTCTCCACGTCTTCGTCTAACAGTCATCCGACCATCATGCATTCCTAAACAAAATCGCGATTCGTCACTAAAGACAACTCGATGCCACTCCAAGTTCCATTGAAGTCTTTCCGTGCACCAGGCCAAACGTTCCTGGCGATGTTGAGCAGTGAGGGGTAGCACAAGATGTGGGCGGTAAGACAGCAAGCCAAAGGTTCTCATTCGACGATAAACTGTTCGCAAGCCTATCGAACGACCTTGTTCACCTAACCATTGATCAGCTATTGATCTAGTTGTAGAGAATCGGTCTCTCAAGGCCATTAGTCTTAAGCGGCGATCTTGACGTTCATTGGTTCGTCTTTGAGCCCCAGTGCCTCTTCTCCGACGTTCAACCCCATGTTCAGACCACGCTTGATAAACACGCATTATTGTTGAATGGTGCCGTCCCAAACGGTTGCCGATTTCTC
Source organism: Geotrupes spiniger (assembly GCA_959613385.1). Classification (NCBI taxonomy): domain Eukaryota; kingdom Metazoa; phylum Arthropoda; class Insecta; order Coleoptera; family Geotrupidae; genus Geotrupes; species Geotrupes spiniger. Next base: position 9,020,101 of record OY390741.1, read on the forward strand.
TAAACGAAAAACCTGCTTCTCGTAAACCAACAATCCGCCCTCGGCCAAAGTCACTCAACTGCTGGTAAACTTGAGGTCTCCTTCCTCTAGGCATCATTAAACCCTTGAAACACTTTAAACTAAAGAACGGTATCCGAAAAAGGGGAACAAATTCAAAAAATGACTCGATAATTGCTTGTCTATCACCACCCCTAAAAAATGACACAAACGTCAAAAATCACATGACTACTTGATGATTGGGTTTCAAATTTTAATCAACTATTTCCCTGGACTAGTCCACAATTCCTGCCAAATTTGGTCCAAAAATTCCCACCGCTTCTAGGTGGTGCAGTTTATATGTCACGGAGTATAGTTTGACGGAAATCAGGGTGTACTATATTAAATATTCTAGTCTTAAGTCCCAAGATCACATTTAATTTATATTGGAAAGGTGCACTTGAATTGTAATTTAAATATCTGCCTGAACTGGTTGGTTTTTGATACCAATCAAGTTTAATATAAGACAGATGACAATTATATTGAACTTGTCCGGCGATGGTTGTACACAAACTCTATCTTATCTGTAAAGTCACTAAGTCAACGTTTAAGAAAAAATGCAGTTGATTAATTATCTTCTTTCACTTCGAAAACTTGTAGTGAACGGCGCATCAATATGAATGGGAGGAAAAAGAAATATAATTTTGCTGTCCCCTTGAAAAAAATATACACTTAGAATAAGTACAGGGAATAATAATGCACACGAAGCTTAAAACATTCTCTTTGTATACCACTCTCCATTATTATAATAAATTCATGGGCATGTTTTTAGTTTCTTTAGTATATTGACTTTTCGTTCGTGTATTTGTAATAAAACGGTCCATGTTATCAGGGCCTATCAATATTCAAATTAAAATTTAAAATTACTAACATTTTACACGAATTCACAAAAACATAATCTGATACTCAAATAATTCACTGGCAGGGGTAAATTTCTGCATATTGTTATGATTTGTTTTTAATGGAAAAATCTCTAATGATCCGGATAAGTGAAAAACAAAAAGCAGTTGCTTGAGGATTTCCACCTATAATTTCGGCAAATGTTTTAACGACTGACATAAAAATGACACAAAACGCTTAACAAAAATGTGAAATGGTAGCTAAATGAATAAAGGGTTCTTCGAATTGTGTATGTGTCACGATGGTCCATTTCCGACAAATGGTGCAATATCCGGGGCTTCATTACGAATTTCTCTTTAGGGTAGGGATAAAGCTCTATCTTTTCATCGTTTTGTGCTTTTCTCTGTATCTTTATTAATTGCCACTACGTGATAATTCTTGTCGCATTTTCACTCTTCAATATCTGTAAGTATACAAGTGAAGTTTGAAAAATGTAATTTCATTAGAACAAATAAATTTAACATAAAACTGAAACATATTTAATGTAAGGTGATGACTTCAACAAATAGAAGAAGGGCGATAGATGTTTATGGGCAGTAATTCACTGTAGATACTATAATTATTCCCAATGGTCTACTAACGACAACGTAAAGGACTACTTTATTTCCTTATTCAATGACACGGGCTAAACAATAAAATCGATATTAAATTTTTTTTATTGAATAAACGAAATAAATATGGTTTATCGCTGTTTATTATTTGCATTAATGCATATTTCTCAAGTATTGATATTTTATGGTAGTGACGTCGGCATATCCCTTGCCGACGTCACACGACACTACAACACAAATACACACATACCCACATAAGAAAGAAGAATATAATTTGAATAACTTAGTAGTGTATTTCGAATACATCAGCATACAAAAATACAATAATATCAAAAATTTTATTTTAAATATCACATAAGGGTAGCTGTCGGATTGAATTTAAAAACTTAATAGCCATGTGTTGAAGTCATAAAAAAGGGAATGTACAGTTCGATGTGGAATCAAGGAAAACTGATGTTATAATTTGTACTAATTCTGCAAATAATTAAACTAGAAGTTTCAGATCAACTCATTTCGATTTCATAGAATATTGTTTCAGGGAACATTACGCTCTGTAAGTTTCTCCTCGTAAATTATATTTCATCATAATAATTTTACAAATTTTAAGCTTCGAAAGTCATTATGGACTAACACTTTTGATCAGGTTTTTGCCCCAGTTATTAAGAGCAAGATTAACAACACGGCTCGCGTCCCACTAATGAGGTGGCTCCCTATTAAATACAGTAGCGTAAATAACTACCATTTGATAATAAATTTAAGTAAACGCCTGGCCATCTGAATGTGCAGACACTTGTCACTGCGGAATTTAAACTTAATTTAACCGAAATGTTTTCCCCAAAAGTATCTTAAACTAAATTACAATTTTGATAGTAAAAGAAGATTGCCAAGATTACCACGTAAAAAGTAAATGTAATTTTATAAATCTATAATAAATATATATGAAATGTATTGCTATGAAAAAATGCTAACGTCGGCGGGGATTCGATCCACGAAATTTTTGTTCTACATATAACCGAAATAATGAAATTGGAATTTAGTTCTGTTATGTCATTTCCACATTACATACATATGTATGGATTTGCGAGGATTGAATATTTCGTATTGATTGCACGAACTGTATTGAATTTCTCGTATTTGAATAGAATAAAAATTGCATATCTCGAATTATGCATTGATTGTAAAAAATAACTTAAACTTTGCGTTCCTATTGCGACGAATTCTAAATACGAAATTAGTTCTTGCACTGCGCTGTAAATAATATGCTCGATAAACCAGCATCTGGGCGATAAAATTATCAATGTTTATGTTCAGTTGAAATGAAAGGTTTAATTTAGACGCCACAATTCTGCAGATAAATCCAAACGGAATTTTAAATATGGTCGTTTAGGATTTCCTTGCCATTTCTTGCGCCATCTTATTTTCCTTCAGCTTAAAATTTAAATTTGTTGCCTTCTTTGATGTCGGTTGGATAATTATTGCTTATTAACACGTCACGTTGTGAGGTCAATGCGGGCTTAAATTTGTCTTCTTTAAAGGTTAGATATAAAATACATTTCGAGTCTTATTTACTTCAGCGTTTCAGTGCAACACCTTAATGAAAATATTTTATCTCTTGAGTAATTTAAGAAGCTATTTTTAATATCTATGGAGTGGACGCACTTTCCTATACTGTAAAGGACATTATTTGATTTTTCTCACTCGTCTAGATTTACATTTTTCTATGAATTCAAAGAAGGTGGAAAATATTATTTTCCTGGGCGATATAAAATTTGCAAATATTACATCCAAATATGGAATTCTTATTAAAATAATAAATGTCAAACAATATTTATGAGAAACAGTTAAAACGAGAGAAATTGCAAATTATATACTAAATAAATACTAAAGCAGAACGCATTGAGCTAGTACAATCAGAAATTACCGATCTAAAAAATGCGGTACAATTTATGTCAGAACAGTACGATCCAGTCTTAGTTGACCTAATTGAAAACAAAAGTGTAATATCTCAACTCTCGAGGGACCTTAAGATATCTCAACAAGATAATAAGGATAAAAATATGAAAATTTATCGAGGCTTACAAAAATTAAGGCAAAAGAAGCACGTTATAGTTATGTGTGGTTTAGGAACAACAAACTTTTTGTTAAAAAGAACAGCGAAAAAAATTATAACCTCAACTGGTTCCACTGAGAAATAGGTTTGTGGCGAGTGTGCGTGATATTTAACTGTAAGTTGTTTTCGGTGATTCATTTAATAGATGTTTTTGATAGTGAAATTTATGTCACAGTTTTGTGTTACCAAAGAATGTGAACCTGATTTTTAACGTGATGTGCTGTTTCTACAGTTTCACAGTATAGTCTCTCACTCAGTGGCCTCAGCTACTCCCAGCCTATGCATATGATGCCTTAGTCGGCTATGCCCAGTAGCCAGGGCTGTCAAAGTGCGCAGGTCCTTCCTACTCAAGCCTAACAGTATCCTGGTACGTGCAGTAGATGGGCCGTTCAGTACTATCTTGGAATGTCTCATTCCAGTACTTTGTGCTCCATCCAGCCCTTATTCGAGTTTCTGGCCAGGGCTCTTGTAATCCCAAGAGCCGTTTCTGGACCAAATACCGGGCTATGACGCCTACTGCAATGAGAGTTATCTGAATCAGAATAATGGAGTTGTTCTTCTCATAAATAATGATATACACTTCATAATTATGACAACTTTAAGATTATGCGCTTGCAGACAAAATTGTTTGATACAAGGGTTAGTTTAGCGGCAATTTATAGGGAAGTCTATATCTTTTGATTCAGGTACTTTTATTGATATATTGGAAAATTATATACAGGACTATTGTAAATTACCAATTGAAATAATAGAGATATTAATATTAATATCGCACCTACAAATGAAGAGGCAATATTGAGTAGATATTTGAATATAATGCCATATAATGGCTTTAAATCTTGCATTAATAAATTTACTAGGGTGGTGCGAGACAGTGGAAGTTATATTGATCATATATTTTTAAAACTACACGTTGTTATGATGTATTACCGGTTATTTTGCCTAATAAAATTACTGATCATTATCCAGTTTTCTTGCAAATCAATATGTCAAGCACAATCGAACCTAAGACAAGTAAACACAATATTATATGTAAAATAGATTATCTTCAGCTTAAAAGGAATGTAGCAGAGATTGTTTGGGATGACTACGTGGGTGATGACATTGATTGTAGTATAAAAAAATTATTGGAACAATTAATGATCAAACGGAAGCGGTCACTGTTAAAAAAATTATAAACTCTAGTAAAACGAAGAGAAATTCATGGATGACATCAGGTATAGTGAATTCCATTAATATTAGAGATAAATTATATAAGTAACACTTGATTAACCCGCGTAATAGATCAATTTTTACAGTGTATATTCGTTATAGAGAGTCAAGATATTAATTAAAAAAGCAAAAATGCTTTAATAAAGTTAATAATAGCAAGAAGAAATCTAAAAAGCTCTGGCAAGTGTGCAACGAATTTTTTACAACAAGAGTGCAAAGTCACAAGTCAGTGAACTAAAAATTCAAAATGAACTTATTACATGTCCACAGAAGATTGCCAATGCGTTTAATAAATATTTTGTAGGGGTATGATTCACTAAGTAGTAAGATAATAAAAAATGTTCAGGGACAAAAAGAAATGATTGGTTTAATACCTCTAAATAGTAAATCATTTTACTTGAAGCCTGTTACAGAGGAGGAAATAGTAGGATTTATGAAATCACTGAAAAATAGCAAAACATCCCACGTGGATAGTATTAGTACGGATTTGCTTAAATCAATGTGTTATGAAATAACTAAACCTCTGACCAAGATTTTTAATAATTGTTTATTGGAAGGTTACTTTCCGGATGTGTTTAAGGTTGCTGTGGTTATTCCATTACTTAAGTCAGGCTGTAAGGATGATATGTCCAACTACAGACCGATTTGTCTTGTTAGCGCTTTAGCAAAATTACTCGAAAAGGTCTTAAAATCTAGGCTCACGTCATTCCTTGACCCTTCAAATATTTTCTGTGTTAATCAATATGGATTTACTGCAGGGAAATCAACAAATGAGGCTGTCGCATATTTAACCAACTAAAAAAAAACTTTATTGGCATGTTCACTTTCTTACATTTCGTTCCTCTATATCCCCCCGTCCGCCTCCATCCCTTTCTCCTTCCGCCTGCTCCTGCCGCTGCTTTCTGTTTTCTTGGTTCTTTCATCCTCCTGATGTACCAATACCATATTTTTCCTTCTACTTTCCTTCTGCCCCACTATTTTATCTAACATCTCTAGTCCCCTCCCGTCTTCTCCCATATTCCTTCTCCAGTATTTTCCTTTCTTCTTTTCTTCTTCGTTCAGTTCTATCTCTTTGCACTCTCCTACCCAATGATCCCATTCATCCCATCCTTCTCCACAAAAATTACACCGCCTGTAGCTCTATTCCATCCAGTACTTGTTCGCTTTCTCTTCACTTCCGCACCTGAACCGTGCTATTGTCATTTCTTCCTCTAACGATCTCCCTCCCCCTAGGTATGATGGTAACCTCCACTGTACTTTTAGAATATTGTATTTTGTTTTGTATCTTGTACTCTTGATTTTACTTTCCCGTTCCTGCGCTTCAAACATCTTCCACCTCTCCACTATCTCCCTCTCTATTTGCTTCCCATCTCTTCTCCTCCTTTCTGCTTTTTCGTACATTTTACGTCTGCACTCCTCCCAGTTTGATAGTCCCGTTCCCTTACTTCCCCTTTTACTTATCTCCTCTATTACCAACCTCACTAGTCTCTGTTCTGGTCCGCCCCTCGCTATCATCTCATTCCGCACTGCCCTTTTCCCTGCCTCTACACCCAACCTTTCGCTCCCCGACTCCTGCTTAACTATGTAATCTGGAGTCGATCTCTCCAGATTCAAAGTCCTTTTTATTTGCCCTTTGTGTATCCTCTCCAATCTCCTGCTTTCTTTCCACCCCCACACTTCCGCCCCGTACATCAAGATGCTTTTTATACATGTATTCCACATCTTCAAGGTCTCTTGAAAATTCCCTCTCCTCTTTCCCCACAGATTTCTCCTCAATCCTTCCTCTGCTAACCGCGCCTTTCTGCATGCATGCATCATTTGTCCTTCGCCGCTGTTATTTTCTCTAACTACGAACCCCAGGTAGCCAACTATATCAACGAATGTTTTAATGATGCGGTGCCGTGCTTGGCGTTTTTTAGACCTCGCTAAAGCCTTTGATACTGTGGGTCATGTTTTACTTCAAAAGTTGAATAAATACGGTGTTCGAGGTATTCCCTTGAATTTATTTAAAAGTTATTTATCTAATAGAATGCAGTTTGTCAGAATTGGGGAAGCAGACAGTAGTCGGTTGCTAATCAAGTATGGTGTTCCGCAAGGTACTGTACTGGGTCCGCTTTTGTTTCTCATTTATATAAATGATATGGTAAAACTTACGTTAAATGGTACAATTATTTCATATGCAGATGATACAGTTGTGTTGGTCAAACGGGCAATTGGAATGAGGTATATATCAGAACAAGTCAGGACTTAAAGGTTATAAAATTATGGCTTGAAAATAACATTGTATGAATTTCGATGAATTCTATGAATGTCGCACTGCGCTCTGATGTCGTCGTTTCTAATGTGATCTCGTAGACTACACCCTGTCATGCATCTCAAAGTTTTCATCTCCGCTGTTCTGAGAAGTCGTTTCGTTGTTCCGTTTTCCGCTCTGGTTTCTATGGCGTATGTCATGATCGGTCTTACACAGGTCTTGTATATTCTTGTCTTGCTTTCGACGGACATGTACTTGTTCCGCCATATTATATCCTTCAGATATCCCGATATTAACGATGCTTTTACTGTTTGGGCCTTCACTACTTTCTCTAGGTCCCTACTGCGTGTTATATTGGTGCCCAGGTATGTTAAGTTCATCACTTGTTCTACGCTCTTACTGTATACGGCGAGTTTGCATCTGCGCGGCTTCTTGGCTACGGTTAGACACTGTGTTTTGCTTGTCGATATCTGCATGTTGAATTTTGCCGTTGCAGATCGTCTTCGCTCTCGGATATCAATACGGCGTCGTGAGCATAGCATAGCATTTTGATTTCTTTGTCCCCCATCCGATACCCTCGCCCCACCTTGACCTCTGTGATAATTTCGTCCATGATTATGTTGAATAGGGTAGGGCTTAAACTGCCTCCCTGTCTTATTCCAGTTGCTACGGGTATTTTCCCGGCTAGCTTATCTACTACTTTTATGGATGTGTAGTTATCGGTGTTTAGCTTGGCAATGATAGTTATTATGCTGGAATGTATGTTTCTTGTTCTGCAGAAGCGGCACAACGTCAGTCAGCCTCACTCTGTCGAAGGCTTGGGTGCGGTAGATGAAACACATAAAAGCAGGTTTGTTAAATTCTATAGCTTTCTCAGTTATCTGACGTATGGTAAATATTGCGTCTATCGTGGACTTGTTTTTTCTAAATCCTTGTTGTTCTTCGCATATCTCAGAGGCAGCAACTTCCTCCTCGAAGATCTTCGCGAGGAATTTTGACAGCGTACTTAGGAGGCCGATTCCTCTGTAGTTTGCTAGGCAGGTCTTTGCTCCCTTTTTGTGTATTGGTATTGTTACACTGTACTTCCACTCCGTCGGTATGTCCTTATTGTCTAATAACTTGTTAAAAAGAACGTGGATCTGATCCAGTAGTAATTTACCCCCGTATTTGATCATTTCGTTGGATACCTCATCCTCCTCTGGCGACTTTCTGTTCTTCAGTTTGCCGGCAACTTGTTCTATTCTCTCCCGGGATATGTTCCATGGTCGGTGAGTGTTATCATCTATTTGTGTTAAGGCATGGTTGGTGTTGTCTTTGGCTGCGGCATACAGCTCCCGAAAGTGTTTCTCCAAATCCTCGATTGAATTCTTCGTGGTTTGTATGAATTCGTTTATGGGGTTTTTCCTTCTTTTGAGCATATTCCACACCTTTTTCTGTCCTCCATAAAGATCTCGCTCCATATCCTAGGAGAATTTTTCCCAGTATGCTGTTTCTATTGTTTGTATTTCCCTGTTGATTATGTTTCTTACAAGCTTATACTCGTTGTATGTATTGTATGTAATGTATTGTATTGATTTTGATCTGTATTGTAGGTAAGACTTTCGTTTTTCCTCAGCCAGCGTCTTGACCTCTTGAGTAAACTACGGTTTGGTATTTGGATTTCTTCCCCCAGTCCGGCGCCTTCTTCTTGGTGCTTCTTCCGCAGCTTTTATTATGTTAGATTTTAGTTTTTGCCAGGCAGTTTCTACATTGTCCAGTGTTGTATTTTACATGCGTGGATTTTTTGCTCCAGTCTCCGTTGGTACAGGTGTCTTGTTGAGGCATCCGATAGAGATTCCACATTGATTTTGTTAGTTAGTTTAGTTAGTTGGTTTGCTCTTTTTCGGTTCCAGAGTCGCTGCAACTTTCGCTAGTACTAGGCCGTGATTAGTTCCGGCATTCGCTGAGGTCAGAGTTCTGACATCTTGGATTCTGCATGGGTGGATGTTTCTGTTGGTAATTACGTAGTCTATTACGGATTTCTGTCCTCGCGTATTTTCAAATGTGAATTTGTGTTGTGACTTGTGTGGGAAGAAGGTGTTGTTTATTCGTAGCTCGTTTTGAGTGCATAGTTGGATTAGAAGTTCGCCGCTTCCATTCTTTACTTCTTCGTTGTATATGTTTTTTACTCCTGGTATATATTCTGGCGTTCAGATCTCCGAGAATTATTATTTCGTCTTGTGGTCCGATGCCGTCGAGCACTGCGTGTAGATCTTCGTAGAAGATATTTATTACTTCTCTTGGCTTGGAGTTGTCTCGGGCATAAACGTTTATTATATGTGTAGATTTCGTTCTTTGAGTTTTATTGTTACTTGTAGTATTCTGTCGTTGATGTATTTTGTGTCGCTGACATTATTCTCGAATTTCTCGTGTAGCAGTATCCCAACGCCAGACGTTGCTCTTTCGCGCTTGTCTTTGCCGCTGTAAACAAGTATGTAGTTCCCATACTTGGTGTCTCCCTTCCCCTTTTTCTTGGTTTCAGTGATCGCGCAAACGTCGATCTTGTATCTTTCCATCTCCAGCAGAATTTCCTGGTCTTTGTTGTTCAGGAACATTACGTTCCAGCATCCGATTAGTGTTTTTGGTTTCCGATGTCGCTTATTCCTTTTTCTCGCTGAGGCTCAATTGTTGCTTCTTCGAGCACTCTGTTCCTTTTACCCCAGACAGATCGCTGGCCTCACATGTGAACCCTCCTCTTTTATTCGGGCTTGGGACCGGCTGTGATTCGACTGGGCTACTCAATTCACCCAGTTTCCTCACAGGCAGAGTTATAATGCATTTCGAGATTATTTAAATTTAAATAGTTTGATTTTAGAGAATTACAGTTTTCACTGCCTTGCAAGACGAGAGAGAAGTTGGATAATATCGTCGTCACCAAATATATATATATATATATATATATATATATATATATATATATATATATATATATATATATATATATATATATATATATATAATGAAAAAAGGTTGTTGATGCGGGAACAAAGACGTAACAAAAGAAAGACCTTATTGGGCAAAGCCCGCGTGGAAACACGCAACCGCCGACACGTGTTTCTGACTTATTAGTCGTCATCAGGGCGGTATAGCCAAATTAAAAGATGGACAAAATTTGGAGATACAAAACAATCGGAGTCAACACAAGCAACCGACCTCCACATTATGACAACAGTCAAAATACCCACAATATTGTGGGAACATTCAACATAGCCACGCGTCCATCTTTTAATTTGGCTATACCGCCCTGATGACGACTAATAAGTCAGAAACACGTGTCGGCGGTTGCGTGTTTCCACGCGGGCTTTGCCCAATAAGGTCTTTCTTTTGTTATATATATATATATATATATATATATATATATATATATATATATATATATATGTGTGTGTGTTTTATGTTAATGTCCAAATAGTGTTATGTTAAATCACTGTAATAACTTCAAACTCTCCTTTTGACATGATAATTACATTGATAACCACACACAAACTGTTTAGTGGTTTGGTCTGGTATAGTAATTTACTCACTTGCCCGATCTTTACCGTATTACCTATGTTTTGTATTGTCAAGTTACAATATGCTTAAATTTATATTTCTAAGATACTTTATACTTATTGTATATTTAATATTTAAATTTCTTTGGGTTTTGTATTTTATTCTAGAAATTTTATTTTGTTGAACATGGTTAATAAAAGTACTTCTTACTTATATATTTTTTATATGACGTTTCCCGACTTTTATTTTATTATAACATCATTAATATGCAAAAAACTTAAATCCATTTTGAACAATTAAAACCGAAAAGTTATTTTACCGCTTTATATGAAGGCACGTGTTACAAACCTTGTGTTATATGCACTACATAAAGTTCATTTTATTACTGTGTAAAATTGATAAAAATTGACCTATATTGTTTTTTATAAAACGCTGGCTTGCATCTTTCATACGTTTAAATTTTAACGCCTGAAATCAGTTCCATATAAAAATGCAATCTATTTATTTTTAACTCGATAAATTAGATCAGCTTTTTTAACCTTTTCGTATTTGCGTCACAATTTTCAATCGCAATTCTCATGACTACATTTATAAATGAGTTTCACAAACTTTATCACGTAAAGATATTTTTAAACGCGAAATGTGGAATCATATGTGCAGCGATGAAACGACGCTTTCAGACAAGCAAGCGTATCAATAGTCAAAACGTACTTAGATTACAATGTTATATAGAGATCTACATTTCAATGTAGCTTTGTTGTTTATGCCTTCGGCAAAGCATTGTAACCTCCTCATGTAGGGTCCATTCTGTAGCTCTTTGTTTTATTTATTGCCGTGGTAAAATCGCGTTTGTTGTCTCGCTAACAATTGTTTTTGTATGAAATTATGAAATTTTAATTGCAGAATAATTATTTATTTTAATATTTAGATGTAGCTAATTTATAATTAAAAGTTGAAACATTAAAATTAATATTTCAAATATTATTACACTGTTTGAATAAAATGCAAGTCTACAACTTAATATTAATAAGATTAAAAAAATAAATAAATCAAGGTGTAATGTTACAATAGCATCATATATTATAATATTAAACCCACCTTACATATAGACAGAACAATGCCCGACGAGAGATATTTTTTAGGCTGGACATAAATATTTGTTGTGGGTGTCTTTGCATTTTTTAGTGTTTTTTAGCTCTAATTATCGCTTTATGTTTCATCTATAATTTCTTCAACCCTTGTTAATTGCGCGTTGTCCATCCTTATCTCTTAATAGATTTACTTATCTATTTCCATTCTCGGATCTGTCATTTTCTTTGACATCCTCCCACATTCATTATTCGTTTTTCACCTTGCACGCAGTTGCTGTGCTTCAAGATTCTTCTTTTATATCTTCTTTTTCACATCCCTTTATTAACTACACATTTATCTCTTCTATCTATTTTCTTCTATCTTTAAATCTGCTATTTCCACTTCCTCTCGCTTCACCAGTTATTTTCATGATCACAAGGTGATGATGGATATGGAGATTTGCTCTCTATATGAACCTCCATTTTCTATTTTTCTTGTTACTAGCAAATGGTCTATTTCATTTCTTGTGATTTTCTCTTGTAACACCCGTTTTTATGTTTTCTTTTGTGCACGTTCCACACGTATTCATCTCTGCCGCTGGCCTATATGTTCTTCTTTCATTGTTAGTTGTTACCTTGGATATTGTGTAACCAACGTTAAACCAAATCCAAATCCAAATGGTTTTATTAAAAATTTCGGGCAACCATAATATTTACAACAAATACTACACAAAAAACACATTTAACCTACTAAACGACGCGTATTAAGTAATTAACATTTAGGAACTAACAATTAAAAATATGTAAGGTGCTTCCCTTGACGATGTCAAAAGTTTTATTTTCAGTACGTCCGTTGCGTCTAATATAGTAAAGTCGACGGGGAACTTTCTAAAACCCGCCCTGTACGTCCTGTTTTTTGGTATGGTTGCGTGGTTGTTCGTACGTTAATCAGTCCTGTCTTCGTTGTACATGTCCAACGTTTCGTACGATAGTTTGTGCGTGTGACTTGGTAAATGTCTTGTGTAATTGCCCGTATTAGTAAGTTGTGGTGAACGGCTGTCCTCCGGTAAAAGCGGTCCGCCAACTTCGTCATGTACGGTACGATCATGTCCGCGACTGCTTGGTAGTGTAAGTCACGTATACGTGTATGCATCGGTCAGCGCCCAGGGGGAACCTAAGCCACTTGTTCTGTGCCACCTGCAATTTTTTCAGGTCCGTTACCGAAGCTTCGAAAAATACAGGTGACGCGTATGTCATCGTGGGTCTTCTAATTGTTTTGTAAAGTAAAAGTTTACTTTGTGAGTCTGCTGCCCTTGAAACCCAGCGCGTAGATGGTCTTTAGGGCGGTGTGTCCGAGTTGGTTCGCTTCTTCAATATGTGCACCAAATGTCGTTTTAATGTCTAGTGTTACTCCGCAGTACCGTTAATCATTGTCGGATTAATCCTTGTGTATACCGCCGGTATCGTCGCGTGAATGTGATCGTCTCACATTTAGTCAGGTTTGCAGTCAGTTTCCAGTCGGAATAATATCGTTCGAGTCCCCTCATGTGATTGTCGATGTTCACATGTGCTATTATTTCTGAATATATGTGTCGTCTGCGAATAAGACGATTGATGTGTCATCGTGCGTCAGCATGTCGTTAATGTATAATGAGAACAGTTGCGGACCAAGGACAGATCCCTGAGGCACTCCTGCTCTTATGATATGGGGCGCTGACATGATATGTCAGTCTGGTTAATGATAATGGTAGTCCGTACGTAATTAGTTTGTAGATAAGTCCGTGTATCGGTACCCTGTCAAATGCTTTGTGCAAGTCCAGTAATTTCATTGCCACAAATTGTTTCCGATTAAAAGCCGTACGTATGTCGGTTACAAGTCTTGCCATTTGCTGTACGGTGTCGTGTCCGCATCGGAAACCAAATTGCTCGTTTCGTACGAGGTAATCCCTCAGTCGATCGTTGATGACTGTCTCTGTCACCTTCGATAGTGTACTGAGGAGACTAATCGGACCGGTCGCGTTGCTTCCCTGGCTTAGGAATAGCATTTTTCCAGTGGCTTGGAAAATGCTGCAGGGCTAGAATGGCGTTGATGATGTACGTCAGTTGGACGATGGCTTTCCGGGAGAGGTTCCGAAGGATTTTGTTTTGAATGATATCTAGTCCCGGGGCTTTTAGTGGTCCTTGCTTTTTAATTATTTTATAAATTTCCCGGGGAGATGCCATTATAATGGACTCCCCGTCGTCGTTGTCATTTCTGTTAATTAAGCGGCTCATAGCTGTCCCGACAGACTCGACTATGTCCCTTGTTCGTCAGTCAGTTCGTTTAATCCGATGTCGTGTATCTGTTCAAAGGTGGAAGCAAGGATTTCCGCTTTTCCCTAGTTTGTCATTTCAGTACACTAATGGCGGCACCGGCACATAATGTTGATGTCGTGTCGATCGATGAACTGGATTAGTTCCCCTATTTTGTTTGGGCCTTCGAGTTCCATGTACAGACGTTGAGTCTAGACATCATCAAGTTCCGCACAAAAGTTCAAAAATATCATTTGCTTCGCTGAAGCTGTTGTTGCTAATTGTAGCCTATTATTTAGGTCCCTAATTTGTATTAATGTTTGTTTTATGTTAATTAGCGTGTTTAGCCGTTTCACTTCACTCATTTTTGAAATTCGTCCATCACTACCGTGGGCTCCTGCTGCATTGATGCCGTTCTCCTTCTCTGGGGGACAATCGTGGTTGGGTCTTGCGGCTCCTGAACGCGGGGCGGCGGGCATTGTGATGGGCGGATTATTTGTGGCTGCTGCCGTGGCGGTCTCTTCTGCTGCCGTTGCCGCTGCTGCACTTGTTGTCGCTGTCTCTGCTCCCACGGGTTAACTTGAGGCACGGGTGCAGGCCTGTATGATGGTTTGAGCGATGACGGGGCGGTTTTCGTCCTTGCTTGGCGCTGTCTTCTTTCAATTAGGTTGGTATATATTGGACACTGCGTCGAGTTGGCGGGGTGCGGACCGTTGTAATTACAGCACTTTGCCTTGTTCTTAGTTTAGTGCATTCCGGAGTGGGGTGTCCCTCGCCACATTTGAGGCAACGTAATTTGGCGTTGCCGTTGGAGGTTGCGTGGCCCCACTCTTGGCATCGGTAACATTGCACCGCTTGTCTTTTGTTAAGGTATTTCTATTACGATATTCTGGTGTAGTTTAAGTATTTGCATTGTTCGCTTAAGGTTTCTATTTTAAGTTTTGACTCCATTGTTATTAGATACAATGGAGTCCTTGTGTTTCTCATTTTCATAATTATTTTAACGTTTAATTTGTACTTACTATTTACTTCTTTTTGTATTTCCTCGATTATAGCATCTCCTGCTAACCCCCTCAGGATGTGTGTTCGCAACTTTTCGGCTACTGACGTGTATATATGGTATTCTATTTTGTTTAGGCTTCCGATTAGTTTATCGCAGTCAGTCTTGTTGTGGGTGTGGATGCTGACTATAGGGGCCACATATCTTATATAAAAATTGATGCTCCCTATGGTGGAAGCAACGCTTTTGACGAAGTCTGCGTGCCTTATTGGCTGGCCATGCTGAACTACTGGCGGTGGTCTTTTGGCCTTCACTTGGGCCATTGTGTTGTCGTTGGGGGTGGCGTTGTCCATTGTAGTGTGGTCAGTGGCGCGAATCGGTTTGACGTCGACACTGACGTAGATAGTACATTTCTTATGGATTGCGAGATGAGATTTTCCATCTTACCACGCGCGAATATCGGATTCTCGAGCATTTTGTCCTGCTCCATGCTAGCGTTGTCGATCGCGATCGCGACTTGTGTGTCCGGTGTATCGAATGTCTCGGGTATCGCGTGTGCCTCCGCCGGTTGGACACTAATGTTTGTTTCTGCGATTTGTACTTTCCCGAATGCGAGTTCTCGCGTCATCGGTGGTGCGGGATGTTTCTTTGCCACGTCCGAAGGTGGCGGAGCCAGTCTTGCTTTGGAAGTTCTGGTTTTTAACTTAAAACTGTCACTACACACTACAGTTTACGATGGCACTAACACTAAAATCGTCAATGGCGACACTAAAACTAACTTAATAATAAGTATTGTTTCTGAATAACCACACACTACTTCGAAAATCGCACAAAACGGCGCAGCACCTGATAGCACGTCATTCTCCAACAAGGTTCGGGTCCGTGCTTTTTCACGTTGCACCAGTTTCCTCCAATTTTTCTCTTTCAATAGGAATCAATATTAATGGGTCTTGCTATAATACTACATTGCATATTGTTCAAGTTTGTTTTAAATTCATAATTATTTTTTCTCCTTAGATAGGATCCTTTCACTTATTACTTTGAATTCTATGTTCTCCCTTTACTTTTTGTTGATCATAAGACGTGTTCAGTTTCTTCCTTTACTTTTATAAATTTCATGTGTACCATCGGTTTGACAGTTGAAATCGTACATACGTGCGACGCCTGTCGGTGATATACTATTTACCATCTATTAATATAATATATAATAAATAATATAAAATATAAAAAAATATTAATAGAACAAAAACAAAAATTCAAAAATCTTTTCACAATTATTCAAATGTCGTGTAGTAGTTATAGTGGCGTTGACTGAGACGATACTGATGAATTAGTAAAGGATAATGCTCCAATTTCATTAGCCTTGACATCAACAACATCTGTGTGGTCGTTCAATTGTCCCAACAAACGTTTAGGATAATTTTCTGTAACAGCAATTCGGGATAAACTTGTTGGTTTGATGGCATGTTTTAACTTGCGCTGTGAGGTTGATTGCCGCATCTTCATAAATATATATATTGGTCTATGAAGGTGGTCTTTGGTTTGTTTAAATATCTGAAAAAAATATGATAACTATAATAATAATAATAATAATAATAATAATACCCATTTATTGTCCAACGAGAATCAATTACAGGACAAAATATAACTATAAGAAAAATATATATACATCATATTTAATGAAAGAAAAACAATACATGAAAAATAAAAAAAGAAAGAACATACTTAAATACATTGATTAAGCGAACAAGTCACTGAACATTTTTTCTGAGACTTTACACAATATCGTGATTGGAGCCCTTCGCAAAACATTTGTCCTTGCTGTTGGCAGGTGGAAAAAGGCATGGTACCGCAATGATACTCTTGGCACATAAAAAGGAATCCTCGCAAGCAAGAACTCACAATCTATGCGATTGTGCAACAGCTTCTGTGTAAATTTGGCGCACTGCAAATCCCTCCTGTCACTTAACGAAAGCATCCCATGTCGCATTAATAACTGAGCTTGATCAGCTCCTCGGTCCGGATATACTCCATCTAGCTTAAATGATAAAAATTTCAAGAATCGACGGTGAATTCTGTCCAGGACCATTATATGTGAAGCATAAATAGGATACCACACTATACCAGCATATTCAATTTTGCTCATGACATAGGAATAATAAAGTTGCTTTACCAAATTAACATCAGAGAACGATTTACAAACACGCATAACGAAACCCAGTGACTTGTAGGCAGCAGAGCCAACATTCTCAAGATGTAAAAGAAATATTAACTTCGAATCAAACGTTACTCCTAGGTCTTTTATGCTTAATTTTCTATCAAGTAGCTGACCATTAATATGATAAAAGCTTAGAAACGGACATATTATAGTTCACAAGAACCCGTTTTATATCGCAGATACCATAGTCAAAGAAATAATGGTAGAGGCTCGGTTCCATAAGGTTTTAAAGAGCGTTGGCATGCAATTAATTGTGGAGGTTGTATTGATGCTAAACATATCCAAATAGTAGCGCCGTTTATATCGGGAGTTATGTATTATGATTACCAAAACTTCTATAATTTTGTATTAATGGCAGTTGTTAATTCAAATTGTGAGTGTCTACGTTGACGTAGTAAAACAAACCTTCTTCATTATCATTAGGTTCTGGCAAATCTAAAGTTCCATTAACAAGTCTATTTTTAAAAAAGACCAGGCTCTGAACTTTGTTGAATACGCGTCCGGATTAATTGCACGTTTGTTTGGAACTCTGCATACTACCATTAATGTAAAACCACAAAAAATAAATAGTATTACCAATATATATTTTTTAAGAAAAATAGTGCTTTCACATTCAACATGTTGACACCAAATTACCAATACCCATGAATTCCAATCAGGAACATGGAGAAATAATGAAACTTAAGGACTTCTTCTACCCTTGCTTCATGGCCTGATTAAGAAAGTAAGGGCTTACTGAGTATTATGATTATAAGCTATCAGTTTCATTAATAAATTAATATTTTAATATTTTTTTTATTTTAAAGTATAAGAAAGTAACAATTAACACGACATAATATTATGTGACGACGTTGTCAACAAGCTGAATCTTATCGATTAAAGTGACATGGTCATCATTTTTCGGATGAAGATCATTAACCAGGTGCCAATGAAACCCAATTATTGATTTTTAATTTTTCTCAATTAATTTAATCCTTGCTCAGAATCTACAAATGTGAATAATTAGAAAAAGAGACACAATAGCTTAATAGTCGTAGTAATCCCGTAAGGTACTAGTACACATTAAATCAGTCCAGTTTCATAACATTTATAAGTACAACACTACAAAAAGAAACAATTGGCAACATTAATCGAATAAGTTTGCAATACATTTTTAAACATTAATTTAATGGTCATTAATTTCCTCGATTCATATTTCCAAATAAATAAAAAAACATTTTAAGAAAAACCACAGCTTCTTATTTTACTCGTATAAATTCCATTCGATGAAATCTTCTAAGTGGTTCAATCAAACAAGGTAAATTATTCCTCAGTATAAAATGCACAAATGTAGAGCGCATCATTTATTTGTTAACTATATTTGTCAAATGAGCTTGAATCTGAAATAAGATAACTGAACGCAATAATGAAGCAAACAGAGCAAAAAGTAAGATTGAACCTTAGCTCAGCAGATTGTGAAATTGCTTTCCGAATGCTTATTAACCGCTACAGCTACGACGCACAGTGGATCGAACCCGCAGTACAAAGTTACGAACGCATTTAGGAAATGTGCAAATATTTAAAGTAAAATAGTTCCACCAACTAAAATAAGTCATAAACTCAATATATTATTATGACGCGGACGGCTTCATTTTAACGTTATGTGCCCAATTTGCTATGCTCATTTTTATTCTAAATTCAAAGGTTTAACTATAGTTCGGCGTCTCACTAAAGATTAAGCACTAATTTTTATGAAATAGTTGATATGGATGAACCGATCTTGGAATTGCCACGTTTCAAAATATACTGAATGAACTTTGTGGTAATGCTTTCGGAAATAGAACTGACGTGAACAGCGTGCCCTCCAAATACGTATACAAATACTCTCGTTGGCAAAAGTAAAGTTAATATTATATTGAAAACTACTTAATATATGCCTCGACTCTCCATGTTCATTGGTCAAAAGTCATCACGTAATTTTCTTACGCCGCTAGGTAAAATATGTTAATATTTTCCCAGTTACACAAATATAAGTTATACAAGTAATATATATAGCTATCCCTGGTTCTTTTTACAATATAATGATCACATTTAATATAATATGCATAATCGTAATAAAGCCTACTTCTAATTTTTTCATATTTGTTATTCATTTGTAATAACCTAAATTATTCATTTGACGTTTCATCTTCGAGCTTTTCTGATAATCTAATGTTTGGTCTAGAATCAAGGTTGATATCAAAATACTCGCTATGACTTACGAGATTAATGCATCCACACTTAATTTGTGTGGATGCATTCAGTCCAATATTTGTGAAATTTTGGTATAATGGCAGTTTACATTAAGCTCAAGTGTTTTCAAATGTATGGTTTAAATTCCTGTTTGAACTATGCTGTGGCACATTGTTCTAATGCCCATATTCTGATTATCTTCGCCCAAATTTAAATGAAATGTGCTCGTTCTTATTATTTTCTAATGATATCAAGTAAAAGCATGGTTTAATTTAATTGGTAATTATTGGTATAGTTATTATTATAAGTTTTCTGATTCATTTTTTCAATTTATGTATTAAATTTACCATTTAAAATTGACGTTTTCTAAATTTACGTTTTTGATGATTTTAATGCTATCGATTTTTTCGTACAATCCCCTGTAATCTGGATTAGTTTTTCCATGTAATATCACAGGTAAATATATTTACTGCGCAAAACGTAATATGCGAAGGCTTTGAATATAAACCATTTGTTAAATAAAATTGAAATTGGCGAATATCTGCAGCAGTTAAAATATATTTTTATTGTAGAAATATATTCTAAAATTTTAGCAATGTATTTAATGTTGTGTTCTAATTGATCTGGAACATATATACATCGAACAATACCAAAGAATATATGCAAATAATGTAACTGATTAAATAGTGCGGCGCTGTGGAGGCACATGAAAAATGCAATTTTTATATTGACATCGCAGCTACTGACTCTTTAGGGATTAACACTGAACACTGCAAGTAAAAAAGAAATGTAACTAATAATTATGCAAGGCTGACACAACAAGTAACGTGACGTGAGCTACTTGCCTCCGTACTAATTAGCTACCTAATAAAATAAGATGGTTCTTCTTCGCCACACAGCAATACACATGATTACAAACAGCATATTTTTTATATATTTTCTGACAATTTCACGAGTCAATATTACAATTAAGTTAATTTTGTGAAAGCTTATTCTCATTCCTGATGAGATATTTAAATTGCTATACAATTGCAAGAAAAACTTTTTCTTGCTGCAAATCAACAAAATGGTTTAGTAGTTAGTAGTTAGTTAGAGTCAAAGTTTTTAAAAATACTTATTTTTATAACATTGGAGAATGACGTAAAATATATTATATGAACAATGTTACAGATATTCGTAGTGAATTAATTAAATATTTATTTTGATTGAGAACAATTTTGTACGTTCTATATATCTCATAAGAATGTATACACTTCTTTCCTTTGGAATACAATTCCTGTTTTTATATCTTCCAATAACAAATTAAATCAATCGACGTTTACTTATTGTAAAGCAATGAGTTAAAAGCGATGTATAATTCAAAGACCATGTTTTAGACTTTTTTGAATCAATCCCACCTATTATTACATCTGTTATATTGTGAATCAACAACTAGAACAAATCTTTTATATTGAATTTCCTGCGGTTTATTGCAATGAAAATAATTTGCTCGAAGAAACTTTGTCGTTTTGCGACATAAGTTTCTCTCATAGACAATGTTATATTAATTTAAAATGTATGTTGCGTTTGAAATTAAATAGTTTTCACAGAATTAATGTTTGCTAATGAAATTATCGTAATGGGAAAGTAAATAATTGTTATAAATATTCATGCAATTTCTTTGTCGAAGTAATTAGTAGTAGTAGGCGGCAAGTCAAATAATCGAGTAGCTAGCGTGCATTACTTACAATGTTTATTAGTTGCACTTAATGAAAAATTAATTTCTTTAAACAGATCTCCAAATTGTATTTTTAAACCGAATGGTCAATAGAATAGGACATAATGGAGGTGACAGTACATTGTAAAAACTTATAGTTAAGTAAGACGTTCATTATCGTATTTATTTACTTAAATTTTTATGTAAACAGTCGACATTTTGAAGGTGTCATTTCCTTATAAATATAACTCGTGCCGAGTTGTAAATTCGACAAGTATTTCTATTACATATCTCGCTCACGTATGTTACGCCAAATAATCTGCGTCGCTACCGTCTGGGAGTTATTCAATCGTTCGAAGGCTTGTTCAGATAAACTCTTTTAACTATGTATAATCTATTTATTATTAATATTTACAATATACAACTTTGCTCAATTACAATTGGCACTGATGAAGAACAACTGGATGTGTTACTGTGTGTAACTGTTAAGACTGGTGTCGTGATAATGTTGTTACTTTGACTGTTGTCCTGGTAATGTGATACTGATAATGATATGTCTGTCTAAGGGTGAACACGTTCCTTAAATACTAACGTTCTTTTGTCTAATTGGTTGGAATGAAATGTCCCCACTTTGATGTAAGATGAAAAACTCGTCGTGATTGGTAAAGAATAAATTTAAAGCGATGAAAGAAAGTGAAGTTTGGAACATTTGGTTCAGAGGATTAATCTAATATCCAGAGAGCCATATAATAATTTAAATATTCGTAAATTGGTTATTTACAACCGCCTTTGTGAAAGTGCGGCAATAGTGAAATAACGGCTTATGAAACGGGAATTGGGGCCGCAAATGTTTTAAGAATACATAACGTCTTGTACGTGACCGTACAAGAGTTTTTAGATTATAAATTTGCAAAATAAGTAATAAAATGTAAATGACCGAACCGACCGTTAGCTGGCCGCATCGGCGGCACCATCTGTACCTCGACAGGGTCGTGCGGATTAACATAAAACTATTCTACATACTTAAAAATAATTGTGACACGAATTGCGCGGATCTAAATTGACTTAACTAAATGTAGATATGAACGTGTGGGACCGAACAAAGTGAAACGAGGAATAATGCCATAAAATTTTGCAATGTGCTACGGCGTCGATACATACAATTTGAACTATTTATGTATACAGATAATGTTTCCATGTCTAACACACGAACTAGTTCTATGCAACTTTCCAAAACCAAGTGACTCGTAATTGTTTACGCTCCCGTTCACATAATTGAAAACAAACACGCATTCGTTACTGATAACCATGCCTTACTTGTTTGCTTTATTCAAATAAATTACAAAATAACTCAAATTTATTCGAATGTAAGGAATCCCGGGACCCCCTTATGCGTACTTTACAAATCCTTCGAAACTTTCCCTTAATCAAGTTCATATCTAATTCAATTAACGTGCACACGTATAACTTCGCGTGTAATTTAATTTAAATACCGGCCACTGATTTAATCATGATGATGATTTAATCAAAATAATAACGCCGACTGGACTGTCTACACTTTGGTTGATATTTCAGAAGTGAATTTAATTAATTGGTTTGTAATGATTAATTAAGGATTTTAATAAAAAGTATTGAAATTTAAAAGAAATAGTTGGGTGATGGCCTTTTTAAACATACGATTTTGTGGAAATATAAGTAAGTACGAAAAATATTATTTATATCCCAGACATATTTTCTCCGAGGCGGGCAGCTTTGAATTTCTTCATCCCTATCTGTTTTTCCTACCAACTTAGATAAGATGAAGCGGTTGGTTGACTTATTTCGTCCCCGTACGAGACACTACATGGTACTTCAGTCGTTTTTTATATCCACAACTTGCCAAATCCAAATGTTTTTGTTTAGAATCACTATTAGTCTCACACTATATGCAAACAGATTTAAAATCAAGTATGTATCCACTTATTAGAGGCTAATAATTTTATTTTAACATAAAAATTAAAATTGTGTAAACTTTTTAAAAATAGCCATGGGCTGCCTATTTGGTTGCGTTTTTATTATTTTATTCATCCACCTTGTCGTCATTAAATATGTCTAGAAATACGTATGAAAGTGTCGTTGTTCCGTCTTCATTACGGTCAGCCTATTTTTTAGGTCTTCACCCTTTTGTAGCAATTTTTGTTCTAAATATTCATTGCAAATTCGTCTCTTTTAATTTGAATATCTTCTGGGTTATTTTTCTTTGCTTGAAGCTTATTTGAATCAATAATTCAAATGAATTCTAAATGGGTGTTATGTCGTCAAGTTGTTCCAACACGTTTGTTGTTTTAGGTTGCAGTTGAGATTTTGTAAATAGAAATTCAAGCCTTAATGAAGTCTGCTGAAATCGCCAATGTTCCGGTTTAGATCGTTTTGAATATTAAATCAGATTGACTTGATTCTAGAGTCTCATCTTCATTTCACGTCAACTTATTGTTATTGTAAAACAATTGGGACTATTTTCGCTGTCATATATGATAGTGCTTATGAAAGCATTAATAATATTACCTACATTATCAAATAAACTTTATTTAACATCTCAAGAAACAACATTTTTTGGATTGTAGGCCGGAGGCTGCCTTAGTCACTTGTCCCATTCGTTTGTGAACACTCAAACGTGCAATGGCTGATATAGTGAATTGTATCGGGTGACAATTTGAATATTGTGACTGGATTTTATGTTGTTGAATCACTTCATATGTTACGTGGATCTAATTGCTGATAAAAAGGTACCTGACTATGAAGGAGTTAAATAAAATGCAATAAAAGTCTTGGGCCATTATTCAATATAATCTCCTTGTACTCCGATGCATTTTTACATTAACTTTAACGAAAATAAATAATAAAAAAATTCTTGCTCTGCAAAAATCTTTCAACCATCAACGATAGGTCGTCGTTTAGAAATCTTGGTCCTCTCAACTGCTTTTTCAACTTCCTGGGAATAAAAAGTCTCAGAGTGCTAAGTCAGGGCTCTAGGTTGGATGATTTAAATCTGTGGACTCTACATCCTTGCAAATCATCATGGAAAAGCAGAATTCCATTTTTGAATTTTATTCATCATCAATCAATCGCCAATTATAATGTTCTCAATAATGTCTTAATCTTGTCCTTCACAAAGCTCCAAAATGTATTCAGAAGTTTCAAAGTTGTTTATCGAATTGAGTCAACATTCTCGGTACCGATCTGGTATTCATATTTGACAAGCCCAAATTTTTATGGATGATGGCCTAAACACGTTCCCTGCTAATTTTCAAACTTTTAGCTTTTAATTCGTAGCTTCTTGTATTTCGCGAACGATTTCTTCGGCTATGGCTGAATTTGGTCGACCACTTCGAGGATTCGATGGATCCCCCTCCCATTTAAATTGCTTTGTCCAAAATGGTATTGTCTTATAACAAATAGAAAAGTCACTGTAAACATCAGACATGCGTTTTTTATTTACATTCGACTATGTTCATTTTTTTCCGTTATTAGAAATACCACAACACGTCACTAATAAAAAAATCTAAAAAAGGCCACAAATTACAAATTACAATATCGACTATTATCTGACAACAGATTTAGGAAAATAATAATTTTAAGCACAGCTTGCCCTCGTAAATCAAATTGGCTGTTTCGCATGGAATATTTGTGTCCTACAAACCCTTCTTCCATATTCCAACTTCCATTTTATCATCGGGGTTATTTTTATTCGACGTCCATGTTCCCATCACAAGTTGGTAGTTTCTGGCCGGAAATAGAACAACAAACTGATACGCATTTTCTCTTCTTCCAGTCGAACTAATCGTACACTCCGCTCGTACGACTTTAGTCTTTCAAGAGTCAAGCCAAAACACTTTTCGCAACAGTTGATTATAAAGTCAGGGCGAATCTAATGCATTTGTTGTGAGTCACTATTCTCATTGACTGCCCAACTTCTCTACTTTGAGTTTGTTGTCAAAGTTATCGAAAAAATTGTTCTTATAAAAGTTAAACATATTGAAATTTTAAGAAACTTTTATTTTAAAAGTTCCTTTGAAAAATTGAGTATAAAAAAGTTCACGGCAGACTGTTATGAATGTGCGAATTTTTTCACTTTTTAAAAAACATTTTTGATTTTTTTTTTGCGTTTCAAGTATTTTTGGACTTTCTTGCATGTTTACGTATCGTGTGACATTTCACATGTTTGCACCAAATCACACTTGTATTACTTTATTTATAATTTTAATTAATTTTTAGATTTTTATTTGTTTATTGTTTTTTTGACAATTTAAAATTTGTTGTGTCATGTTTGGCAATTTTGATTTTTTTAATTGTTGCATATTTTTTCCATTTTATTCCTTTTTATATCTTTACGTTTGATACAAGTGACTTTCTGATGCGTTTGACATGTGTTCAGGTTAGGTTATGAAGGGTGGCTCTTTCGTCACATATGTTCTTATAAATTGTCGAAAATGTTTCAATTTAAGAAAACAATAGAAAATCATATTTATATTTGCTCAAATATATGTAAATTATTATTATTTTTCTTTTGTGGTAAAGATCATGTTCCGCCCGGAAAATTCATCGTCTAGAAAATTCATCGTGGAGAGTTATGTGCCAATTGGGTTGGATTGAGTTGGGTTAATTTTTGATGCTTACACGATAGTAAGAGAATCTGTTGCTCTGAACATATCTACTGACCGTATCCACTTTAACCGATTCTCTATTGGTGGTCTAAAAAGATTTCCTGTAAAAACCAATGCGATGCATAAATATTAAGTTAACGTTTAGTTTTTTACGGATAAATTTCATAAATCTACAATCAAAATTATAAGGTTTGCGCTTATAGGAAAATCTACAACAATTTATGAAAAAACAACCAACAGTTAATATTTCATCAATTGCGAAATCAATATTGCATCACAAAAAGGTGCTAAAAATTGTGACTAATAATCAGAAATGTGCCATCAAAAAAGTTTCGTCAACAACAAAAGAAGTCTCTCCTAATATTTGACTTCTTTATTGTCCATATCAATCAGTGAATTCCAATTAATTCCCACTAAGTTATGGTTTTTCTGTGTTAGTTTAAAAGTAATTTGTCTTATTTTCCCGAATATTCATATTATATTATATTATATTATATTATATTATATTATATTATATTATATTATATTATATTATATTATATTATATTATATTATATTATATTATATTATATTATATTATATTATATTATATTATATTTATATGGGATCCTCATCGCCTTAACAATATTAGATGAATAGAATTATTGGAATAAAAATTTATATATCTTCCCAAAGAAGTAGGCTTTTCATACCAATCAATCATAATTTTGGTGTCAAAAAAAGGAACAGAGAGATCAGTTTCTTCTCCAACAGTAAATTGAATACTACTATGTACAGAATTGAAAGTAGATAATATTTCATTTATTTTATAAAAGGGTACCGCACAAATAATATCAAGATATTTAAAAATAAAGTTCGAAAGATAATTTTGGAAAAACATTATCTAATACAAAGGCCATTGTAATTAGGGCAATTATTAGACTTAATGGTGATCCCATGGGGGTTCCAAATTTTTTTTTATAAAATTTATCTTGAAATGAAAAGTAACAATTATCAAATATAAATTTAATTAAAGTAACGAAAGACGATAAAGTTAAACCACAAAAATCACTAATAAGTAACCATTTATCTTCATTTATACAACTTAGTTTAAAAGAATTAGATTAGTAAATAAAGAAACTACGTCTAATGAAATTAAAACAAAATTATGAGGGGGTTGGGTATCTCTAATATCTTTAACAAAAGTGAAAGAGTCCTTAGTATTATAAGTAGTACGACAAGCTAGAGAGGTAGTAAAAATATCCGATAAATATTTGGACAATTTGTATAAAGGTGAGTCGATAGAGGATACTATAGGACATAATGGAATCTCACTTTGTGTATCTTGGGAAGACCATAAAGTTTAGGAGTCAGAATTCTTCACAATAATTTTGTTTATAAGTTGAATGAGAAATATATACCATACTTTTAGCATTTTTTAAAAATTCGTTAGCTTTTTTTGAGTGGTGAAAGTTGGATCTCTATCAATAACATTGTACACCTTCGCAAAATTAACACAATCAACAACACTGTTTCAAACAAGGAATTTTTAGACAATCTTATAAATAAAATAAAGAATACTTAAACAAAAAATTGTTACCCGGGCCATTTCATCAACACTATTATCAATAGATTAAATAAATATAGTTTCTGAGTTGCATGCCGGAATATGGAACATTTCCAATTATCTTTTTTTCTATTTCTCCCAATGTTCTCAGTTGATTTTGTTCTGATGTTCTGACAAGCTTTATTCCTCCTGCTGATAACAAATGGACATTTCTTGTCGATCGAAGATTCCTACTTGTTGTCATGATTATTTATATATTTTTCCTTATAATCATTGAGATGTGGTATTTACATTTGAGGATGATTACACTAATGGTCAAATATTAACGTGGTGATGGCAGCTGACAGGAAGTTTTCCAATGATTTTGAAATCATTAATCGTAGCTTGTTTCCATGGTCAATTCACCTTCACCTACGTTGAACCTACCTTCTTGCGTAGACGTTAATTATGCAAACGTTAGCATGAATATTTTTACAGATTTTATTGCATTGACTGCGAGTTTGGTATCTTACGACCGAGATAAACCGTAGTTTCCCTTTTACATCTGATTTCCTATGACGTGCGCCCCAGTTCGGAGGGTAAGTTTTAGCGCCGTTGACACATCCGCAGAGTTTCTCTTGTTTCCGGACTTCGTCACGAGGAGGGGCTATGCAGGTATGAATTGATGCTCTATGCTGGTAAATCTAAGCAAATTGTGACATATCAATAAAAATAAATAAAGCATCTATTAAGTAAAAAAAAAAAAAAAAGCTAACTGATTAAATATTAAATAGGCAAACGTTTATTAGAACTTTTAAACTTGCATGAAATCCAACTCGTTAAAACAAATGGCACCTATCTGGTATAATTTGGCGATTCCGCGTTCACATGACAAAGTGATGCATGTGTTAGCTGCGCCGCCACGCACACTCATCGTTTCCTTTATATTATATTCACTGTTTCTAACTTTCGCAAATTAAAATACATTTTCATTTATAAATTATAAATATATTAAAAAGTTCCATTGGCAAATATCTCATAAAATATCGCTTGCTTTTTGTTTGAATGAAATAAAAGAAAAACTTGCGTTATACGTTATATTAAAAATAAAATTGTATACCATCAGTTTTTAACCTCGGTCGCTTCGATCTATTATAAATTCGCGGACGACGTTGACATCAAAAGTACGTTCCTCAGATTTGCTCTGCCTATATCAGCTGTCTAATTGATCATTAAATTATTCTTTTTATATTTACGGTTCGCAATAAAAAATATTTAATACGTTCACAGGTACATTAATGAAAACTAATAAACATTTCATTTACTTAACCTCGATTATTATTCTTATAAAAACAAACATTACAGTTCTTGGGGTAGTACGAAAAGAATGACGCGATATGTTGTATATGCATACTGCTCGGTTGTTTATTTCTGTGTTGTTTTATGTGTGTCAGTGGTTTCTAGTATCCAAATAGAGGTAACTATAAGCGCGAAGTAAATGTCGCAAGTCAGTGAGGGCATTATAAATTTAATTTACAACAAATGAATTAATTCATAATTTAAGACTTGTTGTTTCACGAATATGCTAAAAACAATTTTGAATGTGTCCTGGTGTAAATACTAGTGGTGCTGAAGTTTAATTTAAGAAGTAAATATCCAATTTGTATTGGCGAAAAGCGAAGTGGATATTTCAATTTAATATTTGAGAGAAGAATCCGTTGTTTCGCGAATATGCTAAGAGGCCAGTTTTCAATCTGTGCTCGTTAAAGTTAAATTTGAGCACTTAAGCCACTTTTTGTGTTCGCGTTCGATTTTCTACGATTTTGAAGCACCTTTGTCTTACTTTCTAATATGCATTGAACAGATAATATGGCTTAGATTCTACAGAAATACGCGTATGTTTCCAAGTCAAAATAAATTGGATCCTTGTTTATTTAGTTTAGTTACGACAAATATACAATAGTATACAAGTATACTCGACTATATGCATTATGAAAAAAATACTGTACCTTAGATTTTCATATCCGGGGAAAAATAAATTACTTCAAGGCGAAGAAATTTATAAACGGCTGTCGAAGCAATAACAGCTTAATCTCTCGCCTTCAGCCGTTAGAAATGCGGTAAACTTGAATTGATCACGAAGCTTTTCTCATGCGCAGAACAAAAGCAATTGGAACTCAAAATTCGGAGAGATGTAAACAGTCGTTACGGGCTCCGATCGCGTCTAAATGCGTTCCGCTAATGAAACTCACCACGCACTGTATGATTACGTATTTTTATTCGTTTAAGTTTTTCAGTTTTGGTTCTTGACTTAAGTCAGCGTTTTTCGACCTTTTTGTGTTGCGATCCAATTTTTAATCACAATTCTCCTACAATAATTTTCTATATATATTATTATTATTTTTATATTAAACTCTAAGGATAAGTAACTCTTGAAGGTGTCCACGAAATATTAACAATTTTAAATATATCTAAGGTATATATACTATAATTGTGACACACCTAATAAGATGACTTAATCAAATATCGACCACAATAATTAAGCGTTCAAAATAGTTTAGACAATGTATTACATATACACACACATTAATACATCATTATATCCGCAGTATATTCGTGGCACTGATGAAGACACAATCGATGTCGAAACATCAATAAATCGTTTAAAAACTCACGGACTTTTTTTCTCAATATGCTAATAAACCCAACAAAACCCACCACTGATTATATATATCAAATTTAAAGTTACTGCTTGTTGAAGATGTCGGCTTAATTTAGTTTCATCGCTTTTGCCCCAACGGAAGGTTGGCAAACCTTTTTATCATTCTCCATGACGATAAGTTGTTGATTCGTTTTTAATGTAATAGATCTGCTTATATTGTTCTATAATAAATCTTTTTTATAACTCGTGAATCCTAAGTGAGATTACTTTAACTGAATAAACCTAACAGGTTATGGGCCCAGTGAAGTAATACGAGAAATAATTTTAAATAATTTTGATTGATCGAGGTGTCAAGTTATATTCCAGCCTTGTGCGAAGTGAAAAAACTATAATGAAGTCAAAATCAAAATGGAAACCGAACTTGTAAGAATATCTAAGTTTGAAAACTCAGGAAACTGGGGAATATGGAAATTCCAAGTACGCGAGATCCTGAAGGCGAATGACAGCTGGGGCGTTGTATTCGGAGAGGAATTGAAGCCAAAAGTGCCTGGTGCCGGGTCGAACACGCAAGCGATCGACGAGTACTCAAAGGCACTAGCGAAGTGGAACAAGGCAGATGCCTTGGCACAAAAGGTAATAGTTACAACAATTAGTGACCAGCCAACGCTACATGTCATAAACTGCACAACTGCAAAGGAGATGTGGGGCAAACTTACATCAGTCTATGAGCAGAGGTCCGATGCTAGCATACACATGCTTCAACAGAACTGATTCAGTGCAACGAAGAAAAGCTCAGACGACATGGCAACACACATCTCAAAACTTGAGGACATGGCCCACAGACTGCGATCAATGGGTGAAAACATATTGGATTCTATGATTATAACTAAAATCCTTATGACTTTGCCGGCAGATTACAAGTATTTCGTGAGCGCGTGGGAATCAGCGTCAGACGGAGAACGTACCTTAGTAAACCTTACGTCAAGACTGACAATAGAAGAGTCAAGGCATTCGACGCAAGAGGATAGAAGTGTCAACGCTCTGTCGACAATGGCTCAACAGGAAAAGCCATATCGCGACAAAAACTTCAAAAGAAACAAGAAACCTGGCAAATGCTATGTATGCGGAAAAACAGGTCACTGGGCAAGGGACTGTAGGCAACGTACCGAAAACGATGCAACAAAGAAAGATAAAGGCAACGCAATGCAACGAAGGAATCCATACGGCGCAGGGCTAGCGAGCGTAGCCCTCAGATCTTCTTTAACAAACGTAAGGTCACAAGCAGACTGG